>BSBM01001022.1:1505000-2710000 GCA_027924585.1 Larix kaempferi | reverse complement strand
CGCCTAGGATACTATACTTAAGTATAATATTAGAGTCCTTAAAAAATACCCTGATGCTTTGTAAGTCGCTCGTAGTATTGTTGATCCATAGTTTGTAGTGGCCCATGGTTTTGATCCATAGTATTGGCGCCTAGACTTAGTATATAAGTGTTTGTTGAGGCCTATGAAGGCACCATGAAATTATTTTGTATCGAGCTTGCTCAAAGGAGGTTGCCCCCTCGAAGTGGCCTGCGATCAATAAAAGTATTCTGTGATCTTATATATTGTGTATTTTCATCAATTAATTGTTGCAGGTTCTTCACATCTGGTATCAGAGCACTTTCTTGGGCTCGTTGGGTGAAATTTCTACCAAAATTTTTTTCGCATCTGTTGCAGGTTCGGATTTGGGAATAATCCCTATCCGCTTAACTGTGGGAAGTACTTGGGAATAAGACCTAAAACGCATTATGAGGAGTACCACAGGAACCCCGAAGTAGCTGGCCCATTGAGAGGACCTTCCAGTAAGAAGGGCAACGACCCCTACCTGATTGACTAGTTTCCACTCATGAGGTAAACCAAGAGTTGTCATTTGTGGCAAAGCGGTTATCAGTTTTACTTGAGCCGTGGAGTGAGGGGTACTACCCCAATACGCAAGCCGTCAGATAACATTGGTGGCTGAGTGAAACACCTGAACTGTTAGGAAGCCGCACATACCTAGGGTCCATATCTATTTTTAGCTGAACTATCACTGCTGCGCTATTTCAGATCTAGCCATTCAGATCCATTCTAAAATCCGTTCCAGATCCAACCATTTTTTATCCATCCAGCGCCATTTCAGATCTCTCTATTTCCTCTCACTTCCGGGCCATTGCAGATACCCGTTTCAGATCCCTTCCGAGCCATAGTTGCAGATCTCCATATCTCCCTTGTTTTCACTCCGTTTCCCTTGAAACTTCCCGGGAACCCCTGTAATCCCATTCTGCATATTTCATTCCTGAGGACCGTATCCCCACTTCCACTTCCCAAAGCCCGAAATCCCACATTTGTCTATTTTTAGGGTTTGCCATAATTTCCTCGGATTTCACCCAATGATATTCAAATTTTACCACAGAGTTCCTTTCCTAATTCTGCTTCTTTGTCCCTCTCTGCCAAATTTTTTCATTCTTTCACCCCGCTTCTGAAATCCTCCTTTTCTGCTTCCCTATCCATTCGACAGTGTCCAAAACCTAGTCAAACCCCAATTACCTTCATATGTTTTTCCAAATCCAAATTTTCCTTTACTGAAATAGTTTTTGTTTTTGTTTTTCTACCCAGTAAAAAAAAAAAAAACTCCTGGTTATGGTTGTCGTGTAGGAGCAAAAACCATGGAAGAAGCATTTGCAGCCATCCAAGCCAAACTCTAGGATCTGGATGAAAAATTTCTCGGCCTCCATCTTGAACATTCAGCCATGAACAACAAACGACAGTCCGAGTCTTCATCAGACAATGGGTTCTCTTCTTTTAGCAATTTCCATGGTTCAAAGCTTGATTTTCCTCGCTTCAATGGTACTGATCCAACTGGATGGATCTATCATGCTGAACAATATTTCAGTCTGCATAATACTTTTGATGTCAACAAAGTTCCGCTTGCATCCTTTCATTTGGAACAGGAAGCTCTTTAATGGTACCATTGGTACATCAAGGCTCATGAAGAGCCAAAATGGCTAGACTTTTGCCAACTCCTTTTGCAACGATTTGGTCCTAGTGCTTTTGATGACTTCACAGGAGCCCTCACTAAACTTCGCCAAATTGGCACTGTGAGAGAGTATCAAACCGAATTTGAGAAACTAGCCAACCACACTGAAGGATTGTTTGATGACTTTTACCGGAGTTGTTTTATCAGTGGTCTAAAGGATGCCATCCGCTCTGAGGTCAAAATGTTCTGTCCCAACACAATGATGGAAGCCCTGGGGTTGGCTAAGTTGGCAGAAGACAAGATTGCAGCCCAACAACGCTCCAAGCCCACTTTTGTTCCCTTCCGAAATATGGGTTCTCAACGACCACCCATACCGCAGGGTCCTCGACCAACTCCTATCAAGCATTTGTCTAAAACAGAGATGCAAGCACATAGAGAAAAGGGGATTTACTATAATTGTGATAAGAAATTCACTCGGGGACATAGATGTGTTCAACAAAAGCTCTATCTCTTGGATGTGGATTCTCTGCCTGCCTCTGAAATTGGTGATGAAGATCCAGATACAATGGATGCTCAGGTTGACATTCAGGAACCGCTTATTGACCCTCCGTCTCAGGATGACCAGCTAGAGAGATCTCTCCATGCTTTAGCTGGAATCACCACCCCCCAAACAATGCGGGTCATGGGTTACTTCAAGAAGCTTCCTCTTACAATACTCTTTGATTTTGGTAGCACTCATAATTTCATTGACCCTTGGATCGCCAAACAAGCTGATTGTTTTATCCATCCTTGCTCCAACTTTGAAGTCATGGTTGCCAATGGGGGCACCTTACCTTGAAAAGGGAAGTGTCGAAATGTGCGTATCTCTATGGGATATTATACCTTGCGCTCTGACATGTTTGCCTTGACCTTAGGCGGATGTGAGGTGGTTTTGGGCGCTCACTGGCTATGCACACTTGGCCCTATCTTATGGGATTTTGCTGAACTTTAGATGTAGTTCTCCCTCAATGGACAAAAACACACATTGATAGGATTACAACCAGGGTCTCTCAGCATCATCAGTTCACATCGCATGGAAAAAATCCTCAAGAAGAGTTCGCATGGTGTCATCACTCAGATCCATTCCATTCAGATGCAACCATCATCGGTCTCCACTACTCCTTTGGATCTACAACAAATTCTGGATCCATATACAGGTGTCTTTGCTGAACCAGTGGGATTGCCACCTTCAAGTCCATAAGACCATCATATTCAGCTCCTTCCTGTCATCATTCCTCCCAACATCAGGCCCTATTGCTACCCATTTCACCAAAAAATGGAGATTGAAATGCTCGTTCGGGACTTATTGAAGTAAGGTATTATTTGCCCAAGCACTAGTTCCTTTTCTTCTCCAGTTCTTCTTGTCCGCAAAAAAGATGGGTCATGGCGTCTCTGCATTGACTTCCGAGCACTTAATCACCTCACCATCAAGGATAAGTTTCCAATTCCTGTTGTTGATGAACTTCTTGATGAGCTTCATGGGGCTCAATTTTTCTCCAAGTTGGATCTTCGTTCTGGGTATCATCAAATTCGGGTTCATGAGGATGATATCCCTAAAATAGCTTTCCGCACACATGATGGCCATTATGAGTTTTTGGTCATGCCCTTTGGCCTCACTAATGCTCCTTCCACATTCCAGGCCTTAATGAATAAAATATTTCGTCCCTACTTACAGAAATTCATTCTGGTATTCTTTGATGATATCCTCATCTACAGTAAAACATGGGCTGAACATCTCCAGCATCTGGATCTTGTCATGCAACTTTTCTCTGACCATCATCTCCACGCCAAACAATCTAAATGTGTTTTTGGATAGAAGGAAGTTGAGTATCTCGGGCACATTATCTTAGCACAAGGGGTTCACGTGGATCCTTCCAAAATCGATGCCATGAACAATTGGCCACATCCTCAGACACTCAAGAGCCTTCGTGGTTTTTTGGAGTTGACTGGCTACTACCTCAAGTTTGTCAAGTATTATGGGAAGATTGTAGCTCCATTAACTGCTCTATTGAAAAAGGATGCTTTTACATGGATACATGTTACTCAGTGTGCATTTGAAAAACTGAAACAAGCTATGTGTACCACACCTGTTCTAGCTATGCCCGATTTTTCCAAACCCTTCACTATTGAGTGTGATGCTTGCAGAAATGGACTTGGTGTTGTTCTCCTTCAAGATGAACACCCCATTTTGTTCACTAGAAAATCCCTTTCAGGTAAGAATTTAGCTGCCTCTACATATGAGAAGGAAATGATGGCTATTTTGCATGTAGTACAGAAGTGGCGACCATACCTATTAGGGAATCATTTCTGCATCAAGATTGATCACCAGAGTCTGAAATATTTCTTGGAACAGCGTGTCTCCTCCCCAGCACAACAGAAATGGGTTAGAAAATTCATGGTTTATGGCTATGAGATCACTTACAAGAAGGGTAAGGACAATATTGTGGCAGATGCTCTTTCTCACACATTTGATGCCCAAGGTTCTCTTTCAGCTATTTCTATGCCTGTTCCAAATTGGTTGCAATTTGTTCAACAGGGTTATGTCAATGACTCTTCCTTATCTCAAATCATCCAATGCTTGACCAACACCTCTTATGCTGTACCACATTACTCTTGGGATGGTGCTTCCCTAAGATACAAGGGTCGTCTGGTGCTTCCCCAGAGCACAGATCTTCAATAGGCTGTCTTTTATGAACTCCATGCTTCTCCATCGACAGGGCACTCTGGGTTCCTCAAAACGTATGAACGGGCACGGCGAACTTCTTTTGGAAGGGCATGAAAAGGAAAATTCAACAGATGGTGGTTGAATGTGATACATGCCAGCGCAATAAGGGTGAAACGACACTCCTTCCATGATTGATCGAACCCTTTCCCATACCTACACGGATTTGGACAAATATTTCTATGGATTTTATTGAAGGGCTCCCTAAATCTGGTGGGAATACAGTGATTCTCGTTGTGGTTGATCACCTCTCCAAATATAGTCATTTTTGTGCTCTCTACCATCCCTATACAACCTCCTCAGTCGCTCAAATTTTCCTAGACCAGATCTTTCATCTTCATGGCATCCCTTCTTCCATTGTCTCGGATCGTGATGCGACTTTCACCAGTCATTTTTGGACATAACTATTTCGCCACACTAGCACCAAACTAAAGATGAGTTCAGGGTATCACCCACAAACAGATGGTCAGACTGAAATTGTCAATAAATTCCTTGAAAATTATCTTCGTTGCTTCACCTCTGAACAACAACATCAATGGGCAAAGTGGCTCCCTCTCTTTGAATGGTGGTACAATACCTCTTACCAAACTGCCTCTAAAATGACCCCATATGAAGCAGTCTATGGTTAGGCACCTCCAGTTCTTCTTCCATACACCTCCAACAGTTCAACAGTTCAGGAAGTTGACACGGTCCTTCGAAACCGCGATAAGATTCTTCGCATTGTGCGGGACAATCTTCACATGGAAAGAAATCGCATGAAGCAACAAGTTGATCAGCACTGTTCTGAGCGCACTTTTCAAGCAGGTGATATGGTTTTTCTTCGTCTCCAACCATACAAGCAATTCTCCCTGAAACTCAAAGGGCGTCATAAGCTCGCTCCAAAGTTCTATGGGCCATATCGGATTCTTCAGAAGATTGGGTTCGTTGCTTATAAATTGGAACTTCCTCCTTCTTCCCGCATTCATCCAGTATTTCATGTCTCTTGTCTAAAGAAAGTCCTTGGCACCAACATCAGTGGAAAAACTATTTTACCCGAACTAGATAATGAAGGATCCATCCTTTTGGAGCCGGAGACCGTCCTCAATTGGTGCACTCGTTAGCTTCGCTCTCGCTCTATCATAGAGGTATTAATTAAGTGGCATGGCATGCAACCAGAGGATGCTACATGGGAACCACTCCTTCAGATTCAAGAACAATTTCCACATCCAAAGCTTTGAGGACAAAGCTTTTTTTTTTCACGGGGGCTTCACTAGAAGGCAATATAATATCACGTTCATTCATATTGCGGTATTAAATATTCATGAAAACCTAAAAATTATATTGCTTATATATTAAGGGGCAAAGGGTTTTTTTATTTAATGTAACAATACAAAAATACTTTGGGGTTTTTTTTATATGGCCGGGCTGACAAATATCTTCCAAATGGAGATGGCGAGATCACAGCCGGATGAGAAATCGAGTTGAGGAAAGGCTTGGGATTACCAATATGCAGGGAAATTACATCTTGAGGCATGCTTGAGGCCAGTGGTGAAATGGTGAAGTGGGTTTCTAGTCGATCATAGTCGAGAGACAGTGGTATTTGACAACCAACTGTTACCAATAGCACTCAGCCAGTTGTTACCAATAGCCTTGGGAGGATCTAAGTCTCCAGGGCCTGTTATAGGCTCTCAATAGGCCTTGGGGGCTTGAATACCCAACCACTCGTGCCTATCACAGTCCTTGGTAGGTTTAGTCAGCCTCCTAGAGCTTGTTACAGGCCTTGTGGGCTTGGATACATAGCCCACAACAGGCTTAGTCAGCGATTAGGGAATTGCAACATGCAATCTAAATGTTGTACTATGTGCATTGGCTCTAATGACATACAAGAAGTGATATCCTATCTCTTCATTAGACCATTAGATGTTGAAAATCATAATGATATGTGGTTGAGTAATTGCATTGTGGGTGAATTAATGTGCATCCACAATATACATCGAAAGAAGCAAGGTGCATTGTAGATTGCATGTGGAGTCATAAGAGGGGTATCATATCAATATACTAGGTAGAAATATAAAGGGGTATAAAAAATGTTAATGAAAAAATTGATACATACAATATCTAGTGAAAATAGGGGTTTTTTTAAATTGGGAAGGCATATTGGGAGGGGGTAAAAAAAAGAGGATTTTGGAAGTTATTTTTCAATATTTAGTGAAATTAGGGGTATTGTTTCATATGCCACGAACGAACGTGCTATGATAGCGGTTTATTGAGTGAATCCCTTGTGCTTTTTTTAAGGGGGAGGGGATGTTAGGAACCCATGTCTTTACTTTGTTAGTATATTGTTGTTGGACACATATGCTTTGTAAGTCGTCCCGTAGTATTTGTTGATCCATAGTTTGTGTTATTGTTGTTGGCGCATATGCTTTATAAGTCGCTCGTAGTATTGTTGATCCATAGTTTGTAGTGGCCCATGGTTTTGACCCACAGTATTGGCACCTAGACTTAGTATATAAGTGTGTGTTGAGGCCTATGAAGGCACCGTGAAGTTATTTTGTATTGAGCTTGCTTAAAGGAGGTTTCCCCCTCGAAGTGGCCTGCGATTAATAAAAGTATTCTGTGATCTGATATATTGTGTATTTTCGTCAATTAATTGTTGCAGGTTCTTCACAAGCTTTTAAGATTATATGAAAACGTTATCACTAGATGTTGTTGTACATAATCAATTGCTACATTGAGTTTTAATAATCATACACATTGAGTTTTAATATCTTATTTGTTGTTCATTCTTGCAGGGGTGATATTTTTGTTTTGTTAAAAAAGGTATTGAATATGGGAAATAGACATAATAATACAAGAAAGTCTAGAAGGAAGGAGCCGCCCCCTGAAAAGGACCATGAGATAAGAGAAAAGGCCAGGTTGTACATGGAAAACTGTAGACATCAAAATGTTAGTGCCTTAGATCCATCAACAAGCAATGGCGAAGTGGTTGAAGTCAATCAAAACTTGATTGATGTCGAGTATGAAGGGATGGATGTTGAACAAGTTGTTAATTGGAAACCTCCTCAAGAAGAGCACACACATGTTAAACGCACTCCCTTGCAGGACCAAATTGTGAACGAAGGGCCACAACAAACTGGTGACGAGACTCGTACTTCCTTTTCGACTCCCTTGCCTCGACTATCAAGCAGACGACGAAGAACTCCCAGACGTATTCATGTGGATGAAATTTCATTTTCAGGGCTTGAAGGTAAGTTTCCCAAATGAACTATTGATTTCCATTGTAACAGGATAATAAAAACAATTTTTTGAATCCAAAACCGATGTAGCAAAATGTCAATTGTTTCTGGCTTTGTTAAAATCACATTGTCTAGCTCATGTTAGGAGAAATTTGGGCATAAAGGTAGTTAGAAGTTCAAATGCCAACAATCATGTTGTTAGAAATTTACAGTCTTCATTTAATTTGATTGCAAAAACTTCTCGTACAAAAGATTTTAATGCGGCCTGTCGTGTATCGTCGAAACCAGTTGTAGACAAATCCATAAGGCAACGTCGCCTGCTATCACACACATGTAAAATATTTAAAGTAGATAGAAATACTCTTCAAAAGTATTATGTTATTAGAGAAAAAATTGAGACCCTGGGCCAAAAAGATTTTTGGGCCTTTGTTGGTAGCTTACCTTGTTCAGACATGGAGCTTATTGATGCTGTTAAAGAACTAGTACAAAAGTTTTGGCATGATAACACTAGACCATCATCAAATCAAAGAGGTATTAAAGTTGAGAAAATGTGTTAAGGTGTGTGAACCCCTTTTCAAGCACTTCCTTTACATGACACAAATGAAAATCTATGAGGTTCAAGAATGAGCACACACAATTGAACTTGGGCCAAAGGTCCTTTGAAAAATGCAAACCCCGGTATGTTAGAATTTGCATTGATTGCAAGACATGTTGTTGTAGATACCATGTAGAATTTGAGTACTATTATGATACATATAGACATATATTTTGTGATTTGCATACTAACATTGTGCAGGACTTCCCATCGTTACAACCACCTAATGCATCCAGAGAATTTATACATAGCATAGTGTGTCCAAGACCTGAAGGACAAAAATATTATAAAATATCATGTTTATATGGGACATGTTCCAGGTGTAGTGGATTTTCATTATTGATCCGATGCATCCATTAAACCGAGGAGCACGAATTTGGGAGGATGTCAGTAGAAATGCAAAACTTGAAGTACATAACATATCAAGTAGATAGTGCGAAGGAAAGCAAAAAAAATGCATTGGTGAAGTCATAGGTAATCTAAGTTTGCATACTTTCATACTATACATGTTGAATTTGTACATATATTTTTATATTAAAAATGTCACGTTGTATTAATGCCGTTGGTTTTGTGGCACCGGGTATAAATTTGCGATTTCATGAAGGAATTCTACCAAAAGACAGAGCAGTATGTACAACATGTCCATGTAGCATGATGGCAGGATGAATAGTACAGACAATGCACAGACACCTTTCCCAATGGCACAATATTGTCAGTTGTGGACTTTGCTGAAAACTACACCTTGTAGCCATAAAATGAGATTCAAAGTCAATACTACCATTTAGACCAAGTTAGCATAATGGTCCATATCACGTATAGGCACGTGCCAGAGAGCACCAATGACATGAGGATAATATTGAAAGAGCCCAACTTCTACATCAGTGACGATAGGTGCCACAACCTGCATTATGTGCAGCATTGCTTCAGAATTTTCTATGATCAGCTAAAGAAGAGAGGTATACAGATGGATGAGCATTGGATATGGTCAGATGGTTCTATAGTCCAGTTCAAAAATGCACATGTATTCCAGTGGTTGAGGATTTTGCACAAGACTTATGATGTGATACATATATGGAACTATGTTGAGACCGGACATGGAAAGGGAGAGCATGATGGGGCTGGAGCATGTCTCAAAACTGTCGTACGAAGGGAGGAGATGAGGTGCATGAAAAAACCTCATATTCGGGATGCAAAATCCATAGTTAAATTGTGCTCTGCAAAAATGTCAGATCGAACTACGTAGCAGCATAGACCAATAGGTAGAGGACACGTTGTCAGAAATTTTTGGCATGTGGTTGATATAGATTGATCGCATTCTTATAGTTGTAGTACTGTGCAAGGCACTTTTGGATTTCATTCGGTTCGAAGCTCAAACAACCCCTTATTTGAAATATGGAGGCAGAAAATAGATTGCTTTTGTGGGCCTTACAACAGTTGCGAGTGGGATGAGTGTGAATCAATGGATTGGGTTGATGAATGGGATCATGTATCACTTGCAGTGGACCCATGTTTAGTTGTTGAAACAATCCAGTTAGAGGAAATCCAGTACTCTATTTTGAATGAATATGATCATATATCTGATCTTGTACAACCAAGTAAACATTTATGCATGCATATCCCGGTTCCCTCCATGTTTTTGTAATTATCCAAGTTATCAAACCACTACTTGTTGGAATATGACCATAAAATGCATTTTTACAGGACACATCTATGCAGTTGTCGCCCCGACAGATAGTGCAATTGGGATGAATTATTGGTTGGCATGATGCATCTAGGGGAAGAAAACCATCCTTGCATCATTAACTGATAGTGAAGGCATTACCTTTTCGACTAGCCTGATGGTTTTTCACGGGGAATATCTTACAATATATGGAAAGGGACCAAAGAGCAATGGCTACACATACATGGGTTATAGACCAGGTTCACGGGTGTATCAATTTACGCACTTGATCGTTGGTACAAAAATCCAACTACAAAAAATGTCAACGAAGACGTCAAACACGATACGCTACTTACTACCTCATGCAAAGCACGCGAGGTTGTTTGAGGCAATTAAAAATCGAGAAGGCCTAATTGATTGAGGTACATAGTATAGTCATGTGATTTTTTACTCATGCATGTCAAATGTTATTCATGTTAGATAGTTTATTTGATATCGTTATCTTATATCGTTTATTTGATGTTTGATTTATGATTAAGTTACTATTACAATACATTGATGTTTTACACTAACCACTCCAATTCAAGTTTTCATCCGTTTAGGAAAAATTCACATCCATTTAAACAAGATTGAATACTCATCTTATATTATAACATTTCATAATATTCAATAGAAATTAGAATCAATACACATCAATGAGTACACATTTGTCATTCACAAATCACAATGAACACATGCAAATATCTATGCACATATACAAAAATTTACATGTTAGAAAAAAAACACATAGGCAAAGATTTACATACACACTTGCACAAAGAAAACCATACAAATATTAGTATAAAATAACACACAACATCATCTTTTCAAACACAATTACACACCTAAATATCACTTTCAAATATTTTGAATTTTGAATTATGCATTAGGTTCTAAAGGCACCTTCTAGGGACCAAGGTTCATGAATGATGCCCTGAAGCATTACAAATGACCTATCAAATTGATTGTTGGTCCCAAGCCATAAATATATATTTCTAGCCTTGATGTTTTGGTCTCCCTCTTCGAATCATGTTTATGGATTTGAGGTCCACCCATAAAGCTCAAAACATACTAATGGTGTCCATATTGGCATTCAAATGTTTAAGTTATATTAGACCAATCTTATGTGGTTGGTTAAGGCTTCACATTTTCCCTATACTTGGAAACTTTGTTTAGAGCCTAAGGTCAAGGTTGCCCCGAGACGCAATGCATAGTTCACCGACTATTCATTGGCATGATCCATGAACAGTTCCTTGAAGCACTATGGAGGCCCTTTGGAGGGGATGTTGGACTTCAATTAGTATATGGATGCCATTAGGAGGTTTTATGCACCAAGGATGGTAATTGAGGTCTTGAATATATGGTAAGAGGAGGAAATAAAGATCCTATGGGATATGAGTGCCTATAATATATTTTGTGTACTGGTGATGAATCTTGGGATCTTTTCTATGGTTGAGTGAGGAAAAAAAGGTTATATGACCTAAATTAAGCTTCTAGGGCTCATGGGACAAACGATGCCTTCAACCACTACACATGTAATGTAGAGGGGATCTTTAACCACCAATTAGGATACATATTCCATTAGGATATTTTATTCACCAAGGATGTGTATCAAGGCCTTGACCATTGTCATATGGGAACCATTACAATGCTTTCTACACTAGATGGTTCTACACTAGATGGTGTCCATATTATACTTGTGGGATAAAGATTCCATTTATAGGGGTTGTGTGGTGTTTTTGAACCATATGCATGGTCCATAAACAATAAAAACAGATTTTTTAGTTCCTAAGATATTAGTTTTTATCCTTGTACCATGGGTAGTGTATCAAGAACCATCTACTATGGGAAACCTCCTAAAGGCTTGCATATTACCATGAATAAGGCCTTGAGACCCATCCCCAGTGAACACAAACTCCTAATTGTGTATGTACCCCACTTGGTAGTTAAAGTTACCTTCTAAAGGATGTTTGTAATGGTTCAATAATTCCTTTTGTCCCATCAACTATGAAATCTTCAATTATGTCATATGGCTCTTCTTTCCCCATTTGACCATGGTTGAGACCCCAATATCCTCCCCTAGTATGAAAAAACTCCTATAAGTGCCCACATCCCACTTGTATATCAAATATCCTTCATAGATCCCATATATTTTGTCTAAAAATTTCTAATCACCCCCATATCTCATGCAAAGGCCAAATTTTATGAGCCCTAGAAGAATAATCTTCATCATAATGACCTTTTTTGTCTTCATCGACCATCGTCAAAACCCTAGAATCCACGTTAAGTATATAAAATATTTTAAAGATACAACTATCCCACCAAGAGGCCAATGATAGGGAAAATGGAACTATATTTTCTCTAGGCAAGGCACATGTACGCAGTGGTTGCCCCGAGACGCAATGCATGGTGCATCAACTATTGGATGGCACATTTCTTATAGGGGAAGCAAACCCTAAATGTCCCATTACGGGACTCTGAGACCAATGATTTTCTGATTGGGTCGATGGTTATAAAGGGAGAATATTTGAACCATGTTTCGCACTCAGTAAATAGAAAAGGGTATACATATGAATATTATAGACCAGGTGAGATTGTATACCATTATACAAACTTAGTTATTGGCACAAACCTCTAGCTGCAAACAATTGCAAGGAAGAACTCATCAAAGGCACGATACTTATTGCCTTACTCTGAGCACGAGAGGTTAAGGGAAACCCTTGGTATCCGAGGTGATCCTGATGGTCTAGTCGAATGACCATAGGTAGGTAATATGGTATGTGGTTTGCATGTTTTATTGTGTACTATGTTATAGGTATGTGGTGTACATGCATTCTATGTTTTTGTTTCGTGGTCTCACTGAGTATTGACATTAATCTTTTTACTATTGCAACCATACATTGATAGCTTGATAAATTGATAAATTGCATAGACTTGGTACAACTTGACAAATTGCACAAGTTTCGTCATGGATTTGTTTTTTTTTTTTCTCCCATCTAAGTAAACCACAATATCTACATCCTCATACCCATTTTCATGCTCACTATTGCCATCACCATCTCCATGCTCATTATAACTATCCCCATGGTCGTTGTCACCATCACCATGCCACCATGAACATAACCATCGTGCTCTTCCTACCCATGTTGTCACCATCACCATCTAAACTATTGTAAACGACTCAAGACCCATCCATGCTATTGAAGACCCAATACCCATTAAAGAATCCCCAAGAATGAGAATGCTTTGTGGATCATAGATATTTTTCATGGGGATTGAGCCTAAGAAGTGTCACTTAGGGAATGTACCCCTTGTTTTCCTTACTTACACTTGGTACAGCTCGAGACCCATTCTTGGTTCACAAATAACCTGTTCATGGCGGCAATAACATCATTCTATGGCTTGTTCCATCTCGCATCCAAAAGGCCTTCAGGGACACCTGTTGGATACCTACCAGGGCCATAGAATTCCAACCATGCAACAAAACCGGGTTCTGGGGATTCCTCCAAGTGTGTCTAGGAAGGTTCCAGCTGGGAACGCTAGCCATAAGTCCCCGGTTGATGATTTTGCAAAGTTGACCCCCATGTGCAAAAATTGCACACTCCCTTACTAAGCAAAACCCTGGTTTCAAAAATGGACCTACAAGTGACACCTGGTCCATGGGACCAGAGGAGAGGGGCACCCCTAGCACTATCCCGATGTCTTGAATCCAACCTATTCGACGGTTTGTTGATCTGAGCCACGGTCGTCATTCTATGGCTCGTTCCATATCACATCCAAAGTCCTTAAGGGACACCTGTAGGATACCTACTGGGGCCTTAGAATTCCAACTATGCAACAAAACTGGGTTCCTGGGAGTCCCGCAAGTGTGTCTACAAAGGTTCCACCTGGGAATGCTAGCCATAAGTCCCCGATCGATGATTTTTTAAAGTTGGCCCCCATGTGCAAAAATTGCACACTCCCTTATCGAGCAAAACCCTAGTTTCCAAAATGGACCTACAAGTGACACATGGGCCATGGGACCAGAGGAGAGGGGCACCCCTAGCACTATCTTGATGTCTTGAATCCAACAGAGTCGACGGTTTGTTGATCCTATCCACGATCGTCATTCTCTGGCTCGTTCCATCTCACATCCAAAAGGCCTTCAGGGACACTTGTTGGATACCTACCAGGGCCATAGAAAACCAACCGTACAACAAAATCAAGTTCTGGGGAGTCCTACAAGTGTGTCTAGGAAGGTTCCAACTGGGAACGCTAGCCGATCGATGATTTTGCAAAGTTGACCCCCATGTGCAAAAATTGCACACTCCCTTATCGAACAAAACCCTAGTTTCCAAAATGGATCTACAAGTGACACCTGGGCCATGGGACTGGAGGAGAGGGGAACCCATAGCACTATATCGATGTCTTGAATCCAACGCAGTTGATGGTTTGTCGATCCGAGCCACGGTTGTCATTCTATGGCTCATTCCATATTTCATCCAAAAGGCCTTCAGGGACACCTTTTGGATACATACCGGGACCATAGAATTCCAACCGTGCAACAAAACCGGGTTCTAGGGAGTCCTGCAAGTGTGTCTAGGAAGGTTCCAGCTAGAAACTCTAGCCATAAGTCCTCGGTCGATGATTTTGCAAAGTTGACACGCATGTACAAATATTGCACAGTCCCTTACCGAGCAAAACCCTATTTTCCAAAATGGACCTACAAGTGACACTTGGCCATGGGACTAGAGGAGAGGGGCTCCCCTAGCACTATCCCGATGTCCTGAATCCAATGGAGTTGACTATTTGTCGATCCGAGCCACGGTCATCATTCTATGGCTCGTTCCATCTCATGTCCCTGAAGGCCTTTTGGATCAAGATGGAACGAGCCATAGAATGATGACCGTGTCTCGGATAGACAAACCGTCAACTCCATTGGGTTCAGGACATCAAGATAGTACTAGGGGTTCCCCTCTCCTCCAGTCCCATGGACCAGGTGTCACTTGTAGGTCCATTTTGGAAACTAAGGTTTTGCTCGGTAAGGGAGTGTGCAATTTTTGCATATAGGGGTCAACTTTTCAAAATCATCGACCGAGGACTTATGGCTAGCGTTCCCAGCTGGAACCTTTCTAGACACACTTGCAGGACTCCCTAGAACCCAGTTTTGTTGCATGGTTGGAATTATATTGCCCTAGTAGGTATCCAATAGGTGTCCCCGAAGGCCTTTTGGATGCAAGATGGAACGAGCCATAGAATGATGACATTGGTTCGGATAAAAAAACCATCAATTCCGTTGGATTCAGGACATCAGGATAGTGCTAGGGGTGCCTCTCTCCTCCTATCCCATGGCCCATATATCACTTGTAGGTCCATTTTGGAAACTAGGGTTTTGCTCAGTAAGGGAGTGTGCAATTTTTGCACATGGGGGTCAACTTTGCAAAATCATCGACCGAGAACTTATGGCCAGTGTTCCCAGTTGGAACCTTCCTAGACACACTTGCAGGACTCCCCAGAACCTGGTTTTGTTGCACGGTTGGAATTCTATGGCCCCAATAGGTATCCAACAGGTGTCCCCGAAGGCCTTTTGGATGCGAGATGGAACGAGCCATAGAATGTCGACTGTGGCTTGGATCGACAAACTGTTGAATATGTTGGATTCCGGACATCAGGATAGTGCTAGGGGTGCCCCTCTCCTCTGGTCACATGGCCCAAGTGTCACTTGTAGGTCCATTTTTGAAACTAGGGTTTTGCTCGGTAAGGGAGTGCAATTTTTGCACATGGGGGTCAAATTTGCAAAATCATTGACCGGGGACTTATGGATAGTGTTCCCAACTAGAACCTTCCTAGACACTTGTGGGACTCCCCGGAACCCAGTTTTGTTGCACGGTTGGAATTCTATGGCCCCGGTAAGTATCCAACAAGTGTCCTTGAAGGCCTTTTGGATGTAAGATGGAACAAGCCATAGAATGATGACCGTGGATTAGGGAAACAAACTGTCGACTCTGTTAGATTCAGGACATTGGGATAGTGCCAGGGGTTCCTGTCTCCTCTGGTCCCATGGCCTAGGTGTCACTTGTAGGTCCATTTTGGAAACTAGGGTTTTGCTCAGTAAGGGAGTGTGCAATTTTTGCACATGGGGGTCAACTTTGCAAAATCATCGACCGAGGACTTATAGATAGCGTTCCCAGCTAGAACATTCCTAGACACACTTGCAGGACTCCCTGAAACCCGGTTTTGTTGCATGGTTGGAATTCTATGGCCCTGGTAAGTGTTTAATAGGTGTCCCTCAAGACCTTTTGGATGCGAGATGGAACGAGCCATAGAATGGTGATCGTGGATCAGATTGACAAACTGTTGACTCCATTGGATTCAAGACATTGGGATAGTGCTAGGTGTGCCCCTCTCCTCCAGTCCCATGGTCCAGGTGTCACTTGTAGGTCCATTTTGGAAACTAGGGTTTTGCTCGATAAGGGAATGTGCAATTTTTTCACATGGGGGTCAACTTTGAAAAATCATCGACCGGGGACTTATGGATAGCGTTCCCAGCTGGAACCTTCCTAGACACACTTGCAGGACTCCCGAGAACCTGGTTTTGTTGCACGGTTGGAATTCTATGGCCTTGGTAGGTATCCAACAGGTGTCCTTGAAGGCCTTTTGGATGCGAGATGGAACGAGCCATAGAATGATGACCATGGCTCGGATTGAAAATTCATCGAATCTATTGGATTCAGGGCATTAGGATAGTGCTAGGGGTGCCTCTCTCCTCCTATCCCATGGCCCAAGTGTCACTTGTAGGTCCATTTTGGAAACTAGGGTTTTGCTCGATAAGGGAGTGTGCAATTTTTGCACATGGGGGTTAACTTGCGTCAAAATCATCAATCGGGGACTTATGGCTAGCATTCGAAGTTGGAAAATTCCTAGACACACTTGCAGGACTCCCCGAAACCCAGTATTGTTGCACGGTTGGAATTCTATGGCATCTGTAGGTATCCAACAGGTGTCCCTGAAGGCCTTTTTGATGCGAGATGGAACGAGCCATAGAATGACGACCATGGCTCGGATTAACAAACCACCAAATCTGTTGGATTCATTACATCAGGATAGTGCTAGGAGTGCCCCTCTCCTCTGGTCCCATGGTCTAGGTGTCACTTGTAGGTCCATTTTGGAAACAATGGTTTGCTCGATAAGCGAGTGTGCAATTTTTGCACATGGCGGTCAAATTTTCAAAATAATCGATCAGGGACTTATGGATAGCATTCCCAGCTGGAACCTTCCTATACACACTTGCGGGACTCCCCGGAACCCGTTTTTGTTGCACGGTTGGAATTCTATGGCCCCGGTAGGTATCCAACAAGTGTCCCTGAAGACCTTTTGGATGTAAAATGGAACAAGCCATAGAAAGATGATCATGGCTCGGATCAACAAATTGTAGACTCCGTTGGACTCAAGACATCGGAATAGTGCTAGGGGTGCCCCTCTCCTCCGGTACCATTGCCCAGGTGTCACTTGTAGGTCCATTTTGGAAACTAGGGTTTTGCTCAATAAGGGAGTGTGCGATTTTTGCACATGGGGGTCAACTTTGCAAAATCATCGACCGAGGAATTATGGATAGGGTTCCCAAATGGAACCTTCCTAGACACACTTGCAGGAGTCCCTAGAACCCGGTTTTGTTGCATGGTTGGAATTCTATGGCCCCGGTAGGTATCCAATAGGTATCCCTGGAGGCATTTTGTATGTGAGATGGAACGAGCCATAGAATGATGATAGATTGACAAACCGTCGACTATGTTGGATTCAGGACATTGAGACAATGCTAGGGGTGCCCCTCTCCTCCGTTCACATGGTCCAGGTGTAATCTTGTAGGTCCATTTTGGAAACTAGGGTTTGCTCGATAAGGGAGTGTGCAATTTTTGCACATGGGGGTCAACTTTGAAAAATAATCCAACGAGGACTTATGGCTAGAGTTCCCAGCTGGAACCTTCCTAGACATACTTTTGAGACTCCCGGGAATCTAGTTTTGTTGCATGGTTGGAATTCTATGGCCCCGGTAGTTATCCAACATGTGTCCCTAAAGGCCTTTTGGATGAAAGATGGAATGAGCCATAGAATGACGACCGTGACTTGGATCGAAAAACTGTCGACTTCGTTGGATTCAGGACATCGGGATAGTGCTAGGGGTTCCCCTCTGATCCGGTCTCATGTTCCAGGTTTCATCTTGTGGGTCCATTTTGGAAACTAGGGTTTTGCTGAGTAAGGAAGTGTGCAAATTTTGCACATGGGGGTCAACTTTGCAAATTTTTTATTTTGATTCTAGAACTAGACATTCAAAGAGTGGAAATCAAACCTACCACACTACAACCTTGGTATATTTCTATGTCCTTAGTGTGCCCCATCATTTAACAACTCCTTAGTGTTCCACTATATTTGGATTTTGAGTAATTAATGTCATTTTTAAGAATTCAAAGTTCCAAATAAAAAAAAGGAGGCAACGTTTCATCGATGAGATCCCTCTGATCCTTGCTAACTTTGTTATATCAAAGCCACCATGAAACTTTGACATCAAGTTATCGGGGAATACTTGCCAAATCATAATGAACAACCATTACATCATCGTTTGTATCAATCAAGAACATTCAATTTTAAATACATTTTCATATGAGGATAATCCATCCTTTTTACAAACATAGGACCATGAACATCTTATTTTCCTTCATCAAAACAACATTATAGAGGAATACCATTAAACTAGTTAGGTATTTAATTTTCCATGGATTCTGTATGATTACTTTTGCATTATGACAAGTGGAAAATGGACATGTGAAAGAGGTAAATCACAAACCAGGGTCTTACATACTAGGGTTTAGTAAGGATAGGGTTTATATCTTCAACAATTTTATGAGAGTGAATTCATGACCAGCTATTGGTTAGTATATTGGAACAAACTAGGGTATATTTGTCACATATATTTGACCATATGTACATGAAGGCCCAATGAATTTTATTACACTTTAATTATGCATTGCTTGCCATTGTACTTGATACTTTGCCATTGTTTTTAGCATGCTAGAGTAGGCACACTTCAACCGAACTTCATAGATTTTCATGTACGTATAATTTGATTAAATACAGTAGCATTGATGAAATGTGTAGCATCTATTAGACTTTCTCTTAGTTTGTGAAAATGTCATAGGCTTACATTGATGATATGCGTAGCATGTTACTATTATGACAGAGGTTATTCAAACATATTTTGACGTATTTTGTTAACTTTTGTTTTTTCCTTGCAACATAGTTTCCTTGCAACCATAATGCTGATCAATGGGTATGAAACCTTGGAGTTGACAAAAAACACAATTTTAAATTAGATATCAAATTAGCATGCATGTGCTAAGTTCATTGAACTGTTGAAAGATATTATTAGTTTTTTCCATTAAGATAATGTTTTCATAACACAATGGTGAGATGTTACTTGATCAATGCAATAAATGTAAGAGAATAAATATTGCTTAAAATGTAATTCTATAAATTTCAATAGCATAATTTATCAATTTGTGGAAGAGATAAATCATCACAAGCACAAGTGGAAACTCAAGAGAAAATATGGAATATATTGTATCATGCATTGATAGCCGAATGTTTGTAATACAAAATATGTCAAAGTAGTCGGTCCTCAAATGGCTTGTCAATGTACATGTATCCCTAAGTACAAAAATGTATACATGTATGTAAATGTACATATATCACTATAACGCGCACGTGTTTTGGAATCCTGTCCTACATGTTAATTGACATGGAAGGGTCGGAGTCCGACCATGCCTAGTTCTAAGAAACATGCACGCGTTTTCAATTTGATTGCACCTAAAGGATCCCTCAACTTCGTGCGAGGGCCCAAAAGCAATGCGAGATTTCTTTAGAACTTTCATCTTTTTAAGACAATAATAGATCCATAAGAAATCAACTTATGGCCCATCTCTTTCATCAACATGGATGCTTATTTTGGAATTCAAATTTAATTATATCTTCAATTAGTCTTTTAATGTTGAGTTCAAAATTCTATTTAATGAGGCTATGTTCAAAACTCCTTGTCCCTATTCTAGTTTGGTTTGCAATCTTGGTATGTTTCCTTCCTTCACAAGACCAAATCTCAACAAAAATTAGATATTAGTATTACTATTTAATTTATATTTTATTTCTTATATATATATATATATATATGGGGATTACCACATGCCTACCATCTTGGCAAGTTCAAATGCAAAAAAGAACCCAATGTTGTCTCACTGAGTCTACACATAGAGGGGAACTCCATAAGTTCTAGACCCAAATCTATTCCTTTTTCCCAACTACATGTCCTTTCTAGGGTTTTCCCATAGACACTTGATAGATACACTCCTGGTTGAAAGTGTCTCTATCAAGTGTCTATGGGAAAACCTTAGAAACCCAGAGCCTAGCCTAAAAACCCTAGTTTTGAATCCAAATAATTATACACTTATATGCAAATTTTCTAACATGTATATAGCAAGGGTGCATACAACTAAAAACAAATCAAGTGCAATCCATATCTGACCCAAAATACATAAAGAAAGAGGCCAAATGGCCTAGACTCCAATAAGCATGATGGCAACAATGGTGACAATGAGTACAATGATGATGATGGTGATAATGGGCGTGAGGATAGATATGGTGACAATGACAATGAGACAAAGTGCATTAGGTTGATGGTGGATGAAAGATGATTGATGGGGACGAGAATGGTAGAACCACGAGCAAGAGGATGACGAGGCTTGATGGTGATTGTGGTAGTGGGCATGGTGTTGGTGACAATGTTGTCATGATAGTGGAGTTCAACATTAAGTTGGTAACCCTAGAGCTTGGATCCTATCCTAGAAACATGAGATTCTATCCTAGAACCCTAGTTGGTAGCATAAACCCTAGCTTGTATTCTAATCACAATGAAACCCTATTATGTAGCCTAATCCCCTGCCTAAATTATAATACATATAAAAATTAAATCATTTTCATTGTACATATATATTCATGTGCATACATTTGAATCCAAATCATTATACACATATGTAGAACAAAACTCGAACAAAACTCAAACAAAACTATATATAAATCCATGAGATAAAACCATAGTGGAACAAAACTCGAACAAATATATAATTTTTCAGCAAAATAGTGGAACATGGTTCCCAATATACATACGATGACAACTCGTTCCCTATACAAAATTTGACAACTCATGTCGTAGATCCAAAATACATTGCAACTTGTATACAAAATCCGACAACTCGTGTCGTAGATCCAAAATACATGGCAACCTGTGCCGTAGATAGAAAGTACATGGCAACTGGTGCCCAAAGGTGCCACATCGTGGCTAATGTACATAACATGGTGTTTCAAGAATTGTGACCACCTTGATCACTCTCATGCGCATCTCCAAAATCAATCTTCCTCTTCTTGGAGCTACTGGTATCTCGGGTCTTCTTCCGTCTAGGAGTAGACCTTCTCTACATGCTCTGAAACAAATGATATAAGATACCATCATTTTCAAGCATTTGTAACATTTACCACATTTATAAAATGATTGTACAATTCCAATCTTAAATAACTCACTGCTGATGCGAGTGGGAGACGAAAGGCAGGTGTCTTGGATCTGTTGAGCCTCTCAGCAATTCCACCCTACAACATTTACGACAATCATTTCATTGAAAAATAATAATTGATTAAATTAATTTTGGTTAATGCATCAAAACATTTTCATAAATTAACTTGATTCTCACCGTGAACACCTCCGAAAATTGATATGGCTGGGCTTTTGGGCTAGCAAGTGGAGTAGTTGGTTGGACGACCTGCTCCGATGCAGTCATGGGGGGGAACATATTTAGATGCAACAAATATGGGTGAAGCCACTATAGATACATGGGAATATAATGGAATAGTAGTTTCCAAAATAATGGCAAGAACTGGAGATGATATGGTGGAAGAGGACATGGTGGTATGGGGTGGAGGAGGACGTTGTGGATGATGAACTCCTACCGGCTGTACAATAGGGGGTATCGACCCAAAAGGGATATGGAGGATGTTGAGGTATGGTGAATGAGAGGGTGGTCCTGGATAGATAGAGGAGGATGGATAGAAGGGAGGTTGTGGATGAAGGGGGGAAGCTAGATGGAGGGGGGGGCATGGACGAATGGGGGAAGATGGATAGACGGGGGGCGTGGATGAATGGGGGAGGATGTTTAGATGGGGTGGCGTGAATGAATGGGGGAGGATGGATGGAGGGGAGGGGGTGGACGAAGGGAGGGGCCTGGATGGAAGCGAGGGGGGCGACTCATGGGAGAGGTTGGAAACATGAGACTAAGTGGCCTACAGCTGTTGGCATCCCCTACATACAAATTTGTAATATCATAGTTTAATAAACAAAAAAAAAATTAAACCATAGTATGTCATAACATTTCAAATTAAAAGCGTGCTTTTAACTACACATTGTACTTGTGTATATGGTGATCTGCGGACCCCTAGCGGAGATGGATGATCATCATAGTTCGTGCATATCCGTGGACACCAAAACGCATGCACGTTATAAATATATTAAACAAGTAATTATTCAGTCAATCAAAATATTAAAAAATATTGTACGAACTATCATCATGTATGTCATAAATATAAATACATAAAAATAGAAATGCCATAAGTAATAACAATATTGTGTGGGGTACTGAAAATACCTTCGTGTGAGGTGCCACCATTTTAGTTGCAGCTGCCATTGTTGCATCCAGGTTTAGAGATGTTGCGTTCTCCCATGATGGTGTCTCATCTCTAAATAACTATACATTGAAATAATAGTTTAAGTCAAGCACAAATACTTTAAAATTACTTTACAAATTATCAAGTGATGATTGAAAATACTTTTAAAAAACTGCTAACTTGCTCCATATAGCAGCCCTCAATTGGGTCAGGGCAAGTATGCTCACAATGGGGACAAATATGTGGCATTTTTCCCATCGAACTAGAAGACCCAACATGGATACCAGTGGTGACAGGTCTATCCTAACTCTGTCCTGAAGGCCCTGCACCTGCGTCTCTATCAGGGTCATCCTGTTTCTCCACTGTATTAGCTGCTACAAAGGAAATATGTCTAAACAGTCCCCGTGCAACACTCCTCATCGTGCCCTCGATCTGATCAAGTTTGTGGGGTAACTGAGGCGACTGGGGAGAGGGGTTGGGCTCACTCCTAGAAGCTAGTGGCCCTCTCAGTGGGTTCCTCCTAGCAGCAGGTCGATCTTGGGCAGAGCCACGCCCAACAACCTGGAACTTGGTTATGTCAAAATAGTTGACATGTAAACCAAGCGCACAAAATCATCCCACATTTGCCTTAGGAAGTACTGTGGAACCTCCCTATTATTGCAGGGAGGTTTATCGTAAACCATGAACCACCTATGCATCCAATTGTCCCTCCATGGTTGGAAATGACACTAATCCATGTAGACACATGGATTTCTAATATCCCATGGTTGTTGTGTTCTTGGATCGGTGAACATACTGTACAATTGGGCCTTTGTAATATTCAAATATTTTATTTCCTCCTTGGAAATTCCCGTGGAATAATACTCCCGCATCCTACTTCTATATTCAGTCATGTCAGTCAATTGGCGATGTGCATGGATGAGGGAGTCAATTGAGCTCTCAATTGAGGTGGCAAGGGACACTTGAGATGGTTCCCCTGTGTTTCTTAGATCTCAAGTGTGCACTATTATTTCATTTACATAATGGTTCAAGTCATCTTGGTCAAAATTTGGTTGGGGGTTTTGATTTTCTTGGGCATTTGGATTTTGTTGAGCGTTTTCATTGGTTCTGAGATTAGTATTTTATTTTGTTCCACCGAAATCCATGTTAACGTTTTGTTCATTCATTGTGTGGGTTTACACTTTGCAATTGAAAATTTCTTTATTATTTTAATAATTTGGGAATTACTACAAATTTAATAAACAAAAAACAATGAATAAAATGACAAAAACAATGAATAAAATGACAAACAACATGGAATTTACCTATCCAATTCAATTGGTGGATGGATGAAGATGGTTTTTGAGTGGAAATGGTGAACTTGGTTGGTTGTAGCTTCACGCATGAGGTGGTTGATTCACGCTCAGCCGTAATGGAAACAAATCTGGTTTTTTATTACCTTAACAGGGGTGCGTGTGTGCGCACGCGTAGCAGTGCGCACATGATCCCGTTCGGTACCGAACCTAATGGCGTGTGTGCTCTGCCTTAGGTGCGTGCATGGGTTTGTTTTTTCCCCACTAGCGCGATATTGTTGCAACACTTTTGGGGAGCAACTTTGTGCGCTCGCCCTTAGATCTGAGAAGCCTTATGGGAGAGGAGGGATTCTGTTGAGCAAGAGTGAGCCACCCCAATACTGACATGTTCGGTATGGCTTATCAACCCTTGAAAACTTGGACCTCCTCCCTTGAATAGCTCTTGTATACTAGTGTTAGGGAGGGGAGACAGAAAAAATATTTGCAGTTTATGTTATTTTGATTGGTGCTTTTAGTGTTATCTATCTAGGGTTTTAGATTCAATTCACGAGTGCATAATCTGCTTACCATGGTATGATTTTTGACATGGTATCATAACGTATTTGTCAAAAATTTCTAGAAAATATTTGAATCTAAAGTAGGGATTCTACATAGGTAGGGAAATTGTCAAAATGTTTTAGGGGTGCACTAAGCTCTAGGAGGGTTGAAACTAAGTGGAAGGAAGCTCCGGGGGCTGGCTAACTGAGGGCTAGGTGCTGGACTGATGACTGGAATGCATGCAAACCCTAAATGATGCATGCAAACCCTAAAAGTGCATGCATGACTGAAAATGTAAATGATCAAAATACTGGTGGGACTAGGATGGAGTATAGGAATATCCTAACACCCCCCCTTAATCCATCCTGGGCCCTGGTAACTAAGACCAAAGGTCACCCAATACAATGAATAATAACAGTTAATAAACCAAGGAAGTGGGGAAAATTTCATGAGAAAAATACCCCCCCCCCTCAAAACAGATTGTAAGGCACACATAAAAAATAAATGCTCCAAACTCAAGTAGGTGTGATGCTTGTTCATATGTCTGGAGGTATCTTCTTCTTGGGAAGAAGTGGATCATGCTCAAAAAGAATGTGCTTGTACTTTCTCTTTAGATCGAATGTGATGAGAACAAATCCAAAAGTATGAGGATGATCCTCGAACCTGTGATTCGAATCAGTTAAGGTAGGATAAAAAACATGAATATGCAGATAGTCTTTTGTCTTCTCCTTCGAACCATCATGGGTGATATTATGCCAAAAAGAACCATCAAATAATAATGATTGCTTGAAATCCAAATCAGATTTAAGACTTGAAGAATAGTTTCTTGAGATCTCCTTTGAACCAGCAGGGGTGAGATCAAAACCATCATATGCATGAGAAATTATCCCAAGTAGTAATTGCTTAGAATCCAAATTAGATCCAAGACTTGAATCATGGTTTCTTGAGATCTCCTTTGAACCATAAGAGGTGAGATCAAAACCAATAAATGCATGAGAAATTATCCCAAGCGAATGGCCATGGTTTCTTGAGATCTCCTTTGAAACAACAGGGGTGAGATCAAAACCATGATGTGAATGAGAAATTATCCCAAGCGAATGGAAATGGCCATATTCTTCAATAAACTTCTGAAAGCATGGAATAATAATCATATAGTAGTAAATAAGAGGTGATTACTTGAGGAGAGCAAATGCATTACCTCCAATAGCTGATTTGACCTCCGAAATAATCATGTGATCATGATGCAAACCAACAGACTCTGGTGCAAGAGAGGATTTAGGACCTTCTGCAATATCTAGAGTGTGAGCTGGCTTAGAAAGAGAAGAAAGTTGGAGCATGAGTGTAGAATCTGCAAGTTCTTTGTGGACAACTTCAATATGAGATGATACTAGTTCATGATCTGAGAGACCATGGAGGGGAGCGAATGCATCACTGGGCTTGTTCTTGAAGGGGTTTGGACCAATCCCTTCATTCTGTCTGCCAAATCTTTCATCCAGGTAGGCCCATAGCTCTTTTGGAGATTCAACATCATCAATGAATTGATGTACCAAGCATCGAGACATAGCAAGCATCATGGTTCCCATGGCTTTGTCACCATTATTTAACCAGTCAATATTTTCTTCAGAGGATTCAAACTCTCTCTCAAAACAATAATCAAAGAGACCATTTCTCTTCAAATGTGCTATCATCTTTGGTTTCCATTCATCATAGTTGAATGGAGAACTAGGATCATAGTTGAATGGAGGAGGATAGATTTCTTCTGAATACATGGAAGCTGTAGAAGACCTGCAAAAATAATAGAGAATATCTGCAACTGCTACTGCTGCAAAGATGTAGAAACTGCTGCAACTGCTGCACTCGAAATCTTGGTAATAACCTGCAAAAAATTCTCAAGAATGGAGATAAAAAATACTCTCAACATGCTCTGATACCATGTGAAAATCCTCACAGCAGATCTAAGAGATGATGTATACCTCACAAGAGTAATTATGATTAAGCAGGAAAATAGAAGAAGAGTGGTCAATGCAGTATAATGAGCAACATAATAATAATATAGTAGAACTCAAATAGAAGCAAAAATACTTCACACACACTAATTCATTAATCACAATATGGACAAATAAGTAGTACAATGCATGAGGATTCGAATGCCAAGGTGGCAATTCGAATTAGCCTTCATGGAGTGATCAAAAGATCACTGGAGTGTCATCGGAGCACAACTAGTAGTCTATCTCATCATCGGTGGAGTCATCAATGCACAAGTAACTGTCAACCATCAGTCAAACTGAGTATAACTGAGTGTGGTAGGTGTAACTGAATGTAACTGGCACATGGATACACTAACTGAATGAAGGAGGCTCAATGGAGGGCACATGAGGAGCTAACTGGAGTCAGAATAGGTAGTCATGTCTCATCGGAGGTCAATCAGAGTGATAAAAAAAGTGAGGAGTTAGTCTGGCCTCAAATCAAGGAAATACTGGTGGCTAACTGAAGTAAACTGGACTGGTAGGTGAGAAAGGCGAGTGGCTTCCTTAAATCAAGGAGGAAGGGCGCACTAAGCTCTAGGAGGGCTAAAACTGATCTAAGAGAAGCTCTCGGGGGTTGGCTAACTAAGGGCTAGGTGCTGGATTGATGACTGGAATGCATGCAAACCCTAAATGATGCATGCAAACCCTAAAAGTGAATGCATGACTGAAAATGTAAATGATCAAAATACTGGTGGGACTAGGATGGAGTATAGGAATATCCTAACAGATATGCCTAAGATTCATTCTTGAGAAAAGCATTGTGGACATGTGAGAGGTTTTCTTTAACTTGTGGATATGTTTTGTCTAGTAATTTGTTCATGGAGTAGTAGTATGATTACATATAGTCTCAAATACAAAGACATAGTAGAGACTGATCCATCCCAAGTAAATTCAAATGACGGTACATTGAATAAAATAGGCTAGAACACCACACCCAACAAGCAAACATGGCCTTTCTGTTAGGAAAAAAATATCACAGATAAATAACAATAAACGATATGCAAATATAAATAAGAGAAAACACATTACAATAGGGACACAAATTTAATGTGGTTCACCCAATATGGGCTACGTCCACACATAAATTTCTAGTCCTTATTATTATACCATCCAACAAATAAAGGGATACAACCTGCAACAGATTTGCTGCAACTTCCTCTTCACTCTCTCACACAATCATAGAGATCTTTACAATGCTACAATACACAACTGTATTACAATGCCTTCCTTTTAAAGAACGATTACCATGTAAAAATAATATGGAACACCCAATACCATGGCCCCATAAATCACCCATTATTGACCAAGTCATGATTATGAAATTACAACATTTTACAAGGAATTTATTCTAAAATTTTCACTACGAGGGAAATACCCCTAAACCCCCACCAGATAGGGGCTCCCAAACTAGTTGATGCCCCCCATGGACCCCCCATGGCGACTATTTTTGGTGTGAAAGACCCTCCAAACCCCCATGACATGGGATTGGATCTAGAAATGGTTGAAACACGACCTCCGAATAAGGAAGATTAGGATCCATGACCAACAATCTCCCGCTTGGATATGGATCACAATAACTACACCACTGCTACACTTGCTAGAATTTGCTCTAAAATTTGGATCTAAAAAATTTCTCATCTTCACCTTCATGATTGAATGCCAACAAAAACTGAGCAGGAACTTAGTTTATTTCTGGTTACTACCTTTGTCTACATGTCTACAGGATTCTGGCTTGTGTGTATCTTTTCCAACTTCAATAGTTCATCTTCTAGAACATACCATATTAAATGGTACTTGCGTTGTATATGTTTAGTCTTAGAATGGAAGTTTGAGTCTTTTGTAAGATGAATGACACTCTGGATGTCACTATATAACCTTCTATTATCCTACTTCTTACCCAATTCCTCCATGGCCCTCTGTAACCAAAACATGTCTTTACTAGCCTCTATAGCAGCAACATAATTCGCTTCCATTGTTTAAAGTGCAACAACCTTTTGCATCTTCGAAATCAAACTTACTGCTATTCCACCTATAGTAAAAACATACCCTGTGGTGCTCCTCCTTCTTTCTTTTTCACCTGCCATATTTTCATCAGCATATCCCACTAGAAAAGTTTCTGAACCTCCAAAACATAATGCATGAGTGGTAGTACCTCTCAAATACCTTAGAATCCATTGTACCACCGTCCAATGTTCTTTACCTAGATTTTTCATATACATCCTCACAACTCCCACTGCATGTGCAATATCTTCTCTTGTGCACACCATGGAATACATCAAGATACTAATTGCTAATGAATAGGGAACCCTAGAAATGTAATCTATCTCTTCCTGTGTTGTGCGACACATCTACTTACTTAGTTTGGAATGGCTGGCGAAAGGTGTACTAACTAGTTTTGCATTCTGCATTCTAAACCTCTCCAACACCTTTTGTATGTACTCACCCTGAGACAATGTTAATTTGCGATTTTTTCTGTCTCTTGTTATTCTCATACCAAGGATTTGCTTTGCAACACCCAAATCCTTCATCGCAAATGAATTAGCTAACTTCCTTTTGAGCACATTTATATGCTGCATGTTAGACCCTGCAACAAGCATGTCATCCACATACAATAATAAGATAATATATCTTCCATTATCTAGCCTCTTGAAATAAACATAGTGGTCAGAATGACATCTACTATAACTTTGTTCTGTCATAAACCTATCAAATTTCAAATATCACTTCCTTGGAACTAGACATTCAAAGAGTGGCAATCAAACCTACCACACTACAACCTTGGTAGATATCTATGTCCTTAGTGTGCCATGTTATTTAACAACTCCTTAGTGTTCCACTATATTTGGATTTTGAGTAATTAATTTCATTTTTAAGAATTCAAAGTTCCAAATAAAAAATGGAGGCAATGTTTCATCGATGATATCCCTCTGATCCTTGCTAGCTTTGTTAGATCAAAGCCACCATGAAACTTTGCCATCAAGTTATGGGGGAATAGTTTCTAAATCACAATGAATAACCATTACATTATCGTTTGTATCAATCAAGAACATTCAATTTTAAATACATTTTCATATGAGGATAATCCATCATTTTTACAAACATAGGACCATGAACATATTATTTTCCTTCATCAAAACAACATTATAGAGGAATATCATTAAACTAGTTAGGTATTTCATTTTCCATGGATTTTGTATGATTACTTTTGCATTATGACAAGTGGAAAATGGACATATGAAAGAGGTAAAGCACAAACCAGGGTCTTACATACTAGGGTTTAGTAAGGATAGGGCTTATATCTTCAACGATTTTATGAGTGTGAATTCATGACCAGCTATTGGTTAGCATATTGGAACAAACTAGGGTATATTTGTTACATATATTTGACCATATGTACATGAAGGCCCAATGAATTTTATTACACTTTAGTTATGCATTGCTTTCCATTGTACTTGATACTTTGCCATTGTTTTTAACATGCTAGAGTAGGCACACTTCAACCGAACTTCATAGATTTTCATGTACATATCGTTTGATGAAATACGGTAGCATTGATGAAATTTGTAGCATCTAGTAGACTTCCTCTTAGTTTGCGAAAATGTCATAGGCTTACATTGATGATATGCATAGCATGTTACTATTATGACAGAGGTTATTCAAACATATTTTGACTTATTTTGTTAACTTTTGTTTTTTCCTTGCAACATATTTTCCTTGCAACCATAATCATGATGAATGGGTATAAACCCTTGGAATTGACAAAAAACACAATTTTAAACTAAATATCAAATTACCATGTATGTACTAAGTTCATTGAACTATTGAAAGATATTATTAGTTTTTTCCATTAAGATAATGTTTTCATAACACAATGATTAATGATATGAAGAATATCAAAGCTAACATTTCTCTTTATGACTTGCTTATTACAAGAGACCATCAAGAATTGGGTTTATTTTTCAACATCGAACCAATGTTAACTATGTTAAATACACATTCGATATAACTATCCTTAAACAAGGAATTAGTATCAAGTTCATAGTGTTGAATATTCGATATTTGACACATCAATCACTATTATGCACTATTAGATACCTTATGATGATATATATATAATGTCCAGTGTTCATTGGTTAACTGAGACCTTATCGATATATGATCAACATTACACAAATAGAAGTAACGTAGATATCCATTGTTTTAAAACAATATAGAAGTCCTAGATGTCATTTAACCAACATAAACATGGCATTATCTCAATGATTACTTGGAATATCTACCTTAAGAGTTTTTATTTAATCTCGAATGTCCATCGATTAATTGACAAGTTATTAACATGTTATTGGTGTTACACATGTCAAAGAAATGTGGATATCCATAGTTTTAATACAATATTAAAGCTTTATATGTTAATTAACTCATGTACACTTGCTCTTAATTTGTCAAATATTTAACTTTTAACCAATATATGATCTATCATGTGAAAGGTTCCACATCAACAAAAGAACTGTCAGAGTACCCACCACCTACCATAAGACACACATACATGTTAGTATTTAGATGATAGGATACCTACCGCATGATAAATTAAGAAAGTTATTACTCCTTTTCATTATGTGACATCTAACTTATTTCTATATGAAACGTTCAATAAGTTTTTGATATATAAGATGTTAAATGAACTTCAACAAATAGACAAAAAAATTTAATATAAATTAAATTAATGTTATGAAAATGATTTTTCACTTATTTTTTATAATAAAAAATATTCAATGCTAAGAAAGAGTTGGAGCTTTATCCACATAACATATGAGATAAATAATTTTGGATAAATTGTGGTGATACAAATACTAAATTCTTATGATCATATGTTTATTCTATTCCCACATCATCATTATTATTATTTTTATTTATATATTAGTTAAATAATGACTTGGGAATAATGTGAAGAAGACGATACAAGTTTTTATATGTGCCAACATAAATGAAAATGATTTTATGTAGACAATAGTGGTCAAAAGTTTATATAAAAAATAACTTACATATGGAAGTATTGAGTATGCCTTATCAATAAAAAAAACATAGGGCTACAGGCATAAACCCCAATAAGTGGGTATTTGTTTGTGATATCAAAGCATGAAAAAACCTATTACATTTTTATGAAAGAAAACATATTTAAAAATATATAGTTCCAAGGGGATTTGAGTCTAATGTTTTTATAGGTCATGTGCCTATGTCAATTTATGGTAAGAGTGGGAGTTTAGTGTTGTTGTAATTGTAACTTCGGAAAATATTCACTTGCATTTTATATAGTATTATTATTGTATTTTATTTGTACCTCCGACGGAGATTTTTTTCCTTCGTTCGGGGATGTCATTATCATGCCTAGTCTTGCTAGATCATTGAGGTAAAATCCTCCATTGTAAGTCGGGGAAATAGTTCCCCAAAAGGTCAAATGTAAATGTATTATTGAGTCCCCTGGAGAACTCGATCCAGTCAGTTTAGTTGAGGTTGACCTAGTTAAGTAAAAGGTCACCCCAAAATTAAGGTATAAATAGAGAGCTAGGCCCTCTCATTTGGACACACACTCACTCACTCAAGTTCGCATAAGTGAGAGAGAGAGAGAGAAGACAAGTTCTCTAAGGAGAAAGAGAGAGAGTTGTGTGAAAATCCTCACAGCAAATCTAAGAGATGATGTATACCTCACAAGAGTAATTATGATTAAGCAGGAAAATAGAAGAAGAGTGGTCAATACAGTATAATGAGCAACAGAATAATATGGTACAGTAGAACTCGGATAGAAGCAATAATACTTCACACACACTAGTTAATTAATCACAATATGGACAAATAAATAGTACAATGGTAGAGAGGATGCGAATGCCTAAGGTGGCAATTCGAATTAGCCTCTCAAAGTGATCATAAGATCAATAGAGTGTCATCAGAGCACAACTAGGTGTCCTCATGATCATCGGAGCACAACTGGAAGTCTTCATCATCATCAGTGGAGTCATCAATGCTCAAGTAACTGTCAACCATTAGTCAAACTGAGTCTGGTAGGTGTAACTGACTGTAACTAAGTGTAACTGAGTGTAATTGAGTGTAACTAAGTGTAAATTGAAGACAATTGGACTGGTAGGTGAAGAAGGGCGAGTTGCTTCCTAAAATCAAGGAAGGAGGGCACATTAAGCAACTGGAGGGCTAAAACTGAATAGTGAGAAGCTCCTGGGGGATGGCTAACTAAGGGATAGGTGCTGGACTGATGACTGTGATGCATGCAAACCCTAGAATGCATGCAAACCCTAAAAGTGCATGCATGACTGAAAATGTAAATGATCAAAATACTGGTGGGACTAGGATGGAGTATAGGAATATTCTAACACCTCCCCTTAATCCATCTTGGGCCCTGGTAACTAAGACCAAAGGTCACCCAATACAATGAATAATAACAGTCAATAAACCAAGGAAGTAGGAAAATTTCATGTGAAAAATACCCCCTCCTCAAAATAGACTGTAAGGCACACATAAAGAATAAATGCTCCAAACTCAAGCAGGTGTGATGCTTGGTCATATGTCTGGAGGCATCTTCTTCTTCGGAAGAAGTGGATCATGCTAAAAAAACATGTGCTTGTACTTGCTCTTCAGATCGAATGTGCTGAGAACAAATCCAAAAGTATGAGGATGATCCTTGAACCCGTGATTCGAATCGGCTGAGGTAGGATCAAAATCATGAATATGTAGATAGTCTTTTGTCTTCTCCTTTGAACCATCATGGGTGAGATTATGCCAAAAGGAACCATCAAATAATAATTGCTTGAAATCCAAATCAGATTTAAGACTTGAAAAATAGTTTCTTGAGATCTCCTTTGAACCAGCAGGGGTGAGATCAAAACTATCATATGCATGAGAAATTATCCCAAGCGAATGACAATGGTTTCTTGAGATCTCCTTTGAACCATAAGAGGTGAGATCAAAACCAATGGATGCATGAGAAATTATCTCAAGTGGGTGGCAATGGCCATATTCTTCAATAACCTTCTGAAAGCATGTGCTAATGATCATATAGTAGTAAATAAGAGATGATTGCTTGAGAGGAGTGAATGCATTACCTCCAATAGCTGATTTTACCTCAGAAATAATCATGTGATCATGATGTAAACCAACACACTCTGGTGCAAGAGAGGATTTAGGACCTTCTGCAATATCTAGAGTGTGAGCTGGCACAGAAAGAGAAGAAAGTTGGAGCATGAGTGGAGAATCTGCAAGTTCTTTGTCAGCAACTTCAATATGAGATGATACTAGTTCATGATCTGAGAGACCATCAAGGGCAGCGAATGCATCACTTGGCTTGCTTTTGAAGGGGTTTGGACCAAATCCTTCATTTTGTTTTCCGAATCTTTCATCCAGGTGAGCCCATAACTATTTTGGAGTTTCAATATCAATAATGAAAGGGTACAATATGTACTTGGGCATAGTAAGCATCGTTCTTTCAAGGTGCATGTCACCTTTATTCAACCAGTCAATCTTCTCTTCAGAGGATTCGAACTCTCTTTCAAAATAACAATCAAAGAGATCATGGCTCTTTAAATATGCTATCATATTCAGTTTCCATTCATCATAGTTGAATAGAGAAAGCAGAGGGATTCCTTCTAAATCATACATTGAAGCTGTAGAAGACCTACAAAAGCAATAGAGAATATCTGCAACTGCTACTGCTGCAAAGATGCAGAAACTGCTGCAACTACTGCACTCGAAATCTTGGTAATAACCTGCAAAAAACTCTCAAGAATGGAAATAAACAATACTCTCAACATGCTCTGATACCATGTGAAAATACTCACAACAGATCTAAGAGATGATGTATACCTCACAAGAGTAATTATGATTAAGCAGGAAAATAGAAGAAGAGTGGTCAATATAGTATAATGAGCAACAGAATAATATGGTACAGTAGAACTCGGATAGAAGCAATAATACTTCACACACACTAGTTAATTAATCACAATATGGACAAATAAATAATACAATGTTAGAGAGGATTCGAATGCCTAAGGTGGCAATTCGAATTAGCCTCTCAGAGTGATCATAAGATCAATAGAGTGTCATCGGAGCACAACTAGGTGTCCTCATGATCATCGGAGCACAACTAGAAGTCGTCATCATCATCAGTGGAGTCATCAATGCTCAAGTAATTGTCAACCATCAGTCAAACTGAGTCTGGTAGGTGTAACTGAGTGTAAACTGAAGACAACTGGACTGGTAGGTGAAGAAGGGTGAGTTGATTCCTAAAATCAAGGAAGAAGGGTGCATTAAGCAACTGGAGGGATAAAACTGAATATTGAGAAGCTCTTGGGGGCTGGCTAACTGAGGGCTAGGTGCTGGACTAATGACTAGGATGCATGCAAACCCTAAAAGTACATGCATGACTAAAAATGTAAATGATAAAAATACTGGTGGGACTAGGATGGAGTATAGGAATATCCTAACAAGTTACAGAAAACTATCTTATTTTGGGTTTTTCCATTTTGTGATATTGTATTGGTGACGAATCTATCTCTAAGGAAGTTGCGGGGTTTTCTCATTTATGGTTTCCTCAAAGAAATTTTTTGTGTCTCTTGTGTTTTGTTGTCCTTGTTATTCTTTCAATAAAGATCCTAGCTAACATTGAATTAAAGTAGAAAATCTAACATTTAGTGAATGTATACAATATGTTTGAAATGCCTAAATGTTGTTTCATGGATTTCATTAATAATTATTGGTTATTTTTATTATGAATATTTTAAAAATATTTGACATTGTTCAATGGAATGCAAGTGTAAGGGATAAATTTAGACTCATTTACTATGGTTGGCATTTGATTTATGTGTTCCAATTTAGTCGTTATAGAAAAAGGTAAGCAGATCACTAATTTTTGATAAAAAGATGGATGAATATTATGTTTTTGTTGGAACTACAATTTCTTGGCGTATATGCAATTTAAAGGAATAAAATCCAACTCAATCATCATCATTGTTGTTTTGTTGTGTAATGGTGTGTCATGGAATTAATGTATGCCATAAATTTTATTGTAATGACTCCTAAATGGACATTCAATAATTAAAACCCTAAATGTAATTCATCTATGCAATCACTTGCTTATTATCTATTAGAAGCATTAGGCCTAAGAAACATCATCTAAACATTGGATTGGCCAGGCAAAAAAAGTTGCTACCTGAGAATCATTAGGTCTGAGAAGTCTTATGGGAGAGGCGGGATTCTGTTGAGCAAGAGTGAGCCACCTCAATACCAACATGTTCGGTATGGCTTATCAACCCTTGAAAAGTTGGACCTCATCCCTCAAATAGCTCTTGTATACTAGCGTTAGGGAGGGGAGACAAAACAAATATTTGCAGTTTATGTTATTTTGATTGGTGTTTTTAGTGTTAATCCATTTAGGGTTTTAGATTCAATTCACGAGTGCATAATATTCTTACCATGGTATGCTTTTTGACATGGTATCATAACGTATTTGTCAAAAATTTCTAGAAAATATTTGTATCTAAAGTAGGGATTCTACCTGGGTAGGGAAATCATCAAAAGGTTTTAGGGCCGAGATGCCTAAGATTCATGCTTGAGAAAAGCATTGTGGACACATGAGAGGTTTTCTTTAAGTTGTTGATATGTTTTTTCTAGTAATTTGTTCATGGAGTAATAGTATGATTAAATAAAGTCTCAAATACAAAGACATAGTAGAGACTGATCCATATCGAGTAAATTCAAATGATGGTATATTGAATAAAATAGGCTAGAACGCCACACCCAACAAGAAAACATGGCCTTTTGGTTAGGAAGAAAAGATCGCAGAGAAATAAAAATAAACAATATGCAAATATAAATCACATAAAACATATTACAATAGAGACACAAATTTAATGTGGTTCACCCAAGACGGGCTACGTCCATGCAGAAATTTCCACTCCTTATTATTATACCATCCAACAAATGAAGGGATACAACCTGCAACATATCTGCTACAACTTCCTCTTCACTCTCTCGCATAATCATAGAGATATTTACAATGCTACAATACAAAACTGTATTACAATGCCTTCCTTTTAAAGAGCGATTACCATGGGAAAATAATATGGAACACCCAATACCATGGCCCCATAAATCACCCATTATTGACCAAGTCATGATTATGAAATTACAACATTTTACAAGGAATGTATTCCAAAATTTTCGCTACGGGGGAAATACCCCCAAACCCCCACCAGAGAGGGCCTCCCAAACTAGTTGATGCCCCCCATGGCAACTATTTTTGGGGTGAAAGCCCCTCCAAACCCCCACAACATGGGATTGGATCCAGACATGGTTGAAACACGATCTCTGAATAAGGAAGATCATGCTCCATGACAAAAAATCTCTCTCTTGGAGACGGATCACAACTACACCGCTGCTGGACTATGCTATGAAATTTGGGTCTAACAAATTTCTCATATTCACCTTAATGATTGAATGCAAACTGAAACTGAGCAGGAACTTAGTTTATTTCTAGTTACTACCTTTGTCTACGTGTCTATAGGATTCTAGCTTATGTGTATCTTTTCCAGCTTCAACTGTTCATCTTCTAGAACATACCGTATTAAATGGTACTTGAGATATATATGTTTAGTCTTAGAATGGAAGGATGAGTCTTTTGCAAGATGAATGGCACTCTGGCTGTTACTATACAACCTTCTATTATCCTACTTCTTACCCAATTCCTTCATGAACCTCTGTAACCAAATCATGTCTTTACTAGCCTCTGTAGCAGCAACATACTCCACTTCCGTTGTTGAAAGTGCAACAACCTTTTGCAGCTTCGAAATCAAAATTACTTCTATTCCACGTACAGTAAAAACATACCTTGTGGTGCTCCTCCTGCTATCTTTGTCACCTTCCATATTTGCATCAACATATCTCGCTAGAAAAGTTTATGAACCTCCAAAACATAATGCATAAGTGGTAGTACCTCTCAAATACCTAAGAATCCACTGTACCACCTTCCAATGTGCTTTACCTGGATTGTTCATATACATCCTCACAAATCCCACTGCATGTGCAATATCTACTCTTGTGCACACCATGGCATACATCAAGATACCAATTACTGATGAATAGGGAAACCTAGAAATGTAATCTATCTATTCTTGTGTTGTGCGACACATCTCCTTACTTAGTTTGGAATGGATGGCGAAAAGTGTAGTAATTGGTTTCGCATTCTGCATTCTAAACCTCTCCAACACCTTTTGTATGTACTCACCCTGAGATAATGTCAATTTACGATTTTTCATGTCTCTTTTTATTCTCATACTAAGGATTTTCTTTGCAACACCCAAATCCTTCATCGCAAATAAATTAGCTAACTTCCTTTTGAGCACATTTATATCATGCATGTTAGACCCTACAACAAGCATGTCATCCACATACAATAATAAGATAATATATCTTCCATTATCTAGCCTCTTGAAATAAACACAGTGGTCAGAATGACATCTACTATAACCTTGTTCTGTCATAAACCTATCAAATTTCAAATACCACTTCCTTGGAGCTTTCTTCAGGCCATACAAGCTATTCTTAAAACTACAAACCAAATTCTCCTTCCATTTGACCTTATATCCCTGTTGTTGCTGCATATAAATCTCTTCCTCCAAATCTCCATGGAGAAAGGCTATTTTTACATCTAACTGTTCAAGATGCAAATCTTCTACCGCTACTAGAATTAAAACACTTCTAATTGAAGTCATTTTAACATTAGGAGAAAATATTTCATCAAAATATATACATTTCTTTTGTGCAAACCCCTTTACAACAAGTCTAGCCTTGTATCGCTTCTTTCCTCTATCTTCTTCTTTCAACCTATAAACCCATTTATTCTGAGATGCTCCTTTACCAACAAGAAACTTAACCAAATCCCAAGTCTGTTTTCTTACCAATGGGTACATCTCCTCATTCATGCCTTGCTCCCACTTCTTTCTAGTTTCCACTTGCATTACTTCTTCATAACATTCTGGTTCACCAGAATCAATCATCAATAAATAATATAGTGAATGAGAGAATCATTTAGGGTGTCTACTTAACCTAGTAGTTATTCTAACACTTGTAGGAGTTTGAGGTATATGCTACTATTCTTGGTTTTCCGGCACCTTTGGAACTTCATTTTCTTTGATTTCATCAAGCACTATGTACTCTGCGTTTTCATTTTCCTATTTCTTTCCTCGCAATTGATCTTTATACATGAACTTTTAATTGAATACCACATCTATATTCCTAATGATTTTGTTATTTTCATAATCCCATAAGCGATAACCAAATTCATCAACCCCGTATCCAATAAAGGTACATTTCTTGGATTTAGACTCGAGATTTGTTCAATTTTCTTTATCATTATGGACAAATGCTTCACAACCAAAAGTTCTCAGAAAAGAGTAGTTGACCTTTTAACCTATCCATGCCTCCTCTAGGATTCCACCATCCAAAGCACTTGAAGCCCCTCTTTTTATTAAGTAAACAACATCATTTACAACATCTTCCCAAAAATTTAAGGGAATCCTTGCATGCAATCTCATACACTTTTCACGCTCCATGATTGTTCTATTCATCCTTTCTGACACACCATTTTATTGTGGTGTTCCTGGGACATTATTCTCTCTACGAATCCCATGGTATGAATAGTAACTATAAAATTACTTGCCGCAGTATTCACCTCCATTATCAGATCTAAGACACTTCAACCTTTTTCTTATCTCATTCTCAACCAAAGCTTTCCATTTCTTAAAAGTAGAAAACACATCATATTTCTGTCTAATGCAACAAACCCAAATATTTCTAGTTGAATCATCAATAAAAATAACATAATAAAGAGAGCCACCAAGGGATTGTACCTGAGCCGGTCCCCATACATCTGTATGTTCAAGCTCTAACTTTTTACTATTCTTCTGTTTCCCAAACCTGAGAATAAGACTCTCTTTTGTTTTCCATAAACACAGTTCTCACAGAATTCCAAACTTACCTGCTTCAGATATGGAAGCAACTTCCTTGAGTGAAGAATATGCATCCCCTTCTCACTAATGTGGCCAAGCCTATGATGCCACAATGTTGTAATTGTTCCTGTGGAAGATAAAGAGATACAACAACCGGTATTATGAGGACATAAATACAACGTACCTATCCCGTCTCCTTTTTCTATCACCATTGATCCTTTAGTGATCTTCCACCACGTTTCTCCAAACATAGACAAACATCCACCATCTCCCAACTTCCCTATTGAGATCATATTTCTTTTAATAGCAGGAATATCCCTTACACCTTTTAGCAGCCATTCACCAAATTTCTTTAACTTTATCTGTACCTTACACATTCCAATAATTTTACATGGTTCATCATCACCCAATAAAACATGTCCAAAATCGCCTGGAACATAATCATGAAAGAATTTCCTATGGGGTGTAGCATGATATGAAGCCCCTCAATCTACTTCCCAGTAATCACTAATATTATCTAATGAAATAAAGAAAGCATCTTGTAACACATCACCTACTACATTTGCTTCATGTGTAGTCTCATGTTGTCCATCTCCTTTCCTTTTTAGAGATCTGCAGTCTTTCTTAATATGCCATTTCTTTCCACAATTCTAGTAATCTATCTTTCCCAATATGGAATTGAATCTGCCCTTCCCGGACTTGTTGTGATTACTTGGGCTCTTTCCTTTATCCCTTTGTATTCCCCTTCTCTCCATGGTCAATGCAGTTTGTGATGTCTCACCTGTGCTTTTCCTTCGCATTTACTTTCTAAGAATAACACCAACAACATCATCAAATTTCAAAGTGTTTGAACCAGAGACATAGTTACTTATAGCCATGACCAAGTCGTTCCAACTTTTTGGCAAAGGACACAAGATTAGAAGAGCCCTAACCTCATCATCAAATTTCATTTTACAGAACTTAACTGATTTGTAATCATATTAAATTCATTTAAATGATCAGCAACAGATCCACCTTCTGACATATTCATATTAAATAAACGGTTAATTAGCAATACCTTATTGGAGTCTGAGGATTTTTCAAACAACTTACCCAATGCGCTCATCAGACCCTCCGTTGTATTTTCTTTTGAAATATTGAAAGCCACCGACAAATCTAGGCACAACCGTATTGTTCCCAGTGCCTTTCTGTCAAGAACCTCCCATTCTTCGTCATTCATAGTCACTGTTTGTTTTTCTTTTCCTTCCAATGGTAGGAATAGATCCTTCTAGTACAGATAGTCCTCCATTTTCATCTTCCATAACTAGTAGTTTTTGCTGTTAAATTTCTTGACCTTAGAATTTCTTTTTTCCACCATTGCTCCCACTTGAACCAAGAACCCTTCTTTCCTGTGAATTTATCTACCAAATAGACCTTTGGCTCTGATACCAATTGTTAGAAAAATAGGACCGTAGAGCAATAACAATTAAAAAGATGAAAATATAAATCACATAAAACAAATTACAAGAGAGACACCAATATAACGTGGTTCACCCAAGATGGGCTATGTCCACACATAAATTTCCAGTCCTTATTATTATACCATCCAACAAATGAAGGGATACAACCTGCAGCACATCTGCTGCAACTTCCTCTTCACTCTCTCAAAGTCTTTCTCACACAATTATAGAGATCTTTGCAATGCTACAATACACAATAGTATTACAATGCCTTCCTTCTGAGAACGATTACCATGGGAAAATACTATGGAACAGCCAATACCATGGGCCCATCAATCACTCATTATTGAACAAGTCATGACTACGAAATTGCAACATTTTACAAGGCATTTTTTCCAAAATTTTCGCTACGGGTGCTCTGCCCCTAAACCCTCGCCAGGGGGGATCCCAAATTAGTCCCTCCCCCCATGGAACCCCTATGGCGACTATTGTTTTTTGGGGGGGAATACCCCCAAAACCCCCCCGTCATAGGCTGGGATCTAGACACGGCTGAAACATGACCTATGAATAAGGAAGATTAGGCTCCACAACCAACAATCTCACACTTGGAGATTGATCACAGTAAATCCACCGTTGTTGCACTTGCTGGACTATGGTTTGAAAATTGGATCTGGAAAATTTCTCATCTTCACCTTCATGATTGAAGGCCAACTGAAATCGAGTAGGAACTCATTTTCTCTTTGGTTACTACCTTTGTCAACATGTTTGGAGGATTCTAGCTAGTTTGTATCTTTTCCAGCTTCAACAATTCATCCTCTAGAAAAGATTATATGAAATGGTACTTGAGTTTATATGTTTAGTCTTAGAATGGAAGGCTGAGTTCTTTGCAATATGAATGGAACTCTGGCCGTCACTATACAACCTTCTATTCTCATGCTCCTTACCCAATTCCTCCATGAACCTCAGTAACCAAATCATCTCTTTACTAGCCTCTGTGGCAGTAACATACTCTGCTTCCGTTGTTGAAAGTGAAACAACCTTTTGTAGCTTCGAAATCCAACTTATATGCGTATCAAATTGAATGATTGATGTTGTTTATTTCTCATTTGATTTATTTGATTGAAGATAATTACAATCAATATTACTCATTTTTACATGCAAATAAACGTAAATTAAAATATCCTTTTCATAGACTGTAATTTCACCCCACTTTATGGATCAAATTTGGTATCAGAGCAGGATTGACAGTTTTGCAGTTGTCACATCATGGGAAAGGGTTTGAAATGAGAGAGACTCCAAGAATTGGAGGAGATTAACCAACGTATTCAATTGGAGAATGATAAACTCCAAAGACTACTTGCAAAAGTTGAGGAAGAGAAGCAGAAGCTACGTCTGTTATTGCAAAATGCTATAGAGGAGCAGAATGGAGAGTACTCTAATACAGGAGGTGCAAAGAGTCCTTCCAAAAATTCAAGCTTCCTTAGAGGATACATCCTATGTACCAGGAAAAGGTGGATTCATAGAAGTTTCTCCTATAGCATCATCCAAGGTAGGAAAGAAATAGGATCTAGTCAAACTTCAAGAAGATGACCAAGAGTCACAATCCAAGAAAAAGGTAAAAAGTACTTCTTGTTCACTTCATTTGGTTAATGATGATGATGCTTCATTGGGAGGATTTGAAAAGCATACTTTGGGGATTGGAAAAAAACTAGTAACCTAGATGGGATACAATGGCAGAGGACTTGGCATTAATAGCCAAGGAATAGTTAAGCTAATAGAAATTGTAGGAAGACCCTGGTATGCATGTTTGGGATACAATGAAGAGAGCTCCAAAGTGGCCAAAGGAAAAATCTCTTTGAAAACAAATTTCCAACCACCTCTTTGGAAAACTGGTAACAACAAAAGTTGTGTAAGGGTACCCGCACGAAGCTGGTACCCAAAAAGGCCGCAATAGAAGCGCACGAGCCGAAAAAAAACAAGGGCACGCACACACATTCAAACATGCGTACGTGCCCCTGCTTCAGCAATGCCAAATGTCCACGTTGTTGAGTTGGTGTGGAAAAAATGTCCATGCACACGTTATTAACGTGTACGCAAACATATGTGCGCATGCGTTATTAACATGTATGTAATGTGATAATCTACAGGGGATCTAGCAACTGTAACAAACTAACAATCAAACTCTCAAGAATGTTGGAAAGAAGAAGAGAAGCATGCACTCAATAATCACTCATAAACACAGAATAATAGACAATATTGCTATCATACAATGAATAATGAATGTAAAGAATGTAATACAATAAACTATGATGTAGCATCATATAGGATTTGAGTTAGCCAAGTAGGGCATTCAAATCAGAGCTCAAAGTCTATCTTGGATAACAATGGAGACATCATCTAGTCAGTAGTATCAGCCATAAATGGTAATAGTCAGTCAAGTGTGTCTAACTGAGTCTAACAGAACCATCTAGGCATAAATCAGGGAACGGAGACTCCAAGGGGGATGCATGAGGCTATCAAATAGTCAAGTGGAACTCCAGAACTAGATAACTAGAAGCTACAAGCAGTCAGCATGAACAATCAGTGGAAGAACTACTCAATCAATGCACTAACTGAATGATAACTCATGGTAGGTGAGATAAGGTGCCATAACGGAGTGATAACTAAAGGTAGGTGAGCAAAGGCGCACTAACTGAGTGTGGTAGGTGAACAAAGGCACACTTTCCATACAGAACAGTCAAAGAGGGCGCACCATGTTGATGTATATGTAACTTCGGAATGTATTTCATCTATATATTATTGTACTCCTATAGAGATGTATTATTCCTCTATACTGAAGTGTCGTCGTTTGTATTGACAAGTGTCGCAAGTGGTGTAACTTGCTGATGGGTTATTAGACCACCTAGTAAAGGGGTTGGCCCGATATAATGTAACCTGGGGTTATTAGGCTGAGTTAGACAAGTCGACCCCATAGGTTTTGTTAGGCAGCACAGGACAAGTATAAATAGAGATCGGGAGATCTCTATTTCATTCATCTCATTAATCACTCTTCTATCACTCGGAAAGTGGTGCACATGTGAGGAGGAGGATCAACATCTAGGAGAAGACTATCTCTTGTACTTTGGTTGTATCATTGCTCTCCCTATCTCTAAGGAAGTTGTGGGGTTTTTCACCTTTATGGTTTTCCCCACTGAAACTTTGTGTGTCTCTTGTCTCATGTGATTGCTTGGTGTGATTGATATGCATTGTTATACTTGATATGTTGTACATGTTATTCTCTCAGTAAAGATCCTAGAGTATATTGAATTAATGCTAAAAAATTAACATGGTATTAGAGCTTCCCTGAGAAGAAGACATTGTGTAGTTTCAGAAACTAGGGTTTCTTGTTTATTGGGTTTCTCTTCACAGATTTTGGAAAAGCAGTAAGGTAGATTAAATCTACTCATTAAGGAGAATTTATCTGTCCAATCAGAATTAAATTCTGAGTACTTTCCGTTTTGTCCCTAAAATTTAGGGTTTCCTAAAAAATAGGAATTTTTGAAATCTGAAGACACAGCTGGAAGCTCCTTGGAAAAATCGAAGTTTAGAGCTTTGGATCGATATTTTTGGTTGGGTGAAGTTCCGGGAAACTCAAACCCTAATTCAGGGTCCTCCTTAATGATTCTGGGAGATTGAAAAGCATTTTTGAAGGGTGAATCTTTGCAGTTTTCAAATTATGAATATAACAGGTTGATCAGCTCATCAAGGCGCATCTTTCTATCCTTTCAGAATTTTGAAATTCACATTTTGAATTTTTAGGGTTTCTCTGACAAACCCTAATCCGAGACCAGATACAGTTTTCAGCAAATCAAGTGGTAAGACCTATATCTTTTCTATTTCCATTTGAAGTACTCTTTAAAGATGTCTCACCACACCAAGCTTGAAGATAAGCTTGAAGGGGCTGATAACTTCCGAGCATGGAAGTATAGGATTGGATTAATCCTGGAAGAAAATGAGTTGGACTCTTACATAAGCTTTGAGGTCCTTGTCCCAGAGGGAGAAGAGGCTAAAGCCCTCCATAAGAAGAAGTTGGTCAAGGTAAAGAGGATCATTGTTGATTCTATCAAGGACAATCTCATCCCACATGTGTCATCTCTGAAGACACCCAAAGAGATGTTTGATTCCTTGACCAAGCTATTTGAAGGGAAGAACATAAATCGGAAGATGACCCTGTGGAACCAATTGAAAGGGGTAAAGCTTCATAATGGAGAAACCATTCAATCTTATTTTTCTAAGGTCTCCCAAATCAAGGAACAACTTGAAGCTGTGGATGAAATTGTGGACAATGGTGAAGTTGTCATGACCACACTGAATGGCCTACCTAGGTCATGGGATTCCTTTATCCAAAGAATTTGTGCAAGAAAGAAGTTGGTATCCTTCAACAGACTGTGGGAGGAATGCTCACAAGAAGAAGCAAGGCTTGTGGCAAGAGAAGAAAATATGGGGAATGAAGATCAAGCTCTCACAGCACACACCAAGAAAGGAAAGTTCAAGAGGGAGCCATCCCATCACAAGAAGAAATATTCTCACCCATACACAAAGAAAAGAAAGATATGAGGTGATTCAATTGTAATGAGAGAGGACACTTTGCCTCAGAATGTCCCGAGAAAAGAAAAGAAGATACCAACAACTTAAGCAAGAAGAAGAAGAACAACAAAAGAAGATATCATGCCCATGCTGCTAAGGTTGATGAACCTCCTAGGAAGAAAGCTAGAGCAGAAAGTGATGACTCATCTAGTGAAGATGAATATGTTCTAATCTCAGCCCTCACAGGTACTATTTCTCATGGTTGTAATGATTGGTTAATTGACAGTGGGGCTTCTAAACACATGACTGGGTTTAAAGAATATTTTGTAAATTTATTTGAACATGAATCACCCCATAAGGTGAAACTTGGGGATGATTATCAATACCCTATCAAAGGAAGTGGGGAAGCCTCCTACAACCTAGACTTTGGAAAGTCTTTGAAGATGAAAGATGTGTTATTTGTACCTGGGCTCAAGAAGAACCTACTCTCCATCTCTGCATTGGATGCAAAGGGCATGAGGGTTTCATTTGTAGATGGCCAAGTCCTAATGTGGCCAAAAGGTAAAACTATTGATGATGCAGTGGTGATTGGAGAGCAAGAGGGAGTAATGTACAAATTGAAGGGACAACCTAAACATGCCATGGTACATGAATCCATGGAGCCAAGTGAAATTTGGCATCGAAGGCTTGCACATGTGCACTACAGAGCACTACCAATTGCAAGCAAAGCTGTAGAAGGTCTTCCTGAAATCAAGTCAAAGCATGAAGGAGTTTGCAAAGGATGTGCAAAAGGAAAGAACATTAAGAAGGCATTTCCAAGCAGTGAAAGCAAAGCAAAAGGGATCTTGGAAATTATCCACTCCGATGTATGCAGTCCAATGTCATCTAGCTCTCTGAGTGGGTATGTATACTATGTCTCTTTCATTGATGATTTCTCTAGGAAGACTTGGGTTTACTTCTTGAAGAACAAAGATGAAGTATTTGATAAGTTCAAGGAATTCAAAGCCTTGATGGAGAATCAAACTGACAAGAAGATCAAGACATTCAAATCCGACAATGGCGGAGAATTCACTTCAGGTGATTTCAAGAAACTATGCAGTGATTCAAGGATTAAGAGGGAGTTGACTGCTCCCTACAATCCTCAACAGAATGGAGTTGCAGAAAGAAAGAATAGAACAATCATGGAGGCATCTTAGCAAATGCCGCATGACCAGGATCTGCCTATGCATCTATGGGAAGAAGCAGTTAGGATAGCTGTATATGTGCAGAACATAACACCTCACAAGATATTGGACAACAAGACACCAGAAGAAGTCTTCACTAGTAAGAAACCTGAGGTCAACCATCTCAAGATATTTGGTTGTCCAGTATATACACATGTTCCAAAGGAAAAGAGGACAAATCTAGATCCTTCAGGAAACAAGGGTATCTTTGTGGGATACAGTGAAAGCTCGAAGGCTTACAGAATATACTTTCCAGGGTTCAAGAAGATTGATGTCAGCAGGGATGTGACATTTGATGAAGACTCAGCTTTCATCAAATCAAAGAAGGCAACTGTTGAAGATCATGAAGAACCAAAGGAAACCAGATTTCAAGATACCACCATGACTGAAGCAAATCCAGAAGCAAATCAAGAAATTGAAGATCCACAAGAACCTGTAGATCCATCTCGTGAGAATGACTCTCACAAGAGGAAACCTGCATGGGATAGAGAGCTCATTCAAGATGCAGAAAGGTATGGCATTCCAAAAGAAGAACACAGAGCAAGGAAGAGAACTAGATATCACACCAGTTATGTTGCCTTACTCTGTGACATTATGAACAAAGAACCTTCCAGTTATGAAGAAGCAGCGAAAAAGAAAGAATGTAAGGATTCCATGGTCGAAGAGTATCAGTCGATCATGAAGAATGATGTTTGGGATGTAGTTCCAAGACCTGAAGGGAAGTTAGTTGTGACTTCCAAGTGGATCTACAAGATCAAGCATGCTGCAGATGGCAGTATAGAGAAATACAAAGCGAGATTTGTAGCTTGTGGATTCTCCCAGAAAGAAGGGATTGATTACGAAGAAACTTTTGCTCCTGTATCCAGGTACACTTCCATCAGATCAGTACTTGCTCTGGCTGTAGTGATGAAATGGAAGATACACCAGATGGATGTCAAGACAACCTTCTTGAATGGTGTAGTCGAAGAGGAAGTGTATGTGGAGCAGCCACTTGGTTTTGAGACACATGACAGAGAGTCATATGTGTGCAAGTTGAAGAAAGCCTTGTATGGCTTGAAGCAAGCTCCTAGGACTTGGTATGGTAGGATGGACAACTTTCTATCCAGTTTTGGCTTTACCAAGAGTAAAGCAGATTCCAACCTTTACTACAAGGTTGAGGAAGGCAATCCAGTGATACTACTTCTGTATGTGGATGACCTGTTTGTTACAGGAAAATATAGTTTGATTGCTGATACCAAGAGGAAGCTTGCTGCCGAGTTCGAGATGAAGGACTTGGGGATGATGCACTATTTTCTAGGCATGGAGGTGTGGCAGAGTGCAGATGGGATCTTCCTTGGACAAGGGAAGTATGCAATAGAGATCCTGAAGAGGTTCGGGATGATGGACTGCAAGGCCATGGCCACACCTATGGAATCAAACCTGAAGCTTCTGTGTGATGCTTCATCTGAGCTGGTTGATGTCACTATGTATCGTCAGATGATTGGGTCCTTGATGCACCTCATGAACATGAGACCAGATATTTGCTTTGCCGTGAACACATTGGGCTAGTTCCTGACAGATTCGAGGAGTGTTCACCTGGATGTTGTAAAGCATATTATGTGGTACCTGAAGGATACGGCTGATTATGGGCTCAAGTATGATGCGAATCAAAGGTTTAACCTGTAGGGTTATGTTGATTCAGATTGGGTAGGAAGTGCTACAGATAGGAAGAGCACATCTGGGTGCTACTTCATTATGGGATCAGGTGTGATCTCTTGGTTTAGCAGGAAGCAGTCCTGCGTAGCACTGAGTACAGCCAAGGCAGAGTATGTTGCAGCTTGTTCGGCTAGTTGTGAGGCAGTATGGATCCGAAAGCTATTGTTTGAGTTATTTGATCTCCCGCTGAAGGCTACTAGTATCTTTTGTGACAACCAGAGTTGTGTGAAGCTGTATGAGAACCCAGTGTTTCACGACAGGTTGAAACACATTGAGATCAAATATCACTATATCATGGATATGGTGCAGAGAGGAGCAGTGAAGTTCCTGTATATTGCGACAGATGAGCAGGTTGCAGATATGCTGGCGAAACCACTAGCCAGAGTGAAGTTTGAGTACTTCAGAGAGAGGCTTGGTGTTATTCAAATTGACGACACTTCGAGGAAGAAGTGATGGACACATTTGCTGGAGCCATTCCAAGCATGGTGAGAGGAGGATCCTTCCCATGGCTGTGGATGTAAGCACTGGATGATGAGCATCAGGACGATGCTCTAGTTATTGCTCTGTATATGCATCAATTGGATGCATGATATGTATTAGGAGGGTACATTGTATGATCAGGTGGATCATGTATGTGATATGCATAAGATGGATGCATGATATGTATCAGGTGGATACATCGTATGATCAAGTGGATCATGTATGAGATATGTATCAGGTAGATACTATGTATGATCAGGATGATCATGGATGATGAGATTCAGGATGTTGCTCCAGATGATATGCATCAGAACGGTGCAGTGATGATGATCAGTATGATCATAAGCATCAGGATGATGCTTTGTGCGATGATGATCGGTTGGATCATGAGTATCAGGTTGATACTTGGAGGTCAGAGATGATATGTGGCAGGTTGTGCAAGTAGCATGTAATCAGTCCTCAGAGATCCAATAGGTTGAGCTGTGTGCTCGTAATCAGTCCTAGGATGAGGTATTTCTATGTAGTATGTAATCAGTCCTCAAGATCCGATAGGTTGAGCTATGTGATCGTAATCAGTCATGGGATGAGGTATTACTACAGAGACATGTAATCAGTCCTGGAGATCCAAGAGGTTGAGCTGTGTGCTCGTAATAAGTCTTGGGATGCTCTTTAGAGATCTTGCCAGCCGTACTGCGGCACATAAATGTTCCCAGGATGCTCTTTAAAGGTATTGTCTATTCACATGTAATCAGTCTTGGAGATCCGAGAGGTTGAGCTGTGTGCTCGTAATAAGTCCTGGGATGCTCTTTAGAGATCTTGCCGGTAGTGTTGCGGCACATAAATGTTCCTGGGATGCTCTTTAAAGGTATTGTGAAGGGGATGCTTGTAATCAGTCCTGGGAGATCTTGCCGGTCGTGCTTAGGCACATAAATGTTCTTGGGATGCTCTTGTCAGGTATTGCATCAACACATAAAATCAGTCCTGAGAGACCACCTCTATCAGACCGTTCGCACAGATGATGAAGACCTACAGGTAGTGGGCCTACATCCAGTATGAAAAAGGACTGGCTCTGTAGAACTTCCTATGACGAGTAGATTCAGAGATTGATTGAAATAGCAGCAACAATGACGATAACGATGATTTGAGGACAATGATTCGCTGATGTTGATCTAGAGAAGAAGACTTGTGCCTGCAGATCTGTGTTGATAAATACCTTACTAGTTAAGAGGGAGTGTTGATGTATATGTAACTTCGGAATGTATTTCATCTATATATTATTGTACTCCTATAGAGATGTATTATTCCTCTATACGGAAGTGTCGTCATTTGTATTGACAAGTGTCGCAAGTGGTGTAACTTGCTGATGGGTTATTAGACAACCTAGTAGAGGGATCGACCTGATATAATGTAACCTAGGGTTATTAGGCTCAGTTAGACAAGTCGACCCCATAGGTTTATTAGGCAGCACAAGACAAGTATAAATAGAGATAGGGAGATCTCTATTTCATTCATCTCATTACTCACTCTTCTATCACTTGGAAAGTGGCGCACATGTGAGGAGGAGGATCAACATCTAGGAGAAGACTATCTCTTGTACTTTGGTTGTAAATTGGTTGTATCATTGCTCTCTCTATCTCTGAGGAAGTTGTGGGGTTTTTCACCTTTATGGTTTTCCCCAATGAAACTCTATGTGTCTCTTGTCTCATGTGATTGCTTGGTGTGATTGATATGCATTGTTATACTTGATATGTTGTACATGTTATTCTCTTAGTAAAGATCCTAGAGTATATTGAATTAATGCTAAAAAATTAACACATCAGGTAGGTAGGAGGCCAAATGGGGTATGAAGACAGACTCTAGGGAGCTGAAAGTGAGCTCTATGCGCTGGGAGGACTACCAACATGATGACTAGATGCATGCAGTGTCATGCAAATGCATGTAGCATGCAGGCATGCAAAATACAAAAATGATGGTGTGAATATTCCAACACCCCTCGCAAGCTATACTATGAGAAATAATTGAAAACAATAAAATAGGGCCCTGGTGACTAAGACCAAAGGTCACTCCGTACAATCAATATAAATAAAATAAGTTAGGAAAGAGGGAAATCCCAGTGGGAAGAAATACCTCCCTCAAAATAGACTGAAGGATGCTAATGTAGCATATCATCACTCACCCTTGAAGGAGGTAAGTGTCCTTCTTTCTCGAAGAAGGATCGGTAGATCTGAAATGGATCAGGAATGTCACAGGGATGAACCCTTACATGCTGAAAATCTGATCTAGCAGATCGAGAGCAGTGGCTTCCCATCGAATAAGAGGATCAATAAAGTAATAAGGGTGAAACCTTTCATGCTGAAAATATGATCTGGAATATCAGGGATTAGTGGCTTCCCATCAAGGAAGAGGATCAGCATTCCCTCATCATCATCTCCATCTTCAGATTCTGAATCTAAAATATCATGTGAAGATGCATCATCACATCCAAACTCTGAATCTGAAATCTCATGTGAAGAAGCAAGTAAAACTGGCTCATCATCACATCCAAACTTTGAATCTGAAATCTCATGATGAGAAGCAAGTAGAACTGGTTCATCATCACATCCAAAATCTGAATCTGAAATCTCATGTGAAGATGATTCACTCTTTTGATCATCAACCAAAGGAGGAGTTATCTTCCTTTTGGGAAGAAGTGGATCATTCTACAAAAACATAATATGAAGATCATTGTGAAGCATGTGATTTGAACCAACTGAGGTAGAATCAAAACTATGACATGACGATGGTAGATATTCAACAAGATCACTGGTGGATGCAACAGTGGTGGTGGACCATGAACCAATAGGTGCTAGATCTTCAGGTTCTTGTGGATCTGGATCTAACATTCTCTCAAAAAGAGTTATCTTCCTCTTGGGAAGAAATGAATCATGCTCCAAAAACATGTGCTTGAGTTCTCCAACAATGGATGCAAGCAAATCAGATACAAGACTTGGAAGATGGTTTCTCATGATCTCCTTTGAACCAACATAGGTGATATCATAACCAAAGGAACATGGTATCTTAGACTTCAAATCAGATCCAAGAGTTGGAAGATGGTTTCTCATGATCTCCTTTGAACCAACAGGGGTGAAATCAAAACCAAAATCACAAAAGGTGCATGAGTCATGAACCCAAGCGAATGATAGAGTCTTCCATCTTCGGTGAAACTCTGAAAACATGTGCTAATGACCAAGTAGGATTCCAAAGAAAGATTTTGATGAGGGAGGGGGAATGCATTACCTTCCAAATCTGATTTTACCTTCAAAATACTCAGTAGGTCATCATCTTGCACATCAACAGGTGCATCAACTCCATGAAAGTGTATGTAGTTCTTTGATATCTCCTTTGAACCAGCAGGGGTGAGATCATTATCAAAATAACTATGACATAATGGTGATGGCTTGAACTTCAAATCAGATCCAAGAATTTGAGGATGGTTTCTTATGATCTCCTCTGAACCAACAGGGGTGAGATCAAAACCAAAATCACAGGAATATGCATGAGACTTGAACTCAAGCGAGTGATACATTCTTCCATCTTCGGTGAAACTTTGAAAACATGTGCCAATGACCAAATAGGATTCCATAGGAATATTTTGATCAAGGAGGGTGAATGCATTGCCTCCCAAATCTTCCAAAATACTCAGTAGGTCATCATCTTGCACATCAACAAGCTCATGGGAAGTAGAGATTGTGAAGGTCTCTTCAACTTCTAGAGTAGTAACTGACATCTTTTGCTCAGACTTCAGATCGAAATATGGATCAACTGAAACCATGTGTTGTTTGTCTTCTTTCATTATCTCATATCTTTTCAACGGTGATATCAAGCTTTTGAACTTGGTGAGGAAGGCATTGATTGATTCAAAGCTGTCCGGACTCAAAGAGATGAGTTCATTCTCCAATTTGTGACCTTTCATATCATCTCTCTGTCCAAAAAGTGATTCGAGCTTGTCCCAAACCTTTTTAGGATATGTAAGATCAATGACATGGAAGTGAATATCTTCAAAAATTGAGAGAAGGAGAAGGCCAACTACTTCATCAAGCCTATCCAATACTTGGAATTTTCAATTGCACTGAGAGGTTCTACCATCATTCCATTGAGTATCCTGGTGAAGCTCTTGGATCTCATGAAGAGATTCATCTTGGATTTCCATTCAACGAATCAACATAATTGGAAGATGTGAGCTTTAGATCCATCTAAACAGAGAAGGTCGAATTGTTGACGAAGAATTCGAATGGGTGAATAAACCTGCAAAACAAGAAGAGTTTTTGCTGATGGAGAATGCTACACTTCGAATGAACACTACCTTTTGAACACTAAGCACATAGACTAATTCCTTCACACCTGTCTAGACCTCACTGAATTTCTCCAATGAATTCAAGTAATAGCACCAAGATTTGTTGTGGAAACTTAGAGGCTTATGGTGCTCAAGTGAAAGATAGTTACTCAAAGAAATGCTGCAATTAGAATAGCTGCTGACTGCTCTAATACCATGTGATAATCTGCAGGGGATATAGAAACTATAACAAAATCACAATAAAACTCTCAAGAATGTTGCAAAGAAGAAGAGAAGCATGCACTCAATAATCACTCATAAACACAGAATAATAGACAATATCAATATCATACAATGAATAATGAATGTAAAGAATGTAATACAATAAACTATGATGTAGCATCATACAGGATTCTAATTATCCAAGTAGGGCATTCGAATCAGAGCTCAAATTCTAGCTTGGATAACAGTGGAGACATCATCCAGTCATTAGTATCAGTCATAAATGGTAACAGTCAGTCAAGTGTGTCTAACTGAGTCTAACATTACCATCTAGGCATAAATCAGGGAATGGAGACTCCAAGGGGGTGCATGAGGCTGTCAAATAGTCAAGTGGAACTCCAGAACTAGCTAACTAGAAGCTACAAGCATTCAGGATGAGCAATCAGTGGAAGAACTACTCAATCAATGCACTAACTTAATGATAACTCTTGGTAGGTGAGATAAGGCGCCATAACTGAGTTATAACTGAAGGTAGGTGAGCAAAGACGCACTAACTGAGTGTGGTAGGTGAACAAAGGCGCACTTTCCATATAGAATAGCCAAAGAGGGTGCATCAGGTACGTATGAGGCCAAATGGGCGCTGAAGACAGGCTCCGGGGAGCTAAAAGTGAGCTCTAGGTGTTGGGAGGACTACCAACATGATGATTGGATGCATGCAGTGGCATGCAATTACATGCAAATGCATGTAACAAGCAAACTTGAATGCAGGCATGCAAAATACAAAAAATTATGGTGTGAATATTCCAACACGCAAACATATGTGCGCACGTGTTATTAATGCGTACAAAAACATATGTGTGCACGCGTCATTAACGTGTGCATGTGCCTTTTTTTTATAAAAAAAACAGAGCACAGGTTTGTTATAATAACAAAAACGCGAGCGTGGAGTGGCCAAACAAAGACCCCGCAAGCATGTATTGGAGCACCCAAAACCTCCTACTCAACATCAATCTGAAACTCCACTCCGTTGCCACTATTACCTCCAGGTAGGTGCTCAACGAATCAAGTTTTTGTTGTTTTTTTTCCATTGCAATTTTAAATTAAAAAAAAATACAATCAATTAAAAAACCAACAAATTTTCATTGTAGATTAAATACACCTAACAAAATGACAAACACACCAAAACCATCAGAAGAAACCAATGAAACCGAACCATCATAAGATAAGATCAACATTGGAATGGAAAATGAACCTGGTGATGAATCATCTAAAAAACCCAAGGATCAATTACACCAAGATTTAAATGAATTAAGGGTATTAAGCAATGAATTGAAGAGCACCAAGGAACCCTCTCAGGTTTCCCTAGCTTCATCATTGCAAAAAATCATTGAATCTATCAGCATTTCCCACATCGAGATCACAAATCTGAGCCAATACAGGGCTCGAATGAGGGAGCACTATTCCACCGGGATATCCAAAGAACAAATTAAAGACCTCAACATCATGAAAGCACATGTACAAAAAATTCATAGATCCCAGGACAAGACAACCTCTAGATGTGAGGAAGAGATGGGTTTGCATGGACTGGTGTATTTACCATCCATGGAGAGATAACTGGAGAAAGAGATGGTTTATGGTGTTTGACAGGCCCCCATGCAATAATTTGGAGGTCCCATAGTATTTTCTTAGGAAATTGTGGGATTAGTTTGAGCTACAATACCATGTCAATTATTTTGACATCACTAAGTCTCAGGGTGTCGGTCTTGGCTCTGCCCAAGAGCAAGTCCCAGGGAAAATTTTAAGAACCCCCCCTAAATTTCTATGTATAATAATTGGACTAATCCCCATGATACATAGGAAACTATGAAGGCTATTTTATCAATTAAATAATATGTATATATAATTTTTTGGCGAATGTCACCCCAAATTATATGATCTTGTAAAATCTCGGCGAATCTTTTTTTGAATTATAAAATCTTGTAAAAACTTGGCGAATCTTTCACTAAATTATAAAACCTTGTAAAGTATTGGCGAATCTTTTATTAAACTATAAAACATTATGAAGACTTGGCGAATTTTTCAATGATGCATAACCACATATAATAATAAAACAACATATTCATTAAACTATAATATTATAGAGAAAGAGCCATTATCCAGTACTTGTTGAATTAAGATAATTTTTATAATTTGATTTCTTGCTTATTCACATAGGATTTCTTCAATCAATTCCATTATGATACAATTACACCAAACTAGGTTTGACTAAAATCCATGTTTTTCCATTCTCCTAAGTAACCAAAAGATCAACCTACCAATTGTTATTGCAATCACATAAAATACCATCAATAGAGTACTCCGAAGTCTCAAACCCTTTGACCAATTCATATGCATCTAAACCCTCAAAACCTAGTAATTAAGCTAAAGAAGGGTGATAAAATTAAGAAAAATCCATGTGGAAGCTCAAAGAAGGGAGTAGAAACTAGAAAGAACAAGAGTTGCACACAGCTTGGTCATTGCCTTTTAGAAATACAAACAATAATAATATTATAAATATATACAAAAAAACACTAAACAATAATAAATTGATGTCTATATTGAAAAAATGTGGGGTTTTAAGCCAAATAACCAACTTCCAGATTATATACTGCAAATTTCCAGTTATTATTATGTATTCAAAAGTGAGGTGTAAAACAACCAAACATTGTTAGTCATGCCAAAAATGGCACCATATTTTGCAACACTTGTAATTCCAAATATATATGAGAGCATGCTTGCCACACAACTTCTTACAATGAGCATTTACTTTACATTATTAAGTTTTTTATTACATTTTGATGTCTAATAATAATAATCACATAGAGCAATATACTCATTTTACCACACAACGAGGAATATACTACTTTTATTCCTCAACATTGAATATGGGTATTCTAAATCTAAATTGTTTGTTATTTCTCAACACTGCATATGAGTTCTAAAATCTAAACACCATGCATATCTCTAGTTTTAGGTGAGAATCTGTGCCAAAAAACTAGAGAATCTGTACCAAAAGCTAACATATTAGTAACTACAGCAAGTCTATCCTACACTAGTGCTCTCTGTAGATTAGAAAATATGTTTTTGTACGAAAACACATTGATTGATTTAATACATTTTCCCGTTGGAGTAAAGTTGCAACATCAGAACCACTTTCTTACTTGATATCCTTTCATGCACTGGTCTTTTATCTTTTAAGCTCTGGTGTGCCTAGATGATTTCATGTGTATGACTTCTATCATGTCAACTAACACTTCCACATCTCTCTGGTTTTACGTTAACAGTTTCATCAATATGTTCTCATCTTTCAAGCTTTGTTGTGTGCCTAGGATATTTCCAATGTAGGACTTCTATCATGTCAATTCAGACACTTCCCTATCCTCTGGTTTACATAACAATCTCATCAATATTTTTCTGCCAATAATGAAAAGCCCTCAACGAAAGTGAAGTGTACAACTCTTTCTTGCCACTCAGTGCTAGTGTAGAATGATGCAATAGCCCATGATTTTTTATTTTCAAACAATGGATTGAATTTCATGAAAAAAATTGCTAAATGAAAGAATCCCCTTTACAAAGCATCACTTACAATAGAGGAAAATATGACATCACCACGTGAACACCCAATTTGTTACCTTCATTTGGGCTGTGGTACCCCTTACCTTATCCTCTTTCCTCTAGAATAAAACTCTTACTCCTGATACAATTATGGCACAATTAACCACATGCCAGAAATTTTACATTTGGAAAAGAGAAACAACAATTCATATAAAATGATGCATGTGTAATGGCACTAGCCCTAGATTTCAGGAATAAACTGAATCCCATGAAGTTGACTGCTAAAGGAGAGAATTTGTCCTAATCTGAGCATTATTTACAAAGGGAAAGATGGGTGATCAATAGGGGAACTTGACTTATTAAACACCTCCAGCTGCCTCTGTAGCAACTTCTTCCCTCTCAACTCTAAACGAGTATTCGACCTACTATTATTTACATTTATTGCACAGGTTGCAACATGAAAAATTCTATTGCACGAGTTAGCAAAAGGGTAATGAAAAATACACAGAAAAAGTAGCATCACAAAATTTGATAGTGTGGCAAACTTCTGCCACGCCAAATCAAGTATTGAATAACATGTAATTGGTAAATTAATTATCACGATGGTCAAAATTTGAAGCTAAAAGCAAAGTCCTCGATTCTAAATTCATCAATTATCACGATGGTCAAAATTTGAAGCTAAAAGAAAAGTCCTCGATTCTAAATCCAAATAATACAACGTCCAAATCGTAGTAGCAACCATATTTTGAATTTACAAGCCATCCTGCCTACAGACCAAGTTTAGTTCTATTCCAATGCATGCGCTTGGAATTGTACATGCAGTGAAATACCATTTTAACATTAGCCAAAATAAACCATGGAGTGCAAACAAGATATGAAATTAGAAAAATCCAAATAACGATTAACTAGAAATTAGGGAAAAAAACAACTTACCTGATGGTATTTTCAGTCCTCATCCTGATCCAATGAGGAATAGGCCTGTTTTGCCTCATCTTCTTAGCCAGCTTCTTCTTGAGCTGAAAGATTTGTGTGACGGCTGCAAAAAAACAATTCTAATTATTATTATAATAAAAATGTACATCAAACATGCCATCAAGATTTTCCATGCAACCATCACCAAGAAGATGGCTTAAAATTTTCTTTCACAAATTACTACAGGCTTCTAAAGTAATACTTCCACACATAAATATGAGTATAGTAACACGAGGCAAAATATAAACCAAAGTTCGAAGAACCAAATTTAGGTGCAAGAAAGTACAACAAAGGACAATAATATATGACTGTTGAAAACAACAAAATTTCAATAAACCATCATAAATAGACATGGATTTAGCCTACAAATTTACAAAGGTATAGATCTGCAGTGTCTAGTAATTATCCTATCTTTTCAATGTCCAACTACAGTACATTTTCTTGTGTAGGTGACTAGATTCTCTACAGGAGTCTATAAAGGTTGTCTAATTTATTTTGTAATTGTAGAACATATTCATCAATCCACTGGCTCCAACACAAACAATACATAAACAAACAATACATAACCCTTTGGTCAGTTGTTCATTGCAAATGGCTAAATAAGACTAGAGTATACATAAAAAGATATCAGCCAATTGCAACATACAGTAAGCTTATGACAATGGAACTATAACAACCATCACTACAATCTGTAAGTCATTATTTGCCAAAATTTCCAGTGTACAAATTTCATTCCAGGTATAGGGAATCTACTCATCCTATGGTTGATTTGGAACAATACAAGCCTCTAATTTGGCTAGAATATGAAAGGCATGAGATATGTTTATTTACACAGACCACGCTTTGGATCTATCTATGTCCTGGGTAGTAATGGAAAGGAGAAAGGACAAACAATGTAAATTGAAGATACTAAAAAACTTCAATATAGAGGTGAACCCAAAATGAAGTTGTAAAACTATGATAGGCCATTTAGACATTCATTGTAAAAAACACATGGTGATAAAAGAAGGAAAAAAGAAAAAAAGAAAAATCTTGGTGTTACCAAAAATAAGTGCCTAATTGGTAATGCCTCAAATTAAATTTTGCCATCCATAGTAACAAATCTCAGTTGACACTAGTTAGTTACAGAATAAATCACAAAAAAACGCATGCAACTACATGATTCAACAGACAACGAATGTGTGGGGATGTGGAGACTGATGTATATCTTCTATGGAAAAGAAAGAAACCTTTCATAAGGAAACTACTCCAACCCATCGATTTGATAGAGATAAGAAGATAAGAGTTGCATATACAACTCTCAAATCGAATATGCAAGACATACATTCTCTCCAGAGTCCACATTAGTGCCAAAATGGATGTTTTCCCTCTTTTCTTCATGGAAATAAAGAAGACCCGAGTGGCCATCCTTTTGGCTCGAGATGTAAAATTCTTGAACATTTAGACACTCATTACAATCACTCATATTTTTGAAGAACCTGTAGAAGACAAAATCATTTTTTCACCAAATTTACAGGAGATATGTGCACACATGGAAGAACATCCAGGGGACATGTGCCCAACATATGGGAACCCATCTAAAATTAAACACAAACACGAACAACAAAAGTTTGAAACAAATGTTCATAACAACATTTAACATGTAACAATCACAATTTATCAAATCCATAACAACAATGAATTTCTTATTAAATTTAAATATTCAAAATATAACCAATAATACATGAAAATCAACGGTTTTAAATGTCAACATACATTACAATGATACTAAGTAAATAGTAAAGAGAAAACTCTAAAATTCAAAATCCTACTATGGTTCATAACATAAACTCAACAAAAAAGAAAAGAAGGATCAAATGAGCATCAATGCTCAACCACTAGTCCTATGCATCCATCTTCTTAAGGAAGGAAACAACACCATCAGAATCAGAATCCGAATCACTCTAAAAAAAGTGACCATTAGCACAACAATCCCCCTGATGCACCTCATTGGGTTATTCCCACTTGTCTCTGTGCATCCTCTTTTGGATCCACATTTCCCATCATGTCATCTTCCCTGTTGCAGCGAAACTAGGAATCACAGACAACCAAAAAATACCAAGAAGTTGGAGCTCTAGAGCATCGACCCCATGAAAATGGTAACAACCAATGAGTTTACCTTTGTGTTTTTATATAGTGTATGGTTAGGAAAATTAGGATTTATATGAGATAATTTGATTACCAAACCATCTACTAGAAAAATGCTAAAAGAAGAATAATAATAAGATAATAAGATATAAGAACTGGCCAGACTCGTTGTTGGGTATCTAGCTAAAGAAATCTAAAACAGAGATAAAAGAGTATAAAATGATATGCAGAACTAACAATCATAGACGAGCAACAAATAGCTAGAAGTTGGAGCTCCAGAGCATCAACCCCATGAAACTGATAAATGGGTAATGGGTTTAACCTTGTGTGCTTTTATAAAGTGCTATCGATAAGAAAATTGAGATTTAGATAAGATAATAAAAGACAATTTTAAATGCAGAAATCTAATAAGATAATAAGATCTAAGAACTGGCCAGAGACTAGCTGCTGGGTTTCTATCTAGAGAAAGCTAAAATAGAGTGAATATCATTAGATTATATGCTGGTATGATAGGACTGCGGAAGTGAGACTCCAATTTCCCAAGCAAATTTCTTCAAATCATAGCAGTTTAAGGTTGAAGTTTATTTCTGGAAGCCATAATTGAAGCTATTTAGGAAGGAAAAATTCCTTCCCAGGTCAATGCGAGGATAGGAAAGGATGTTCCTAAAGTAAACAAAAAGTTATTCAATGGCAAGGTATAGGGTGGGGTCACAGTATTGTTGTTTGAATGATTATGCTTATCATATCACATTCAATCTCATCAGTCTTGGAAGGTAACGGGAGACACCCAAAAATGCAACAAGTTGCAATTTGCATCCAAAAGTAGAGAGTATTATTGATCCAAGGTACCCTTCATTCATTCACTTTACACATGATAATCGGCCTCAACTAAGGGGTATCTAGTAGAGTTCTCCAGACCTCCTGTCAATCAGATTCAACACGAGGAAGCTAATTCTAAAATAGACAAGGGTTTTTAGTGTTATGCAACCTCAAGTGGAGATCTGTGGATGTTGGTCCCACATGATTTCAAGATACTTAAATGTTCAAAATTACCAATAAATTTTGGGACGAGTTAAAAATTAAAGCTCCAAGTTAAGTTTCTACTTCTTCAGAGTTAGAAAAGCACAATGGAAATTATGATGTAGTATGTTAGGTGCTTTCAACTCATCTGTAGGGCGACTCAAGGACCAGTTTAGGATGGGCTGTATTGAATCACTAATACCATAGACATTAGGTAGTGGAATTCACTAGATTAAGAGGAAAAAATATTTTCCACACCTGGCTAAGACCGTTAGCTTGAAGCCAAAATAATGTAGGTTGGAAAAGGAAAGGAGATTAACCACTTTGAGTTGTCGGAGGTGTACATCACAGTTAGGAGGAGACATCACATGCTCCTTACCATGAAATTTTAGAGCTCTGGTATCTTTCTTTAGTGATGGACCCTTTTGGGGGAACTGTACGCTGTGAAAGTCACTAAATTCCAGTTTTCAAATAAGAAAATGAAATGTCAAGACCATCGGGCTTCATCATATGTGTCTCTTCTCCCTTCATCATCATTCATTCACTTCTGGCCTTCATTTATTTTATGTAGTATTTATATCTGCACATAGATAGTTTTGGATTATAGCCATTATAGTGCCATATTTTCTTGGTAAAGGGACTCCAGTGTTAACTTCATTTATTCTGATGATCCTAGGAAGCTTTGGTTTCCCAGCTTGCTGCAAAGGCTGCAAACAAGTATTATACTATTATATGTTCCATTTTAATTTTGGTTGTGATTTTAATGAAAGAATATTCGTCATGGCATTTTGGTTAAGTACCCATCTATAGGTAGTTGGTTTTGAATTTGATTCCCCGTAGTACCCATGCACCACTACAGATCGACATACATCTCCATGGGTTGAATTTATACCAATGAGGTGGGTACCTTACCAAATGCCCCAGTCTGACATTTTGGTTAAGGAACCATACGCACAGACAGTTATAAGTTTCAAGTTCTAAGTTGGAAAATGGTACTGGATTCCATATACCTTGAAGTATGGTGACCACCCATCCATATTGATAATATATCAACAACCATATTTTCACGTGTGTTAACTGGTATATAGCTCAACTCACATATTCAAGTTCATCCTAAGACGAAAAACTCCCATTTAAGTGGTATTGTGGTTTCGAGTTTCAAGTACTAAGTCAGAACATGGTATTGGACTTCATATACCTTGAAGTATGGTGACCACCCATCCATCTTGACCATGGAACAAAAACCACATTTTCATGTGTGTGCTAACTGGTGTATAGCTAACATATGCATGTTCGTCCTAGGACCAAAAAATCCCAGTTAAGTTGTTTTGTGCTAGAAGGTTTGCTAAATTAGGATTAGAATGATTACTGGATGGATTTCTAGTGAAAGTCATCGCTAATTATGTATATTTTTAGCGTGTAGACAAAGATTCTATGCAATCCCTGAAAATATCCAGGAGGGGGGATTGTGAATGGGGAACTAGGGTAAAAATAACATTTGCTAAATTGGTAAATGTTGATTTCAAACAAAAATTTTATTTTGGCAAACCAAAGAAGAATTCCCATGCTTTGCAAGTTTTTCCCAAAAGATCCAATTACCTAAAAAGAGCCCGAGACCCAAAACTGTTGGAGGATATAGGTATTTGAAGAAACGTTCCCTGTGACAATATTCATGCAAACCCTTTACTAAAATTCAAATTAAATTGCATATATATATGCAACAACAATAACGAATCGGATTGAAACCAACCTGATTATTTGGGTGAACCGGAACCACCCTCCTCTTTATCGCTATGATCCTCCTCGTCATTGGAGTCAATGTCTTGAAATTGGTCATCAGGATCGTAATGAGGATCGAGGGACTTGTTCATGGCATCCTTGCCTTTATCTAGAAAAGGTTTGCAAGCGATCTGAGCTATTAACTAGGACAGAGCCAATCCTACGACTACTATAATAGTGGATTTGAGAGCACCCATGGTTGGTTTTTTCATGCCTTTCAATTAGTGCCTCATTTCAGTAAACTACACAACCTTCGAAGGGAAAACTAGAACAAAAACACAATTTGAAGCCAAAGATATGAAACTATGGATGATGTTGCGGCTATGTACAAGTGTGCTAGAAAAAACCATTAACATCGATGGGATTCATAACCAGACTAACCTGGATCAGGTTGTTTGCTTGGAACAACTTGATTGCTAGCTCCAAAAAACTAAAATTCTGAGATCTGGCCAAGAAAACCCAAAATCCTTGATTGCTTGCTCCACAGTCCCAAAATCCTGAAATTTGAAAAAACCCAAAATATTTTTAGCTTTGATAAAAAAAAATCGAAAACAACATATATATAGGGCAATTTAAAACTGAAAAATTGATTTCAATCCATAATATGTGGATGAAATTACAAAAAAAATGGATTTCCCTGATCACTGGAGGGCGAATTTACCCTCAACAACTATCATTTCTATAAATTTGGGTGAATTAGAGCGAGTGGGTTATTTTACTGGGCGATGGGAGCTTTAAATCGTATGAGAGAGGGGCAAAATGGTTCAATTTAGTGTCCCCTTTATATATTTTATGGGGCTAATGTGTCATTTAGTAAAAATAAATACATAAAAATTGGGCTAATCATAGTAAATGTTGGTTTAATTAAAAAATAGCCCACTAAAAAATTAAAACCCCTAAATTTAGCCGATGGGATAAGATTAGCCCCTAAACGTTTCCCTGAGATCGACCTCAGGCCCACCGCAACCCACTCAGAAGACCTCCTGCACCTAGGAGAGAGCCAAACCCCCCTCCTCATCCACCTAGGTTTGGTAGCAGCCTAGATGAGATTGATGACTCAGTTAGACGTGCCACACGTCATTTGCTTAGACATATCACATTTGTGGCTATGTCTTCACAGAGCCGGGAAGACATCGATGAGACACGCACAACTGCATAGTCTATGGGTGGTGGTCGGGACATTCCTGGTACAGGCGGGGCCATCTAGTTTGACTGGAAAAACGAGACATCGTTGTTCTCACCGTGGTCATTCTTGCCATGGTCCTACGTAGCAGCATGCCACAGACAGCTACATGGACCAGGTTAGCTATTGTTTTATTTAATGTTCAAGTATTTATTGTATTTTATTTGATATCGTATTTTTTAATATATTTAACTTTGAATTACACATTGTTGACTTTATTTGTTTTAATGTACATTTATTTAGGGCCGAGTCTCCATCCTCCAGGTGGGAGGACATCGGTTCCTTCAACCTAGACTGATCCATGGCAGTAGCAGAGGATATTGCGGCACCATACACACATGTAACTTCTTTACTTTGAATAATTAGATTCAGTTATGAGTAATTTGTGTTCAGTGATTACAAATTAATTAACACTGAGTAACCATTTTTATATTATCATCATTTAAAATGAAAATGAAAATGAATCATTCTCACAAAACATGTATATCATATTATCATCGGATTTTACAGTTGTGTTTATCATATTGTCTAAATTATTTGAGAGCTATAAATTCATATAATCCAACCAAACAAAAATGAAACCTTATAAAACATGAAAACCTAAGAAAACTAGACATGTGTTCATGTTCACTTTAGGCATCCTTTGCTTCTCCATTTTCAAATTCTTTCATTTATGATGCTACTTGTGCTTATTCTATGTCTTCATAATCACCAAAATCCCGTTGAACTGCAAAGTCTTTTGGATGAATACCATTCACTAAACCTATGGAAACTATAGGGTGTAATGTTACGAGGCATTTATAAATATGTAGCCACCTTCTCTAACCTTTCACTCTATGCTGCCATTCTCTTTTCCATATCCAAAATCCTAGCAAATTGGTCTTCATGATGACTACATATACTTTGATTAATATGCAAAATTACCTCTTGTAAGGTGTTCATCTGTGGTGATACGCACCTCAGGACGTTGTGAAACTCTTGAAATCCACAATGAACACACTCATAATTTTGGTTGTTTTCTTCCATAGTACCAACACAAAGTACAAGAGAAAGGATGCTCGGAGAAATAACCTAAATTGCAAAGAAATTGCCTAAGTATCCATTGAGATCACCATGGTTTATGTAAATTTGGTATCACATGAAAAAAGAATATGAAAATATTCAATAAATTCAAACTTTGTAGCTATACCATTAATACCTCTAATGATTATAGAAATGGGAGAGAAGTTTCCAAAATATGTCATTCTTACTTGACCAATGATGAGAGAAATTTTCATCATCAATTTGTTGTAGGTGACATTGTCATCATTATGTCCATCAACAATCTATCCATAAGCTGATCATCTTCATTTTGTTTAATAGCATGTCCTCATTCTGTCCCCAAACATATCTCCATTTGTCCATGGTCATGCTGTCATTAATCTACCACTGTTGCTGCCTCAGTGAAGCCCAAAAGATTAGAGATAAAAATTAGTTTACTGCTGCACCACTGCTCTTGCTACTTCACTGAACCTTCCTCAGTCGTCCTGATCCTCGAAATCAGATCTTTCCTCAATATCCCAAAATCTTCACACATTGCTTCCTTAAAAATGATACTTGTATTCTATTTATATTCTTCATCACCATCAATTAGGAGGCCGACATGTCCTCTTTATTTTAATTTTATCATTAAGATGATTAAATAAATCAAATATGATTTATTTAATTCTGGCCATCCATCAATCAGGGAGTTAATAATAATTTTAATTTCATTCCATGTCACCTTCTATCCTTTCAGAATTATAAATGTGAGACACACATATGCCCTTAAGATTCTCGCAATGCACTCTTAAAAATGCCCACAATGGGATCCACTTTGATTCTCGCAAGGGCCATCAACACATGCATGTATTGGTCTTGAATTATGAACGCAATGGTCTCATGTAAATGCCTGCAGGCCCTTATCAATATGCTTGCAATACACCACAAATTCCTGCAGTGGGTGCTTCAAAGAATGCTCGCGGGGTCCTTTTGATTATGCGCACAATGGGGCTTTGAAATGCCCTCAAGGGGCCTTCCAAATGCCTTCACATCTTCCTTGTCCACCTCATCATCTTGTATTTTTCCTATAATCTTATGTTTTCCAATTCATCATCCTCCATGTCACCAAGTTATCAATCCTTCTTGTCATCAAGCATGTCCTCCTTGTCATGTTCCATGTCATCAAACACCATGCTTGACAAGTCATCAAGCTTGCTTGCTTGTCACTTTTCTTTTTCTTGGCCTTAGCTTGCCATGTCCTTCTTCCATGCTTGTCATAAACACTTGTCATGCTTGCCATGTTTTTCATACTTGTCACCTTTTCCATTCCTCAAGCCATGTCACCATCTCCATTGTGCTTTCCATAATGTGTATGCTCCATGTTCTTAACTCTTCCATGTCTTTGTCATTAATGTATTGTCATCAATGTCATTTTCAAGTCCTTGTCATCAATCCTTTTTCATGTCTTCACTTTGTCAAGTCTTCTACACTTGTCATGCTTGCTTGCCACTTGTCAAGTTATCAAAACTTGTCATGTTTACCATTTGTCCAGTCAAGTATTTTCCATGTCATCACTTTGACCTTTGTCATTAATGTGTTGTCATCAATGACAACTTTGGCCATCAAACGCTTCAAGCATAAATTGTCAATCTTCTTTGCCACATTATCTTCAATGAATGACCACAGGATGGGTCATTTGTTCCTATCATGGGCCCAATCCATTGTGGGTCAAAGGACACGATCCCCACAACCATGTTCTTTACCAAGTCTTGAACAAATGGACTGCACCAATATAATAAAAACTTTATATAATATCCAAAGCCCATCAAACCACTATCATCTAACTTGAATCTAAATTAATTGCAGTCATGTTTTTTAAGTACTATCGTTGTCATTCTCATTGGCATTGTGTTTAATATTGTTAATACTGTTTTTATAAATTCAATCTAAAAATTGTAGTGTTCACATAGGTGTCTGCAGGCTCCAGTGACCAGCCATCGCCACCGGGGATCAACATATCTCCACGTGTGTAGGTATCGTGTGTAGTAAAGTATAAATTTAATTTCAAATATGATGACTTGTCTGTGTATATTTATATTTTTCTATATTAAACTATGAGGTTATAAATGTGTATATAGGTGCGAGCACCTCGGCCTACCAGTGTCGTTATTCCTCCATCCCCGGCCTTTCGGCCACCGTATATGCCAATTGTATCCCTTGGCATACAGGCCCCCTTCCATCCAGCCCCCCACCCTATCCACCACCACACTTCCATCAAGTTCCCCCTTCTGTTTCATAGCTTGCATCCCATCACCCCATCCCAACCTTTCCACCACCTCCGTTACAATTTATCATGTTTCCACCCTCCCCCCATCCAACCACTATATACCACCCATCCATATTCACCCATCACTCCACCGCAACACAGAACTCGCCCCCCCATATTCCCACACCACACTCTCTTCCCCTTCCACGGTGGACCCATCCATATTACAGCCAGTGGGGGTTTATCGCCCTAGACATGCATCTCCACTTCGCCCACGCTAGTCCATCCCTCATTCTTCCACCTCTCCTTCTTCCACTGTTCCCCCCAGTGGTGTACCCACCGTCGATGTGGCACCATCCACCCCTATACCATTCACCCTAGCATCAAAGCAGGTTGTCCAGCCGACTGCTCCATCTGCCAACCTTGAAGACCAATTGGTTGTGTTCACGGTGAGATTGACTAGTTTATGAAAATCTCGTTCAATTTTAACGAAAATTACTATATGCATCTAATTTCATCATTTATCTAATTTTTCTAAATGTTGCAGGGTGGCATTGCTAAGAGACTTGGAGCACGGAGGAGAGAGACCCCCTCACGACTTACAGTCTCGCATGCGATGAGTTGTTTAAGATTTGAAAACTATTTTTATTTTTAAATTATGTTTTATACTTGTATAATTTCCAGGAAAAGTTGACATATTATTGTTTTCGTTTCAGGGAACAGGGGGACGTGGTCCAAGTCTCCAGAAGGACCCAGCTTCCTCTAGCACGAAGAAGAGGAAGATCGATTTTGGAGATGCACCTGAGAGCTCCGAGGGTGGGCAGGAGGATTGAGAGACCCTCCTATGTACACTAGCCATGATGTGGAATTTTAGGCACGGGTTGCCATATTTTGTATAGGGCACGAGTTGCCATTATATAGTCGTTGGGAACGATGTTCCATTTTTCCAAAAAGTGTACATGATTGGATCATATTTGCATATTAATAGATGGATTTGCAGTTGTCTATATGAATTTGTCTTTGATTACATTTTTGCATACATGATTTTGTCTTCAATAACAATGTTATGGAAAAGTTTTCAAATACATATAGATGTTATTTCTAGACACCAAGTGACCTCAATATGAGTCCCTTGTATTTGAATGGGTATTTCATCTTACACTTTTTCACACATTAAGCACATGGATCAAGGTAGTTATTGAGTGTAAAATGCAAATGCATTTTGGCATAGTTTGTAGTGTGTATAAATATCATTCTCTCATATACTTATTACATCGCATTAAAGTGTAAAATGAAAACCTATATATCAATAGTTTGCATTGTGCATGTTCTAAGAATAAGAAAGTAAAAAAGGAACAATAAAATTCTCTAAACAATGAGATCAATGTCTCACTCATATCACACTATAATGTATTTTATTAGCTTAGAAACGTCACAATGAATTATTATGGTTCTAGGAATGAACTCATGAACAACTCATTCATTCATTATTTCAAAAAAGAAGAGTTTTTCCAAACACACAAATTATCTCTACACATTTTGAATTTTGTCTTTTCCAAAGAATTAATGAAGATGCCATCCACATTCTCATATGTATTATAGTAGACCAAATACTATATTTCCTTTCATTATATATTCTCCTTATGAAAATGATGCAGCATTTCAATAATCTTGAACCTGCCATGATAAGCTGGATTATTTGTCAATTTGATGGAACTTTGGCTATCTCATGTGATGGTTGTTGCTTATCCTTAGCCATGAACTCACTATTTGGTCTAGTTGATGTAACATAATTTAGACTTCCCACCAACTCTAGATACAAAGTGTCATTCATCTTTTTTGTTTCATCTTCACTATTGAGATTCACATTTTGTTCCAATACACTATCTTGCATTTATTCATATTGAACCTCATGATGATCTCATTTGTATAGTTGCTTTCTGTGATCAACTACACACCATCATCCCTCCATAGTTCTTCAAGTCCTAAACAATAATACAACTCCCTGAGGTCCTTCATCTCAAATTCCTGTGAAAAATATTCTTTTCATTTCTTCAATGAACATAGTAGCACTTCCTTTTATGATTAGATCATCTACATATAAAGAAATCAAAGCAATAGGCCCATCTTCATCCTTCTTGATATACCAATGAGGGTCACTTTTACTTCTTGTCAAACCTTGCTCAAAGAAGAATGTATCAATCTTCACACATCGAGCAAATTGACATACACACATACACACAACATCCAACATACACATCAATATGTCACTTCAAATCATCCTTCTAAACTCAGTTATTAATGCATGCCTATTAATTTGTCAATGACAAGAGAAAAAACAAGGAAAAGTCAAAATTCATTAATATATCAGTACAACAATGCAACACATAGTATTCACAAGCAAACTGAATAGGATGAAAAGAAAATTTAATGCATCTATCTTAGTTTTTGCAAAAGATACAACAAAAATATGATTAATTTCTATTGATCCATCGTGTCAATGAATGGCAGTGTAAAGGAAACAACATAATTTGATAACAAAAAAAAACGGCTTGTCAAATTAGTGCAAAAATCACCCAAGTTTCAGATCTATGCCTACTAGTTTTTCAATGGAAAAGATAAAAAATAAGGAAATTCAAATATGGTTGATATATCATTACGGAAAAGCAACACAAAGTATGCACAAGGGAACTAAATATGTTGAAAATCAAATCTAATTTAGCTATATTAGTTTTTTCAAATGACAGGAGAAAAAAAAATTAATTAAGTTCCATGTATCCATTATGAAAATGAACAAAAGTTTGAAGTAAATTGCATAGTTTAATAGAAAATAAATCAACTTCTCAAATCAAGCAAGAACACTAAGCCGACATTATTATAGGTCCAGATACTTTGACATCCTTAAAGTCTCCATGAATGGCCCTAGGGTTCCTGGAAAAAATGTCAATAGAAATAAAACTGTGACTCCGGTAACGCATTCGTCAATTCCGATGGATTTCGAGCGCCAGGTTTTAGCTAGGGGACTCCCCACACCATTCCTCCAACGCAAATAGTGCCAATGATCCATCTCTAGAGCTAGGGTTTTTCTCAGTGAAGGCCATTCCAATTTCACTCAAGGGGGGCATTTCTCATCTGAAGGCTCCTGGGAATGCGTGGCCACCGTGAACACGTCCAAAATATCAATGCGCACGTGTGGGAGCCGATGGAATCCAAGTCTGCTCATTGGTTTGGGTTCTGTGGCCCCGGAGCAAATCCTCAAAGTGTCCTTGAATGGCCACGGGGTGCCTGGTGAAAATGCCCGTAAAACCAAAACCGTGACTTCGGTAGCGAATCCGTCGATTCCGATGGATTTCAGACACCGGGTTTTAGCTAGGCCCCCCCCCACACTGTGCCTCCAATGCCCGAAAATGGTGCTAATGTGCCATCTCCGGAGCTAGGGTTTTGCTCAGTGGAGGCCATTCCAAATTTGCTCAACAGGGCCATTTCTCATCCTAAGGATCCCAGGCGTGCGTGGACACCATGGACATGTCCAAAATGTCAATACTCATGTGTGGGAGCTGACGGAATCCAAGTCCGCTCATTGGTTTGGGTTTCGTGGCCCCGGAGCAGATCCTCAAAGTGTCCCTGAAGGGCCACAGGGTGCCTGGAAAAAATTCCCATAGCAACAAAACCGTGATTCCTGTAGCAAATCCGTCAATTCCGATGAATTTTGGACGCCAGGTTTTACTTAGGGCCCCCCCCACACCATGCCAAAAATGCCCGGAAACGGTGCCAATGTGCCATCTCTGGAGCTAGGGTTTTGCTTAGTGGAGGCCATTCCAATTTCAATCAAGAAGGTCATTTCTCATCCGAAGGCTCCCGGGCATGCATGGCCATCGTGAACACATCCATAATGGCCACATGCACCTGTGGGAGCCTACAAAAACCAATTCTACTCGTCGATTTGGGTTCAGTGGCCGTGAAGCAAATCCTCAAAGTGTCCCTGAATGGACACGGGGTGCCTAGAAAAAATGCTCGTAGAACCAAAAATGTGACTCCGGAAGCGAATATGTCAATTCCGATGGATTTCAGACACCGGGTTTCAGCTAGGTGCCCCCACACCATGCCTCCAACGCCCGAAAAAGGTGCCAATGTGCCATCTTTGGAGCTAGGGTTTTTCTCAGTGAGGGCCATTCCAATTTTGCTCAAGGGGGTCAGTTCTCATCTGAAGGCTCCTGGGCATGCATGGCTACCATGGACACATCCAAAATGGCCACTTTCACCTGTGGGAGCCGATGGAATCCAAGTGCGCTCCCTGGTTTGGGTTCCGTGGCCCCGAAGCAAATCCTCAAAGTGTCCCTGAATGGCCTAGGGGTGCCCAACAAAAATGCTCGTTTCACCCAAACCGTGAATCCGATTGTGAATCCATTGATTCTGATGGATCCGAGGCATCGGGTTTCAACTAGGGGACTCCCCACATCATGCCTCGAAGTCCCGGAAACGGTGCTAATGTGCCATCTCTGGAGCTAGGGTTTTGCTCAGTTAGGGTCATTCTAAATTCGCTCAAGGGGGCCATTTCTCATCCGAAGGATCCTAGGCGTGTGTGGCCATCGTGGACACGTCCATAATGGCCATTTGCACCTCTAGAAAGTAACAAAATCCAAGTCCGCTCGCCGGTTTGGGTTTTGTGGCCCCAAAGAAAATACTCTAAGTGTCCCTAAATGGCCCCAGGGTGCCCGACAAAAATGCTTGTTGCACCCAAACTGTGACTCCTATCGTGGATAAGTCAATTCTGATGGATCCAGGACATCGGTTTTCATCTAGGGGACCCCCCACACCATGCATCGAAGTCTCGAAAATGGTGCCAATGTGCCATCTCCAGAGCTAGGGTTTTGCTCAGTGAGGGCCATTCTAATTTCGCTCAAGGGGGCCATTTCTTATCTGAAGGCTCCCGAGCGTGCATAGCCATTGTGGACACATCCATAATGGCCACTTGCCCTTGTGGGAGCCAACGGAATCCAAGTCCTCTCGCCGGTTTGGGTTCCGTGGCCCCAGAGCAAATCCTCAAAGTGTCCTTGAATGGCCCTGGGGTTCCCGACGAAAATTCCCGTTGCACCCAAACCGTGACTGTGATCATGAATATGTCGATTCCAATGGATATGGGCCACTGTATTTCAACTAGGGGACCCCCCAAACCATGCCTCGAAGTCTCATAAATAGTGCCAATGTGCCATCTCCGGAGCTAGGGTTTTTCTCAATGAGGGCCATTCCAATTTCACTCAAGGGGCCCATTTCTGATCTGAAGGCTCCCGGGCATACGTGGCCATTGTAAAAATGTCAACAATGGCAATATGCACCTATGGGAGCTGACGAAATCCAAGTCTGCTCACTGGTTTGGGTTCCGTGGCCTCGGAGCAAATCCTTAAAGTGTCCCTGAATGGCCCTGGGTTGGCCGACGAAAATTCCCGTTGCAACCAAAATATAAATCTGATCGTGAATCCGTCGATTTCGATGGATCTGGGACATCAGGTTTCAGCTAGGGGACACCCCACACCGTGGATTGAAGTATCGAAAATGGTGCCAATGTGCCATCTCCAGAGCTAGCGTTTTGCTTAGTGAGGGCCATTCCAATTTTGCTCAAGGGGGCCATTTCTCATCCGAAGGCTCCCGGCCATGCGTGGTCATTGTGGATATGTCCAAAATGGAAATAAACACCTGTTGGAGCCGACAAAATCCATGTTCGCTCATCGGTTTGGGTTCCGTGGCCCCAGAGCAAATCCTTAAAGTGTCCCTGAATGGCCTGGGGGTACCCGACAAAAATGCCCGTTGCACCCAAACCGTCACTCCGATCGCGAATCTGTCGATTCTGATGGATCCGGGACACCGGGTTTCAAATAGGGGACCCCCCACACCATTCCTTGAAGTCCCGAAAATGGTGCCAATGTGCCATCTCTAGAGCTACGGTTTTGCTCCGTGAGGGCCATTCCAATTTCGCTCAAGGGGGCCATTTCTCATTCGAAGGCTCCCGGGAATGCGTGGCCACCGTGGATACATCCACAATGACCACTTGCACCTATGCGAGCCAACAAAATCCAAGTCCGTTCTCTGGTTTGGGTTCTATGGCCTCGGATCAAATACTCAAAGTATCCCTGAGGGCCATGCGATCTCCGGGCAAAACTCTAGCTCCGAAGATTGCACATTGGCACCGTTTCCAAGACTTTGAGGCACAGTTTGGAGGGTCCCCTAGATGAAACCTAACGTCCTAGATCCATCAGAAATGAAGAATTCATGATCGGAGTCACGGTTTGGGTGCAACGGTCATTTTTGTCGGGCACCCCAGGTGCATTCAGGGACACTTTGAGGATTTACTCTAGGGCTACGGAACCCAAACCGACAAGCAGAATTGGATTTCGTCAGCTTTGAAAGGTGTGTATTTCCATTGTGGACGTGTCCATGATGGCCATGCACACCCGGGAGCCTTCGGTTTAGAAATGGCCCCCTTAAGCGAAATTGGAATGGTCCTCACTGAGCAAAACCCTAGCTCCGTAGATGGCACATTGGCACCATTTTCGAGACTTCAAGGCAAGGTGTGGGGGTCCCCTAGTTGAAACCTGACGTCCCGGATCCATAGAAATTGACAGATTCGCGATCGGAGTCACAATTTGGGTGCAATGGGCATTTTCATCGGGCACCCCAGGGCCATTTAGGGACACTTTGAGGATTTTTCTCCGGGGCCACGGAACCCAAACTGGTGAGTGGACTTGGATTTCGACGGCTCCCATAGGTGCAATTGGCCATTGTGGACGTGTCCACAATGGCCACTTACTCCTGGGAGCCTTCAGATGTGAAATGGACCCCTTGAGCGAAATTGGAATGACCCTCACTGAGCAAACCCTAGCTCCGGAGATGTCACAATAGCAGCGTTTCCAGGACTTCGAGTGTCACGTCCCCTCCTATCGGTCCAACGCAAGGAAGGGATCATGAGACTAAAATCTGGGCTTTTATAAAACTTAGCCCATTTCAACATTCATGATTCATATAAATATAAACAATTGGCATTACAATAAAATGCATATGTGTGTAGATTCAAATCAAGCAAACATGCACAGCGAAATAAGACCATCCACACACCTTTCTCACATGCATTCAGCATATCAATAACAGTCATCAATTAATTAAAACAGTGTAGAATTAAAACACATAGAGAGAATATACTTATCTCACTATAATGTTGTCCCAAGCAACTAGCTATGTCGCTGCAACATTCCACCCAATCGTAGGTCTCTACCCAGCCTGTATTATTTCAGCACTCAGAGACCACCCCCAAGCTGAGCATGATATCTACAAGGAAAAGGGGACTCTCAATCTCAGCACAACCAAAGCAATGAATACCCATTTCATCCCCAACATGCTCTTACATACAGCAACTCAAAAAATGGGCATGGATACACATTTTCAACAATGGATTACAAATTTTTGCACACCCAAACCAGATTGTGGGAAGAGGAAATCAACCCCAGGGAAGAAAACTAATTTCTCCCACAGATGTATGAGAATTAAGTGGGCTAAAACAACCTCTATAAAACCCCCAAATCGATTCCCCTTCTTCCCCACTATTATACAACATAAAAACGTCCTTCTCCTAGTTGAGAATGAGGGAAAACATAGAAAAATGTGGAAGGAAAACTCCCAGGTGACTCCCAACACGTGAGAGAGAAAAATTGATGGGTGAAGAATAGCTTGGGGAGCAATTTCATGGCCCTTTTCTTTCCCAAGAATCCAAATATGAATTTCTAGGAAGGGTGGCTTGCCCATACTCGAATTTGGACAGCCATACCTATCCATTCCCCAATGCATTAACTACCTCAACCAACTCTTGGGAGAAATGAATGATTGGTCACAAAAGTCAATCATGGGTAGTTGAGGGTTCATGGGTTCTCTCATTGACACTTGGCTTGACTTGATTGGCTCAAGGGTTTGAATATTTCCCTCCTAATTCCTTGTAAACAACATGCCCCCATCTCTTGTTTCATTGCATAGCTAGTTGTGGGAGTTTATATTAAAATGCATATTTACAATCCCCATGGTTCACTAGCACATGGGTAGCATAATATCCAATACTTTTCTCTTCAAGGTTGAGCGTTCACTAGCGGGGCCTTGGCCTTGAGCTCCATGCTAGGAATCATACTTAATATGCATACAATATTTACATTATAGCCCAAAATATTACAAGGGTCAAAATGGGGACATGACATCGAGTCAAGGTATGGGGGGTCCCCTAGCTGAAACCTAGTGTCCTGGATCCATCAGAATCGACGGATTCACGATCGGAGTCACAGTTTGGGTGGAACGGGAATTTTCGTCGGGCACCCTTGGGGCCATTTTGGGACACTTTGAGGATTTTCTACAGGACCACAGAAGCCAAACCAGGGAGTGGACTTGGATTCCGTCGACTCCCACAGGTGCAAGTGGCCATTGTGGATATGTCCACTATGGCCACACACACCCGGGAGCCTTCGAATGAGAAATTCCCCCCTTGAGCGAATTTGGAATGGCCCTCATTGAGCAAAACCCTAGCTCCGAAGATGTCACAATAACACCATTTCCGAGAATTCAAGGCACGGTGTGGGGGGGCCCTAGCTCAAACCTGGCGTCTCAGATCCATCGGAATCAACGGATTCACTATTGGAGTCACGGTTTGGGTGCAACGAGCATTTTTTTGAGCACCCCGGGGCCATTCAGGGACACTTTGAGGATTTGCTTCAGGGCCACGGAACCCAAACCACCGAGCGGAATTGGATTCAGTCGGCTCCCACAAGTGCAAGTGGCCATTGTGGACGTGTCCACGATGGTCACACATGCCAAAGATCCTTCGGATGAGAAATGACCCCCTTGAGCAAAATTGGAATGGCCCTAACTGAGAAAAACCCTATCTCCGGAGATGCCACAATAACACCGTTTTTGGGACTTTGAGGCATGGTGTGGGGAGTCCCCTAGTTGAAACCCGGAGTCCTGGATCCATCGAAATTGAGGAATTCACGATCGGAGTCACAGTTTGAGTGCAACGAAAATTTTTGTCGGGTACCCCAGGGCCATTCAGGGACACTTTAAGGATTTGCTCCGGGTCCACGGAACCCAAACCGACGAACGGACTTGAATTCCATCGGCTCCCACAAGTGCAATTGGCCATTGTGGATGTGTCCACGGTGGTAATGCACGCCCGGTATCCTTTGGATGATAAATGACCCCCTAGAGAGAAATTGGAATGGCCCTCACTGAGCAAAATCCTAGCTCCGGAGATGTCACAATAGCACTATTTTCAAGACTTCAAGGCACGGTGTGGAGGGTCCTCTAGTTGAAACTCAATGCCCCGGATCCATCAAAATCGACGGATTTGCGATCGGAGTCACGGTTTAGGTGCAACGGGAATTTTCGTCAGGAACCCTGGGGCCATTCAGGGACACTTTGAGGATTTGTTCTGGGGCCACGGAACCCAAACCGGTGAGCAGACTTGGATTCTGTCGGCTCCCACAGGTGTGTATTTCCATTGTGTACATGTCCACGATGGCCACGCATGCCCAGGAGCCTTCAGATGAGAAATTTCCCCCTTGATAAAAATTGGAATGGTTGATGGTCAAGGTTTTCATTGATGACAACACATTAATGATAAAGGGTGAAATTGTAATGTCCCTTTTTAAGAATTTTGTTAAAAGGACCAATTTTTCACTTTTTCCCCAAATTCGACCTTTGACTAGTTTTGATGCTTAGGCCTCCAATTTGCCCCAAATGATCCCAAATATTCTGAGAAGGTATATGGATGATGTTAGAACATAAATATGTGTTTCATGGATGATTTTGGACCTTTAAATACTTTTGCAAATCATCTTTCAATTATGTCCAATGTAGGGAACTTTACTAGTAATTTCCCTTTGACTATTATTGGTCTCTAGGTCTCCAATTGGCTCCAAATGCCTCTAAATATTCAGTGAAGGTGTATGAATGATATTTGTACTTGATTATGATTTTCATGGATGATTTATTACCATCAAAATACTTATTCAAACTTGTTTAATATTCTATACAAAGTATGGAATTTAACTAGCAATTTGGGGTTCAAATCCCCCCTGGGTAAATACTGAAAATGACTCTCCAAATGCCTACAAAATCACTCGAAATTATGAACAGAGGTAGGGAATGTCTGAGGGAAATTATTTAGGTCTCATGGGAACCATTAATAAATTATTAATTCTGTTCTAAACTTCTCCCAAACAACAACAAAAATCACTAGTTCGACCTTGGGGGAAATAGCATGAAATCTTCTTCAAATAAAATAAAACTGAGCAATATGGATCCAAATGCTTAAGTGCTGAACATGAAACTTGTAATAATCATCAATGTAAGTACATACATCATAAATATATCATATAAATATTCTTCCATTCGAAATCATCATCAATACATTGGCATACATCAATCTAGTGGGGGAATGGTCACTGTTTTCTCATTAATAATCCATTTTACATATAACCACTTGGTATTTCGACCTAAAAATTTCTGGAGATGAATAAAAGAGTATATTAATAATATTACAACAGAAATAGATCATGATAAGCTCTCCCAAAGAGTACAATATCTCACCAAAAACGCCCTCCCTCAAGGGTCAAGAATATGCCATCAAAACTGGAAACGGTTGAGAGAGTGTGCTGCACTAGAAGAAACCATGAGCTGCCCTGTAGCTTACACCTACAAATAAACACTCCATTAAATATACAAATTAAAGTTCTGAATGGCCTTTCCAATTACCAACTTGGATGGGAATATTTCACCCTCAAAATTGGCTAAGGCAAGAAACTAGTCATCCACTAGCTCTCCCTCTTCACAAATGCAATTGAAAATTTCTCAAATGATCAAAAGCCGGTTTCATTATTTTTTATTGAAATTTATAAACTTCTAATGTCCTCCACGGGTCTAATTCCTTCCAAGAGACTCATGCCAACTCAAGTTGGGAAGAGATTCCAAATAACACCACTTGTACAACAATTCCTAGTCTCCCACTTCCACCAAATCACATGTGGAAGCATCTTAGATGCCCTAACTCCCTTGAGCGCCCTCTTGGAGGCTATTTTTAGCCCTAACATGTCATATATGTCATATTTCAGCCTTCAGGTCTGATTTGTGTCATAGGTGTCATAGCATCTTTATCATTGTTGTCATAGAGCTAGGGAATCTAGCCCAAGTGTCTCACTAGCTCCAAATTGCCTCTTCCTCTTCCATGGGAGTTACTCTTCCTCTACATTTTGACCCTAGATGAGTCATTCAATGAATAATACCCTTTTTAATCCTCCAAGTATGTTACCATTCACCTTGAATTCGAATTGGTGAGAGAATGATGCCAAGTGTAGTGGGGAAATCTAGCCATATGTGGGTCCCCCTTCTTCCATGTGTCTTCATGATCAAATGCCACTTTGATTTTCACTTGTATATATTTATTTTGCTCCTTTATGAAATATTTATGCCATTCTAATGTTCAAACATCATTTATTATTCCCCTTATTCCAAATCCCAAAGCTTCCATCCCAAACCTAGGAAACTAGTAATTTTCCTCCTTGGCAATTATTTGACCCTTAGCATCAATTTGACAAACTCTACTGAATATGTCCAACGTGCTTAGGCCATTGTGAACCAATTCCCATTCGGGACATGACAGAAAGGATGACATGGAAGAAGGACAAGATGACAAGAAGGACAAGCAATGGACAACACATTAATTACAAAGTGTTGATGACTCGACAAAGGAGAATGCCAAGGTAAGCAAGATTGACAGGATCACAAAGGAGTATGACAATTGGCCAAGTATGACAAGGACAACAATATGGTGATGCAAATATCACCAAGTATGACAAGGACAACAATATGATGATGCAAAGATCAAGGAAGCATGATATCATGTTAAACAAGCATGACAAATTTTGTTGACATGCATGATGAGGATAACTTGTTGACATGGAGGAAGCATGACAAATGTTGTTGACTAGGAAAACAAGCAAAGTGAATTTGGAAAGCATGACAAGTGTTAGTGACATGACATAGACAAGGAGATCACACATGGCATGTTGACATGGCTTGAGGAATGGCAAAGGTGACAAGTATGACAAACATGGCAGGCACAAGGTGATGATGTGAAGAGAATATCAAAAAATTAAATATATATATAGCTGTAAATGGAAGTATAATACATTGATGAATTTTGATTGATTGATAGAAGTAAGAAAAGGTTTTAAAATTGCCTTCACACTGATTCACCCCCCTCTCAGTGTGAACATTGTGTCCAACAATGGCCCTCACTGAGCAAAACCCTAGCTCCGGAGATGGCACATTGACACTGTTTACAAGACTTCAAGGCACGGTTTGGGGGTCCCCTAGCTGAAACCTGACATCCTGGATCCATCAGAATTGACGGATTCACGATCGGAGTCACGGTTTGGGTGCAATGGGAATTTTCGTCGAGAACTCCATGGCCATTCAGGGACACTTTAAGGATTTGCTTTGGGGCCACAGAACCCATACCGACGAGCGGACTTGGATTCCGCCAGCTCCCATAGGTGCAAGTGGCCATTGTGGACGTGTTAATGATGGCCATGCACTCCCAGGAGCCTTAGGTATCCTAGGCCATGTTGAGTCTCCTTTGTGTCTTGTGTCCTCATGTTAGGTGACCTAGGTTCTACTTATTCATTAGAGAGGTGTGATGCCTTAATGGAGGACATTGTTGAGGGTGATTCAAGAGTGTTAGATAATGTGAGTATTACAAGGTCAATTCGAGTTCGGGGTGGAAAAATCAAACCGGGAAGAGTAATGGGATTCTGTCAACTCCTGCAGGTCCACCAATGCGAGACAAAAATGTACATGAATTAGAAGTAGACACACATGTACACCTCAAAATATTAATTTAGGGGTAGGACACCGTAGTGACTATGAAGTATCTTTGTTAATGTTTGATTTTTGTAAAGTGTGTATGAGTGGAGCTAAGTGAGGGGAGATGGAAGTAGTGTGATGGAGGATGGTTTTAGGATGACTTAGCAGGATCTTAGGGATGTCCTAAGGGGTTTTTGTGCAAAAATTATATCTCTTATGTAAAGTTGACTTACCTCATCAATAAATCCATCTGGATCCTTTCTGTTGCTAATTATATCCATCAATCTATCATGCTCTGAATGAGGCAGGAAGTAGCCCAAAATAATTAATGGATGGTGGATTAAAAATTAGAAATGTTAAGATAATAGAGAACTCGAATTGTTCACATGTATGTATGTATGTATCAACAAAAAATGCATCTACCAACAAAATAACATAAAACTACACATACCTCGATGTAGAACATAACATTCTTTGATGCAATTCTTTCTCTTATGTAAAGTTGAATGACCTCATTCAATAAATCCATCTCGATCCTCTCTGTTTCTAATTGTCTCCATCAATCTCTCATGCTATGAATGAGGTAAGTAGTAGCGTACCTTGGTTGAGCTCTTGTTTGACATTGTCTGTAGATGGATGTTTGTGCCAACGATCAAGTTTTTGAAGTGATAAACCACTGGACCTGGTTTGTAATCCATCAATACATACCCACTAGTCTTTCTTGACTTCCCATCTAGTGTAAGATATTCCCCCTTAACCACCATTGAGCCAATAGGAAATTCATTGCCTTCATCGTCGATTAATGATCCATAGAGGGTTTTCTTACCTTGGATGCACCATGCCAACCAATAATATGTGCCCCATTCAATGTCTTTTGGGGAAAAAAATGCGTATATGTGTCTTGGTTGTACAAGATCTAAGATATGATCGTCATCTATCAAAATCACTGACTGACCCTCCTCTAACTGGGTTGTTTCAACAACTGCACGTTGGTCTATTGCAAGTGACACACGAGCCCATTCATCAACCCAGTCCATGCATTCACATTCATCCCATTTGCCACTGCTGCAAGGGATGCAAAAGCAAGCAAGTTTCCACATCCATATTTCAAATAAGGGGTTGTTTAAGATTCGAACTGAATGAAATCCATGTGTTCCTTGTACTGTGCCGCAACTAGAGGAACGTGATCGATATATGTCAACCACTTGCCAAAAATTTCTTACCACACATCCTGTCACTGATGATGTTTGTTGATCTCTTGCTCGGTCTTGCATTGTTGCAGAGCACCATTGAAATAAGGATTATGCATCTCAGATATGAGGGTTTGTGTTAAACCTCATCTCTCCCCTTCGTAGTGCAGCCTTGATGCATGCACCGGCCCCATCATGTTCTCCTTTGCCATGCCCAGTCTCAAAATAGTTCTAGATATGCAGCACATTATGAGTCTTATGAAAAATACTCATCCATTAGAATACTCGAGCATTTTTGAACTGGCCCGCACAACCATCCGACCATATCCAATGTTGATCCATCTGTATATCTCTCTCCTTCAACTAATCATAGAAAAATCGAAAACAATGTTGCACATAATGCAGATCATGGGTTCTATCATCACTTATGTAAAATTTTGTCTCCTTCAGTATTATCATCATGTCATTGCTACTCTCTGGCCCATGCCTATACATAATATGTACCATGACGTTGACTTGGTTTGAATGGTAGTATCTGGATTTCATTTTGTGGCTGAAGGGTGTAATTTTTTGCAAAATCCACAATTGACACTATGGTTCCAACATCAAATGTCTCCCTGCATTTTTTGTACTGCTCATCTTTCCATCACTCTACATGCACATGTTGAACATACTGCTCTATTTTCTTGTAGAAATCCGTCAAGAAGTCACATACCCGTTTCTGTTACCATGAAAACAAGGGCAATATTACAATGTGGCCTTTGGAAAAATGTATATGTCATAAATTGAACGTGTAATATGAAAAATATGCAATATTCATTTGTACCTGTAACTTCACTAATGCAATCCTTTTACTTTCCCTGGCACTGTATAATTGATAGGTTATGTACTTGAAGCTCTGCATCTCCATGGCCATCCTGCCAAATTCGTGCTCCTCACTTTTATGAATGCAATGGTTCAAAAGAGAAAACCCACTGCACCTAGAACATGTCCCATATAGACATGATTTTTCATAATATTTTTGACCTTCGGGCCTTGGAAACATGATGTTGTGGATAAAGTCTCTTGATGCATTCGGTGGTAGCATGGATTCATTACAGCTCTGCAAAATGTTAGTATGCAAATCACAAAATATATCTTTATATGTGTCATAATAATATTCATATTTTATGTGGTATCTACAACAACAGGTGTTTCGATCAATGCATATATGAACATACCATGGTTTTCATTTATCAAAGGGCCTTTGGCCCAAGTTGAATTGTGTGTGCTCATTCCTGAATCTCTCATAGAGTTCAGTTTGTGTGGTGTCAAGGAAGTGTTTAACATGGGGTTCACGTTCAATAGAACCTTTTCTCAGCTTTAGCATGTCTCTTTGGTTTGATGAAGGTCTGGTATGATCATGCAAAAAAATTGTACTAACTCCTTAACAACATCAATTAGCTTCCTATCTCCACGGGGAAACCTACCAACAAAATCCCAACAATCGTTTCCACCTTGAGTGTCAATATTTTCTCTTATAACATAGTAATTTTTAATAGTTTTTCTATTTAATTTGAGTATGTGAGAAGTGTGTGATAGTAGGCGACGTTGCCTTGTGGACTTGCTTACAACTGATTCCACTAACACATGACGAGCCACACAAAGATCTTTTGTATGAGACGTCTTCCCAATCGCATTAAATGCAGATTGGAGATTTCTAACAATATCACTGCTAGCCTCTGAACTTTTAACTATATTTATGCCCAAAATTCTCCTAAAAACAACTAAACAATGTGACTTTAACAAACATAAAAATAATTGGCATTTACCTACATCACCTTTGGATTCAAAATATTCCTTGACAATTTTGTTGCATTGCCATTCGATAGTGCATTTTGGAAACTTACCTTCAAGGCCCGACAGAGCAGTTTCATCCACATGAATACGTCTATGAGTTCTTCTTCTTGCACTAGATAGTCGAGGTAGGGAAGGTGGACATGAGACATGAATACCAGAGCTTGTTTGTTGTGGTGCTTCGTTCACACATTGGGCCATAATGGGAGTGTGCTCAACATGGTTGTGGTCTTATTGGGGAGATTTCAAATAAAGCACTGCTTATATGTCCATATCTACACATGCAGCATCTCCCAATATTCATGTGTCATGAGGAACTTCAGCATGACTCGTTGATGGATTGTTGGTTGGATATTGTGTTGATGTTGGAATTTGAGTTGGGTCCCTTGGATGCAACCTCTTTACCTGTGGTTTTGAACAAGAGGTTTTCATGTCAACAAATTTGTTAGGATCAGTGGCAGGATCAGTGGAAATGATAGGACCATGTCTTACTCTTTCCATTGCCAACCTATCCTTTTCTCTTAAGTCATTGACCTTTTCAATGGGAAGATTCCTTCTATATTTTTTTGTTTTGTTATGTGAGTTTCCCATCTCCAAAAGTATCTTAAAAAAAACTATGAGGCCTACCCTTACAAAAGAAACAACAAATAAGATATTAGTTCCATTATACAATGAACTCGACACATTCCAACATAGCTTACCACTTTACAAATTAACAGATACAACTACAGACTATGTTGGTTTATTTGTGTTCGAATAAACATCATTATCCCTTACAATTCCAATCAATATAGATGATGGTTGGTCAAGTGTAGAATGGAGAAACTAGTGTCTTGCCTAGCCATGAATTCATAAAAATTTTGGTAGTAACACCCTACAACAGAGATGGCTAGAGATGTCTTGGGAATAGTTTTATAGTTTTTCTACATCAAATAACATAAAGAGAATAAGTTTACTAATTACACAATGAGGAGGTTGCAAATTCCCCCAAGGAAGGAGAATTTAATGAGGTAGAGGCAATTAGTCAAGCTCAAAGGCACGATATTAAAGAAACATTATGATAAACATATCATGAAGATGAGAGCATGGTCAAAATTTCATGAACTAATCAATATGGACCCTCTCCCATGATTTCTTCTTAGGATTTTATTCAAATTGAAGAGTCTCAAGAGAGAACCTCATCCATACCATCCTTGTGTGAAAATTGAAGAGATTCCTTGGGAATAGTTTGATAGTTTTTCTACATTAAATAAGGTAAAGAGAATAAGTTTACTAATTACACAATGAGGAGGTTGCAAATTCCCCCAAGGAAGGAGAATTAAATGAGGTAGAGGCAAGTATTCAAAATCAAAGGCACAATATTAAAGAAACATTATGATAAACATAGCATGAAGATGAGAGCATGGACAAAATTTCATGAACTAATCAATATGGACCCTTTCCCATGATTGCTTCTTAGGATTTTATTCAAATTGAAGAGTCTCAAGAGATAACCTCATCCATACCATCCTTGTGTGAAAATTGAAGAGATGCCTTGGGAATAGTTTGATAGTTTTTCTACATCAAATAAGGTAAAGAGGATAAGTTTACTAATTACACAATGAGGAGGTTGCAAATTCCCCCAAGGAAGGAGAATTCAATGAGGTAGAGGCAAGTAGTCAAACTCAAAGGCATGATATTAAAGAAAAATTATGATAAACATAGCATGAAGATGAGAGCATGGAAAAAATTTCATGAACTAATCAATATGGACCCTCTCCCATGATTGCTTCTTAGGATTTTATTCAAATTGAAGAGTCTCAAGAGAGAACCTCATCCATACCATCCTTGTGTGAAAATTGAAGAGATGCCTTGGGAATATTTTGATAGTTTTTCTACATCAAATAAGGTAAAGAGAATAAGTTTACTAATTACACAATGAGAAGGTTGCAAATTACCCCAAGGAGAATTCAATGAGGTAGAGGAAAGTAGTCAAGCTCAAAGGCATGATATTAAATAAACATAGCATGAAGATGAGAGCATGGAAAAAATTTCATGAACTAATCAATATGGAGCCTCTCCCCTGATTGCTTCTTAGGATTTTATTCAAATTGAAGAGGCTCAAGAGATAACCTCATCCATACCATCATTGTGTGAAATCAAAATACATTCATGGTAATAATTATTGGTTTACATTGCATACTTCATCTTGTCTAGTGAATATGATTTTTTTTAGATGTGAACTTGGGAATTCTTCTTGTCAAATTCATTGTTGTCTATGCATGGATATTGCTATAGGCATATGATAAAAACAAAAAGGCATGGGAGAATCTCAAATCTTGTGAATGAAAAGAATTATTTTTAATTCACCATACCTATAGAAATGATCTCCACTTGCAATGGAAATTGGTATCTTGAATGTATCCACTAGATTCCAAGACCATTGAAGATGTTTGTTAGATTCCAAGAGTGATTTTGTGTCCAATTGATAATAGATTATGATGTTTGCATGTAGGAAGTTAGATATGCAACATATCAATCTATCTTACTAAGAAATGGTGAGTTCCTATGTCAGCAACATGAAAACATGATCACAAGTTTACAAAGATCTATATTCATTAATCAAAACTCATTAAGATCTAGATTCATTTAAGAATTAAATTCATGCATGATAAGCCAAATTCAAACTCTTAGATGGTTGAAACTTGAATCCATTCTATCAAAACTAAGAAGAAGTACATCCTTACCAATGATCTTGGTGTGAATCCCTCTTCCATTGTCATGAGCTTCACTTCCTTCACCCTTGCTTTTGAAGAATTTGAGCTCCTTCTCCTCCTTCAGAATCTCTTCAACATGCCTTTGCTCCTCCTTTTTTGTCCTCTACAATGCCTCCCATGCATTTCTTATATAGCATTGGGAAATGATCCCTCATGTTTCTCTTTTCAATGTGGGATTATCCCTTCTCATCTTTTTATTATTATTTTAGCTCAAAACCCACTTTTCCATAGTTTTTAGGATTTTAGCACAACTTTAACATACTTTAAGTACAATTAATGCACTTTAATTCATTCATATTCACTTATTGATTGGTGTAGCTTAGTTTTAGACCTTTTATGAGCGGTTCAATCACTGAACTTGGTCTTGAGCGGTTCATGTTGCGGGCGCATGGTAAAACTGTGCTTCTTCTGTCACATGACTGGGGTGTTAATTTGATTGTTAACAGATGCCCCCTAATGTGTGAGGTCCGAAGTGGAGCTAAGGGCCGAAATACATTATTGAATTTTATACTCTATATACGGATACTCTTTATCATTCAAAGCAAAGATAAGGAAAGGAAAGCTCACGGGCGCAGGATTGAGGATCACACTTGCAAAACATAGCAATTTCTCAAATATATAATATCTTCCTGAGGCGGGAATACCCATGGTTAGCAATAAACAAGCATGGCCACGAACAATGCACAGTGGATCCATGTCAAAAGCAAATTTTTTCTGAAAATGTAAATATGCACTTTGATGAGTGTGAGAACAAAGTCTTTATTGAACTTCTGACATGGCAGTCTAATCTTGCGCAGCTCAGGTAGTGCATCGATGAGTGATACAACTATTTTTCCCAAGGTCTTCAATACAAACTGATGATAGTATGAGTTTATACTCATGCGAATAAGTGATCTGATGTCAAACATAATAAAACACCATTTGATTACCAGTCATTGATGTATACCGTTAACAGATGTGAAGAGACCCACCGATAATGATGATGGACTCTAAGGTACAGAGTACAAACTAACAAGTGTGAATAAATGTTCTGAAGTCGAACACTTGTAGAATCAAAAAATCAGAGATCATTGATGTATACCCACTATCATTTGCGAGGAAACCTGCCACTGATGACTGCAAGATCCAAGGTACTCTCGGGTTTCTAGATCCATTTCCTAGATGATGATTTGATGTCGATAGCAATAGATCCATTGGAAGGAGGTCATTGATGCATCCCACATCGACCGATATGAAACAAAGATCAATAGTCTGATATAATTTGGTAGAACTGCAAGATCCAACATTGTATACTGACACAAGGAAGGCCAACATGATTGGTCAAGAATATTTGAGGATGTTAGTATATTCCTATACTCCATCCTACTCCTACTAGCTTTTCAGTCTTTTAGGGTTTTCATGTAGCTTTAGGGTTTGCATGCATTTTGCAGGCATTCTAGTCATCAGTCCCAGCACCTAGCCCTCAGTTAGCTAGCCCCCAGAGCTTCTTCCTGATCAGTTTCAGCCCTCCTAGTTCCTAGTGCGCCCTCCTTTCACCTACTGCATGAGAGAGGCGCACTTCTTCACCTACCAGTCCAGTTATGTTCAGTTAACAAGAGTTCTCTCTCTGATTTTAGGCTTGACTCACTCTTTACTGAATTTATCACTCCGATGGACCTCTAGTGTGACTAGATAGCTTGTTCTGACTCCAGTTAGCTCCATGAGCTCCCTCCACTGATCCTCCTTCACTACATTAGTGCTTCCATGTGCCAGTTACACCTACCACATTTATTTAGACTCAGTTTGACTTCTGGTTGACTATTACTTGTGCATTGATGACTTCACTGATGATGAGTTGGACTCCTAGTTATGACTTGATGACACTTCACTAATTATGGATCTGTCCATGCAAGCTAATTCGAATCACACCTAGTGTATTCGAATCCTGAGCATTGTATATTTACCTTTTTACTATTCATATTAATAAAAAATGTGTAATTATTCTGCCTCTATCTGAGCTCCTTTGGATCTATATTCTTATGCTCTTCTCTTCTTCTATTATTCCTAAATTCTTTCATTGTGAGGTTTACATCATCTCTTTGGATCTACTGTGAGCATTTTCACATGGTATCAGAGTCATTTGAGAGTATATTCTACCTCCATTCTTGAGAGTTTTTTGCAGGTATTTCGAAGTTCCAGCAGTTGCAGCAACATTATTAGTAGTTTCTTTTTGCACTCGTTCCAACAGTCAAGATGAGCAATTCGAATGTTCCTTCTTCTCCTATGATTCTCACTCCCTTCAATTACTTTGAATGGAAGGGTAGGATGAGATTACACTTGCATAATAGACAGCTAAATCGAATAGTATTTGAAAAAGATGCCATACCACATCAAGTTGTAGAGAGAATTAAGCATCTAAATAGAATGGATGAAGCTTTTGGATTCATATGCCTTCATATGTCAGAAGATCTATTGTTTCATGTTGAAGGATTGAAGTCTCCAAATGAGTTATGGACAAGATTGGAGAGTCTCTTTGGCAAAGAAGATGGGATAAGAGGCCATACTCTCGAAAATGAATTGGTTTCCCTACAACCTAGCAATTTCGAGATCATTCAATCATTCATCTCAAAATTTCAGAATTTGGTTTTACAATGCAAGCATTGTGGCATCACTAAAAGTGATGAGCAATTGGTGCTCTCCATTTTGAGCAAACTTGGATCTCAATTTTCTGTCTTTGTATATACTTTCCATTCTGGGCAAATGTCAATCCCTAGATAGAAGTTTCCTACCTTAGCAAACTTTAATGCAGCTCTCATTCAAGAAGAGTAAAAATTGATTCAAATGGGTGCCATCAAGGCCTCCAAATATCTAGCTCTTCTAGCTGGAGAAGCAAGTGGAGCGAATGAGAAAGGGAGGCAAAAAGACAAAGACAAGAACCCATCAAAATACAAGAAGGACAAGAGACCAAATTGTTCCTACTACAAGAAAGGAAACCATCCTAAGAAAGCTTGCATGCACAAGAAAATAGACCTACTCACCAAGCTTCTTGAACAAAACAAAATTGTTGTTCCAAAAGAAGCAAAGATGTCTGATTATGGAAGTGGATTTGATGATTGCCATGCATTGATGGCTGGTTTTTCAAAGTCAAAATCCCTCCTCATAGATTCTGGAGCCTCCAACCACATGGTTTCCTTTGAAGAATCTTTCTCCTCTTTAGATCTCAAAGATGGGCCTACTATTCACATGGGAGACAACTCTCATATTTTTGCCAAAGGATTGGGTACAGTACATGTGGAGCATGGTAAGTTCAAAAATGTTTTATTTGTTCCTTCTCTAACAACAAATTTGTTGTCAGTATATCAGATGACTCCTACAGGATCACCAAAGCAAGTAATTTTTGGTCCAAACACAGTAGAGATTATAGAGATCTCCATTGGAAAGATTATAGAAAATGGGATTGCTAATCATGCCTCTAAGGCATAAGAGTTCTCACACTTCATGCCCTTCTCTTTGACTACTCCTTCAGATTCTGATGAAGATCAGAGTGACTCCTCTTCTAATGAAGAAGAAGATCAATACTTTGATGTTGAGATCATAGTTCAAGAAGATTCAGATCTAGAACCAACACATATTCTCAGTCCAGATTCAAGGTCAATATGGGCTCACACAGTCCTTGCTACTACTGAGAACACAGTTGAGGATTCATCTGTTCACAGAACTACTAGACTTCAGCATCATTCCAACCTTGCATTAGGCCATCTACCTCTCCATGAGAGATGCAGCATGATGATGGGGTTCTCTCTTCCATCTCTTGGGAAGACTCCTCATGTTCCATTCGCTCCAGTTACAGAAAGAATTCCTGAGAGACTTGCTTCGTCCAATACATCCTGTACACAGTGGAAGGCACAACAGAACACCAGATCCACATCTAGCACCTGTTTTGGCATCCTACAGGGGATCAGCTTGTCAAGTTTTCTTCAAAAGTTTTCACTGATGAAAGCTTCTTTCTTTTCTGCATAGTTTGATGGTTCTTTGAGTTATTTACTGTTATTTTGAGGGGGGGTATTTTTCCCATGAGGTTTTCCCCATTTCCTCAGTTTATGGACAATTCTTTATTTTTCTATCTTATTTGATTGTATGGGTGACCTTTGGTCCTAGTTACCAGGGCCCAGGATGGTTTAAGGGGGGGTGTTAGGATATTCCTATACTCCATCCTAGTCCTACTAGATTTTTAGTCATTTTCATTTTCAATCTTTTAGGGTTTGCATGCACCTTTAGGGTTTGCATGCATTCCAGTCATCAGTCCTAACACCTAGACCTCATTTAGCTAGCCCCCGGAGCTTCTTCCTGATCAGTTTCAGCCCTCCTAGTGCCTAGAGCGCCCTCCTTTCACCTACTGCATGAGAGAGGCGCACTTCTTCACCTACCAGTCCAGTTATGTTTAGTTGACAAGAGTTCTCTCCCTGATTTTAGGCTTGACTCACTCTTTACTAACCTTATCACTCCGATGGACCTCTAGTGTGACTAGATAGCCTATTCTGACTCCAGTTAGCTCCATGAATGCCCTCCACTGATCCTCCTTCACTACATTAGTACTTCCATGTGCCAGTTACACCTACCACATTCAGTTAGACTCAGTTTGACTTCTGGTTGACTATTACTTGTGCATTGATGACTTCACTGATGATGAGTTGGACTCCTAGTTATGACTTGATGACACTCCACTGATTATGGATCTGTCCATGCAGGCTAATTTGATTCACACCTAGTGTATTCGAATCCTGAGCATTGTATATTTATCTTTTTACTATTTAGATTAATAAAAAATGTGTAATTATTCTGCCTCTATCTGAGCTCCTTTGGATCTATGTTCTTCTGCTCTTCTCTTCTTCTATTATTCCTAAATTCTTTCATTGTGAGGTTTACATCATCTCTTTGGATCTACTGTGAGCATTTTCACAGAGGAATGGACGACTCGGTTTGGACTTCCCTTGAACACATAACACGACGCGAAATGGACACTTGGCAACATAAGACTTTGAGTAACTGACCTTAATGAAATCCATTAATGCCAGATGCATTAACGAAAGCTCCATTGGTGATGGGAAGGATAACCCATCGGTGGAGATATATTCAAAATACTGGTACAGTTTCCTAAGGAAAATGTAGATGGTGTACTGACAGCGGGGACCAAATTATGTGCCCTGTTCAAGGGCGACGAGGACTAACTGTTGTCGTTTTCTTCAAGGATTATAATATGAAGTGATTCAAGTCTCTCCCTTTCTGGATTTTTGTGTTTTTTAATTTTTATGCTTTTTAATTTTTGGTAAAAAATAATAAAGAATGCTATGATACATAAGAAGGAACAAGTGTTGCATGGGCATTTGCCTATTTTTCAAGGGTACGGATTAGGCCAAGGCAAAGATCCATATTGCAAACAAGGGCTAAGCTGGTTGTGCACACTCTTACAGTTGTTCCTTCCCAGGGGAGTCTATCTAAAGCAGGATTATGTGTCGACGGACGGTGAAGTAATACCATGTGACTGAAGTTATCCAGTTTGGGGAAATGGCCAAGTAGGAATGGTTCAATGAGGTTTACTTCAGCTTGAGTCTTGTGAAAAATGCCAAAATCATAGATCATCATGAATAATGGTCTGTCTCAACTACCTGAGTCAAATAGTTTGAACTGTCAAAGTTTCCAAGTCCTGAAATCAAAAACCATTTCACTAGCCAACAATTTCGTTAGACACTGGTTCAGATGTGCATTTAATATCTAAAAAGTAGCTAAAATTGAAGAATTATGCCTCTTTCTATCATTCAAAAGGATACGGTTTGTACATGTATGAATAAAAGATAAGTAAAAATACTCATGATTTACCATATGTGTTCGTTGTGCAGCCGATGTATGAGAGGAAGCATTCCCTTTCAGCTTGAATTCCTAGAATCTATTAACCTTTAGTCTTTGATTTGCCAGTAGTGAATTAGTTTCGATGTCGAACTAGAAAATTTTGAAACAGTTTCCCATGTTTTCGAGTTTTTTCAAATTTTTCATTTTTTTTGTTTGTATGAAATTTTTTTGGGTCTTATCTGTAAGAAAAAGAATAAAAAAGGGAAATAGTATTTACACTATTCTTTTTGGTGTGTGCAAAATTTATACACTTTTTGGATTATGAGGTAAGCTATATTATTTCAGTTTCACTTATGTCTTTAACTGATGTGTTCAATTAAATTGGCCATGAAATAATGTACATGCTTGATTTTTGGTATAATGTTAATGACTTAGATGCCAATCAAGTACATAGTTGGCCAAAGAATCAACCAAACTATTTAGACTTCTAGAAACGTGTATATATTCAATAAACTCGAACTGATGATCTAAAAGACGTACTCATAGAAACATTCTAAACAGTGTAGGATGTCGAACCTAATATTGACCATTTAACTGGGATACAACTAATTCTGAGTCCAGTTTGACGATTATTCATCAGATGCCAAGGGTGATAGCCTCGAAAATAAGCTTAATGACTGCGCTATATTCTGCAACATTATTGGTTGTAGATCCGAGAAAAGTGCCTCCTAAACTAAGAACTTCATTATTAGGTGAAAAAACAACCCATGCGGTGGAAGCAACGTTCCGAGAACTACGGCTGGCGCCATCCGCATATCCCAAATATGTGAAAGATTCTTGTGCCATCTGCCAAAGTGACAATGCCAAGAAAGATAAGTGTGTGCCTGAAATAACTAATGTACAAAAATTTATACAAAAAATACAACATAATACAACAAATGGTGCAAGGAATCAATGCCTACGGGAAGTATTTCTTCAGATTGAGACCATTTCTGATCTCTAACATGGGTTCCCCATCAAAATTGACCAATTCATAAGCTCCCTTTTTAACACAGTTTTGACAATAAGTGGGCCAAACCATTTAGTTACAAATTTTCCTTCTCCTATTTTATCTTGGTCTTGGTCATAAACTAAAACCAGATCGCCTTCAGAGAAGACTCGAGGACCAATGGACTTGTCATATTGTGTTTTGACCCTCTTCTTGTGTACTTCTATGTTTAGAGAGGTTTCTCTTCTAGTTTCATCCAAAGCATGGAGATGGAGGAGCCTTTGCTATTCTGCAGAAGTGTTAGGTAGGATTTCGACAACTATCTTTAATGATGGGATTTCACATTCAATCGGTAACACAACTTCTTCTCCATAAACTAGTTGGAAAGGAGTGAATCCAGTTGTAGTTTTAGTGCTTGTTCAGTAGGCCCAAAGAGCAGTAAACAACATCAAGTGTCAGTTGTTGTTGTTTTTATTACTCATCCTCTATAGCATGGTTTTCAAAACCTTGTTGATGGCTTCTACTTGTTCGTTAGCTTGAGGATAATATGGCGAGGAAAAGTCCTTCCGCAATCCTAACCGGTTTGTAAGTTCATCCATACAGGAATTTCGAAAATGAATTCCGTTGTCGGTAGTGATTTCTTTGGGTACACCAAACCTTGTTATCACATGATTGAATAGAAAGTATGTTGCATTTTTAACCGTGCAATTGAATGTAGGAATCGCCTCAGCCCACTTGGTGAAGTAGTCCACTACTAGGATGATGTAGTGGTGGCCATCAGCTGAAGGTGGATTGTCTGTCATATAATCAATGGCCCATTTTGAAAATGGACCCACGATTACTACAAGGTGTAAAGGAGCAGGATGTGCGTGCATTTTTCTTGTGTAGATTTGGAAAGGGTGACACTTTTTGACAGCATTAATGCAATCTTTGAAAATTGTAGGCCAAAAGTATCCTGCACGCAATATTTTCTGGGTAGTTTCCAACCCAAAAAGATGACCACCACATGCTCCAGCATGGCAATCATTCAAAACTTGTTCAGCTTCCTCATGTACTAAACAACGTCTTAATATCATATTGATTCCCCGACGGTACAAAGTATCCCCAATGATGAGGTATCTTCGAGCTCGATGTCGAATACGCCGTCATTCAATACTAGAAAATTGAGGATCTATCCTTTGGGTTTGAAGATATATAATGAATGCTCCATACCAAGGATCAGAAGTTTCAATGAGGAATACATGCTCATCCGCCCAAGTTTCAACAGATATAGTACCCTCCTTCTCTATGGGTAACTCAGACATTAATTCAGCAAATGCCAACAACTTCTTAGCTTTAGCGTTTTTGAATTCAAGGTCAAATTCTTGTAAAATTACTATCCATTTTGAGTATTTGCCACCAATGACATGGCGTGACAAAATGTGTCTCATGGGGTTCATTTCAGCCACTATGGTTGTTTTCTTTGGAAGTATGTAATGTCTAAGTCGTTGGACAGCATGGACTGCTGCTAAGGCCAACTTATCGACCTGGGAATATCTCAATTCGGGACCTGCAAGGCCCTTACTAAGATAGTAAACATCATGTTCTTGAGAGGATTCATCTTCTTTTGCTAAGACCATTCCAATTGTGGTAGGAGAGGCAGCCAAATATAGCAAAAAGTCTCGATTATAGTTTGGTGAACTAAGCACCAGGGTGGAGACCAAAGATTTCTTTAGTTCATCAAATGAGCATTGAGCTTGGTCATCCCATGTAAATGTTGAATCTTGTTTTAAGAGAAGCATGAAACCTTTAGCTTTTTCAGCAAAATTTTCGACAAATCTTCTCAAGTAGTTGGCTTTTCCTTGAAGGCCTTGAAGTTGAGTGATTGTTTTTGGGGAAGGAAACTTAAGTATTGCCTCAACCTTGATGGGATCAACCATGATCCCTTTTTGGGATACTATGAACCCAAGTAACCTCCCAGAGTCCACACAAAACATGCATTTATGTGGATTTAACCTAATGTTGTACTTGCAGCAACGCTCAAATATGGCTTGTAAATGTGCACCATGTTCAGCTCTCTTTTAATATTTAGCAGCCAAATCATCAAGGTAAACTTTGACGATATATTTAATATCGTGAAATGCGTATGACATTGCTCTTTGAAAGGTAGCCCCGACGTTTTTAAGGCCAAATGGAATTTTCCTATAAGCGAAGGTCCCCCAAGGGCATATAACAGTTGTTTTATGTTGGTCTTCCTTTTTAATCTGGATTTGGTTGTAACCGGAGAAGCCGTCCATAAACGAGAAGATTTCATCCCCGGCGCATTCATCGATGATCTGGTCAATGAAGGGTGTGGGATAGTTATCCTTAGGACAAGCTAAGTTTAGATCTCTAAAATCGATACAAACCCGGATAGTTCCTTGTTTTTTGTTAACTGGAACAGGGTTGGATACCCAATCAGCCAAAGGAACAGGATAAATGAATCCAGTGTTCAAGAGCTTTTAGACTTCTGCTTTAATGGCAGCTAATTTCTTAGGGTTCATTGGGCGTAGTTTTTGCCGCACAGGTTTAACATTGGGATAATTTTTGATTTCATGTTCTACGATGCTGGGATCGATGCCTGGCATTTCTGCATAAGACCATGCGAATATATCACGAAATTTTTTAAATAAAGAAATGTAAAATTTTATTTCCTTAGGAGAACAATCCACACCTATGTTTATATACTCAACGATGCCAAGTTTGATAGATATATCAATTTGGATGGTTTTCGAAATGTTCGCCAAATTGTCTTCGGAATTCACATCGTAGATTCGGACAGGGCATTGGTACTTACAGTTGTCATCATTGAAGTAAAAATTTTCAGGTTTAACTTCTAATGAGTTGATCTTAGGAAGAAACGAGGATTTGTGATGCATATCCTCCCAGGGTCGTTCTTAGATGTTCATAACCTCTAAGATGGCTTCATTCGAAGGGAAGGTTTGATCTAGGATATCATGGTTACTTTGAGAGTTCAAGGCCCAAATAGGTGAAGTATAGGGATCATACTCCTCCATCTTGGGAGGGTTTTGATCCGGTTCTACCGAAGCCATTTGAATAGCTTGATAAGCGAGCTCCGCGGCAGAAAAGGGAACACTACTCTTCATTTCCTCATGGTGTGCAGAAGTATGTATCTTGCCATCATTATTCTTAGGAAGAAACAAGGATTTGTGATGCATATCCTCCCAGGGTCGTTCTTAGATGTTCATAACCTCTAAGATGGCTTCATTCAAAGGGAAGGTTTGATCTAGGATATCATGGTTACTTTGAGAGTTCAAGGCCCAAATAGGTGAAGTATAGGGATCATACTCCTCCATCTTGGGAGGGTTTTGATCCGGTTCTACCGAAGCCATTTGAATAGCTTGATAAGCGAGCTCCGCGGCAGAAAAGGGAACACTACTCTTCATTTCCTCATGGTGTGCAGAAGTATGTATCTTGCCATCATTATTTTCATCTAAGGTGTTTTCTTTGGAGGTTCCAACCAATGAGGTGGAACCAACCTCCGAAATGGAAGTAGGGAAAACTCTTAATGGAAAGCATACCTCCGATGTTATGGTGAAAATTAGAGCAATGTTAGGGGTCAATATTGGTGGTGGAAGTGGAAAATTTCCAAAAAGGGACGAGTCTTTAAACATTCCTACCCCAACATCTTGAATAACGGTCGTTCCATCCCCTACATAATGTACATTCGAATGGATACCAATTTCAGGTGAGCAGTAATCTAGTTGATCGATTCTAACAATATTCCCTTGGTGGGGGGAACCAAATGACTCGGAATACGGAAGACACTATCATTGTCATCTTGTGTATCCAACTGCGTCCCAATAGAAAATTGTAGTCTATGGGTGCATCTACTACCTCGACATATACTTGAACTGTTCCCCCCCCCCAGTTCGACTAGGCAAGCCAAGATAAGTCCATGAGGTGGGAACGAATGTCCATCAAATGCGTTGAGTATTGTGTGGGATAGTACTAAGGTGGGTGATCCCAAAGCTTTCCAACAAGCTAGGGACATGACACAAGTGGAGTCTCCTTCATCCACAATGGTTCGAAAAATATTCTTCCCATGTGAAGTTACTTTAATTTGGAAAGCAAATTGTGAGGGAAGCTTACATGTGGGATGTTCTAAGTCAAATGTGATTAAATTGGTATCTGATGGATCAATAGCACCGATGGCAGACAAAAGTGCTTTCCGCTGAGTGGGACAACTTTGCAACACCTCCAAGGCAGACATTGCACAAGGGGCTTGAGCTAAATCTTTAACCACATTGTAGTTTTGAGCAACTCACGCATTGGGTTTGTGTGTTGTTTTGCGGAGGACCCCTTTAGGAGGTCGAGGCACCATGTCTATGGTTGGTTTTTCAATATTTAGAAAACCACTAGGCTGAGATCCAGTTGCTTCAACATATTTTGAAGGTATTTTGTAAGAACGGGCCCTAGTTTGGATATGGATGTTTTGTTCACCAATTGTGAATATATTTGCGTTGGGTGGATTGCCCCCCGGTTGGGGGTTTTCCTAGTTCCCTCTTGGTGGAGGTACTGGTGTCACATCAACCATTTGTTGTTGCTGGGGGAAGGATTGAGTTAGGACAATAGGTTGTGGTTGTTTCCATCCTCGTTGTGCCAACATGCGATGAATATCATCCATATGAGGACAAAGATGAGTAGGATGATCTTCTTTGCAAATTTTGCAAGGATATTTTTTTCTTCCTATTTTCCTGATTGCCTCCTATGGGGTTATTCACCTTAGGTGCCTCTCTTGTCCCAGGGTTTGCATTATTTTTTTTCTTTTTCTTCTTGTTTTTTCCTTTTGGGTCCACAGTTTGAACAGTAAGGACTTCGGAAGTTTGGGCAGGAATTGCAGCTTGCTGAGTTGCCTGGCCAACTGTGGGTTGTGGGTTTTGAACTGACATTTGTCCCAATTGCTAGGTAATATGTTCAAGTTGGTTCATGGATCTAATCACACCATCGGTAGGAGGTCCTTTTGGTGGCCTAGCTGGATCAGACGCAGGTCTTACAGCATGGGGTATTAAATCATAAAGTGTGCCCGATTGGGAATATACTAAATCCATATGGTGAGCACTCTGAATGAGTTGTTCTTCAGTCATGGCTCCTGACATGGCTACATCTTTAGCAAGAGTAGGCAATAGTGATTTAATGAACCAATATACTAAGAATTGATCAGGGATTTCAGCTTTTATAATCCTTCGACATCTCCTCCACTCGTGGATATGATCTGAGATGTGAGTAGCAGTGGATTGCCTAAGTGAAGTTAAAAGTTCAGTTCCCATCTCATAGCGGATAGGTAATTGAAAATGTGTCAAAAATGCCATAGCTAAAGATGAAAATTCTGTAAATGTATTGCGGGGTAACTCAATGTACCATTTCGCAACATTTCCGGTTAGGGTCCCCTGAAACAACCTCAACCTAGTACTATCATCAACTAGGGAATTGGATGAACACCACAAATGGAATGTCATCACATGATTTGATGGATCTTCCCCTGGTTTTCCGTCAAACTTGGGTATGTCCGAGGGTAGTTTGGCTGGTATGGTTGGCCACCCATTCAAATGTAGAACAGGGTCATTGGTCAGCCGGGATAAATCCGGTAGATTCAATGTAGCTAGAAATGGTGACGTGGAGGATGCCAGAGCAAATGCTTGATATCCAGGTGAAGCTTGATGGCTTCATTGTTGTGGTCCTTGGGCTTGAAAAGCATTCCAAGTAGTTTTACCTCCTTGCGTAGATTGCATCCAAAAAGGTGGGTTATTTCCTGAATATTGTCCATTCCATTGTGGGATAGGATGCATGTATGGATTCCCCCCTTGCGGAGGTATGTTCCATTGAGGATGGATACTTGGTGGAACATTGCCACCCCATTGTGGCATAGGATTAATGGGTGGATTGCCCCCTTGCGGGGGTATGTTCCATTGAGATTGGTTACTTGTTGGAACATTACCACTCCATTGTTGGTTGGGATTCATGGGTGGATTGCCCCCTTGCGGGGGTATGTTCCATTGAGATTGGTTACTTGGTGGAACATTACCACTCCCTTGAGTGTTTCCTTGGTTTGGATAAGCATTCCAAGGTTGATTGCCCACTTGCGGGGATGGTGCCAAAGAAGATTGGGTACTTCCTAGAACTTTCCCACTCCATGGTGGAATGAAGTTGGTGGATGGGTTGCCTCCGGGTGTGCCACCTATTGGGGGAATGGGATTGCCCCCAAGATTTGTGCTAGGAAAGTTTGGATAAAGGTTTCCCGAGGAACTTCCACTAACTTGTGGAGTATTACCCCAATTAGCATTAATGTTCCATGGTCCATTAAGTCCACTAGGGATGTTGAGAGTCCAAAGTGAAGGATTCCCCCCAAGGTTAGGATTTGGAAAAATGTTTGGTATGCCAATAGGATTTTAGTTGAATCCTAAATTGTTTTGACCTTGAGTAGCCAAACCATATGGGAAACCTGTGTTTGGTAAGGCAGACTCTCCAGTAGGGATTCCTGCAGGTAAAGTGGATGTACTTTTGGGATTGGGACCCGAAACTGTACCAATTGGAACTGAAGTGCTAGTTGAAATTATGGTAGAAGAAGGTAAACTAACTGGTGGAGTTGTGGTAGAGGTCAAGTTGGAAATATTACTACCTCCAGCAACCGTTTGAGGTTGTGATGATGTGGTCCCTTGTGCTCCTGATGAAGCCATAGGCATGTTGGGAGTATTGCTACCTCCAACACTTGTTTGAGACGGTTTTGATGTGGTCCCTTGTGCTCCTGATGAAGCCATGGGATTAGATGTTGAATTTAGCATGTGTACCAAGTGCGCCACAAGAGGATTGATGGTATTCAAAGGTTCACTGATGTGGAGTACCACTGGGTCTGAAAGATTTATCAGAGGTGGATTTACAGGATTTGCAGTGTTGTCTTCTAATGTTTCAATAGAAATTGGAGCAAGAGGATCAACAATTTCTATGTTTTCTTGGGTAGGTGATGGTGTAGTATTTTTTTTGTGTCTCTGCTCTACTATTGATTATTGAAGTTAGAAGTGTGTTGGTTTCAAATTCAAAGTGTCTTGTATTTTGTAGTCGTCTCCACAATGTAACGGGGCCTTCAATTTCTGGTGACTCACCTCGCTGTCGCCGTGACTGGAGGGTCGGGAGAGTAGCCACTTTGAAGAATTTTGATAAGAGGATGTATTTGAAAATATTTTTGCAAATAGAATCAAACAATCCTATGGCTTTCTAGACTCAACAAAATAAAAAGTGTCCACACAGTAAAAATTCCTTAGAGATTTCAAGCAAGAAAACTTACTTTTCCAAAGAACCGAAGCTCAGAAAAAGTTGGATTGTAGGGCCTTCTGAAACTAGTAGCTACTGAGGGATTTCATGTCCTCATACAATTGCTAGGAGCGAAGGTGTGAGAAACAGTTACAATAAACTTTAATCGCCAGGGGTACAAGTGTTGGTTCCTGACCACTCACCCTCCCAAGGAGTAAAAGTTTCAAAGTCTGTCTCAGGTATTGCAAGTGTGTCCCACTCACAACAGCTTATGTGATATCCTAAGAATAGCCACTAAAATTACCACTTCACAATTGACGGTTGGGCAGATAGTTGTAAGTCGAGGACAACTCTCATTACCATGAACTCTAGAAACAGTGATGTCACCCCAAGGACTTGTCACTGAACATATAATCCCTTGGATAAGCTCATGTCCCACTAAATAAGCAAGAAGGGGGAACCACCCTTACTTATCCAGATTGACCTCGTGCTTGACGCATGTTTCAGAAGCGCTTTCCCGACAAGCATTTTTTGTGACTAATGGATTTACTCTCTTTAATCAATGCTAGTTTCAAAGTTTTGCAGCCCGGGAGTGTTAACTCTCCAAACCTAATCCGAGGCACTAACCTAAAATTGTTGGTGATATAAAAATCAAAAGTTTGTCAATTTTATATTAAGCGCCAATTTTAAATGTAGTTTGCTTAGTTTGAGGAGTGGAAATGAAACTGGTGGTTTTTTACTCGAAAACAGAAAAATTAACCAAACAATGCAAAATGCTCACTACTCTACCTTTCAATTCGATGAATATTCTAAATTAAGGAAGAGTGAGAGGTTCATGAGTTTCTTTCAGTCATGCAAATTTTCTAGTATATTTCGTATGTTTATGCACAGTTTTTTTGAAATATGGATAATAATTGATGTGTAAAGACCAATGTAACCCAAACAGATATCTCAAGTAAACATGAATCTAATTCTATTACACGAGGGATTGTGATGTTATCTGGCACCGAAGGCCTGAAAATTAATTCAATAGAACATTTATTATTAGTGGGTACTAATCTGGAAGTGGAAGTAGCTAACAAATCAGCTGCAGCGTTTTGTAATCTTGGGATAGAATTAATATTAAAAGCATCAAAGCAAGAGATTAAATTCCAGATTTCTGCTTGATAACCCTTTAAATGCGGTGAAATACAATGAATCGTATTTCTTATTTTCCTAACAACAATTCCAGAATCACCAAAGACTTTCAAAAACTTAACATTAAGACCAATGGCTTTCTTCAAGCCTTGAATGAGAGCTTCGTATTCTGCAGTATTATTAGTACACTCAAACTCTAACCTACATGACAAAAAATATTTATTTTTATCAGGATCAATTAAAATGCAACCAACTCCGGATCCTTCCTGTGTCTTGGAGCCATCAAATTAAAGAGTCCAAAAGACATTTTCTTTTCTAACTAAGTTAGTTTGATTATTGTCTAAGTTAGTGTCTAAGTCTACTATATTAGAATCAATGTCACCAGCCTACGAAAACTGAAGGAGATCAGGTTGTCTATCTGAAATGTGGCTAACTTCTTCTGATTTATAGTTTCCAGGTTCAATTTCCAAAATGTAATTTCCTAAAACTAACGATGAAAAGGCCACTGCTTCACTCTTTCCATCTAGCTGAGTAACATTTTGTTTCATATGTGGCTCCCTCAATATCTTAATCTGATTTTGACAATTTTGATGGGGCAGCCACATATGAGACCAATCTGTGGAAAAATATCCATTAAGTTTCGCAGACCAGTCCCTACTCAAAATTAGACCGTATGCCTCGGGAATATTGGCTACCATTATATCAATGAATTGGCATACTCTCGAATCAGATGACAATCTAATGAGTACGTCCTTTAATTCACCAATAACCTTTACAACATTCCTATCTAGTTGAATGATTTGAGACGGGGATGGGATAGGCTGTCCATTAATTCTCTTGCAAATTGACAAAGGCATGACATTTGAACTGGAACCCGAGTCTACCAAACAGTTGTGCACATTATGATTAAAAATCTCAAAGGTCAATAGAAAAGGAAGAGTCTGAGATTTTGATTTTCCGCCAATACTTGCTTCATTAATTTCTGGGTTTTCTTTAGTATTTTCCACTGGGACAGCTATTTGCGGATGCTAAGCTTCTATCAGTTTTTTCCTTTGTTATGGTAAGCTACACATATAAAAAATGGAAACATTTGCTTTCGTTTTTTTAATGTCTTCGATTATATCATAGCTCATGTCACATCCCTTCGAAACCTTCGATGGATTTCCTGTCTTGTTCAATGCAGCTCGTGGTTGTTTAATTATTTCAGAGTTAGGTTCTTTAGTCACTGTAGGAGCATCAACCGTGCTTGTTTTTGGTTGGGGAGGTATTACGGTTATGTGCCACCTCGGTATTTGGTTAGACCTTGTCTTGGGTAGTTCTATTACTGGTTCGGTCACTGGGCCTTTACTCCTGGTAGTGATATTAACAAATGTTGTTTGTACTTCATCTATGAGTTCTTTACAAGACAGTTCTTGGGCAGGGGTCCAGTCCCAAAGGATCATTGTGGTGTCAGGGGTTGGTTCCTTATTATCAAGAGTTTTCTCTTGTTGGGAACTTATTTGCTCGGGTGTTTGTGCATCTAACATTTGGTTCATTACTAAGCTCATCGATTTGATTCACTGTGGACAACTTTTCTCTGAATGTTGTTCTTGGTGAAAAGTACAAAAGTGATCCATCCCTATTTCATTAAGATTTAAAACAGCAGAATTATTCACTGGTGGGGTTGGCTGCCCATTGTCTTCTTTCCTTTTGTAGAACAGTTTGAATGCGGGTCTGGAAGAACTTGTTGCTTTATCCTTTTCTAAATCCACGATTTTATTGGAGAGTTTCTACATCATTTTTATGACACCTTCTAAATCTGCTGTAGGTTCCTCTTTATCCCTATTTAACAAAAAGGGTTTCTTAACAGCTGTTGGTTTGCCTTCTAAATCCAAAGCATGTTTAGCAATACTATCATGTTCTTCTTCTACCTTCTTGGCTTCCTCAAAATTTTCTGTCAAGGTGGGATTTTTTTTTCTTTTGACGAACATTGCAAGTGGAGATTTAAGAGATGTTGTATAATATTCTACTAAGCATTCCTCGGCGGGATTTGTTGCATCACTGAAATTATTTAACAACGTTGTGAATCTCTAGCTAAACTCTTGAACTTTCTCATTCTTCTCCATTCTCATAGACAATAATTCTTTCATGAGAGTAGCTACGGTTTTCTAATTACCATATTTTTTAAGAAAGCATTTCTCAAAGTCTTCCCAACTTGTTATTGAACCAGCCTGCAAACTGAAGTACTAGGAAGATACTTTGGGTTCGAAAGTATACGGAAAGAGGCGACAAACCACATCTTCGTGTTCCACGTTCAAAAGGTTTATAGCTAAATAAAAGCTTTTGAGGTGATCTTCAGTAGAGACTCCTTTACTAGGGTCATACTTAGGCAAGACCTTTTCTGGGTTCTTAGGCAAATCATGGAACGGTCCAACTACGTTTAATGCCCCTTTAGCTCTCCATGCGGGTACGGCCATGACTCTCGGGGGAGAGCGTGGTGGTGAATGCGGTGGTGAGCTAAGAGGAGTATATCTTGGAGGTTGATCTTCTGGGCCTGTAGGGGTATCTGGTCTAACTTCGTCGAAAGGTTCAGTGATCTCTTCTAGAGATAAATCTAACAATTCTTCTAGGCTTTGAACAAGGACAGAATCTCTTGTGCACTGAGATTTTTTCGAGGGGCTCTGGTTCTAGGTAATAAAGGAACTGTGGTTAATCCTCCAAGACTTCTCACGTACGAGTCGGTATGTCTCCTGAATTGATTTACTTCTTCAAAAGAGACAGCATACACTACTTCTGACTATTCTATTCCAGAGTTGGGATCTTCTTGATTTCTGGATTCCAGATCTGGAAATTCTGGAAAGACTATTGTGGATGGATTTTCAATGGAAATTTTGCTAACAAAATAATCTTTTCCGCTAGCCATGCACTAATAGCCCTCCTTCTAGCGCCAAAAACTGTTGATGCCTCAAATATCGCTGCATCAATCAGCTAGGGATTCTCCCCAATAAGCAATCCCAATTATATCGCTCATCGTTTGGTGTGGGGAATCCGTCTGGTTAAAGGTTCCGGCTACCGTGGGTTTTATAGATTTGTTTGTTTTATCGGTTGCGGCCCGATCCACCCGTTATGATTTCGTATTTAAAAAATGATATGCAAGTGACCTATGTTAAATGCATGTGGGAAAACAAATCTATGCTAATCTAACTTTAATCTAAATTACCTATCCTTATAAGGAGCAAAATTAAAGAATGGGTAAATCACTATAAAATACACCCAAAACAATTCCACAGTTAGCTGTTAAACTGAAAGGAGCATTTACAGCAAAAAAGAAAGATCATCTAAGATAACTCAGATTAATATAACCATTCAATTACCCATTTAACACGAAAATTTTACATAAGAGTATGAAACCATCCACAACAATGAATTAATTCATAAAAGCGATGAAATATCTCACAGGAAATGTATGAGAAAATTTGCAGAAATAGTTCAGCAGCTTAATCAACAAGACTCCATGTAAAATAACGTGCTAGCTTTCACAGGCCAAAATGATTTCCATTGATGTAGCAGAAATAGTTCCTTTACAAAATAGCAAATATTTTCACCTGCCAAAAGTCCTTCTCTTCTCTTCTTATTAGCTATATATAGCTTTACAAAATGTGCCCAGAATTGACACCTATACCCTAACCGTTTAGATTCCTCTATTTTGTCTTGTAGTACAGATTCGTGGAGGTTCTTTCATCAGAGCCAATTGTCCCTTTTCAAATGAAGGAATTTCAGCCTTTTCTCATATTAAGACAAAGAATTCTGATATTTCATTTAACTTCCTCTTGCTGATACATAGACCTCTCCTCACCAACTCGCTTGCTTGTGGATGTTGGGACGTCCATTTCCTTCTGCTACCCTTTGGCATCGTGTTTTAATCCTGTTGAGAAACCACAGCGTGAATGAACATAAGATTGCAAATTATTATGTAGAATGGAGCAAGATACCCCAGTATTTTAAAACATGAGACTAGCAACAAAAATATACTTTAATAAATGATAATGCTGCCTACTGGGGACTACAGGTTCGTGTTGCCCAAAAGGGATGTTTTCGCTGGCTAACCGAATTGGGGAAAAGGTGAGTTTTATCTGCCATTTCGGAATGAAATGCTGAGTTCTTCCGAAGTTGCGGAAAGAACTGGCGAGTTTCTTCCGATTTTGCGGAAGACTTGGCGAGTTGTTTCCAAAAATGCCAAGGCAACCGTCCATCGCGAGAAAGAAACGGGAGTTGTTCCGCTGTTGTGGAAAGGCTTGATGAGTTCTTCTGGCATTCCTGATGGGTTTTGTGAGTTCTTTCCTAAAATGCAAGTGAAAAACCGAAGTTGCGGGTGAAAAGCCTGAGTTCTTCCGAAATTTTGGAAGAAAATCTTTAAGTGCTTCCGTCGTTTCGGAAGAAAAGTTTAAGTGCTTCCGCTATTTTGGAAGAAAATCTCGAGTCTTTTCGAAGTTTCGGAATAAAAGTTTAATTGCTTTTCGCTATTTCGGAAGAAAAGCCTGAGTCTTTTCGATGTTTCGGAAGAAAAGTTTAAGTGCTTTTCACTGTTTCGGAAGAAAAACTTGAGTTTTGACTTAGAAGAAAAACTTCAACTCGAATAAAGACTTCTCATTTGAAACAAAAAACCACGTACATAAAACTTTCCAAAAGAGACTTAACTCCTAAGCAAACTTTCTAGGAAAAGAAAAGGAGGGGCCCCAATGTCTATAAAACTTTGGGGGGGGTGTTGTTGCAACAACAGCACCTTTGGAACTTCATTTTCTTTGTTTTCATCAACCACTGTGTACTCTATGTTTTCTTTTTCCTGTTTCTTTCCCTGCAATTGATCTTTATACATGACCTTTTAATTGAATACCACATCTGTACTCCTAATGATTTTGTTATTTTCATAAACCCATAAGTGAGAACCAAAATCATCAACCCCGTATCCAATAAATGTACATTTATTGGATTTAGCCTCAAGCTTTATTCTATTTTCTTTATCAATATGGACAAATGCTTCACAACCAAAATTTCTCATAATAAAAGTAGTTTACCTTTTTACCTACCCATGCCTCCTCTGGAATATCACCATCCAAATAACTTGAAGGCCCTCTATTTATTAAATAAATAACAATATCTACAACATCTGCCCAAAACTGTAAGGGAAACCCTGCATGAAATCTCATACACCTTGCACGCTGCATGATTGTTCTGTTCATCATTTTTAACACACAATTTTCTTGTGGTGTTCCTCGGACTATCTTCTCTCTACGAATCCCATGTTATGAAAAATAACTATCAAAATCCTTGCCGCAATACTCACCTCCATTATCAGATCTAAGACTCTTCAACATTTTTTTTGTCTCATTCTCAACCAAAGCTTTCCATTTCTTAAAATTAGAAAACACATCAGATTTACATCTAATGCAATAAACCCAGGTATTTCTAGTTGCATCATCAATAGAATAACATAATAACGAGAGACACCAAGAGATTGTACATGATCCAATCCCCATACATCTGTATGTACAAGCTCTAACTTTTTACTCTTATTCTGTTTTCCAACCCTGAGAAATATGACTATCTTTTGTTTTCCATAAACACAGTTCTCACAGAATTCCAACTTACCTGCTTCAGATATGGCAAAAAATTACTTGAGTGGAGAATCTGCATCCCCTTCTCACTCATGTGGCTAATCCTATTATGCCATAATGTTGTATCTGTTCCTTTGGAAGCTAAAGAGATAGAACAATTAGTATTATGAGGAAATAAATACAACGTACCTATCCTGTCTCCTTTTGTTATCACCATTGATCCTTTGGTGATCTTCCGCCATGTTTCTCCAAACATAGAGAAACAACCACCATCTCCCAACTTCCCTGTTGAGATCATATTTCTTTCCATAGCGGGAATATGCCTTACATATTTCAGCATCCATTCACCATTCTTTAACTTTATCTGTACCTTACCCATTCCAATAATTTTACATGGTTCATCATCACCCAATAAAACATGTCCAAAATCGCCTGGAACATAATCATGAAAGAATTTCATATGGGGTGTAACATGACATGAATCCTTTGAATCTACTACCCAGCAATCACTAGTATTATCTAATGCAAGAATCAAATCATCTTGTAACACATCACCTACTACATTTTCTTCCTGAGTAGTCTCCTTTTGTCCATCTCCTTTGTTCTTTAGAGATTTGCAGTCTTTCTTCAGATGGTCTTTCTTTCCACAGTTCCAACACTCTATCTTTCACAATATGGACTTGGATATGCCCTTCCTGGACTTCTTGTGATTACCTGGATTCTTTCCTCTCTCTCTTTGTCTTCCCCTGCTCTCCATGTTCAATTCATTACCTGATGTCTCACATATTCTTTTCCTTCGCATTTCCTCACTAAGAATAACACCAACAACATCATCAAATTTCAAAGTGTTTGAACCAGAGACAGTGTTACTTACATCCACTTGGCTTGACATCATTGGCTTCATGGGTTCTCTCATTGACAATTGGATTGACATCATTGGATTTATGGGTTTGAATAGTTCCCACCTATCCATGTAAAAATCATGCCCCCATACTCTTGTTGCTTACATAGCTAGTTGTGGGTATTTTTTTTTATCAAAAAATACATTTACATCATATTTATAATTTCCATCATGCTAGACTAGCACCCGATCCACATGCATCGATTTTTAATTATCGATACAAAAATGATAAATCGATGGCGGGGCCTTGGCCTCGAGATTATCACCATGATTTTATAACGATATTAGATCATTTACATGATTTTGGTTAATTACATTCCATTTCAAAATTTGGAGATATTACAGTGTGTGTGTGTGTGGGCTCATAGAACATCATATAATCATACATGTTGATATTATATAATCATAAACCATAATGATCCATAACCAATTAGTCATAACATTCGTTTAGTACATCACATTTTATTCATTTAGTTTTCTTTGGTTTTCACAGTTATTCATTATTTATTTTATTTTTTTCCTTGGAAAATGTCCGTAATTTTATTTCAAAAAGTTGATCAAAATTACATACTGCACATGTAGTAGAATCAACAAGGATCCCTACATTTTCACATATTTCTGTCCCATATAAGCAGAAACAACAGCTTATAAAGAGCTGAACCAAAAAAAGAGAAACCCAGAGATAATGTTGCCACAAGAAGAAGAACAGATAAATCTTGAACAGTAGGTGAAAATAGGGCCACCGGTTTCAGATCTCCCTGAAACCGTTGTCGCCGCCACTGGATCATGCTCAGACCCAATGGGTCACCGTGTAAAGGCGTCGCCCTCTCTCCATACTCAGAAAAATCCATCACGCTCCATCAATGCCTGAAAGCAAAACGAGGCCTCCATGGAAGAATCCATGGCCGCCGAGGTTGAACGCTCAAACCCTTGATAGCCAACAAGAAAAGAAGGCACCTCGGCCTGGTAGCAGCCGTCGCCGCCACAAATAAGTGCCCGCCGTCAGTGGGAGCTTGTGCGATCAATCACCCCCTACCGACTACGAACCAGGGTCAAGAAATCCCCACGGGGCGTCATCCTCAGCCGATCCACCGCTGTCATCCTCCGCCGACGTTAATGGTGAAACTGGGGCCCGTGTGCTCGATAGTCCCCTTCTATCACTGGCGTCAAAGCCAAGGGCGCCCAGCATCATAGCTATCACCCGCAAGAAACCACCATCAACGTAGGCAGCCGACAGGAGGACCACGGATAAAATCCTCGAAGGCACATCCACATTCTTGATGATCACTTAGATCAGGTCGTGTATTATATGTGATGCTGGAAATGTTTAGATCCAGGCCAGCCCAAATCTCCATCCGTGAAATAATCGACGTTACCAGGATCTGAACCCTCGAACTCCAAAAAGAAGCTCAGTTTTCTTTGATCATCACAGCTGAGCGATTCCTCTTCTTCTTCGGGCTATATGGTTTGGTGTGCAACCCTCCTCTTGGCAGTGGAATTCCAGTGGTTCTTCACTGCATTCTCTGATCTGCCAGCAAGAAGTTTAGAAATGCATGCCCACTTGTTGCCCATTTCCTGATGAGCACTCTCCAAGATCCTTGACTCTTCTGCTGTCCATGCGTCCTTCTTGATATTCGGATCAAGGTGATTATGCCATCTTTCATGGCACTGTTTGCCTATTCGACCAGGAATAGAACGGGCAATGGCCGCCCACCTCTTTGTCCCAAACAGCTCAACTTGCTCAGCCAGCTTCTCATCTTCCTCTTTAGTCCAGTAACCCTTCACGAGATTCGGATTGCCACCGTTGAAGGCACTGCACATTTGTTCGCTCCTTGATGGTACCCGCAAATTTCCTCCAGTCGCTCCCTTTGAATTTGTGGACATTTTTTCTCAGCAATTCATCCTCCTTCTTGGTCCAGGACGCCATGGCACTATTCAGGTCTCCTTGGGGTCTGCCGCCGCCGCCACACACAAGAGCCCGCACCAGGATCCGAAAGCAGCTCCCATCCGTCGCATATGGCCGCCAGTCCAACGCCATGGTCGCCTTGCCACTGAATATGGCTCTCCTCGGCAAAGATCTGCCACCGCCGCCACAAGAAGGTAGGTGCCCGCTTCAAGATCCCTGAAATCTGCTCCACAATTGACAGGACGTTGCAAGATGGCCGCCAGTCGAACGCCAAGGTCGCCTTGCCTTCGGCTCCCCTCTAAAATGAAACCACCGCCGCCGCCACAGCTACAGTTATTTATTATATGTTGTCATGCATTTCATTTATTCCATGTTTCATAACCATATCATCTATTAGAAATTTAGATAATACTAATTCTAATCTTTGTATAACCAATACCACATTTATTTTATATAACTAAAACGGTTAAATTGGCATTTATAAACAACTAAAGGAAATCAACAACAAAAAGTTACATTGTACTAGTCCAAAAAAGAAGGCTTATAGAGTATCTGGAGATGCTATTAAGTCCATATACAGTCATCCAAAATTTTATAGTTGTTCCCATATAACTAGATATGACTATACTATTGTATATTTTAACAAACTGTCCTAACAATAGTTGACAAAAAAGATCATAGACAACTAAAACTAATTAGTTGAGCTATGGCCACTATTCATAACTTGATCTTCAAAATTTTATTCTTCTTGCTCCAAGATTTAGATAGTCACTACAGCATGAATAGGTTGGTGAACAATGGAGTCCTTAGTTCCCCTACTGTTGAAGTAATCAGTGGTTTTGGACTATTTTGCAACAAGAAGATCCTGATGTTGGTCAAAGGTGGTATGGATAGTGTCAACATGTGCTCCATACACGTGGATGTTTCCTTCTACATCGTCCAAGATAGTATCCAAGCAAGGAATTTGTGTTGAGATATGTCGGACAATATGCTCAATGTCATCTATGTGAGAGTCGAGTTCAAGCATATGTGCAATAACCTGATGAACATCTGCCCAGGGACCTTTCCCCTCTAACCAACCTTCGTTAGGACCATTGCTAAAATGGAGGGTCATTACCAATGGGTGGTTTCTATGGTTAAATCTCCCAAACAATCTCCAACCATAACCGTAAACAACCCTGTATGGGATATAGGATCACCTCTCCTCCATTTAAGCGGGATGGGGAGATTTTAAAAGAGAGCAGAGAATGTCGGTTTTGGAGAAGGTGAGACCAAGTGGTTGTGGCGGTGATGTTGTCCAAGTAGACTTAAGGTCGAGCATGAAGAATGAGATTGAAGACATATGGAGTTGAGTGCCAAGAACTAATATCCATAAGTTGTGTTTGGAAAAAGGGTCAAGTTGCAAAGACCGGGGTTGCAATAAACCATTGGGGCTATGTTGCTAGAGGCCAAGTGTAGAGGTCGAATTTACAAGCCACCGAGGCTTCATTTGTTGCAGAGTCATTAAGGCCAATTTATCCATAGAACTGATTCCAAGGATTGAAAAAGGGGGCCAAGGCTGGAGTACAATGCCATCGGGGCTTAAAAACGATAGATCCAGAGTCGCTCACGGTTTTTCGAAGCCATAAGACCATATGACCATGGGTTAAAGAGCGAAGAGAACTATGATATAATGGGTAAATAAACCTTGGTATTCATTTCATATATATGTATATCTTTGCGCAAATAAATTACTTTGATATGGTTGTAATTCATTTCATGTGCTTATTTCAAACTAAGGTTTCAACGCTCAAGATACCACATGGTTTTGGGGTCATCAAAACTTTGGCTAAAGTTTTATACATATATATGTATTTTATACCATCGGAAGAGGGTTGAAATTCTTGGCATAAAAATTAATGATGCTTTGTGGCATATTTATGGGTTTAGCACCATAGTGTGTTATTACAAGCCTAATTATTTAACCACACACACACAAACACACACATATGGGTATTTGCATTTCGAAGGTGATGTGAGACCATCGAGTTCACCCCTAAGATATTGTTGATGGTATGAGTTTGGCCTTATGCACACATTGATTAGAAGACCATATTGTCTATATATTAGTGCACCCTTTGTATAAGAACAACAGGAAAATAGCCATATGTAATTATTGAAAAGCTTTAATTTAAAGACCATAATAGTCTTCCACTATTATATTTTGATGGAAACTTTGTAATTACGAAGAAAAATTTGCTAAGGGTTGTTGTGTAAAGGAATTACATTTTACCTAAGTCCTTATTGAAGTAACTTTGTTAAACTTGTTCTGAGTCTCTTGAAACTCTTTGGGAACAATAAGGCAAGTCTTACCTTGCTTATAACCTGCAGACTATGATCATATATTTATTAGTTATATATGTGTACCTTGAAGCAATTGTTGGCCTTAAAAATTTTCCGTTTGAAGATTGAAGGACTTGAAGGAGAGTGGGACTTTGTATAAACAATTTTGGTAGAACAATAACAAAATACAAGTGTTGGCCTTTCAAGATTTTCCGTCTGAAGAACGACTGTGAAGGAATTTAAGGAGAGAGTGGTCTTGCATAAGCACTTGTTGTGCATTCTGATAGTGGATAGTCTGCAAAGATGAATGTGGGTGAAAATCCATTGTTTTAAATATTTTATGCATTTATTATCCATCATATTAATGGATCGGTCATGTGAGTTTTGTCTGGTCCGAAGATGTAGCCAATGCTTTTGGTGAACTCTATTACCATGTGCGTATCAAATTGAATGGTTGATGTTGTTTATTGCTCATTTGATTTATCGTACTGAAGATAATTACAATCAATATTGCTCATTTTTACATGCAAATAAACATAAATTAAAATATCCTTTTCATAGACTGTAATTTCACCCCACTTTATGGATTAAATTTGGTATTAGAGTAGGATTGACAGTTTTGCAGTTGTGACATCATGGGAAAGGGTTTGAAATGAGAGAGACTCTAGGAATTAGAGGAGATTAACCAATGTATTCAATTGGAGAATGCTAAACTCCAAAGACTACTTGCAAAAGTTGAGGAAGAGAAGCAAAAGCTACACCTGTTATTGCAAAATGCTATAGGGGAGCAGAATGGAGAGTGCTCTAATACAGGAGGTGCAAAGAGTCCTTCTAGAAATGAAAGCTTCCTCAAAGGATACATCCTATGTACCGGGAAAAGGTGGATTCATAGAATTTTCTCCTATAGCATCATCCAAGGTAGGAAAGAAAAAGGATCTAGTCAAACTTCAAGAAGATGACCAAGAGTCGCAATCCAAGAAAAAGGTAAAAAGTAATTTTTGTTCAATTCATTTGGTTAATGATGATGATGCTTCGTTGGGAGGATTTGAAAAAATACTTTGGGGATTGGAAAAAAACTACTAACCTACATGGGATACAATGGCAAAGGACTTGGCATTAATAGCCAAGGAATAGTTAAGCCAATAGAAATTGTAGGAAGACCCTAGTATGCATGTTTGGTATACAATGAAGAGAGCTCCAAAGTGGCCAAAGGAAAAATCTCTTTGAAAATAAATTTCCAACCACCTCTTCGGAAAAATGGTAACAACAAAAGTTATGTAAAGCACTACAAGAAGAAGATTCCTTACAATAAAGGAGAGACAAGCATGAATTCTTGTAATTTTTGCACTCATTGTAAGTCGAACGGTCACTGGATCGAAAAATGTTAGAAACTCCATCCAGAACTTGGTCCAAGGAAGGACAAACAAGTTATGAAATCACCTAAGCAACATGCAACGAATAAAAAAAAGGAGAATGCCAACCAAATTCCCAAAGCAGAATATTAGCCAAAGGAAAAATGCCTACTCACCTAGATGAGTAAGAAATGGATTGCTTATCTATAAGGTTGATTGCTATGATTTGTAAATGTTGCAATTTTGATTCCATGACTAGATAAGTATGTAAAAATTAATGACTATGATAACATTGCTTATAAATGCAACATTGTGATTTTTTTAAGCCTTTCATGTTGAGATGGAAGTTATGATTCAGAAATTTGAGTTTTATTTTCTGTATGTAACTTTTGAAGTCCAAAATTCCTCTTCATTGGGAGATTCGATCCATGTGGATTGTAGAAATTATGGAAAAAAAATCAATGATGATGAAAATAACACCAAGTTGAAGAGCTCTTTAAGATGATTCCAACGCTTCTTGAATCCCGTCAAACGGACTCTGGATGAAGAAGATACAACAATTTGAAGTTTCAACGAAGTAGTGTTTTATGGTGCAAAAGTGGCAAAAAGGTGCCACGTGGCACCACTAAAAGGGTTCCACATGAAATGTATGGTGCCTATGTGGCATCCCCTCATGGCACCACATGGCACCCCAGTTGGCAGACCTAGTGATGTGGTTTCTTCGTAGCAGTGACATGGACCCGTTGTAGAATGACAAGTGGCATGAAATGCACAGGTGGACCAATGGGGGCCACCACGTGGCATTCTCCAATTGTATGGAATACATTATATTAAAAGGATGGGGTTGACGGGGAGGATTGAACTTGTGAACTCCCATATTGCACTCCAACACTGTACCACTCCGCCACACTTGTTACTTATAAAAAATTTTATAAAAATTTTATTTAAACTTTTGTGAAGTTTCATTTGGGGTCTAAAAGGGCTTAGGATTATCCCCGAACCTTGGTTACACTAGATGTCATGTGACGGATCTAAGTATGAGGGTTTGACTCTGGGGACCTTTCCCCCTCTAACCAACCTCCTTTAGGATCACCGCTAAAATAGCGGGTCGTTACCAATTGGTAGTTTTGGAGCATAAACCTCTCCAATGATCTCCAACTATAACCGTAAACAACCCTATATGGGAGATGGAATCATCTCTCCTCCATTTAAGTGGACCAGGGATATTTGAGAAGGGGGTAGAGAATGTCGATTTTGGAGAAGGAGAGACCAAGTGGTTGCAGCGGTGGCGGTGTACATAAGGAATTAAGGTCGAGCGTGAAGACCGAGATTGAAGACATATAGAGATGAGTGCTAAGAAATAAGAGCCATAAGGATATTTTAGAAAAAGGGTCGTGTTGCGAAGACTGGGGTTGTAATAATCCATTGGGGCTAAGTTGTTGGAGGCTAAGTGCAGAGGTTGAATTTATGAGCCATTAAGGCTTCATTTTTTGCAGAGGAATTAAAGCCAATTTCTCCATAGAAATGAGACTGAGGATTAAAAAAAAGGGGGTCAAGGATTATTGTGTTGATTTTAAACTAAGATTTCAGTGCTCAATATACCACATGGTTTAGGGGTCATTGAAACTTCGGGTAAAGTTTTATACATATATATGTATTTTATACCATCGGAAGAGGGTTGAAATTCTTAGCATAAAACTTAGTGATTCTTTGTGGTATATTTATGGGTTTAGCACCATAGTTTGCTATTACAAGCCTAAGTATTTAACCCCTCCCCCTGTGAAATTGCCCACATAAGATCCAAAGAGATGATGTAAACCTCACTATGAAAGAATTTAGGAAGAAGAGAGAAGCAATAGAACATAGATCCAATAGAGGCAGAATAATTACACACATTACATTAATCAGAATAGTAACCGGGTAAATATACAATGCTGAGTATGAGGATTCGAATTCACTAGGTGTAATTCGAATTATCCTTCATGCACAGATCCATAATCAGTGGAGAGTCATCAGTGCCAAACTAGGAGTCTATCTCATCATCGGTGAAGTCATCAATGCACAAGTAGTGATCAACCGGGAGTCAAACTGAGTCTAACTGAGTGTGGTTGGTGTAACTGGCACATGGAAGCACTGATATAGTGAAGGAGACTCAGTGGGGGGCGCTCATGGAGCTAACTGGAGTCAAAACAGTCTATCTAGTCACACTGGAGGTCCAAAAGAGTGATAAGGTCAGTTAGGAGTCAGTTAATCCTTAAATCAAGGAAGAACTGAAGATAACTGAACTAAACTGGACTGGTAGGTGAAGAAGGGCGCCCTTATCATGCAATAACTGAAAGGAGGGAGCACTAAGCTCTAGGAGAGCTAAGACTGATCCGAGAGAAGCTCCTGGGGCTAGTTTGGCAAGGGCTAGGTGCTGGTGCTGCAAACCCTAATTGCATGCAAAACCCTAATTTTGCATGCAGGACTGAAAATGTCAGAAATGTTAGAAGGACTAGGATGGAGTATAGGAATATCCTAACACCCCCCCTTAATCCATCCTGGGCCCTGGTAACTAGGACCAAAGGTCACCCATACAATCAATGAAATGATAAAAAGAATACTGCCTCAATTTTTCTTTTTCCCCTTTTTTTTGTTTTTATATTTTTGAATAACTCAAGGAGCCATTACTCTAAGCAGAAAAGAAGCAAGCTTTCATCAGTGAAAACTTTGCAAAGAGACTTGGTAAGCTAATCCTCTGTAAAGTGCGAATGCAAGTGCTAGAGAATGTGTTGAATGTAGCAAGTCTTTCAGGAACCTTTTCTGTCACTGGAGCGAATGTATCATGATGAGTTTTCCCAAGGAATGGAAGAGTAAACCCCATCATCATGCTGAATCTCTCATGGAGAGGTGGATGGCATAATGCAAGGTTAGCATGATGCTGAAGTCTAGTAGTTCTGTGAGCAAATACATCATCAACTGTGTTCTTAGTAGTAGCAAGGACTGTGTGAGAACATATTTCTCTTGAATCTGGACTAAGAATAGGTGTTGGTTCTGAATCTTCTTGAACTATGATCTCAACATCAAAATCTTGATCTTCTTCCTCACTAGAATAGGAATCACTAGAAGAGAAGTCACTGTGATCCTCATCAGAATCTGAAGGGATAGTTGGAGAGAAGGGCATGAAGTGGGAGAACTCATATGCCTTTGAGGCATGATTAGCAATCCCATTCGCTATAACCTTTCCAGTGAAGATTTCTGTAATCTCTACTGTGTCTGGACCAAAAATCACTTGTTTTGGAGATCCTGTATGAGTCATTTGATATACTGATAACAAATTAGCTGTAAGAGAAGGAACAAATAAGACATTTTTGAACTTACCATGCTCCATATGAACTGTACCCAAACCTTTGGCAGAAATCTGAGAGTTGTCTCCCATGTGAATGGTAGGCCCATCTTGGAGATCCAAAGAGGAGAAGGATTCTTCTTGTGCCATCATGTGGTTGGAAGCTCCAGAATCTATGAGGAGAGCTTTTGTCTTTGAAAAACCAGCCATCAATGCATGACAATCATCAGATCCACTTCCAGAATCAGACATCTTTGCTTCTTTTGGAACAACAATTTGGTTTTGTTCAAGAAGCTTGGTTAGAAGATCAATCTTCTTATGCATGCAGGCATGCTCAGGATGGTTTCCTCTCTTGCAGTAGGTACAATTTGGTCTCTTTTGTTTGTCATTCTTGGATCTTGAAGGTTTCTTTCCTTTGCCTTTTTGTCCCCCTTTATCATTCGCTCCACTTGATTCACCAGCCAACAGAGCTAGATCTCTAGAGGTTTTGATGGCACCCATTTGAAACAGTTTGTTTTCTTCTTGAGTGAGAGCCTCAATGAAGTCACTTAAGGTGGGAAACTTCCATCCAGGGATGGACATTCGAACAGAATGAAAGGTAGATACAAAGATAGAAAATTGAGATCCAAGTTTGCTCAATATAGAGAGTATCAATTGCTCATCACTTTTAGTGATGCCACATTGCTTGCAATGCAAAACCAAATTCTGAAATTTGGAGAAGAAATCTTGAATGCTCTCGAAATTGCTAGGTTGAAGGGCAACCAATTCATTCTCAAGAATGTAGCCTCTCAGTTCGTCTTGTTTGCCAAAAAGACTCCTCAATTTTATCCATAAATCATATGGAGATTTCAATCCATCAGTATGAAACAATAGATCATCAGAAATATGAAGGCATATGAATCCAAAGGCTTCATCCATTTTGTTTAGGTGCTTGACTCTCTTTTCAGCTTGATGTGGTATGACATCTTTTTCTTCAACTATTCTAGTAAACCCTCTTGATCGCAAGAGTATTATCATCTTCCTTTTCCATTCGAAATAATTGAAAGGAGTGAGAAGTATAGAAGAATGATCATTCGAACTGCTCATCTTGATTGCTTGAACAAGTGCAAAATAGAAGCTACTGAATCTGTTGCTGCAACTGCTGGAACTTCAAAATACCTGCAAAAAACTCTCAAGAATGGAGGTAGAATATACTCTCAAGGCTCTGATACCATGTGAAATTTCCCACATAAGATCCAAAGAGATGATGTAAACCTCACTATGAAAGAATTTAGGAAGAAGAGAGAAGCAATAGAACATAGATCCAATAGAGGCAGAATAATTACACACATTACATTAATCAGAATAGTAACCGGGTAAATATACAATGCTGAGTATGAGGATTCGAATTCACTAGGTGTAATTCGAATTATCCTTCATGCACAGATCCATAATCAGTGGAGAGTCATCAGTGCCAAACTAGGAGTCTATCTCATCATCGGTGAAGTCATCAATGCACAAGTAGTGATCAACCGGGAGTCAAACTGAGTCTAACTGAGTGTGGTTGGTGTAACTGGCACATGGAAGCACTGATATAGTGAAGGAGACTCAGTGGGGGGCGCTCATGGAGCTAACTGGAGTCAAAACAGTCTATCTAGTCACACTGGAGGTCCAAAAGAGTGATAAGGTCAGTTAGGAGTCAGTTAATCCTTAAATCAAGGAAGAACTGAAGATAACTGAACTAAACTGGACTGGTAGGTGAAGAAGGGCGCCCTTATCATGCAATAACTGAAAGGAGGGCGCACTAAGCTCTAGGAGAGCTAAGATTGATCTGAGAGAAGCTCCTGGGGCTAGTTTGGCAAGGGCTAGGTGCTGGTGCTACAAACCCTAATTGCATGCAAACCCTAATTGCATGCAAAACCCTAATTGCATGCAAAACCCTAATTTTGCATGCAGGACTGAAAATGTCAGAAATGTTAGAAGGACTAGGATGGAGTATAGGAATATCCTAACACCCCCCCCATATATATATATATATGGGTGTTTGCATTTCGATGGTGGAGAGAGACCATTGATGAACCACCCAGCATTTGGCATTATTGTTGGATGCCAACATCGACTTCGAGAAGTTCAGTGACTTCGACAAGCACCGAAATCAACATGCATCGTCGACATTTACAACTGATGAACTACGACAGATTGTCTCTCTGTCTTCCAGACGATTGTAACGGTTGAAATTCTGAAACCATTCTAAATTCTCTTATAATTGAACGTAATGGGAATAAAACCCAAGCGTTCTCAGCACTCTATTTAAGAATGTAAATTATTGTAATATACAAGCAGAGAAGAATCAAGAAGTAACAGATTAGTTCACATTCCTGCATATTGTGTGTGTGTGTGTGTGTGTGTTTATGTGCGTAGTGTATTTCCTGCTTTGCTTATTCTTTTGCTTCCACCATAACAGTACTGATTCATTCAATCGAACTGTTGTCCCCATTGTGCACCTGGGCATGTACGGATCATTGGTATAAGAGCTTTGTTCGTGCTTAAGTTGTGTGTATACACTTCCATCGAAGTTACCTGACTTATGCCCATTCAAACACGCTCGCAAACTCAGCAATCCAAGTAGACACTACCTTCGAAGATGGAAGGAGAAACATACAATAGACATGCAATTGATGAGATAGAGCAACGCATAGAGAAAGCGCTGGCTCGACAGCGAACATAAATTTTTTCCCAGTTCAATGAGATTCTCACGCGAATTGATTCGACATCAGGAAGATTTCCGACAAAATCTAACTCTGAAAAAATCAGTCCACTCAAGGTGCAAATAAATTTGGACATACCAAATCTAGAAGGCAAGATTGACGCGGAATCCATCGACAATTGGGTACAACAATTGGAATCCTATTACTCTATGAATCAACTCTCAGAAACTGAAAAGATCACCATTGCATCCTTAAAGATGCCAACATCTGTGCACTGCTGGTGGGAGAACCTATCGACAAAGATGGAGAAAAGTGGAGACCCCATAGAGACATGGGAGAAATTTTTCGAATATGTCCGAAAGGAGTTCTACCCACCCAAGTACATTGAACAACAGTATAAGAAGTGGTAGCAGCTAAGGAAATGGAAACACCAGTCTGTACAGAGTTACACCGACGAGTTTTACCGACTAATGGATAGACTTGGCATTCAAGATGAAGAGAAATTTCTTGTTCTGAAGTACATCAGTGGATTGTCCCCATACATTCAGCAAAAGATGGAGTTTATGACTGTCAATACGTTTGTGGATGCATTCCACTATGCCAATAATATTGAATCCAAATAGAAAGGAAAATCACGCTTCACGACCAAGCCGAAAGGATGACCACCCGACAAGAAGGAACCAATTAACTTCGACAAGTCAAGATATTCTCAGGCAAATCCGCCAAAGAAATATCATGGCAAAAAGAATTCTCAGAAATAAAAAAAGGGAACGTAGAAAAAATCCTCCTACCAGGAAATGGTGTGATTACCACAATTCATCATGGCATGATACGTCTGAATGCAAAGATCAGAAGACATTTTTGGCAAAAGTGTCGACATCCGACTTGTTCGACAAAACTCTGGTAGAATCTGAACCAAAAGCAATGACCCTTTTGATATTGACATCGACCACTCCAGCATCCTCGACTATCGTCAATGAGGAGGAACGAGAGTGCCTATTCCATACACAGATATGGGTTCAAAACAATCCATTGCATATGATTGTGGATAATGCTAGCCAGAAGAACTTTGTTTCTAAAGATCTCGTGAAGAAACTAGGTCTTGTTACCACTCCACATCCTCAGCCTTATAACATAAGTTGGATGAAGGATGGACAGGAACTAAGGATAACCCGACAATGCAAACTCACCTACTTCATTAAGCCTTTTGAATATGAAGTACTCTGCAACATAGCACCACTCTTTGTAGTCGATGCCTTGTTTGGGAAACCTTACTTATGGGAATGAAATGGAAGTTACCAATCACGACCTCTGTAGGTGATTATCAGAATTCATAACCAATGGTACGACATACCAGAGCGACGACCTACACCAATGGTTGCAATGATATATGCTAAACAGATGAAGAAGCTCATCAACCATGCTCAGAAGTTTGCATTGAGAATGATTAAGCCACAACATTCCAGGAAGACTACAGTAACCAGTCAACTCACTGACAAGTGCAACTCCCAACAAAAGAAATAGATCGACAATATTCTTGATGAGTACCGGAATCTATTCCAAGATCCAGATGGAGTACCTCTACATTTCCAGGTAAAACACTCTATTGAACTTGCTCCTGGTTTTTCATTATCTAACGCATTTGTTTACAGAAGATCCATTATCGAAAATAAAGAGATTCACAAACAAATTCAAGATTTAATCAACAAAGGTCATATCCGACCCAACTCCTCTCCTTGTGGAAGTCCAGTCATCCTTGTTCCAAAGAAATATGGGACTTGGCGCATGTGCATCGACTACTCGGCCCTCAAAAAAATTTCAGTAAAGAATAGATACCCTCTTCCATAGATAGAAGAGCTCATCAATTGTCTGAAAGGTGCTAAATTCTTTACTAAGCTCGACCTCAATTCAGGATATCATCAAATCGCAATCGAGCCTGCAGATGTATGGAAAACCGCTTTCAAGACCAAGGAAGGATTGTTTGAATGGTTAATCATGCCTTTCGGATTAACCAATGCGCCTGTGACCTTCATGCAGTATATGGATGACATTCTTCGACCTTTCATCGGCAAATGTGTCATTGTCTACGTCGATGATATATTGATTTTCAGTCAATCATGGGAAGAACATGTCGGACAACTTTGACAAGTCCTCGACACTCTCTGACAACATTGACTCTACTTGAACATGGACAAATGTTGCTTTGTGATGAAAAACATCAGATATTTGGGGTATGTAATTGACTCTGCAAGCATTCACGTCGATCCAAACAAAGTGAAAATTCTTAAAGAGTGGCCCATTCCTCAAAGCATTCATGAACTAAGAATTTTTCTTGGTTTGGAGAATTTTTATCAATGATTCATACTCGGATTCAGTCACATAGCCTGGCCTTTGAATCAGATGACCAAGGGAAATGGGAAAAATGTCTTCAAATGGACATCGACACAACAAGAAGCTTTCGAGCAGATCAAACACAAGCTTTGAATTGCACCAGTACTTGTGTTACCTGATTTGCATCAGCCGTTTGAGATTGAGACGGATGCATCAGATTATGCCTTGGGCTTAGTGATCACTTAGTTTGGTCACCCAGTTGCTTTTCATTCCGAAACTTTTAAAGACACTATTAGAAGATATTTGACGTATGAAAAAGAACTATACGCCATTGTTCAAGCTCTTAAGCAATGGAGACATTATATCCTTGGCAAGGAGACAACCATTCTCACTGACCATAAGCCTTTACAATTCTCCCCGTCCCAATCGAAGTTACAAACAACTTGACAAATCAAGTAAAGGTTTAAAGCTAATGCCATTTCCGATTGTCTGATTCGACCACCCATTACTCTCCTTCTTATAGTGATGATTATGCAGGGTTATGACACCACCACTTGGACTCAGTTGTATCAATAAGACAACTAATTTTCATCAATCTATCGACAACTTCAGACCGACAAGTCGTCCACCTCCAACTATTTCTTGAAAGACACCTTGCTATACAAGCTTGGACAACTTTGTGTACTGACAGGTGAGCATCGACATCAGCTCATTTGGGACGCGCACTACAGCAAGACTGCAGGACACTTTGGAGTAGCAAAGACCCTTGCTATTCTCCAGAAGTATTTATTTTGGCCTTCACTTAAAACTGGCATCAACAAGTACATTTTATCATGCGTGGTTTGTGCCATTGCTAAACCTCCTAATCGACGACAGGGATTGTACACACCTTTTCCAGTTCTGTAATGTCCCTTCTTAGGAATTTTATTAAAATGACAATTTTTCACTTTTTTCCCTAGTTTGACCTTTGACTAGTTTTGATCTCTAGGTCCCAAATTTGCCCCAAATGATCCCAAATCTTCTAAGAAGGTATATGAATTATATTAGAACATAAATATGTGTTTCATGGATGCCTTTGGACCTTTAAAATACTTCTGCAAATCCTCTTTCAATTCTGATCAATGTAGGTAACTTTACTAGTGATTTCCCTTTGACTAGTATTGGTCTCTAGGTCTCAAATTGACTCCAAATGCCTTCAAATCTTCAAGGAAGGTGTATGAATGATATTATAAATTTAATATGATTTTTATGGATGACATATGGCCACCAAAAGACCTCTGCAAACTCTCTTAAGATTCTGGACCAATTATGCAATTTTACTAGTAATTTGGGGTTCAAATCCCCATGGGGTAAGTACTGAAAATGGCTTCCCAAATGCCTCCAAACCCACTCAAATTTATGAACAGAGGTATGTAAGGTGTTAAGTATGTTATTAAAGTCTCATATGCACCATTAATGGATTATTACAACTGTTCTCACCCTCTCCCATTCAACTGCAAAAATCCCCAATTCAACCCTTGGGGAAATGGCACTATTTCACCTCCCAATACAACTAAACTGAGTAAAAAAGCTTCAAATGCTCAAGTACAGTACATGAAACTTGTATAAGACATCCATGGAAATATATTGATCACAAATATATCAAATAATAATCCATTCATTCAAAATCATTAGCATTACATTGATTCACAACAAGGTAGTGGGGAAATGGCACTGTTCTTTCATTAAAATTGAGATTTATACATTTCTACTTGGAATTTCGACCTGAAAATTTATGGAGATGAAGAACAGAGTATTTGATTCATATTACAAAATAAATGGGGCATTAAAAGCTCCCCCAAAGAGTAAAATAGCTCACCAAAAACGCCCTCCCTCAAGGATCAAGAATATGCCATCAAAACTGGAAATGGTTGAAGGAGTGAGCAGCAATAGAAGAAACCATGAGCTGCCCTGTAGCTTACACCTGCAAATAAAGACTCCATTAAAGATCTAAATGAAAGGTCTGAATGGCCTTTCCAATTACCAACTTGGATGGGAATCTTTCACCCTCGAAATTGGCCAAGGCAAGAAACTAGTCATCCACTAGCTCTCCCTCTTCACAAATGCAATTGCAAATTCTACAAATGATCAAAAGATAGTTTCATTCTTTTTTATTGACATTTATAAAATTCTAATGTACTCCATGGGTCAAATTCCTTCCAAGAGACTCATGCCAACTCAAGTTGGGAAGAGATTCCAAAGAACGCCACTTGTACAACAATTCCTAGTCTCCCACTTCCACCAAATCACATGTGGAAGCATCTTAGCTGCCCTAACACCCTTGAGCGCCCTCTTGGAGTCTAGTTTTAGCCCTGACATGTCATATATGTCATATGTCAGCCTTCAGGTCTGATTTGTGTCATAGGTGTCATAGCATCTTCATCATTGTTGTCATAGAGCTAGGGAATCTAGCCCAAGTGTCTCACTAGCTCCAAATTGCCTCTTCCTCTTCCATGGGAGTTACTCTTCCTCTATATTTCGACCTTGGATGAGTCATACAATGAATAATACCTTTTGGACTCCCCCAAGTATGTTACCATTCACCTTGAATTCGAATTGGTGAGAGAATGATGCCAAGTGTAGCGGGGAAATCTAGCCATATGTGGGTCCCACTTCCTCCATGTGTCTTCATGATGAAATGCCACTTTGATTTTCACTTGTATATATTTATTTAGCTCCTTTATTAAATATTTATTCCATTCTAATGTTCAAACATCATTTATTATCCCCATTATTCCAAATCCCAAAGCTTCCACCCCAAACCTAGGAAACTAGTAATTTTCCTCCTTGGCAATTATTTGACCTTTAGCATCAATTTGACAAACTCTAATGAATAGGGCCAATGTGATTAGGCCATTGTGACCCAATGCCAAATTTGGGACATGACAAGTTCCTAGTTGACCATGGAAATATATTTCTATGGACTACTTGAAGGGATATCCTACTACCAAACATCAGCATGACATGATCTTAGTAGTAGTCAACAAATTTTCCAAGATGGCCATTCTCATTCCATGCAAGAAGACTACGACAACGCAGCTGACCACTCAGCTCTTCTTTGAACATGTCTGGAAACATTATAACCGACAACCATTATTTCCGACAGAGATTCCATATTTTTCAACATATTTTGGAAGACTCTCTAGCAACATCTCGATACGAGACTCTCCTTATCGACAAATTTCCATCCTCAGACAGATGGACAAACAGAAGTTGTGAATCGCTTGGTAATACAATTGCTTCGTATGTACAACCACAAGCATCGACGAACATGGGATGAAAGTATCTCATATATACAACACAGCTACAATCATGCTCAACACAGCTCTACGGGAAAGAGTCCATTTGAGATCTGTTATGGATTTCAACCCTCGACGCCTATTGACTTGATGAGATCCTCGACATAGTCGAATGATACCGACTTTAACCAGCGAGAAGTTGACAAAGCATTGAAGTTTCGAGATCAAATATGTGACATCCAGAAATAAGCACAGGAAATGTTGAAACAAGCTAATGCGAAAGCTAAGGACCAACACGATAAGCATCGTATCCCTCATTCATTTCAAATTGGGGATCAGGTTTGGTTGCATCTCAAGAAGGAATGCCTCATTGGTCCATATAAGAAGTTGAAGCCTTTGCGATATGGTTTGTATAGTATTCTTGAATAGATTGGAGAAAACGCTTTCCATCTCAGCATTCCTTCATGCCTGGGTCTACATCCAGTATTTAATGTGGATCTAGTTCGACCATACCATGCAACACTATTGGAACATAACGACTTGCAGACAGCAGAACCCGAAGACATCCATCCAGATGTTCAGGATCCTCTTACTTGCGAAACCATTGTAGGACGACAAGAACGCCATACAAGGACAAACACAATTCCCTTGTTTTAGGTGGCCAAATCTGGACATATCCCAGCACAAGAAAAATGGTACTCTGCTACTGAACTGACCAACAAATTTACTCATCTGTACGAGCAAACAATGGGGACCATTATTTCTTAAGGAAGAAGGTATGATCCACCCAGTAGTTGCCATTATTGTTGGATTCCAACATCGACTTCGACAAGTTCATCAACTGCAACAAGTTCATCAACTTCAACAAGTTCAGCGACTTCGACAATCACCGACTTCAACATGCATCGTCGACATTTGCGACTGACGAACTACGACAGATTGTCTCTCTGTATTCTAGTCGACCGTAACAGTTGAACTTCTGAAACCGTTCTAACTTCTCTTGTAACTCAACGTAACGGGAATACAACCCAAGCGTTCTCAGCACTCTATTTAAGCATGTAAATTATTGTAATAAACAAGCAAAGAAGAATCAAGAAGTAACTGATTAGTTTGCATTCCTGCATATTGTGTGTGTGTATGTTTATGTGCGTAGTGTATTTCCTGTTTTTCTTATTATTATGATTCCGCCATAATAGTACCGATTCATTCAATCGAACTGTTGTCCCCGTCATGCACCTAGGCGCGTACGGATCAATTGAGTTCACCCCTAAGATATTGTTGATGGTATGAGTTTGGCCATGTGCACATGTTGATTGGAAGACCATAGTGTCTATATATTATTGCACCCTTTGTATAAGAACACAGGGAAAATAACCATATGTAATTATTGAAAAGTGGATTTTTAAAGACCATAATAGTCTTCCACTAATCTTGCATTTAAGCACTTGTGCATTTCAAAAGTGGATAGTTGACAAAGACGAATGCAGGTGAAAATCCATTGATGTGAAGCTTTTATCCATTTATTATCCATCATATTAATGGATCAGTCACGTGAGTTTGGAGCAGGCTCGAAGACGTAGCCAATACTTTTGGTGAACTCCATTACCATATGCGTATCAAATTGAATGGTTGATGTTGTTTATTGCTCTCATTTCGTTTATTGGATTGAAGATAATTACAATCAATATTGCTCATTTTTACATGCAAATAAACGTCAATTAAAAGCTCATTTTCGCAGATTGTAATTTCACTCTAGTTTACGGATCAAGAGGCATTGAAATATGTGACTATGAAATCCAACATGAAGCTTGTTCACCCCCATTGATAAGCATGTCCCCTTTAACCATAAGTGTCGCATTATTTGCGAGTAGATCAGTTGTTTGTTATTATCCCGTTGCACATGAAAGAATTAAACTTTAGGAATTTGAGTGTGAAGGCTATTAATACGTTGTTGTTGTTGCCCCGTTATTTTATCTTCAAGGTCTTTTTTTCTTTCTGGCTTGGGAGATGATTAAGAGGGTGTCTCCTATGACAACTAGCAATTGGATGCTAATAGGGATAATACTTTTGAGTCTGTGGTAAAGAGCATATTGTTCTGCTTGGTTATTTTTGGATTTCCCTAGGCCCCATTCAAAAGTTAATAATGCATTTCCTCCAAGATCCTATAGGATCCCCTACATCTGCCTCGCTAGTATAACCAATACCACATTATCAAAGTAATACTATTAGTATTACAAAAAATATTTTACCAATCATTACTTCAAACAAATAAGAAGATTATCATATAGAGTAGGTTGATTTGTACTTACCCCTTTTGGGGGCACGTGCACATAACAAAATTTCCTAACTAAAACATATACATTTATTTGTATTTCGAATAAACAAAGTGTATTGCTTATCTTATCATCGCATAATTTCTTTCCATTTTTAGCATTTGCCTTGGCATTACAAAGCTCTTAAACTGAGACTTAAAACCAACAAGCACAACCATTATTTATGCCTATTGATTCTTAGAAGCCTAAGAAGTTTGCATTGAAATTTTACAAAAAAATAAAAAAAACAATATAATTTTCAAAGTAGCTATGGGGAAACACATGTAGGTTGGAAGTCCCTTGTTTACTGATCTAGAATAAGTGAGAATAGGTACTCACGTAAGACTCTTACATTATTGTGCAGTTTGGACTAAATGAGAAAAATGGGTCGCAAAAATATCATTGAATATGTTTTGGATGGTTTGAAATGGTGGCTAATGACTATAAAATAGTATTAGAGATAAGCATGCCATAGATGAGAGCATACATTAGGGTTTGGGAGTTGACATACACGTCAATGCAGATCCTAGTGTTACACTCGAGATATCTCCATCAGCTATAACAATATTTATACTAAATTTATATCATCCAACTTTGGCTCATTGAAGGATCTCTCTCATAGCATAGGAAAAGCAGTTTGTGGGAAATTATTAACATTCTTTTCGCAGCCGGTGAACGAGGTGTCATTAAACTTGTGGTTAATTAGGAATTGGTAATTATATAATTAAAAATAATAATTAATTGAACTGTAGTTATTCTTAACTGAAGAATAATTAGTAATCATGAAATATTTCCATCAACTATGAAGTTTCAGGATGGCAGCTCCATATAAAATTTTATTGGTTTTTTTTTTTTTTTTAAGTTGTAGATTTACAAAGGATAATTACATGGATAAGTGTTTATATTTTAGAATTTGGAATTTGGAGTGGAGTAGTGAGTAATATGATTTTTGCATTAAGATGAGAAAAGTGTATTGTTTAAATTGATTTTATGGGTGTGGTTTCGGAAAAAAAAAATGAATATAATTGGTTGGTGATGCATGGATAACTAGTCAGTGATGTATGGATAACTAGTAGAAGAACAAGTTATCAAGTAACAGATAATTTGTTCATAGCACTTAACTTGTCACCTATTGATATTAACAGAACTGACAAACTGTTGAGGTTGTTGGACATTCTCGTTACTTCTAATGCAGACCAACAGTGACAATGGTTGGGAGGAAGCAACAACCCGCAGTGGCAGTGGCAGTGGCAGTGGTTGTGAGGAAGTAGCAACCAGCAATGGCTGTGGCAGAACTGAGGCAGAACTGAGTAAGAAATATGAACTCAATTTTTCTCTAAACCAGAGATTTAGATTTTTCAGAACTGACTAAGAAATATAAACTCATTTTTTCTTAAAACAGAGATTTTGGTTGTTCTGAACAAAAGAAAAATTTCCATACATTGATTTATTGGGCATTACAATTTATTCTACCATGCAAAAATCAATGAAACATCATACATTGAGTTATTCTGAGAAAATCGTAGTTCATATTACTTAAAATGGAAGAGAATACACAGTTGGAATGCCAAAACAGAAAATTCTCACTTCGCAGCACTTGTAGAGAACAATCAAGCTTGGAGATCGTCTGATGAAACGGCAAAGAAATGCCAACTTAAAGAATTAAATGCCTTCTTATACACAGGATCAGGATCAACAGCTGTTTGTGGCAGAGGGATTTCATGCAATACACGTTCTCTGTTGAGAATGACCCGCATGCTCCTGTAAACATCGTAAGCAATCTCTTCCTTGTGGCGTTTAAAACTGTTCCCTAATATAATAATCTTACTCAAATTGGCAGGCGTCCAGTTTGCCTCCAATACACGCGGAAACAGAGGAAACGGACAGAAAGGCATGAAAAAAAGCGTGGGTCTATCTACTGTCAGGCTGCAGTCTTCATTAAGATAGAGAAAAGTACAGTCGAGGGCATTTATAACCCTTCCCTCCATTAAAGAGAGGACTGGATCGGACACCACGATATCAGTCACCAATTGAAATCTCTCTCTGAATAAAATTGCAAATGCTAACTGCATGTGACTTTGTTCCACAGAATCAATATTTCCAACCACTTGTAATTGTGAAAGATGTGGCTCCGGACTTACCACCCTTTTTATTCGTGCAGACACAGTCTTTGTATCAGAATCAATATTTCCAAGGCCATAGACAACCACTTGTAATTGTGAAAGATGTGGCTCCGTACCTATCACCTTTTTTATTCTTGCAACCATTTCTGGATCCCGCATTTGATCCATAAATTCGGCATAAAACGAAGACCTCTCTAGCTTTTTCCGAGCAAGCTGTATTCTTTCCATCATGTCATGAACTTTTCCATCATCTTCCACACGAATTTCTCTGCTCATTGCTCCACAACCCATTTGGTGGAAAAATTCTCCACAAATCTTACTGGGGAGAGAGGTCAGCCCACAAAAATTCTCCACAAATCTTACTGGGGAGAGAGGTCAGCCCACAGCCCCTTCGTCGTTACCTTAACCAGCAAGCGAGGGGAAAGAGGACTCTGAGTACTGGGTAGTGCGAGAATCATCCGAACAGCCAACGCCCCAATATATGTACTATGTTTATAATTTTGTTTTTATTAAATTGCTTAAAAAAATAATTTGTTTAAAAGTTCTTTATTTCAATCTCGTGTTATCTCATGTTTGTTGTAGTGTGAAAATTAAATTACTATTCATATTTTTCATGATTTTAGGAATTTAATTTTATTAGACATGTAGTGACTCACTCTTTTTATTATTCCTCTCGTACATAAGTTAAGTTATGCATGGATTACATTTTTTATTTTTAGGTTAGTGATAAGACTTGTAACTCATTTTTGAGAGATTGCATGGTTAACTAAGGCTTTTAAGCTCTAAGTTAAGTTCAATTAGATCCTCATGTATTTTTAGACAATTCAAATGATCTCATCCATTAATTCTAATTGCTCTCTGTAACACAATTTGTTAACTAGCACAACCACTTAACTTGTGGTCGGAAAACACCCATAGGTCATAAGTTAAGTGCCACAAACAAGTTACTTGTTTTCCATATACATCAACTATGAGTTAGCTAGAGTATACTTGTCTCATCCTTGTGCAATCTAAGAAAACTGGTCCACCCCAAATCTAAGATATAAATTATATTATTGAATAAGAATTTTCTCTTAAATTTCTCTCTCATTCTTTATTCCATTCCCATTCAACTATTTATAACCATGTTTATGAAAATAGTGAAAAATAAACACCAACTAGTGATTTTGAAGAATCTCATCATGTTGAAAAGGAAATGGCAATTTTGCAAGAAAAAAATAAGAGCACTACCATTAAAACCAAAATAAGATCTTAGCATCAATAAAACATAATACTAAATCTAAATTGCTTAAAATTTGTAATGTATAATCCAAAAGATGTTAAATGATATCATTGGCTTGCAAACTAAGTCGGGAGAGGGATCTTTTGTAAATAAAGTCTTTCAAACATTTTCATAATGGATAAATAGTTATTGTTAAGTCACTAAGCCACTAAAGACATTGACATAAACAAATAATTGGATTAGAAGAAGTAGCCATAGACCATTTCTATTGTGTCTATTAAATAAACTATTCATATAAAACATGTGTATACTTCAATAATGTCATCAATCATATCTTTAATGAAGGCATGAAACAAATGTCAATCACTTAAAAGTTTGTAAAAGAAATTGACTAGGAAAATTAATTCATGTTGGAAAGGGTATTATGAGATATGTTATCCAATTATGAGAATAGTTCATTAATGTCATTCATCATATAATTAATGAAGATATGAAACAAATGCCAAACACTTAAAAGTTTCTAAAATAAATTGAGTAGAAGAATGAATTAATGTTAATGAAAAGAATTAAGACTTTTTCTCTTAATGAAAAGAATTAATGAATTAATATTTTTTCTCTTTCCTCTCTCATTCTTTATTCCATTTCCATTCAACTATATATAACCATGTTAATGAAAAGAATGAAATATAAACACCAACTAGTGATTTTGAAGAATCTCGTAATGTTGAAAAGGAAATGGCAATTTTGAAAGAAAAATTATACCCAACAAAAACATAAGAGCACTTCCATTAAAAAGAAAATAAGATCTTAGTATTGATGAAACATAATACTAAATCTAAATTGCTTAAAATTTGTAATGTATAATCCAAAAGATGTCAAATGACATCATTGGCTTGCAAAATTAGTTGGGAGAGGGATCTTTTGTAGATAAAGTCTTTCAAACATTTTCATAATGAATAAATAGTAGTTGTTAAGCTACTAAATCATTGGAGACATTGACATAAACAAATAATTGGATTAGAAGAAGTAGCCATGGACCATTTCTATTGTGTCTATTAAATAAACCATTCATAGAAAACATGCATATAGTTTATTAATGTCATGATCATATCTTTAATGAATGCATGAAACAAATTTCAATCACTTAAGAATTTGTAAAAAAAATTGAGTAGGAGAATGAATTAATCTTGGCAATGGTATTATGAGATATGTTATCCAATTATGAGACATCTATAAAAATTGAATAAGAAAAAGAAAGTAGTTGAAAAGATTCACACTACACAAACCACTAAGATAAATTAATATTTATATAATCCTACATTTAATTGACCACCTATATCTCCTCTCATAGCCATAAAACCCTTTAGAACAAAATATTTTGTTACTACTCCTTTTAATTATTTCATAACAAAAATAACATATAACATTGTTAATGATATGAAGAATATCAAAGCCAACATTTATCTTTATAACTTGTTTATTATTAGAGATCATCCAGAATTGGATTGGGGTTATTTTTCAACCTAGACTCAATGTTAACTATATTGAATACACATCGTATGTAACTATCCTTGAACAATGAATTAGTGTCAAATTCGTGGTGTTGAATATTTGATATTTGACACATCAATTATTTTTATACAATATTATATACCTTAATTAATATATATATATATTACAATATTTGTTGGTTAATGAGATCTTACTGATATATATGATTAACATTACACAAATAGAAGTAACGTGGATATCCATTAAAATAATATAGAAGTCCTCCATTTAACCAACATAAACCCAACAATACCTCAATGATTACTTGACATATCTACCTCAAGAGTTTTTATTTAATCTTGAATGTCCATCAATTAATCGACACATTATTAACATATTTATTATCGATGTTACACATGTCAAAACAATGTGGATATCCATAATTTTAAAACAATATTAAATCTTTAGATATTAATTAACTCATATACACTTGATATTAATTTTGTCAACTATTTAACATTTAACTAATATGATCTATCACATGGAAGATTCCACATAAACAAAATACCGACATAGTACATAGTACACACCACATACCATATGGTACCCATCCATGTTAGTGTTTGACGGTGTGATACCTATCACATGACAAATTAAGAAAGTTATTATTCCCTGTGACATCTAACTAACGTTCAATAAGTTTTTGATATATAAGATGTCAAATGAATATAAAGAAAATCGAAAAAAAAAATTATTTAATATAAATTAAATTAATATCATAAATATGATTCTTTATATATTTTCTATAATAATTTTTTTTAATATTTAAATTAAATTAATATCATGAATATGATTCTTTATATATTTTTTATTTTTTAATATTTAAGTTAAATTAATATCATGAATATGATACTTTATATATTTTTTATAATAAAAAATATTCAATACTAGGAGAGAATTAGAGCTTCATCCATATATGAGAGAAATTATTTTGGATTAATTGTGGTGATTACCAATTCTAAATTCTTATGATCCTATGCTTGTTCTATTTCCACACATATTTTTTTATATATTAGTTAAACAATGACTTTGATAGAGATTTTCACATTGCCAACACAAATGGAAATGATTTTGTATGGAGGGTGGCGGTTAAAAGTGTATATAAAAAATAATTCATAGGGAAGTATTGAGGATGTTTTATTAATAAAAAACATAGGAATAAACTTTAATAAGTGGATATTTGTTATGTGTTTGACAAGGGACTCGCACAATCTAATTAATTGATAAGTTGTAATTATTTTTTTAAACTATAAATTAAATATTTAAATTTTGATTTTTTTAAATTTGAAGTTTTTGCCGAGAATATTTATGGTGCTTTTATTAGATCCAAACACGATGATGTTTGCCTCATTTTTCCCTCTAGATAGAGGCAGCAGGTGGATGTCAACTGGAGTACCGAACTTATTGGTCTATACAAATCTTTTTTAAATGGTGCACGCATACCGATCTCATAGGGCCACACCAAAACCCAAATTAGCTTCTTTCCAAACCTTTCACGGGAAGGCCTAGAAATTGACGGCCTACAGAACGTTTTTTGGTTTCAAAGATGTATTTACAGATGAATCTTGGTTTGGCACGTCACAGTCTATCGGCTTACAAAATTGTATTCCATCAGTTTGACATTCAACTACTTTTCTTACCCGACAGAAATTCTAGTAACTCCTTCCAGCGATAAGTGGCGATAGAATAGTCGTGACCACCTATTCGTAGAATTTTGGTTTATTACCGCAAGTTCAAGGAAACCTTAGGCATTGTGTTATTTATAAACCATAAAAATATGACAGATGTAAAAAGAATTTCAAACATAAAAATCTAGTAAATGTAAAAAATATTTAAACAAGAGCGGCGTGCAGCTTAGTCCCCCCTTTAATAATTTGAAATTAAAAAAAAAATGATATTTTTAAATAATAATAAAATGTTAATATTTTTGTAAAAATATTGATAAATAAACTAAATTTTGTTGAGATTCCCTATTCATAAACAAAATGAACATTGACAAATAAGTTGTAGTAACTACAAAGACAAACTTCACAATAATCTACTAATTTGTCAAACAAGAGTTTATATATGTCAAGACCATCTTTATCTCACAAAACAAATGTCGATATTAATGCATATTTTTCTTTTTAAAAAAATTCCTAAAAATCATGCTTAAGACATTTGCATCAAGGATCATGTACTACTTTACAATTTGATTCTATGCTATCTATGATTTCAATTCTCCATATAGCTTCCCACTTCAAGTAAGTTTGGCTTTAATTTGAACACCACTTAAAACAAATAAACTACAACCCAATTTATTGATTTGCATGCTAGCTTCACATAAGTTTTCTACATTATTTTAAGTTAATATGCCTTAAAAAACACAAATCTCATGGCAATTATTTTCTCTTCCTAAACTTCCATGGTGAACTTCAAAAACTCCCAATGATTGTGATTCCATGGTGAACTTTAAAAACTCCCAATGATTGTGGAATGGTATACAACTTCAAGAATTCCTGAACTTCAAAAAATCCCAATGATTGTGGAATGGTATACAACTTCAAGAATTCCTAGTGCTTGGGAGAAAGAATGTAATTGATAGAAATGACAATGGCTCATGTAGCAGCATCCATTCTAATACAAAGCGTGTGGACATAGTGCCAGGTCGAAGAGCCCATGATGAAGGCACTACCATATAAATAGAGGCAAAAGGACATGTGCATGCTCTTGTCATGATCAGTTTGAGGTGGAGGAAGATAGATCCACAACTACAAGTATGGATCCCCAAAAATTTCTTTGTTCTAGCATAGTTTATTGGAATGTCCATTGTAAACATAAAGTATGTATCTCACATTGAAGGTTTAGAGCATCCATAGGAAGAGTCAAAAATTTGTGGCCTTAACTCACATCAAATGAAATATAAACAATTGTTATTTACTCTAAACAATTTTAGATATAATTGTCAATTTATAAGCTATCAACAACCAACCTAATGATTAAATGTTTTTTTTATATTTGAACTTTGATAAACAAAACATTGGCATAAGTTCAATAAAGTGATTAATTTTCTCTCTATATTTATATCTTAAAAAATAATTAACATACAATGAAGTAAAAAAATTGACATATTAATATTATATCAATATATATTTCATAAAATTAGTTTCCAAAATAAAATAAATCTTGAAAAACATTTCAATCTTTTAGTGCCATGAACAAGTGTCCAAAGCATGTAATGTATGTTTTGTTCTTGGTTCTACTTTAACTTATCTTTGTAAAACTCTATCTTATAGGTATCAAGTACTTCAAGCAACTTACAAAGGAATTCACCCACATGTAGATATTATACCATGGGTGTTTCAAAAGACTTGTAAAAGAGTTGTTTCCAATAGCATTTTATTTTGTTAAAGTTTGTGTTAACAAACCCTCTAAAAATTGAAATGGTAGTATTTTGTTGAATTTTCAATTGGTTGTTAAAGTTTGTGTTAACAAACCCTCTAAAAATTGAAATGGTAGTATTTTGTTGAATTTTTAGTTGGTAAGTATATTTTCCTAAACTATTTAAAAGAATCCTATTTAAATATATGTGATCATGTACATTTCTTAGCTTATTAAGTGGCCCTTGTTTTTTCAGTGTCATGGTCGTGTAGCATCAAGCATGCTTTCTAAAATTTAATAATAGCATTTAGATGGAATTTTAAGCATGCTTCCTAAAATTTAATAATATCATTTAGATGGAATTTTCGTTCTAGTACATCCCCTACTTTTATGAATATTTTTAAAGATATCTTAACTTTGGATCTCACCTGTTTCATTTTGAAGCATTAGTTTGACAAATTATTAAGTCATTGAAACTAATCCATTTCATTTTATAGCTTTTTATACATCAATCATGTTTTGCAAAGTGAAATTGATCTTTCACAACATGCTTTGGTAATTTACTTTACAGTAAATATGTATTTAGTATTAGAATTATATAATTATATCTAATCTCAACTCTTCATATGCCTTCCCACTTCAAGCAACTTTGGTTTTAATTTGTACAGCACCCAAAACAGATAAATTGTAACCCTAGTTCCTAATTTACATGTTAATTTCACAGATATTTTTTACATTATCTTAACTTAATATGCCTCAACCATATATCTCCTAGCAATTAATACTAAAAGAAGAAACTTTGGAACATATTACACTTCCTAAGATTTCATGGTCAACAATTTCAAAAATCAAAATATATTAAAATTACAGACTTGGGAGACCAGATTTCTAAAGAAGTTCGAAAACATGAGGAAAGTTTTATGTAGCTGGTTGCATAAGTACCTCCTCACGAAAATTATGTTAACATTTTCCTATTGGGAAGCTTCCTCATTTGTGTCAGTTGTTACTTTTGGTGCCTGTATGTTGATTGGGTGCCTTTAACAGCAAGTAAAGTTCTTTCTGCTCTTGCGACTTTCAAAATACTTCATGGGCCTATATATAACCTTCCAAACTAGATATATAAAATTTCCCAGACTAAAGTGTCTTTAGACGGTCTTGCTATATTTATGCAAGAAGAGTTGCAATGCGATTTAATAGAACATGTATCCTAAGATAAAACCGATATTGCAATTGAGATTCGACAAGGAGACTTCTCTTGGGACCCTACTTTTTCTAGTTTGACTCTAAGAGACATCGAAATTCATGTAGACAGAGGTATGACAGTTGTAATTTGTGGAACTGTGGGTTCTGGAAAGTCAAGCCTCATAGCCTCCATACTAGGGGAAATACTGAAAAATTCTGGCACGGTAAGGGTGAGTGGCACAAAAGCTTATGTTGCTCAATCTCCCTAGATTCAAAGTGGGAAAATTGACAAAAATATTCTCTTTAGGAAGCAAAAGGAAAGGGTCTAATTATGAGTGTGCACTTGACACTTGTGCTTTGAAGAAAAACTTGAACTGTTCCACTATCATGACCAAAAAGGGAGAAAGAGGCATTAATTTGAGTGGTGGCCAAAAGAAAAGAATACAAATTGCACACGCAATATACCAAGATGCGGATATCTACCTCCTTGATTATCCTTTCAGTGTCATTGATGCATAAACATGCAATCATATTTTTCATGTAAATATTTTAAGCAGATTAGAATACCCTTTTATAAATGTTAGTTTTTCACAATTTAATTCAAGATTATCTAGGATCTTATCTGAGAGAATAACATGCACATCAATTCAAACATAAGAGACAAGAGACACAAAGAATTTCATCGTGGAAACCATAAAGGATAAAACCCCACAACTTACTCAGAGATAGAATGAGCAACAATACAATAAACCCCAAAAGTAGACATGGTCTCCAATAGCTTCTCTCTTCTTCACTTGTGCAAACTTGTCCTCCTACTCATTTATGCGAACTTGATGAGTGAGTGAATGAATAAATAGAGAGGAGCACCCTCTCTATTTATACTTTATCTTTCAATTGACCTTTACCCTAATTAGACTGGGTCGACTTCTCTAGGAGAGTCTAATAACCCATTTATAACTTAACTCTGGGGTCTAATGCCCCGACGTACAATGGAGGGTTAATCTCAATGACTTTACATGACCCAAATACAATAATGACTCTCCCGACCGGAGGAATAAACATCTTCGTCGGAGGTACAATAATAAAATACAAATAGAACATAAAATATACAAGTGAATATCTTTCGAAGTTACAATTACATTAACACTCCCTCTTAATTAGGAAGTTATTCTCTTGACGCAGTCATCAACACAAGTCTTCGTCGCTGGATCATCATCAAAGCCGAATCATCATCAAAGCTGGATCATCATCGTCACTGCTACTGCTATCTCGACCATCAATCTCCAATTTACTCATCATAGGAAGTTCTACAGAGCCAGCCCTTTTTCATGTTGGATGTAGGCCTAGCCTCCATGTAGGTCTTCATCATCTCTACGAGTAAGCCATCAAGTAGGTACATATCAGGACTTATTATATGCCACTGCAAAACCTGCAAGATCTCCCAAGACTGATTATGCGCCACTACAAAACCTAAAGGAGCATCCCAGGACTGATTATATGCCTCTGCAAAACCTATGTACCCTATGGTCACCTCATCATCTTTAGATCATCTCATCGTTAATGGAGCACAGCCCAAATGCACATCACACGTCTACCAACATGCGATGACTTTCCTACCAGCATGTGTGACACAACACTTACATCAACCGACATGGGAGGACTTTCCTACCACCATTCGAGAAAGGCTCAACACTTACATCAACGGCCATGGGAGGACTTTCCTGCCACCATGTCGGAATGGACCAGCCCTTACATCTACTCCATGGGAAGACTTTCCTACCACCATGTGGGAATGGCTCAGCCCTTACATCTACACCATAGGAGGACTTTCCTACCACTATGTGAGAATGGCTCGACCCTTACATCTACCAACATAGGAGGAATTTCCTACCACTATTTGAGAATGGCCCATGTGCATATGTGTCTTCTGGACTCATCACTTCCCCTTGGAAGGAACCTCGATCTAAAGTACACCAAGATTCTCTCTGAAGTATTCAAACTTCACTCTGGCCAGCGGCTTGGTCAACACATCGGCTATATGCTCGTCTGTCGCAACATACTGGAGCTTCACTGCTCCTCTCTACACCATATCCCTGATATAGTGATACTTGATCTCAATGTGCTTCGACATGTCATGGAATACCGAGTTCTCAGACAACTTCACACAACTCTGGTTGTCGCAATATATACACGTCACATCCAACTGGAGATCAAACAAATCAGACTGTAGCTTCCTCAACCATACTGCCTCACAACTAGTCGAACAAGTTGCAACATACTCTGGATCGGTTGTACTCAATGCCATGTAAGACTACTTGCTGCTAAACCAAGAGATCACACCAGATCCAATACTGAAGCAGCACCCCGAAGTGCTCTTCCTATCAATATCACTTCCTACCCAATCTGAATCAACATAACCCTCTAGGTTAATCTTTTGATTTGCGTCATACTTGAGCCCATAATCCACCGTACCCTTCAGGTACCTCAGAATATGCTTTGCAGCAATCAAGTGAACATGTCTTGGATTCATTAGGAACTGGCTCAATGTGTTCACAACAAAGCAAATATTTGGTCTTGTATTCATCAGTTACATCAAAGATCCAAACATCTGACGATACATCGTGGCATCAACCGACTCTGATGAAGCATCACTCAATGATTTAGGTTCGATGCCATAGGTGTGGAAATGGCCTTGCAATCCATCATCCCAAACCTCTTCAGGATCTCTACTGCATACTTCCCTTGTCCAAGGAAGATTCCATCCGCACTCTACCAAATCTCCATGCCTAGAAAATAGTGCATCATACCCAAGTCCTTCATCTCGAACTCGGTAGCAAGCTTCCTCTTCGTGTCAGCAATCAACCCATCCTCACCTGTCACAAACAGGTCATCTACATACATACATAGGAGTATCACTGGGTTCCCTTCCTCGACCTTATAGTAAAGGTTGGAATCCGCTTTACTCTTGGTAAATCCCAAGCTAGTCAGGAAGCTATCTATTCTGTCATACCACGTCCTGGGTGCCTATTTTAATCCATACAAGGATTTCTTCAATTTGAACACATGAGTCTCCCTATCATGTGTACCAAATCTGAGTGGATGCTCCACATACACTTCCTCCTCTACTACACCATTCAAGAACATTGTCTTGGCATCCATCTGGTGTATCTTCCACTTCATTACTGCAGCCAGAGCAAGTACTGATCTAATGGAAGTGTATCTGGATACAGGTGCAAATGTCTCCTCATAGTCTATTCCTTCCTTCTGGGAGAATCCATGTGCCACAAATCTTGCCTTGTGTTTCTTTATACTACCCTCTGCAACATGCTTGATCTTGTAGATCCACTTGGAAGTCACAACATACTTCCCTACTGGTCTCAAGACCACATCCCAGACATCATTCTTCATGATTGAATGGTACTCCTCGATCATGGCATCCTTCCATTCCTTTCTTTCTGTCGCTTCTTCATAGTTGGCAGGTTCCTTGTCAATGATGTCACACAGCAGGACTACATAACTGGAGAATGGCCTCGGTCTCTTGCTTTCTCTATGCATTCCTTCTAGAGCTCCATATCTCTCTACATCCTGAATTTCCTCTTGTACCCATGCTAGTTTCCTCTTGTGGGAATTCTTCTCACGATGTGGATCTACAGGTTCCTGTGGGTCTTCCATCTCGCATTCTTCATGATATTCTGGATTTACTTCATTCATTTTTGTATCTCGGATCCTGGGTACTTCTGGTTCTTCAATTTCTTCAATAGGTAGCTTTCTGGATTTGAGTCTTCATTGAATGTTACATCCCTGCTAATGTCGATCTTCTTGAACCCTGGAAAATATATTATGTAAGCCTTCGAACTTTCACTATATCCCATGAATATGCCCTTCGTTCCTGAAGGATCTAACTTCGTCCTTTTCTCCTTTGGGATATGTATGTATACAGGGCAGCCAAATATTTTGAGATGGCTGACTTTTGGCTTCTCGCCGGAGAAGGCCTCTTCTGGTGTTTTGTTGTCAAGTACTCTATGTGGATTTCGATTCTGTACATACACCACTGTCTTTGCAGCTTCTGCCCATAGGTGCATCGAAAGATCCTGGTCATGAAGCATTGCTCTTGCTTCTTCCATGATTGTTCTATTCTTCCTTTCTGCAACTCCATTCTGTTGCGGATTATATGGAGTAGTCAACTCCCTCTTAATCCCTGAATCTCTGCATAATTTCTTGAAGTCTTCTGATGTGAACTCTCCGCCATTGTCTTATCTAAAGGTCTTGATTTTCTACTCTGGGTGGTTCTCGATCAAGGCTTTGAATTCCTTGAACTTGTTGAATACTTCATCTTTGCTCTTCAAGAAATATATCCATGTCTTCCTAGAGAAATCATCAATGAAAGAAACATAATATACATACCCACTCAATGAACTGGATGACATTGGACCGCATACATCGGAATGGATGATTTCCAATATTCCTTTTGCCTTGATCTCGCTACTTGGAAATGTCTTCTTTATGTTCTTTCTCTTCGCACATCCTTTGCAAACACCTTCATGCTTTGCCTAGATTTCTGGAAGACCTTCAACATATTTGCTTGCAAGAAGTATTGCTCTATAGTGCACATGTGCAAGCCTTCTATGCCATAGTTCACTTGCCTCCATGGATTCATGGACCAAGGTTTGTTCAGGTTGGCCCTTTAGTTTGTATAAGCCTCCCTCTTGATCTCCAATCATTGATGCATCATCTATGGTATTTCCATTTGGCCACATAAGAACTTGGCCATCTACAAATGAAACCCTCATACCTTTCGCATTTAAGGATGATATGGAGAGAATATTATTCTTTAGTGCTGGTACAAACAGGACATCTTTCATCTTCATAGACTTTCCAGAGTCTAGCTTATAAGAGGCTTCACCACTTCCTTTTATGGGATACTGGTAGTCATCCCCAAGTTTCACCTTGTGGGGTGACTCATGTTCAAATAGGTTCATAAAGGATTCCTTGAATCCCGTCATATGCTTGGAATCCCCACTATCTATAAGCCAATCATTGCTTCCGTGTGTGACAGTTCTTGTGAGAGCAGAGATCAAAACATACTCCACATCACTTCATGAATCTTCACTTTCTACTCTGGTTCTTTTCCTGGGAGATTCATCATCCTCTGTAGTGTGAGCATGATGTCTTCTCTTGTTGTTCTTCTTCTTGTGAGAGCCACTTTTATTTCTAGGACAATCCCTAGAGTAGTGTCCCTTCTCATCACATGTATAGCATCTAATGGTAGATACATCTCTTCGGGATCTTCTAAAGTTCTCCCTCTGATTCTGGTGATGGTGTTTTTCCTTCTTACTGTGGTGGTGCTCCCTCTTGTTTTCATTCCTCCTGGAGTGTGTCGTGAGAGCTTGGTCTTCATTACCCATCTTTTCTTCTCGAGCTACAATTCGAGCTTCTCTTGTGAGCACTATTCCCAGAGTCTACTGAAGGTGATCAACTTTCTTCTTGCACAAATTCCTTGAATAAAGGAATCCCATGATCTAGGAAGACCATTCAATGTGGTCATCACTATTTCTCCATTTTCTATGTCTTCTCCCACAACTTCAGGTTGTTCTTTTATCTGAGAGACCCTTGTAAAGTAGGACTCCATGGTCTCTGCATTTTGTATCTTCACATTCTTCAACTGGTTCCGCAATGTCATCTTCTGATTTATATTCTTCCCTTCAAATAGCTTGGTTAAGGAGTCAAACATCTATTTGGGTGTCTTTGAGGAAGACACATGTGGTATAAGATGATCCTTGATAGAATCAGCAATAATCCTCTTGGCCTTGACCAAGTTATTCTTATGTAAGTCCTTAGCCTCATCTCCCTGTGGAACTGGAACCTCTTCATTCACATAGATGTCCAATTCATTCTCTTCTAGTACAAGCCCAATCCTATACTTCCATGCTCGGAATTTATCAGCCCCTTCAAGCTCATCCTCAAGCTTGGTGTGGTGAGACATTTTTAATGAGTAATTCAAATGGAAATAGAAAATATTTAGGTCTTACCACTTGATTTGTTGAAACTGGATCTGGAGCTGGCTAGGGTTTGATAGAGAAACCCTAAAAATTCAAATTTGGAATTTGAAAATTCTGTCTGGATAGAAAGATGCGCTTGACTGAGGCAAGCAAGATGGTACACTTGGATTTTGAAAATTCCAAAAATTGACCCCTGAAAATTGACTTGCAAATTTTGGATCTGTAGTTTTTGGTCCTTTCTGGTTTTCTAGTTTTCTGGTTTTTCTGGTCCATAGTCAAACTAGGGTTTGACTTATCTTGGGGTTCTACCCAACCAAAAACTTCAATCTTGGTCTCTAAATTTCGATTTTGATGAGGATCATCTCCCTGTGTTGAAAGCACTCCAAAATTTCTCTTTTGTGAAAAGCCCTAATTTCCCGCAGCAGTGACAGGCCAAAAATTGAAAATGCTCAGAATCAATTTTGTTTTGACAGAAAAATGCGCCTTCCTTAGGTGATTTATCCTAGCCTCCTTTTTTTGATGATCTGTGGAGAGAAACCCAAAAATTAAGAATCCCTAGCTTCCGCGGCTGCATAGTGTCTTCTTCTCATGTTAGCTCTGATACCATGTTAGTTTTTCACAATTTAATTCAAGATTATCTAGGATCTTATCTGAGAGAATAACATGCACAACAATTCAAACACAAGAGACAAGAGACACAAATAATTTCATCGAGGAAACCATAAAGTAGAAAACCCCGCAACTTCCTTAGAGATAGAATGAGAAACAATACAATAAACCCCAAAAGTAGAAATGGTCTCCAACGGCTTCTCTCTTCTTCACTTGTGCGAACTTGTCCTCCTACTCGCTTATGCAAACTTGATGAGTGAGTGAATGAATAAATAGAGAGGAGCACCCTCTCTATTTATACTTTATCTTTCACTAGACCATTACCCTAATTAGACTGGGCCGACTTCTCTAGGAGAGTCTAATAACCCATCTATAACTTAACTCTGGGGTCTAATGCCCCGACATACAATGGAGGGTTAACCTCAATGACTTTACATGACCCAAATACAATAATGAATCTCCCGATCAGAGGAATAAACATCTCCGTCGGAGGTACAATAATAAAATACAAATACAACATAAAGTATGCAAGTGAATATCTTCCAAAGTTGCAATTACATTAACAATAAAAGCATCTAATGTAAGATTGCTTATAAGCAGCCTCTTCAGACCCCTCAAATATTGAAACTTTTTTTGTTACGTCTTCTTGGTGTTCTAAGTATGAAGACTATATTGTACGTAAGATATCATTCTTGTAAGTTGAAGCTTTTAACACGCATTTTATATCAATAAATATTTCTATGCCATTTTGGAAAATAGCACACAGAAGAATCAAGGCTTGAGAATCTGTTGACTTATTGCTGACTTATCTCCTCACTTATTGAGAATATGTATAAACGTTCTACTACTTTTTAGAAAACAATGATTATGATGTTACTTACATATTTATTTGGTGCACTAAATAAACACTCGCATGTAGCATATCCTTCAATCAAAACCATCCTCCATAGCTACTAGAAACTAGAAATTTTAGTCCAAGGGATGTAAGACATAAAAAAAAATCTCTATATTTTAAATGTGATCTCTCGGTTTTCGTGTATCTGTAATGTCCCCTCCCATCATACCAGTGTGATGGAGAGAACGTGATGCTAAAGCTGGGCATCTGGCCCCATAATTACTAAATAAAGATTCACATAATATAAAGAGACATATGCAGATGTATAAATGTAAGAAAAACAACGGAAGTAAATTCAATTACACATCCATCATACATTCAATATATTCACGATATTCATCAAATAAATACATTGCAGAGTTAACACAAGAGAGTACTTATCTTATAACAAAGTAGTCCCGAGCAACTGGCTATGCAACTGCAACATTCCACCCAACCATAGGCCAGTTGTGGTCATCAATTTCTCAACACAACTGCCACCCCCAAGCTGGGCATGATCTCTACAAGAAAAAAGGGAACAACAAACTCACACATAGCCCAAGTATACACCAAAATCATCCAAGCCAATCTATAGTTGGGTTTATCAGGCTTCTAAGGCAATGGAAGGGAGAATTGATAAGCTAGTGAGTTCAACTCCAGAGATATGGATACCCTCTGCAAGATCTATCTAGCTTGGTCCCCACAATACCTACACACCTGGCAGAAGGAAGTATTCCCTTCACTACTACACAGTCCCTCAGGCCATACCTTCCACTCTAGTGTTCTTCAAGGTGTGCATAGAAGAGCAACCAGCCCTTTTGATCTTCTTGAGAGGTTACCTCCTCACTAGGTTTATCAAACCAATTCTGGTCCACTTCCACTCCTAATTCTTGCTCACAAGTTCCAACCAAAACAGGGATGCACACAACAGCAAAAATCACAAGTACTGGGTATGAAGAAAAACGTGGGAAACCAAAAACGAAGTGGTAGATTGGGAACCAACCATGGGAGAGCAAAATAGTTTCCTGAAAACGTTCATGGGCATTCCGGGGCCAGAAACGACCTCCATAAACTCCCAAAATGTGACTCCCTTTCCCCCAATCACTGTGGAATACAAAAACGAGCTCCCGACTATCGAAACTGCAGGAAAATGGTAGAAAACGTGAAGGAGAAAGACCTACCTAGCTCAAACTGCGTGAGAGAGCAAAGACCATGGGTGAAGAATGCCTTTGGGCACCATTTCATGGGTGTTTTCTTGCCCCATAAGCAAAAATACGTTTTCCCAGATTGATGGCTTGCCCATGCATGAAATTGGCTGCCATACCTCTTCATTCCCAAGGCATTAACTACCTCAACCAACTCTTAGAAGAATTAAATGATTGGGTGCATAAGTCAAAATGGGTAGTTGGGGTTCATTCATTGACATTTGGCTTATCACCATTGGCTCAAGGGTTTGAATAATTTCCCTCCATATTCCTTGTAGAATCATGCCCCCATATCTTGTTGCATTGCATAGCCAGTTGTGGGTATTTCATTAGAATTTGTATTTACATGATGTCTTAATTTACATTGTGCCTGTCTAGCACAAGAACCATAGGCATCTATTTTTAATTGTCGATACATAAAACGATAAATCGATGGTGGGGCCTTGGCCTTGAGCTCCTCACCATGATTTAATAACGATATTTACATCATTTACAATCTTAATGCAATAGGGTCAAGATGGGGACATTACAGTATCTGTCCTCGTAAATAATTTTAAAAACATTAATTTCAACAATATACTAAACATAACCTTTGACACAATATATGAATGATTTATTTACGTGGTCTTCTCCCAAATGGTTCCGAAATCCATTTCACATTGCTCATATTCTTCTTTGTTTTCATTATTTAAATATAAAGGCTCTGCAAATGGATTGACCAAACCCACCGACATGTATTACTCATTATAAGCTGAATATAAACATACATAGGCAAAAGCCATGGTAGTCCTCTCAACACCAATCATAATTAAACATACCATTAACATAACCTTAGCAATACCAACACAATATATCGAAACAAACAGCCAACTATTTGAGAATCCTCTTACGAACAAAACACTCTGCAACATAGTAGATAGTATGTTTGCACAATGAAAGGCTAAAATCTACAATCTAGTACAATGTCTCTAGACATATGTTATTCATCAATAAAGACACAATCGCTATCTTAATATCCATGCCACCATCTACATGACAACATTATTCTGCATTAAAGATGCAATCTCTGTTTGCATATCCATTTCATCACAACTTCAGGGAACCGGCAACTTCTTCCCAAGACCACCACCAAGGCCGCCACCATAACATCCAGGACCTCCCAAGCCACCACCTAGACGACCACCACTACCTCCACCCAATCCACCCCCGTCGTCGAGGCTAGGCCCTCCTCCAAATCCAACACCATCTCCCATGCCTCCACCAACACCGGTCCCACAGCCACGGCCACCACCCAGGCCCGAACCCCCGCCAAAACCAGCTCCAACGCCTAGACAAGATCCCCCAACCAAACCACCACTTCCACCTGGGCCAGAACCTGAAACATTAAAAACATAATATTGAGAAAGATAAAATACATAGCATCACAGGAAAGCAAAGCAACAAAATTAAATTTAAAAAACTTTAGATAAAACCATGTTGAGGATATCACTATATATTCTTGTGAAACCGTAAAATAACAAGATGTGAAAAACATAAGTAAGAAGGGAAAACTATTAAATAAAGATCATATGCCATTTAGCGAAATTCTAATATTGGATTGGGGAGGAATTCCGCATAAAATAATAAAATAAAATACAATCATTGAGAAAGACAACTATCCGAGTTTGTTTTAAGTGCCAAGCACAATAATTTTTAATACTCATATTCATAAACCAGAAGTTACATAGACTTGTATGGATAGCTAAGGGACTATGCACATAGATGAAACTAGAGATAACGAAATCGTTTCCATTTTGGATGAGAGGACTATAGAGATTCCCTTCTTCCATACTGGAGGACTATGTGTATAGACAAATTGCTTGCCAACTCAAATCCCTCTACAGACTGCACTATTAAATTAAATTATGTTGCAATTACAGAAACAAACTCGTGGGATGGGATGGATAAAACTCTAGAGCCCTTACAAAAATGAGATGGAATACTGGAGCTATACAGGAATGTATTGAAAAGCAAACCATGAAGATACTGTTGGTGCTCTCTGTTATCTACCAAATCCAAATATCTAGTTTTTCAAAGAGTCAAATTGTTCACTTGTTCATTACCAGTGCTCCTCAGTCCCGTCGATGAGAGGGAAGCTAGAGACTTATAGTACCCTTCACGCTCAAACTCCAATCAAGCACTTGATGAAGGTTCCAGAACTCCATTGAAGGAGTGTGGCAAGCAATAAACAGAGCAAGTGAAGGCTCTAGAACCCATTGAAGGAGTATGGTATGCCACAAACATACCAAGTGAAATTAAACACGGAAGCTTCGATGAGAACATTAGCAAGCAATGAAGGTTCTAGAACCCAATCAAGGAGTGTGGCAGGCTACCCTGCCTACACGTAAACCTGTGAGATAATTTGGTGTCTAAAAAAACTCAATGAGAACTAAGAATCAGATGTCATATTAATCAGATCTTATGAGATTGGTTTTAAATGTTTGCTGCAAATCGCAGACCATGTCAAATCACTGAAATATTTACATGTAGTTGGTATGTAATATAATGTATTGTATTTTTTTTTTCAAATTTTAACTAATCCGGAACAATGATAAAAAAATGTCCCATCGATAGTTATTATCCAATAGAAATTTAGAAAATAAGTAATAAAACAAGTTGGAAAATCATATTATCTTTGTTCACTTTGGTAAATATAATGTTTTCAATAAATTGATGTTCAACTAATAGGAAAAGACGGAACATATAATATTTGCATACGACAGGGACTAAAAATGGTTATTGATAAAAATTTGAAGATCATGTAGCCTCGTTTTCTCGCGTGAGCTCCCATCCGAATTTTCCCGATCACCGGATGTATATAAGTATTATTTGACTCTTCTGTTGCCTAAGGTATGCACTGTGTTGCCTAAGGTTTGGCATTACAACATTGCATTTAAAAAATGTGACGTACACAGAAATACAGTTTGATGGATAGCACAGTGGAGTCAATAGATCAGGCCTACCTAGTACAAGGCCTTTATGGAAATGATGGCCTATGTTTTGGAAGCCTACAAATCCTCAAGCGGTGCCAAGACGCCCACCGCAGAAACTACACTCGAAAACCTCAAGCAACATTGGGAACTACTTCAAGTTGGCACAACAATTGGTGGAGTCAACCCAACAGAGGATTAGGTTGGAGTGCCTCATCGACGAGGCCACAGGTAGCTCTTCTTCCACCAGTGTGAGCCAAACCATGGTGGGCATCCGGCTTATCAACGCAGTGAAGATGGAACAAATGAGCAAAGAAATCAAGTTGCTCATAGTTGATCTACAATAGGGAGGAAGAGGAGCCTCCAATTCCAATCCCGCCACAACCATCACTACTCCGCTCTCTTCCCTGGACTCAATTGGGCTTAGCATGGTGTCAACGCCAAATTTGATGCATGCTCCTCGTCCAGTAAGGTAAAAGAAAGGAAGCATTTGTTTTTTATTGTGTTTTTTTTTCGCTTTGAGTTTGGGTTCTTCGTCATTGGATTTGGGCTTTCTGGTTTGTGCGTGTTTAGATGGATCTATGATTTGGGTAAGGTATTATTGTAAATATTTCATGATCTTGTTTCAGTCTTTTACTTAATTGTGCAATGTTCTATGTAGGTAACTCATAATTTCTAATTTTTATACATAGGTTTAAATACATACACAGATTTGCATGAGTATCAAACTAATTTACATATTGAACAACACCTTTCAGAGCTGGAAATTGAATTAATTGCAAATGTGGATCCAGAGAAGCCAACAATATGGAGTTCTCTTGTTTTCAAATTCAAAATCTGCTACAGCCATGTATACAAGTTACTTAACATTTTAATTTTTGTCAATAAATTTTTACTGTGCATATTTGTCAACTAATTTTTATTGTGCATAAATAAGTTTTTATTTAAATAATAATGTTGACTGGTGATTGCTTTATTCAACTTAATTGTAGTTTTTTTTGCTAAATCTCCATTTTATATTTTTGTCTGTGTAGAAATTTGGAGTTTTGAGGTTGCCATATTCTTGTTAAATAGTTAGATTTTATTTTTGTAATGCATCATATATCAAGATCATGTCATAAAAAATAAAGCTAATTTTAAGTTGAATGAAAATAAATTGTTTTATGTAGTATATATAAGAAAAAATTGACAAGTGTGAACTTTTATAAAACTTAAAATGAAAGCGTCTTTAAAAATGTAACGGCCATCCATTTTTTTTAACAGGCTAGTAAAATTTAAAATTCCAGGCGTCACGGGGCGGGGGCGTAAACGAACTATTTGTGGATGACCATGCTTGTGTTTCCCACGACCCAATGTACAATCTGCCGGACATGTTTTAATGAACGTATGACGTCAACGTGAGCTTGCTTTTATTTGGAATTTTGGACAATCGGCTTATTAAATCTCATTATTATGTCCGATATTGTGGATCCTAGTAATTTGGACTTATATGTTATAAAAAATTCCTATAGTTTGAATTAAAATAGACTGTATTAAATAACATTTTTTAAAATAGTTTTTTTTTAATTTCTTATTGATTATTGGTTGCCCGATGATAGTAATCCTCATTTTTGCCTCCCCAAGTAAGGGCGGGTATTGGCTCTCAAGGTAAGTGTTCGTCAGGTCTTGGCTCTCGAGGTAAGTATTAGTCAGGTGGATTTTGTCATCCCCTGCTAGCTATCTGTGGCAAGCCTGCATTCGTTTTCATCTTAACTCTTCCCATCCTCTTTAATGCCGGGCATTGGAGCTTTACTTCGGCCTGGCTTATTGGCACTGAACCACCAATTTATAATGCTCTCATGGTGGCACTTAAGCCAGCACAAGCACATTAGAGAAGAGCGTTCCCTAAGCAGCATCCTTTGTTGGCTCTGATGGTAGAATTGGAACAGCTCATAGTTTCAATTCTTGATAATCCTAGTGTGAGCAGGGTGATGAGGGAAGCCAACTTTTTGAACCCTGTTGTCAAAGCAAGTATTACGAAATAAATCAATATGGCACGCTCACATTCATCCATTTCTCTATCTTCAAGTGTCATTGAACGGGTATGATTCAGATTAGGTAGTTTGCCTTCAATTTTGAGAAGAAGTCAGCAACATTTTGATTGCAGGCTGATGAGGGAAGCCAGCTTTTTGAGCCCTGTTGTCAAAGCAATTATCGAGCAATAGATAAATATGGCAAACTCACATTCATCTATTTCCCTTTTTTCAAGTGTCATTGAACGGGTATGATTCAGATTAGGTAGTTTGCCTTCAATTTTGAGAAGAAGTCAGCAGCATTTTGATTGCATCAATAGAAACTTAGAATGGGATGATGCGAGCTCTCGCCCCATTTAACAGAGAAATCCTTACTTGAACCCTCGACTTCAAAGTTCAAAGGTTGGTGCTGAAGCCAGCGACAATAGAAATGATGAGATTAGAAGACTCATAGAAATCCTTCTAAAGGTTAAGAAGAATCCAGTTCTCGTAGGGGAGAAAGAGCCCGAAGTTGTAATCAAAGAACTTATGCAGAGAATAAAAAAAGGTGAAACCCCAACACAGCTTGAGGGTGTGCAGATCCTTCCTATTGAAACAGAGATATCTGCTTTCTGTTCTGGAAACAAAGATAAAGACCACATTGCTACGAAGTTCAGGGAATTGGACCAAATGGTGGAAGGGAGTTTGAATAATGGTATAATTCTTAACGTGGGTGATTTAAAGTGGCTTGTAGAGCAGCCCAAGGCAGGAGGAGCACCGATAGGGTTGTCAGTCTCATCTTCTGTGCAACAAGTTGTTATGAAATTGAGCCAATTGTTAGCTCGATATGGAGGAACTGGTCGACTGTGGCTGATTGGGATTGCGACGTGTGAAACATACCTGCGTTGTCAAGTATATCATCCTTCTATGGAGAATGATTGGGACATGTAGTCTCTACCTATTGTTTCCAAACCAGCTCCAGGATTGTTTCCTATGTTCTCCCTTGTTTCTTCCTTCTTCTTTCCAAGTTCTGCGATCCGTCTTGAAATGCATCAAATGTGCCATCGTTTTAGATTTGGGGGATTATGATTTGGGGAATCATAATCAGCATCTTGAATTTTGGTTTCTATTTGTTTTAATGATCTGCATATTTCAGGAGCACAATAATGACCTAAACATTGGCCATCCATCTCTTGATGCAATTAAGCTGACGGCTGAGTTGCGTTTCTGGTTTTGTATAAAAATATGTTGTATGGTAGTCGATGTCCAATTTACAAATATATTTTGGTTTCTATTTTTTTTATTGATCTGAGTATTTCAGGAGCACAATAATGGCCTAAACATTGCCCATCCATCTCTTGATGCACTTGAGCTGAAGGCTGAGTTGCGTTTCTGGTTTTTTTTTTAAATATATTGTATGGTAGTCGATGTCCAATTTACAAATGTATTTTGTCTGGCATTTAATTTAGTTGCATGTTTGTAAGTATTTACTGGTTATTAAAAAATATTGGTGTTTCCTTTCGAAACAATTTTTTTTCCTGGATTCTGATATAATACTTTGGTCACCTTTCTTCTTTGCATAGAGGCTTCTATCTATGCTAATAGCCATAGATTGTTATGGCTATCATTCGATTTAATGCTCAGACAACTAATTGCTCTTTTTGAAATTGGATTTGTCTTCTTGTTTACAACTTAGTGGTATTCATTTTTTGGCTTTTGCATTAGACTTTATAACGATGGTTTCTAATACCGAAAGGCATCATACATCACAAAATTACGAGGTTCACAAAAAACGTATTCATTCTACATACCCATCCCAAATCCATTTTAGGAACAAATTTATTCAGAGTATGTTTCCCCTGGTTGATTGTTGTCTATACACAGAGCTGCTAATGCAGCTCCAGTTCATTCCAAGAAGAAAATTTAGTGATTCCCATAAATTACCCTTCATAAAAATTAATTGTAAAATGCAATCAAGTAAGCTTGACAATATAATGCTGGGCACATTTTGAAAGCATAATGTGTAGTCATCCAGTATTACTTGTATGTTCAATCTCTAAAGTTAGTATTTGATCATGTATGTGATTCATTTACTGGTTTCAGATCACGGGGGATTCACTAGTGAGGCAATATCATATCACGTCCATTCATATTGGGGGTTTGAATACTCTTAAAAACCTCAAAAATATATTGCCCTGTATTAAGGGGTCAAGGGGGGTTTTAATTTGACATAGTAATATAAATATTGGGGGTTATTTTATTTGGGTGAGATGAGGAATAACCTCCAAATCGTGGGATGGATTCATCCCTCCAAATCATGGGATAAATTCACACCCATATAAAACTTAACGACCCCCCATTTTTATTTGATATTGTTTATGATCCTATGTTTTGCATAAATCTAATAATATTGTACCAATGATAATATCGATGGAAGTCTCTTTGGATTACTGGCATTAAGCAATGCTCAATTAATATCTTATTTAGTCTTGTTTTGAATTGATGTTATATTGTTTTTCATCTTTAAGTCAAGATGTGTAGCTAATTGGGAGTTCTGGAGTTGAACAATTGTATTGTATTTTTTGTAGGCATTCGAGTAAAAGATCCAGCTCTTCATTTTTTAGTTTGGGGTTTAGATGGGTATTGTGATTTAATAAAACCTTGCTCCATGACAACCAAGAAAAATGAGATCAATCCTTTTTGGCTCACCGGAACCAAGAAAAGTTAGATCAATCTTTCTCAACTAATTATTTCTTTCAACTTTTTGTATTCTTCTTTAACATTTTCACATTTCCAGTTATGTAGAGTTGTTAAATTGATTTATATTTGGCACATTCATAATTATAATTTCAATTCTTATATGCAAGGCATATGTCTTAACATTGTATTGGAACTGACATGAAAACAGGTAAAAAACTAAATCTTTATTTACATACCCTATGTGTTGTTGTTACCATGAAATGGTATCATATAAGTTTCACCATCTCTGTATCTTTATAAATATTGCATGCTTGAAAGGTAACAATGGATATTTTTACCTCTCTTGTAAACATAAAAAAAGAAGATATAACCTAAGAAAAGGAAACTAAATGTTGTTAATTCCCTTGATTGCAAGAATAATTGTAGAGGGAGTGGAGGAAATTCATTGCATCTTGTGAATGAACCAAACCCAAGCTATGCACAAGATCATATGGTGTTATTGGAAAGTAAGAGGAATTTTTCTATGTTCATTTGGGTTCAAACATCAATAATGTTTTTTTTTATAGGAAGGTAGGGAATTCCATCCCTGAAAGAGTTCAATTTTTCATTTTTATGGATTTTAATTTATTAAGCTTATAGAAAACATGAGCTCTATAGCTATGCTTATATTTACATGATATAAAATTGGTATATTGGTAGGTTGTGGTGTGAAAAATCTGCAATTCTCATATTTTCTAAGCATTGCACTAACTATTAGACTATCATGCTTTTACATTCTTTGTTATGTTGATCTCTTGATTGGGTTTCCTTTTACGCAGTGTGCCTTTCCTACTACTATTTTGTTGGGTCTTTTACTATCCAACGCTACAAATTGATCAGTCACCCCTACAATCTTGGTGGGATTATTTATAGCATTATAATATTATTTTATTTAGCATCGTGTTTGCTTATACTAATATGTGTTAGGGATCTTGTTTGTTACAAATTGATAATATGATATAAAGGGGGTATTAAAAATGGTTTGATAAAAATGGATACCTACAATATCTGGTGAAACTAGGGGTTTTGTTAATTGGAAAGGCATATTGGGAGGGGGGATTAACAATAAAATTTTAGGAGAAATTTTCCAATATTTAGTGAAATTAGGGATATTCTTTAATATCATGTGAACGATCGTGCTATGTACCAAGTTCACTGAGTGAACCCCCCGTGTTTCAGATGAAAGGGTGCTTGACTGGTATATAATTATTTCCTTGTGTTTACCAATATATGTTTCATACTAACTTGGGCAGATAATTTTCACCGCATCAATTTTTGTCTCCTACAAAAGTTGGGCCTTCCATTCCACGTTCTTTTTGGCATTCCTTGTGCTTGTTTTCAGTACAAGTAAACGATGCACATTTATCTTGACAAAATGGGTTAGTACCTGCCAAAGGGAACACATAGCAAGATTGAGATGTATGTTCCTTTGAATTGCAATTGTGCCAGAAATGAGATGATAAATTCACTAATTTGCATCCAAGCACAACAACGAATGAATCTTGTAAAGATCATACTTGTCATCCTTCTGTGCAGAATTTGTAATTTTCTAATGCCCTATTGACTATGCTTTGATGAACCTACGCTCTTCGTTAGGGCTAAGGAGATCACAAAGTTAAATAATAGGCGTGCCTGCAGAGCTGCTAGAAAACATCTTTAAAATCTCAGAGACATCATATGTAAATTTTGTTGACCTCAATTTACTGTTTGTATGCCAAGCAGGTCTTCTTGGGATGATCTCAATACTTGTCATCTCCCTACACAACAAAATGCATATTTTCATCACTGTACTACTTATTACTGCCATATATGGTGGTGTTGCCATCGCAGATGTGACTATTGATGCATACTCAGCAAAGAATAGTGTCTGGTATCCACTCCTAGCAGCAGATATCTAGATTTTGTGTGGGATGAGTTTATCAATTGGAGCACTGTTAGGGTTCTTCACAAGTGGTGTGGCAGTACATGTCCTTGGTGCTCAGGTTCTCCTTTTTATATTATTATTCCCTTAATGAAGAGATCATTATTAATTCTTTATATTTTTTTTCTTGAACTAATTTGTGGAATTGCAAATGAATTCAAAATCTTTCTCTTAAATTTAGAACTCCATGTCATGGTGAGTGAATGACAAGATATTTGATCACTCAAGCTGCAGAGTTTGATATTTGGTAATGGGCCAAAATATCTTTTTTGGACTCTTTTTTGGGTGCATAACATGGGTTGTACATATTTCCTGACAGGGCGCTTTAGGACTACTCTCTACCCCAGCTATAATGCTCCTTTTCCTTGTATTTACTCTATATGAGCCTCATGTTACCAACCATCAATATAAGCAGGCATGTTATTTCAACTTTATTTGTGAGCTTTAGTTTATGCCTTTTTTCACCTTTCGGCACTGGACATGTTTCCACTTTTCATGATCTACACAGGTCTTTGAGAATTTGTGGGAAGCAACTAGAAGAATGTGGAAGCCTTGAGGTGTCCTGAAATATGGAGACTAGGTCTTTACATGTACATATCATTTGCTTGAACCCTAAATGTTAATGGAGGGAGATTTTACCGGTATACAGATCCCACAACAGGCCCAACATTTTCTTAGGTTTTTCATTACTAAATCACAAATTACATAGGAGAATAAATAGGCTTTCCTATGAGTTTCCATAATAGCAACATCTGTTTCAATGTGTTATTTCTTCAAGTTCTTTTTGCCATTTTCTGTTTGATATGCAGGAGTTTGTAGGTATAATCTTTGCTATCAGCACAATTGGATCAATTCTTGGAGTTCTAGTGTATCATAAAGTCTTGAAGGATTATTCATTCCGCAGCTTGCTTTTTTGGGCTCAGATTCTTTCTGGAATCTCAGGAATTCTAGATTTGATCACGGTGTTGCGTTTGAATGTAAAACTAGGTATCCCTGATTACTTGTTTGTTATAATTGATGAGAGCTCTTTGCACATGATCAATCGGATCAAATGGATGCCTATGCTTGTACTTAGTGCAAAGCTTTGCCCTTCTGGCATAGAAGGCACATTTTTTGCTTTGCTCAAGGCCATTGATAATGTTGGGATTCCCTCAGCTTCTTGGGGTGGGGATATGCTGCTTCATCTTCTTAATGTAACTCATACAGACTTCAGAAACCTCTGGTTGGTAATTCTGATCAGGATCATCATGACCATTTCACCATTGTTAATGTTGTTTCTAGTGACCAAAGAGGACCAGTCAATCACCCTCCTTTTTTCAGAATTGATTCATTCATCAGAGGGACGATCCCATAGCCATGGAGTTGGAGATGAGAAGCAAGCATTTGTTTTTAGCAATTTTGGTTTTCATTATGTTACACACAGCTGCTGCACATGATGATGACTTCCGTAGCACCAGATCTCTCTCTCTCTCTCTCTCTCTTTCAATTTTTTGTGTGGATTTCTTGCATAGCGTGACATGCCATGTTCGATTCCCGTTACCATGAAGGAATGTGCAAAATAATGAATTGTGGGAAGGGTACCTGCAACAACAAATCTTATTTAGAATTGCTCGATCTCGTTCCCGCGTGCGAATGCGACCTGATATGGAAGCAGCCTTCCATTGTTGGGGTTTCGCTCTCCTTCCTTCCCTGCGTTATACCCAACTGTAAGCATCTTAGTTAAATCGATCATAAACGATAGATGTTGCAATGGCCACTGGGGGTGTATTGAATAATGTGATATCTATTTATTTTCAGGTACCTTTGAAGCCGACTGTGCTGGGAAAGCCCCCTCCTCAGCTCCCTCGCCGACCAATCCTCCATCAAGCAGTTCTTCATTCGACCTTCTGAACGGTAAGTTCCATCGCTAATTTATGTTCACGCCATTTAATCAATCCGTGCAACTTAATCAAATCACTTTGCAGCATGCAAATTGGGGATTCTCGTGTTCAAGTTAAAATCCATGAGGAAAAGGGACAAAGGACAAATTCATATTCAAATCCAAGCAAATAAATAGTAAGTGTAGTTAAGCACATACAGTAACGTAGTTGACCACAATTTCGAAATAATATGTAGTAAATATGCAATAATTATGTACAATGGATGCTAAAACAAATATGTTGGGTTATGTTGGCAATGGAAGCTTGCAGACCTATCCTGTGACAGAGTGATGCAAAGTTATATGATGAATTTTTTATATGCAGTAATAAATTGTAAGATGCAAATTGACCTAGAAGCATGGAAAACTTACCTTACTAGTTCTCCTATCTGGGTTATTGAGACCGTCGACTGGAATCTATGCTTTCATCATCTTTACTTTTCTTCTGCAACTTGTGGAGGAAGTAGCATTCCAAATCGGAATACTGCAAAATAGAGGAGAAGTTTACTGCAAAAATGGGAGCGAATAATAGAAAACAAAAATCAAGGAATGAGGACCTTTGAGTAAGTAGCTTACCTTTCTATCCATGCATGATTACTGGAGTACATGGCGGGGTGATCAAAGTAAAGCTAACAAATTTGTTATGTTCACCGCCTGTTAGGACACGCATTCCTTAATAAAAACTTGTATGATTGCTCCTTAATATATAAGGAATATATGGTTGCGGGTGGCATGCATGCTAACATTTCATCTATGTACTAAGCAATCTACTCACACATGGCTATGAATCTTATTGTCTCATAGATTCTCCATTCCTAACTTTGAGAAAACCATTGGAGCTTTTACGTAAAGCCGAGAAACTTATCCTTTCCCTTTATCCTGCTCTCTAATCAGCTTGTACTTCCTTGCCGAATCTCCAAAGCTGTAAGTGGAAACTAGGTTGGTGCCTTTGAGACAAATCGAGTCGCTCATCCAAAAACAAAGGGAATTAACTATATGGCATCCAAAGGTGAATCAGGTTCCAAACTGATAATGTTTATCGAACAGAGATCGAAGATGGAACCTGGGTGGTGGACGTGATTAATGTGGTGCATGGACTCCACGTGTTGGTCGTGTTTGCTTTCCATCATGCGGGTGGTAGTTGCTTTTGTAAAGCCAACCGTGTGAAAATTAACGGACTTGAACTTAATGTTAACGTTTATCTATGTGGGGACTCCATAAAGTTCCAAGATTTACATCAACAAAATGAACACTAACATCAATGTGCTCATTGCTCATGAAGTATATTTGTTTTGTAATCCTGATAAAACCTTCTCTCAAAGGGATAACTATACATTACAATAAAATCTAATCTCATTCATTGCATACCAATGGTAGATTGTATTCCCTGTCAAGGAAACATTCTCGAGCCATCATTTCTCATGGTTGCACTCTGCTTCTGCTTTCGGTTGTTTGCAGAAGTTTGGCCCTTGGATTTAGCCTACACCTACTAAGGATGACATGAAAACATAAATTTTAATGTATTTACATATTTGCGTGGTTTACAATGGTGTTAACCCATCATTAGCAGCCACGCTGAGAAAGAAGAAAGAGAACTTAATTGTGTGTATGTTTCTAGATTATAGAGAATGAATAACCAATATGAAAGCATTATCAAATATCCTTAATCCTTAATATTTAAGATGCAATTTTCTTGTTACTCAAGACTAGGAAATCAAATTTTTACTTGAATCTAGCAAGAATCACATCCAAGAAAACAATGGCCGCCCATGACCAGGTGTATCGTTAGAATGGATTGATATCTCTTCATTCCAAAGTACAAGGGACTGTCAAGCGTGGAAGAGGATGTTTGATATGACGTAGAAGCTCGACGTTTTCTTTAGGGGATGAAAGGATAGTTTATCTTTTGTCATTTCAAGCATTTCATGATGCTAATGCTAAACAAATATTTCAACTTTTTCGTTTATTTAATTCGGTGACAAGCACATAAATATGGACTTGAATCGACTTAGTGCTTATGGTGGAAATGACAAAAATAAATGCTTTAATGTATTGAAGATCAGTATCAAATCTGTTTTGCTGGAAGACCAACATGTGGAAGTCCGTTCAGGTGGAGCAATGCTCTCATTTCCAGTTTGCTACAACTCTCATCCTCAACCCAAGCATCGTCAACACCTACATCAACGTTTTTTTTCGAGTTTGTTCCTTCCTTTTCGCCTCTCTTTCACGTTCAACAATTAGGTAAGGGACAAGAGCTGGAGAAACTAGAAATGGGAGACCCTCTATCCCATACAAGTGAAAACAATAAAAGCATAGCGCTCGCCGAACCAACTAGAAACTCTTAGGGAAATAGCACTATTCTTTGTTTTTTCATTAGTGTTAAAATAAAACGTTTCTATTTTTGGATCAATATAGGTTGGCCTTTATGGCGAAGGGTGAACGTTCATGCATGGCTTCAAGTTCATTTCCCACAATAGCTACGGGAGTTGCAGCCGTTTATTTCCCTCTACAAAGGGGGTCCCTACCAAAATGGTCTATACAACACCCAACCTCTTAGAATTGTGGGAATCCATATATGACCTGCTTTCATTATCAGCCCCAACTATAACTGGTACTTTAGTGTTATTGATCTTCCAATAGCAAATATAGTTCAAGCAGATTTCAACGCTTATGGATAATATGGCCAATATGGCCAATGAAAATCAGTTTCAAAATGAGAAGGCTTTGAATCGACTCAGGGAATTCATTCATTTCATTTAGTCTGTCATCATAATCATCATAACTTTTCCTTATGCAACTTCTATTTTTCTCTCAAATTTTGTAGATAAGTTTTCAATTTTTTCCTAAATTTTTGCACAATTTTCTCAAATTGTGTAGATAAACTTCCAATTTTTTTCTAAATCTTTGCACAGTTTTCATAGGCCCCGTAGCCTTTAGGCAGGGACTAGCAGTTTTACTCCTATTAATCTTGTTATATTATTTGTATCTTATCTTCTAATTATCTTTGGCATTACCACATATTTGCATGTGTTCATATATCTTTTATACCTTATTCATTCATTTAATCTCATTTTATATATATATATATACAAGTACAATTTCCAATTTTGTTTTTTTATCATCATTAGGGGAGGGATGACGTTAGTTGGACACCCCACCTGGATCCACTCCCCACGCCACGTGGCCACCTCGACAGCTAGCGTTTGCGGGTTGATATGGCAGCGCCACCAGTTGTGGTGAGTGGGCGCTTTAATGCGGCCTTTTCGGCGCGCTTTTCCATGGTCCCATTGCCATCTTCTCACGGTCACCTGCTTCTCCCATGAGTCCGTCTGCAACTTACCCTGTTGGAGATTTTTGTCGGTTCGGTGGTGGTCCAGTTGCTGCGGTGGCATGGCGGTGGCTTCGTTCGGTGGTGGTAATTTCTTCATGGGTTCATGGTTCAGTTGTTGCGGTGGCATGGCACATTTCAACATGTGCACATTTATGAAGCAAAACAGAATTGAAATTTTCACCAAATATATGAGCAAAGGAGGGATCTGATATGATCAAAGGAGGATGGAAATCCAATTTAATCATATCCTAAACCAAATCATACAACAACACCACTCCAAAGGAATCAAAACCAATCATTAAAGGCTGCAAAAATCCACAAAAACGAGCTCTAGAATGCACCAAAAAAAACGAGATCTAGAATGGGATTTTGAAGTATTTGCTGCAAGAAAGGTGGGAGGAGGTCGGTTTGGAGGTCATCTTGCTGGATCTATGGATCTTGAACTGATCTTTAAGCTCCAAGTGAGTAGATCTAAAGGATGGAGATCACCAAAAATGAAGAAAAATCATGAAATATGAAGAAATTTCAAGAGATTGCAACCCATATGGTCACCAATCTGATAATAGAAGAAGTTGTTTGCAAGTAGGGAGTTAGATCTGCAACATATTAATCTATCTTACTAAGAAATGGTGAGTTTCTTTTTCAACAAATGAAAGGATTATCACAAGTTTCTAAAGATCTATATTCATTCATCAAAACTCATTAAGATCTAAAGCCATTTAAGAATTAAATTCATGCATGATAAGCAAAATTCAAACTCATATATGGTAGAAACTTGAATCCATTCATATTAAGACAAGGAAGAAGTATATCCTTACCAATGATCTTGGTGTGAATACCTCCTCCATTTCCATGAGCTTCCCTTCCTTCACCCTTGCTTTTGAAGAATTTAAGCTCTTTCTCCTCCTTCGAAACCTCTCCAGCATGCCTTTGCTCTTCCTTTGTGTGTTCTACAATGCCTCCCATGCCTTTCTTATATAGCATTGGGAAATGAGCCCTCATGTTTCTCTTTTCAATGTGGGATTGTCCCTTTTCATCTTTTTTTATTATTATAGCTCAAAACCCCACTTTTCCATAGTTTTTAGGCTTTTTGCACAACTTTAGCATACTTTAAGTACAATTAATGCACTTTAATGCATTCATCTTCACTTTTTTATTGGTGTAGCTTAGTTGTGGACCTTTTATGAGTGGTTCAATCACTGAACTTGGTATCTTTAGGTTCTTACTGTCTTCACCTAATCCTTCCATTTATGGAAGAAGTGATTAGATCAGAGAGGATTTGTCTCTGAATGTACTTGTGTTTCTGTCTTCATGTTGCGGGCACATAGTAAGAATGTGCTTCTTCCGTCACATGACTAAGGGTGTTAATTTGATTGTTAACAACATCTATTTGAACCATATTGTCCTCTTCAGCTGGAACCTCATTATGGACAGTATCTTCTTCCAGATTTCCATTGTCCACAAAATAATGAACAATTTCATCGTCCAATTCTCTTGGTTGTGAAGGCATGTTCATGCTTTCTTCATTAGTTCTTGAGACATTATTTTTGTCCAAAATCATCATGGATTCTGCCAGCCATGATGGTGGGGTTACCTGGCTTGGAAAAGTCAATTCTCCATTGTTTCTTCATGGAGCATGATCAACCTTGTCATTTCCAACTACATTCTCATTGACAGTTGCATGATCGATAGAGTCATTAAGAAGATCACATGCAGAAGTTGCAGGTGTTTCGGTTGGTCTAACAACCTCCATGTTATTGTCAAATGGTTCATTGTTTTATTGTGTTTCACTTACATGTTCATCATCATCACCACAGAAGGGTCCTCCTTGAGAGATGGATATCATATTATCAGCAGTAACAATGTCTTCCTCTACTTCCACATCTTCTTGGCCATCAACATGTGCTTGGGCATCCCCTTATTCCTGACCATCCAGTTCAAATGAGAGCCTCAAAATTCAGTGGCCATATTCCAGTCCTCTTAAACCCAGCCTTGATATTTTAAGGTGTGAGAGCCCTTTTAAAGGATTTACTTGCAAGCTCGGCTAGATCAAACCTTTTTACCTCCACCCCTGGATTCTTTGTCATCCACGAAGCTCGCTCACCCCTGAAATAGTTCTTTAAAGGCCCAAACACACTGACATTTGGGGTCATTTGGGGTCGGCTAGAATTATCAACACCACTACATTTGGGGTCATTTTTCAACATGAAATCAATGTTAACTATGTTGAATAGACATTGAATATGAATATCCTTGAATAATGAATTAGTGTCAAGTTCGTGGTGTTGAAAATTCAATATTACGAGGCCTAACCCGGTGGGGACATCAAGTGAGGTCCTTATATAGAAATGTATTGCCACCCGAGGATTTGACCCCGAGACCTTCTGCTCACAACTTACAACACTCAACCACTTGAGTGAGCCCATCGAACTTGTTTATATATATATATATAGTCCAATGTTCGTTGGTTAATTGAAACCTTATCGAAATATGATCAACATTACACAAATAGAATTAATGTGGATATATATAGTTTTAAAACAATATAGAAGTCCTAAATGACATTTAACCAACATAAACCTGACATTACCTCAATGACTACATGGAATATTAGCCTTAAGAGTTTTTATTTAATGTCCAATATCCATTGATAAATCGACACTTTATTAACATATTATCGATGTTACACATGTCAAAGATATGTGGATATCCATAGTTTTAAAACTATATAAAAACTTTGGATGTTACTTAACTCATATATATTTGACATTAATTTGTCGACTATTTAACATTTAACCAATGTATAATCTACCACATCGAAGTTTCCACATCAATAAAAGACTAACATGCTACCCACCACCTACCATATGGAACACATGCATGTTAGTGTTTTGATGATGTGGCACCTACCACTTGACAAATTAAGAAATTTAGTGTTCCCTTCCCTTATGTGACATCTAACTAATGTCGATGTGAAATATTTTTAACAAGTTTTTGATATATGAGGTGTCAAATGAACATCAACAAATCGACAAAAAAAATGCTCAATATAAATCAAATTAATGTTATGAAAACAATTCTTCATTTATTTTTTATAATAAAAACTATTCAATGTTAGAGAGAATTGAAGCTTCATATATTATACAATAAAAAATATCCAATACTAAGAGAGAGTTGGAGCTTTATATTTTTTTTTTTACTTTGAAAAAAACTCGAAATATTATTTGAAAATATTACATTTTTCAGATGTTGATCAACATTCCATTTGATAACTAGCTATCAAGGCGTTCATTACATTTCCATTCTTGTATCCTTTACATCAAGTATATTCATACTCCATAATCAAGTCTTGTATCCTTTACATCAAGTATATTCATACTTCATAATTGCATAAAACAAAAAGTGCTTCCAAAAGAAAACAAAAAGCGCTTCCATCAACTGAATTAGACAGTTCTGCCTCATTATTAGTCATGATCCAAAATTATCTCTAACTTGCATTCATCTTTTGTCTTGTATCAACACTTACATGTGCAATGCAACAAATGTTTCTAAAATAAGCATTTTTTCCCACCATTTTGCGTTATCTGACACTCTCCTTTTTTCAAGGTTAAGCCAACCCTCAAGAGCTTATATGCTTCATTGTTGAGTTCCTTGTAAATATGCTTATAGTAGATTTCATCAAAATGTGTACTAATCTCGCGAGTCTCCTCTAGCGGAGTTAACAAAAATAGACTCTGACATTGTGATTCCCCCTTCATCCAGTTAATGATTAGTTGTGAGTCCCCAAAAATAAACAACTTGTTGATTCCATTATCTTTTGCTAGTTGGAGTGTAAGCCAAATAGACTTTGGTTCTGAAAAGTTGTTTGTTCCAGTTCCAATTCCTGCACTAAAACTCATTGATTGGTCTTCAGAAATTTGTAGTATACCTCCAGCTCTACAAAGTTTCTCCCTGGTAATTTTCGCAACTCCATTAAAGAATGCTCTTGGATAGCAGTTTAAGTCTACCTCCGGAATATTTCTCACTTTCTTTCTTTTTTTCTTTTGGTTAGGGAAATGCTTTAACATGCAAATAATTTGATTTACACAATATGAAATAGGAAATACTATATCTTCAAATAAGTTTAAGTTTCTTACCCTCCATATTTTCCAATTTATAATTGGAGGTAGTGCATTATAATCCTCCACTGCTTGGTTACTGCACCATTTTTTAAAGCATACTTCCGTTGTACCTCCCTGCCAAATATTGTATAATCCAATTTATTTCTCAATCCCTTTCCAGACCAACTTGGTATATTCACAGCTTACAACCAAGTTCTCATTTGTTTCCTCTGTTGTCTTGCATAAGCAACATCTTTTGGGCCCTATCCAACTCATATTCTATAAATGATCCCATGTTAGTGCCTTATCTGATAGAAGTAGCCAAAAATAATTTTTGGCTTTCATAGGACATTGTAATTTCTATAAGGTATTGCACCACTCTCTCGGTTCAATCTGTAATCCTCTATTCATGAGTGCCTTGTACCCTACCTTTGGTGTATACATACCATTTGCAGCAAGTGTCCAAACTAACTTGTCCTTGACATCAAGGATTTTTATATGGTTTTCTTTTAAGTTTCCAATATACTCCCCCCCCAACACTTTTTTCCTCCCCTTCAAAGCCTAACTGTTAAGTTGAAACCCAATCTTGAGTACTGTTTGAAGTTCCCATTATATTTATGATCTGGTTTAGCACCATGTCACTATCCTTCATCTTGAAGCCTTGAAATCATTCCTAAAGGGAGTAAGTGAGAGTTCCCACTTCCTATCCAGGGGTCAACCCCTAATATGATTTTCATTCCATACCCTACTTTCCAAGAAATCTCATCCCCTATCAAAGAGAAGGCTTGTACTGCTGCCCTCCATATAGAAAAAACATTCAGAGTGGATTTCAAAGGATTTCTAATCCAGTCCTCTACAAATGCAGGATTTATATATTTCTGAATAATCACTTTTATCCATAAACCTTTACTTCAATTAGTCTCCAGGTACTTTTTGCTGCTAGGGCCAGGGAGAAAGGGATTAATTTTTTTAATCCCCATCCTCCCATGTCTTTAGGTAAAAAAACTGCCTTCCAATTTACCCAGATCATTCCTTTGTTCTCCAATTTACCCGACCAAAAGAATCCCAATAGACTGGTATAGTTGTCAACACCGCATTTATTAAAATCAATCTACCCCCTTTCGAGAGCCACCAGAAGCTCCAATTGCTTATTCTCCTTCCATAATTTCTTATTAACCATTCCCAATATCTTATACCATAGGCTGAGGCCTTTAGGTTAAATCCAAGGTATTTCAGACCTTGATCCAGTTTTGCTCCTTTAAAGCTCGGAACAGAGCTAAGACTCCTGAAGTTCTCCTCATTTAATACTTCTCCAAGCAACAAATATTTATCATTATTTACCTTCATCCCTAAGGCATCACAAAATAAAAGTATAAGGTCATTCAAAGTTTCCAAATCTCTTAAATTTCCTTCACTGAAAATTAAGACGTCATCTACAAATAGTAGATGAGTAAGGGAAATTTGATTGCCCAACTATATTCCTTTAAAAATTCCAATTCCTTTAGCATGTAGCAGAACCCTGTTGAGTCCTTCAACAACTAAGATAAAGAGTAGAGGTGAAAGCGGGAAACCCTACCTTAGACCTCTTCCAGGTCGAAAGAAATGTGAAGATTTGCCATTAATCAAAACTACAAATGACATTGAAGTCACATAACTTAGAATCCAGTTTATAAAAGGATTATAGAAACCAACCTGAGTTAAAATCATCCTAAGGTAAGCCCAGCTCACTCTGTCATAGGCCTTAGAAAGGTCTATTTTTATTACTTTCGCCTTTAGATTCCTTTGTCTAATTGTATGCATACCTTCATGTGCCACTCCAACTGCTTCATGGATCTATCTGCCTAGAAGAAACCCAAACTGTTCATCTGAGATATTAGCAGATAATAAGTTCTTGATTCTTCTTTCAATGATTTTAGCTATCATTTTATAAATGCTATTACATAAAGCTATAGGTCTAAACTCATCAAAAGAGTTAGTATTATCAACTTTCGGGATAAGAGAGATGAACCATCAGCTCAAGTACCAGGTTCATTTGCAAATCGGCCACCACCTATCTCTTTTATGCCACCTGCAGGGCCAGCTAATATACAAATGATGTACTAGATGAATCAAGTTGGCATCCCTCAAGTAGGGCCAATAGGATAGCCTCCAGGCCAACAGAATGTTTACATGAGAGGAAAAAAGAAGACCTCCAACAAAAGGAATTAAAAATACTAAATTCAACAATAGATGTTGGAAAGGAGAAATGTAAAAGTCTTTTGTAAAAAAGTAAATTGAGTCCTTTTTACTTTTATGTTAAGGTGTAAGAAATTGAATTCAGTTACTTAGAAACTCTATATAAAGTGGCTTGTACTCAGCCTAAAGGGATGGCAATTGTAGGAAGAGACTTTCTCTATTTAGATTTGTAGAGTCAAGTGACAGAATTGGCCCTTGTAATTGGTCTATGTATTAGATTAAAGACACAACATTGTTGCATAGATGTTTTTCCTCTGTTGAGTGATTCCATTGTTATTCCATTTTGTGTTCTATGTAAATATTCATGAGATTAATAGAAGTTAGATGCAACATTCGATCTCATTATGATATCATTGATGTTCATGATGTTTGAAGATAAAAATTTATCAAAGATTCATAAACTTTTTGCCTCTGTTATATCTTTTAAACATTTTATGTATGGTTTAAAATTGCAAGGAGTTTCCTGCATATGTGATACACATAAAATCTTGTTGTATTCCCTTCATTCCTTATGTTTTGTGCTTTACAATGTGTAAGAATTGTTGAAATTCCTCATCTCAAGGCTCAGTACGTTCAAAGTTAACTTAGATTCAAGACATTTGTCTTCATAATCACTTCTTGAATAATCCTAGTATTCCATATGTTAAATTCACTTTCATCATCTCTTATATTCTGTGACACGCTATGAATTTCTTCTGCATAATGTCTTTACATTTGTACAAGTTGTTCATAATGTAATACAATCAAAAAAATTCAAGAATGATTCCAAAACACATTGCATATCAGATATATCTCTAATATATTAAAAAATTGAGCTTCTAGTATGCCTGAGCATATGCTATTTCAACATAGTCTAACCTAGTCTACCTCTGGGACTAACCGACACCATATAATTTTAACATTGTAACATTGGAAGATGATCCTCTTTGCAAGATCTTTGTTGATTTTATAGTGGTGTATGATGAGAATGGGTCCACTTTATGCTTTACCTTTGACTTCAATATTAAATATTTTATTTTTTTCCACTTATTTTTTCACTTAAATTTTACTAAGCACTTTTTTTTATTGGAGATTCAAATAGGTATATTAAAAAATATCAAAAAAGATAGAGACAACGGATGACTATTTTTAAAAAATTTCATGATTATTCATTTATTTTTGACAGCTCCTCTACTTAAATACATCTTTGACTTTGAAAATGATTTATCATTAAAACCTTGTTGGAAGACAGCTTTCACTTTGAAATTATATATTTTTTACTTCAATATTAAATATTTTATTTTTTTCCACTTATTTTTTCACTTAAATTTTACTAAGCACTTTTTTATTTATTGGAGAGTCAAATAGGTATATTAAAAAATATCAAAAAAGATAGAGACAACGGATGACAATTTTAAAAAAAATTCATGATTATTCATTTATTTTTGACAGCTCCTCTACTTAAATACATCTTTGACTTTGAAAATGATTTATCATTAAAACCTTGTTGGAAGACAGCTTTCACTTTGAAATTATATTTTTTTTAACAAGTAAAAAAACTATACTTTATTAACAAGTATATGTAGTACATGGACATATAATGACCAGAACAAAGAAAATAAGAACCAGCAAGATATCAGATCCGTATCAAGACTCCCCCGACAGATGTAAAAAATAACCTAAATATACCGGGATATAACCATCCTCCAAATAGTTTAATATCAACCAAAACGAACAGCAAAAATTACACGACACTTCAATAACTCAGAATAAGGTCATGTTCAATCTCTAATTTAATGTGTAATCGTAGCTTACAAGTATTTGGCTCAAAATGTAATCATTGTTATTTTCATGATCTAACTAAACCTTTGGAAATATCAAGCCAAGTCATTTCACCACTTTGTAGCTTTCAAAGCAAAGTTATTTTGCCACAATGGGATATGCTTACATCAAAACATCACTTCACAAGCATTTCACAACCATTTTTCATATGACTTTTCAACTTTCAATACATCATTTTTCATATGACTTTTCAACTTAGCAATGATTACCTCTACCATGACCTCTATCTTTTGATTTTTCAACTCATACTTCCTAATGGGCCTTTAAATATAATTGAATATTTATAAATTGTGATAATTTGCAATAGTATTTATTGTTAAAACTATATACTATTAAAAAACAAAAACCAGTTTTTTTTATACTGTATAATATCGAGGTTATTGTGATTATTGTATTGTTAAAACTGTATACAATGTATGTGGAAAGTATAAAAAAAAAAATTAATATCTTGATCATGTAGAAGGTAAAATTTCTATTGCTTTTTCATTTTCTAATGACTTAACTTGAGAGCATGCCATTCTTATCCGAAACTTTTTTGTTTTATACTTTTTCCAGCGAAAAAAATCTACTATTGCTATTCCAAAATGGAATCAAATAGTACAATGAGTTTCATGATTCATCCATAGAATCAAAATTTGTATATCCAAAAAGATGATAATCTTTTCTACAGTCTCCAAAATAACCATATTGACCCGAACCAGTAGCTATCAACAATATAAAGACTTACTACAGTATAGCAACAAAATCATCAAGCCCAGCAGCTCAGAACAGTCCCTGAGACTATACAAATTAATCAGTCAAAAAAGAAAATGGACCCACAGTCCAGGAGGCTATTATCAAACCATTCCTCCCAGATCAACTGCCCTTCAATCCCGGAAAATGCTTGTTTAGAGAGCTTGTCAGCCAGTGAGTTCTGTTCTCTGTAGATGTGTTCAAAGATGATGTGTTGTTGCTTAGAAATTTCATGTTGAGTTCGGAGAGCCCAATGACGCAAATGTAGAACATTGAGATTGAAGTCACCCGCAGCCCATTTAATAGTCACCCTGGAATCTCCATAAACCTTGATATTAACTAATCCAAAGATGTTGGCAATTTTAAGTAAGCACCAGAGGGCCATTAACTCTGCTTTCATGTTTGAACCCGATCCACAGTTGAGTCTGAAGGAGAAATAATGAGAATCATTCAAGTAAATAACACCACCTATTGCACATAAACCACATTGGGAAGCACCATCGAAAAAGAGAATAGGCTGATCCACTTTAAGTTTGAAAATGCTGATCCTATCAGTCTTTGATGTGTGCTCATCATGCTTACATATAGCAAACATATTTAAAGCAATCAAGCTACATTGCAGAGCCTCGGGGGTTTTAAGTTGAAAGATGGCACAGTTTCTGGAGTACCAAATTGCCCATGGTATACAGATAGCAACATAGAAATGATGTTTACATTGTCTGTACCAATTTAACAAGCACTTGTTAAAATCTCCAACATTCCAGCACTGAGAAATATTCAAAGAAGTGGAGATCAATTCCCAGATCTTACTAGTGAACTCACATTGGACGAAAAGATGATGTTTAGTTTCAGCTTCTTTTTTACAAAGTATGCAAATGCTTGGTCCACTCCAACCACGTTTGCACAAATTCTCCCAGGTCTTTAGTTTATCTTGTAGTAGTAGCCAACATAAGCATTTGAGTTTTAGTGGGATAGACCATCGCCACAGTCTCTTATACCACCAATCTTGAGGATATATATACTTGTCTTGTATGATTCTAGCATATGCCGATCGAGCAGTAACAATCCCAGTGGCAGGATTTCCACCCCATACTAGATGATCTGAATCATGAGTCAAACTAACACCAGCAGAGTTTAAGTTAAAAATATAAGCATCCCAAGATCGGGCCAGGTAACCAGAAAGACCCAGATCACTAGAAGTCATCCACTGTGATATGTGTTCATTACCAGCACTGTTCATACGGATTTTATTCAATGAAGCTAATCCTAAAATCTGCAGGTATTGAATGATGGAATTCGGTAGCCTATAGCCATCTTCCAAACCAATGATGGGGTCAACCCCAACCCTTATCAAATCACCATTACCAACCTGCCACACAAGATCAGTTTTTATCCAATGAAATATCTTCATGAAACCCCGCCACAAGGGAGAGAAATTCCAGCTTGTTAATTTTGGATTTCTAATCCAACAGAAAATGTCCATCTTAATGTATTTGCAGTGTATGAGATTAGACCACAGAGACTTTCCAAATAGACATCTCCAGAAGCTTTTAAGTCTAAGAGCAGTATTAAAGGTGCCCAAGTCCTTGATGCCCCATCCGCCAAATCTATAAGGTCTAGTAATAGCATCAGCAGCTACCATGGGGATTTTTCCACTGTTTGCAGACCCAAACCATAGAAAATTGTAGCAATATCTATTAATGGTCTTAAGAATGGAAGCTGGAATCTCCAATAATGTGAACCAATATACAGGAATACTGCAAAGAACTGACTTTAAAAGGATGAGCTTACCCCCTCTGGACAAATATCTGAATGACCAGTGTGTGATTCTCGCCTCAAATTTTCTCAGCATCCAATACCAGTCCTTGACCTGGTAGTTGTTCGGTTTAAGATAAAATCCCAGATACTTAAAACCAAGTTCCAAATGACAGCATTTATATGGCAGAATCGAAACTATGTCACTAAGATGCTCTTCATCTGTGTATAGATGATAGAAATTTGATTTGTCTGAGCTGACTTTCATACCTGATGCCCCGCAGAAAGTCTGGATGATATTTTTGTAAGCAGACCATTCCTCAATGGTATCCACACCAGCAACCAAAACATCATCTGCAAATAATATGTGTGTAATCACACATTCATTTGATATCTTAAGGCCTTTTATCTGTCCATCCAAAACAGCTTGACTGATCAATCTACTGAAACCGTCCATGATCAAAGTAAATAGCAGGGGAGAAAGGGGACACCCTTGTCTAATTCCCCTGGAGCACCTGAAAAAATCTGACGGACTACCATTAATAAGAACTGAGATATTCATGGAGGTGATACAAGCCATTATCCACTTAATGGTCAAAGAGGGCACACCAATTTTGATGAGAATCAGTCTGAGAAAGGACCAATTGACCCTGTCATAGGCTTTCTCCAAATCCATTTTGAGTAGTAAAGCTTTCTTCTTATAGATCTTAATGCTATGCAGTAGCTCCTGTGAGATACCTATAGCATCATGTATCTGTCTACCGGCCAGAAAACCAAATTGCTCCGTGGAGATATGTTGAGAAATAACTGGCTTTAATCGATCAACAATTATTTTGGAAATGAGCTTATATAGCAAGTTGCAGAGAGCAATAGGGCGATAATCCCCAAAGTATTTAGGCTTATCTTTTTTGGGAATTAGGGTAACAAAGGTGGAGTTTAAACCTCCAGGGATAAATCCATTGAGTCTGGAAAAGTTCACCAAATCCTTAAGTTCACTCCCCATCAAATCAAAAAAATGCAGATACAGCTCCACCGGCCACCCATCTGGCCCGGGGCTTTTCTCTTTTACAAAGCTTTTCAGAGTCTTTTCTAATTCTTCCAAGGAGACCTCATCTTGTATACTGTCAGCTTCCTGCTCATTGAAGAAGCGTGGAAATAGTGATGCAATTTTAATCTGCTCTGCAATACAACAATCCCCAGGATCACTGTAGATATGGCCAAAGAAAGAAGCAGCTTCAGATTTAATATTTTCAAGTCCAGAATGATATAATCCCCTGTCATCTTCTATTTCCCAAATAAACTTCGAGTTCCTTCTGGCAGATGCAAATGAGTGAAAGAATTTAGTATTCTTATCACCATGAGAAATCCAAATGGCACGACTTTTCAGTCGCCATTCTTTTTCAGCTTGGACTAGTAGTTCTTCTTTTTTTCTCTCAATCTGTCTCATAATTTCAAACTCATCAAGTGTTAAGGAACTATAAATATTTGCAGAGATAGAAGCCTGCAATTTCTGTTCAAGAAGAGATAATTCCTTTTTATCTGCCTTCTTCTTGTCTTTGATCCATTTGGTCACAGCCTCTTTTAGTCCTTTTAATTTTTGACAGAAATTCAAAATCGGATTAGTGCCAGAAACTTCACAATTTATCCAAAAGTTCCTGACCATAATGCAAAATGTGTCATCTTCCAACCAATTGGAATTGAACTTAAAAGGCGAAGCCAGTTTTTGTCCCAAATCATCAAATTGCAGGATAATGGGCCAATGGTCCGAAAACTTATGTTCAAAAACCCGGGTTCTATGCTTCTGAAATGTGCTCAACAGATTTGTACTGACCAGAAAACGATCCAGTCTCTTATGCACACCGTCCAAACCATGTCTACCATTGGTCCAGGTAGGAACCAATTTATGGGGTTGAACGTCTACCAAGTCAGAGTTTACAATCAGCTGAGAAAAGAAATCTGCTAATTCATCCATCCTAGCATTAGCTCCCCAGATTTCAGAAACATGACAAGTAAAATTTAGATCACCTGCAATAATCAAGTCGCCCCGGTTCATAATGCCAGAAGCCTGAAGAGAAGTCCAAAATCTCTGTCTTTCCCTATAGGGGGCATAACAATTGAGAATTGAGAGGGTGTGATTTTGTCCACAGAAAAAACCTTTTAAGAGAATTCCCCAGGGGGTAGAAAAGACTTTAAAATCAAAATATTTTGGATCCCATGCCATAGCTAAACCCCCAGATAGGCCACAGGAACTAACAGCAGACACCTCCCAAAAAGGTAACAGCTTACAAAGATTGTGGACAGCAAGAGTTTCATCACACATGGTTTCTTGGAGTAAAATAAGAGTAGGGACAGTAGTGTTAATAAGATTGGCTAAAGCATGTGCCCTAGACACCTTAGCCAGACCTCGAACATTCAAAGATAAAATAGTCATTGGAAAACAGATGAAGTGGGGGACGATGCTCTAAGCCCCAGTGAACCATCAGAAATAACCCTATTAGCTTCCTCTAACCTCTGAGAGATCGGAGTGTAAGAGGTTGGTGGAGGAATATTCTTGTCTTTGTTTTTCTTCTTATTACCCTTTCTAATAGTGACATTTTGGAATTGTAACGACTGCACAGGTTTAGCCAAGGACCCACTCCCCGGATTTTTTGAGTAGGACTGAAGGGGGGGAAATTCCTCACCAGTAGCCGAAATTTGGTATCCACTATCAGCTAAAATTACAATATCTCTTGGATTGGGAGAGTCAACATTGCAGTCTACTGGCACATGAGGGATCAAATTCTGTCCAGTAACACAACCAGCCAGGAGAGGAGGAATCATGCTTAAATTATTAGCATGTGAAGACAGAAGGTTTAAGGAGTCAGCAGGCACTGTACCGAAATTCAAGCCAACAGACTGAGAAAGTATGTGATTTATGGACCCAGGAGATGGATTCTTGTCAAGGGAAGGGTTAGCTAAATCCACAGTAGGTCGAGCCGAAGGATTCCCTAAGGCAGACGAATCAGATTCGGGGTCAATAGAGACTTTTTTAAAGGAGTTAGTACCATGTAAGCTAGAATGTTGACATCTTTTTATTTTTTAATTACTTAATAGTAAATAAGCCATGACACTTTTTTAATTCTTAAATTTTAATAATGTTATATGTACATGAAGTATTTAATAAAATTTTATTATTTTATACATAATTAATATATAAAAACAAAAGAAAGTTGTGTTGCAATATATCTCACTTGTGTATTCAAGGTAGAGATGTTTGATATGGAGATGATGGATGTTGATGTTTATGTAGATAGTTTCAATGCATTTTCACTAGCCGATTAAATTTTTTGTTACACTTGCTCAAATTACTTACACTTAGATTGTGTAAGGAATTTTCCTTCATTAACAATGTAAATGAGTTTTGTTGTAAAATATATCTTTGTTAAAAGGATGTCGAAGCAAAAAAATAAGTAACAGGTCCTATAAACTTAATTATATTTGCTTTTTTTAATTTAAAAAAACAAGTGTTTTTGTTAATGTGTGTCCTATTAAACATGAACTAAAGGTGAATGCATACATCATTAGAACCAAAACATGCATTAACATATGATGTAATAAACCCGAAGTATGCGTTAGTGTGAAGTTTAAGTCAACGTCACCATGAAACAAGGCATGCATTTTCACAACTTTATCCATGCGAGCATCTTAATATTATAACCACCACAAAGATCGTTACCTTATGCATTTAACCACAATCGAATAAAATCCAAGGGTGAGCGCATGTCGGCTTAACTTTTATCTTGGTGATGGAGAGCATTGTCTTCTTCTTTTTTTGCAAGCTGCAAAGTTCTATTAGATAGTAAAAATCAAAAATGCAAAGGGAGGAGTTGTCTTTGGTGGTCTAAGAATGCCGAACCGCCAACCCAGAAAATCAAAAAGATCACAATGGTTGAGACTGTGGTTGCCCAGCCTCTTCTCGGGGCAGGTGTCACCTACCCAAATTTTGAGACTATTTATATTATTTGCAAAAACATTATGTTAAATTATAATTACAAAGTTTTGTAATTATGACCAAATCTGGTCAAGGATGATTGTAATAACATATTATTATTAATTAATAAATTAAAACAGGAGACAAACACCCAAGGGAACTGTTAAATGAGTGTTCACTGACCCACTAGGAGGAATGGAAGTTGTTAGAAGGCATGGGATAGGTGTCAGCATTTGCACTCCACCACTAGTTGTTGGTTATGGGACAACAACCCCTAAAATTGTGGCATTATTCCCCAGGTGGGTGGAGTAGGGTTGTTAGCTCATTAATGACCAGGTTAACCACTAAAAAGGGCTAGGCAACCTAGATAAGGCAATTCGAATTGAGCAGGGAGCTTTACATTATTTTTCTGCAGAAATAATTCCTCAAGTGTATCAAGTGATCACTGAAAGATTCGAATAGGGAGGCTAAGTGGAATGTGCATTGTGAGTCTGCTGAAATTATTCTGAGAAGGAAACCAAAGGTGTTGGTGCAGGTCTTGCTAAGTTTATATGACTGAATGATCTACTTGGTTGCTGCAAGTTGATGACCTAAAGCTTCTACAGATTCTTCTTCCTAATGGTTCAGTAAACAGGCTCGGGGGTCCTAAGGCGAGTAATTTGGCTGCCTTCAGGAATAGGTTGGGTGGAACAGGCTCCTTGGGTTGTTTGTTTCTCCTACATTCATCAGGTTCTACTGTTCTATCTTGTTTATTTTCAGCTGAATGAATGAAGTTGTTTTATTAAACCTCTAACCTCTTTCCTGATTTCAAAATAAAGACTTATTGACTAAATTATTTAGCTGAACTGTATATTCTATTAAGTTATGATAGATTAGGATAGTTCTGTTTTTAAATCAAATAAATTACTTTCCTGTATTTATCATTTCATCAAAGATGTCGTACTACAAGCATTAAATAGGATAATTAAAGGATACAGGACAGAAATTAACATTTCATATTACAGGCATTTTTATATTTTTCTTTTAGCTACTGTCAGAAAATAAATATCCATTTCTGTATAAAAATCTAGGGTTTACACTTTAAATTATCTACTTCATTTCAAATTGCACATACTAAGCATTTTATTATTATTCCATTCAAAGCTGTAAAAGACTCTAAGAAAAAATAGTTATCTCAAGTCTCGTAACACTTTTAGAATGTTTTTAATGTTAACAGTATTATCTTCTTTTAAAACCCTAGATGTTGTTTACTATAGAAAACATTTATCGTATTGCAAAAGAATTTACAAGACTGATTCCATCAATAGCAGAGTTTGCATATGTTCTCAGTTTTTCAATTTAAAAACCCTAAGACTATCTTACAGCCACTTTAAGGCCAAGCATTTAGAAAACGTAAAACATCAATCTCTTTCCTTCAGAATTTTCAAAACAGAGGCATTAGTATAGTTTAACTATTTTTACAATTCACGATAACTATCTACCTGTAAAAGCAAAACTCAGGATAAAACATTATTATCATTCGTAATGTATATATTGAAGATATGGTTCAATACAAGCTAAGTCCCATAGCACCATTCAAACATTGGTATAAACATTAGCAACACAGAAATCTATGCTAAGCGAGTATCCCTCGGCTCTCGGCTAGTTTTTACATTGTTTTAAATTCAAACAAGAGTTTTATTATTTTTATCAACCATAACATTCATTTAAGTGTTGGTTCATTACCAATAATGGAGTCTCATTGCCATTCCAAAACTTTAATGTAAAAACAATACAAACACAGGGTTGCTCGATTGTGAAATAGGTTAGCCACGGCTCTCGGCCGAAATCAACACAGTATTACCATTCAAACAATGGATTAAACAGTATAACACAGGACCCTTCTATTTTCACAGAAACGAGTCATCCCATGGCTCTTGACTTTCACCAAAATACTGTATTAACTACTCAAACATTAACTTAGTTAAACTTATATATCACACAGAAACTTTATGAAGTTTTCTTAATACTGTAATTCCATTAAAATGACCGAGGGTTCATCCCTTAACATTTACATCTTCGACAAGTTTACAATCTCAATAAGAGTTACAACGAAACGCTGCAGAGCAGAGTAACAAAACAAGCCGAGGATTCCAACCTCAGGACACTTGTTATTGGCTCTCAAAATTTACAAACACTGACCAAAAACCTTGCTAGGAATCAAACACCAAACTCTCGTCAAACATCATACATCGGCCACACTGGGCCAGGAGAACCTATGAGGAAAGAAACACCGAGGCTTACCGGGTGGTAGAGCAAGCATTTCCTCCAACGAGCTTCATACGAGTGACCCTTCGACGAAGTGAAAACCTGCCACAAGAACCCTTGAAAGGTTAAACAAAGAAAAACGCAGAGTTGAATTTTAGAATAACACAATAACATTATCATTTCATCTTTCGAAACATTACCTTAACAATGCAACATCAGAGTAAGAGACATATTAAGAAAATGAGAACGACGTAGCCATATAGAAAATGTAGAGAATAAGGATTTGAGAACAACCATTCGTTATGCTAGGAGAATCGAACTCTAGTCCAACCTTGCACTCAAAGAAACTGACAGAAAACCCTAAAAACTACTTCAAAGACTGTATTGTGGTTTGGCTCTACAAGAAATACAAAGTCTGGAAACATTTAAGTTTTTCCCCTACAGGTCCAAGGATCGAAACTGAGGAAGGAGTCCTCCCAACAATCAACTAACCAACCCTACATTGTTGCAGGCGGTCGGCCTCTCTTCCTTACCACTGCCAAGCGAAATGAAGGTCGAAGAAGCACTTCAACGATACACATAACGAAAAACTAGGGTTCCAGATCAAAGCCCCGGATCATTTGAGATCAACGATGGAGATGATGCCAACCAGGCACGTCGAAGTTCGGGCAACAATCACTTTTAATAACATATTTATTATCACATCCACAACGATGCCATCTCAGTAGACCAAGAGACAAAGCATTCTACAGCTCGACATTTTGATACAAGTTTGTAAACTCCTTCACGTGATCTACAGCCACGAAGGCATCCACTAGACTTCCACTCAATGTTGAAGGCAGGTGACTTAAATGCCAAGACCGGGTTCGATAGTCTGCTAGCACGTTGATATCAAAACATTCAATACCCTGTCATATCACATGTCAGTTCCAAGACTTAGGGTTACATCGTATAGTTCATTTCATTTCCAAAGTGTTGGTCATTCGAATGCATGGTTTATATACATTGTATATTGTGTCTCAAATGACAAAGGTCGCATGCTTAATGTATAGTTTAGAATTCATCATTTTGCACATTGTAATGTTGTTGTTTTTTGCCATCTCTTTTCACAAGGTTGCATAACATATCACGAGGCACAAATATTAAATTAGAAAGGTTCAATCCTATAGTTAGAAAGGTTCAATCCTATAGTATGGAAAATTCACAATATAATCATCATAAATATGATGGTAGTATTATAGTAAACATTGCTATATTAGTATGAATTTTTCCATGCATTTATAAATTGAAAAAAATGTATAAACTACTAAAGTATATTTAGGATATCAAATTAATCCAAGTATTTAAACTTAACATTTGGCTCATGTTTCTAACATACAAGTTGAAACATTCACGAACAAATAAACATGATAAAACTACTCTTTGCAAAATGGAGAAATGTTGACAGGATCATAATAGCACTTATAAATTTGTAAACTAGCACGTAAACGAGAAATAGGACAAAGATCCATACCATTAACAACTCATGCAGGAAAGTACTTAGAGTTACTAAAGCATTGATGTCTAACTGAAAACATATTTAGAATTGCTTGTAACATTTGAAATTGTCGTAATACTCTTACCTGCGTATCTGCGCAAAGAAACAGGTTCAAATGCTTTAGCTAAACATAGCTAAGTAAACCTCAGGGTACCTTGTAGGACCCCTTCGTCATCATCCAAGAGCAACTGTCAGTACTTTGTCAAGAAAAATATATCACAAGATAAGCTTAATTACAATATGTAGATTACAATTAAACACAAGCAGAACTAATATCGTATTTTGTGTTATAAAGTACGAATTGTCGTTATCATAATTTGTTATTAGTTAAAAAGATTAGCATTTATTTTATTTCCGCATTAGCAAGTACAGCATTTAATGCTACTTAAAAAAAATTAATTTTTTGTAAATTTACGGGATGTTACAGCAGGGAGAATCAAAATGTTCAGGGGAGGAGCGGAGTTTATACAAGCCCATATAATAACAGCTAAAATGTACAAAATTTGTGAGCAGACTATAACAAAAAAACTGAAAGTCACAATTTGCCTCTAGAACCTTTTTAGCTTGTTGTAGTTTCATTGGGAGGGTTCTCTTCAAGAATCGAACAACTGAAATTGTCCTCCTCTGTCATGTTCTACTCCGACCGCTTGACCGGTTGGGGCTCTACCTTGTGCCAGGGAAGAACAATATTCTCGCTCTCACCACGCACTCTTTTGACTGCCAATTGTCCAATTGTGGAGGGGATGGGAAAGGTGTTGGTGGCAGGCTCCTTGCCACGCAGCTCCTAAAGAATAGGATCAATGGCACCTCCCCCTGCAGCAACAGAGTGCTCCCTCGGGCCTCCCAAAGCACCCATGTTGCTGCCACCAGTGTGGCTGCCCCCGGCATGGCTACCTCCAACATGGCTCTCGCCCACATAAGTCTGGCCCTCGAAGGTGGTATCCAGATTACCTACCAGACCTTCCATTTGAGCCAGGTGGGACTTCATGGTCTGAGTCGTGTTTCTGGACTTATCCCAGTTGGCCTTAGTGTCCTCCATGAGGGCTCCCAGCATATTTTTGACTAGCCAATAATGGTTGATACATCCCTCATTCTTCCCAGAAGAGAGGTGGTCGACTAATAGATGGGCCTCCCAGTTGTCAATGAGCAGCCGAACCGGGATAGAGACGCCCTCCCCATATCCATCCATGGAGACCAAGTCCCGGTTATTAACGGTGCGGCATGCTCTTCCTTTGCGTAACTTCCCTCTCTGTCTCGACATGGTAGCTATGTGTCAGGGACCCCTACTAGAAGCAGAGTTCGCGGAAGGAGACGAGGTTCCAAGGAGTGCAGAAATTTTGGCTGGAGTCACAAGCCCAAAAGATTTTATCATGCCGAAGTGATCCCCTACAAACATATTAAACCTGTGTCCGTAGGCAGCCATTAGAACCACACGCATGAGCAGCATGGCGGTGGTACTCAGAGGCATGAACCAGGTTGGTCGACGTGACAAGAAGGTCACTAAATTGAATGCGTCGAAGTGTAATCCCCTCGGCACATTAAAATCTCGTCTTCTCTCCCGCCACGGGTCGGTCTTGTGGGCTAGCTAGTCAAGTGCTCGCCACGCATCCTGGTAACCATGACACCCGCATCCGGGTATGGAGAGCATTGTCTTGAAACTTATGCATGTACTGCATTAGTTTTAAACCTTGCGATGAGGCACTTATGCCTCCATTATGTGTATCAGAGCATTAATTATTAAGCCTCCGCTATGGTATCGACGTGATCGGCATGTTAAAGAATAAACCTTCACTATGGTATTGACACATTAAGTCTTAAGCCTCCGCTATGTTATCAATGTATTAAAGAACAAACCTTCGCTATGGTATTAGTGCGTTAATTCTTAAATCTCTGCTATGCAAAGGAGTGATTCCTTATAAAATTAACCCCCGCCATGATATCACACATATAAAAGTTAAGCAACCAGTTTTGTGGATTAATCTCAATTTTTTTCATGATGCTAGTTTTCATTCTTTTCAGTTGTGCCATTGTTGTTGCAAGGGCTCCAAAGATTCACATTTTATTGTGAGGCCTATAGTGAACCCCAAGAGTACTAGTATGTATGTGAATTTTTAATAGATATCGGAAATGAGTTTTGAAGTTCATTATAGTTGTTGAGGTATTCAACTACAACTACCGTCAATTAGCAAGATGTTGCATAGAAACGGGACTCGTCCTCCATTAATTTTCCTATGTATGGCCTAAAGAGAGGTCATGCCCTACCCATATATGTGTTTTCCTGTTATTTGTCTGGGTGATTGGAATGGATCACATTAGACTGAGTGCACAATTGTTGACATCCAATATGGTGTGCCTTTCTTAGTAAATTTTCATCTTGGACTAATGGTATTATGAATCGCTTATATTAAAAGTAAAGTAGATCCAATGGTTGGGCTAGTTATTTTCATAATACAAATTATCAAGTTTAGATGTCCATAGTAGCTTTGGGATTCAATGTTTTATGTTGAGTCTTTGATGGATTGTTGAAATTGTTAATTCTAAAGCTATGGCTAAACCAACTTGTTATGTTATCTATTTAAAACTTGTAAACAATGAAATTTCTAGAGTGCTTTTACCAATTGTACATGGTCATTGTAACTTTGGGAGTTGATGGTATCTTTTGAGATTCTTTGGTAAATTTATTAATCCTGAAGCCATGGCTAAATTGGTTCGTTATATAATTTCTGTAAAAAACCAAAGTGATGAAATGTCTGGAGTTTTTTCCAATAGCTTGCCCTTGACAATTTTTTTACATTTGTCTTGTATCTTCCATTAAAATTAATGAAATTTGAAGATTTAAAAGTTATATGGAGATCATATCTTGTATCTTGTCCTTGAGATCTTAGAATCATTTCAATTACACCATTTGTCACATTTTTTTTCGACTATTATAGCTTCTTTAATGAAGAAAATAATGAGCATCACAACATAGGTGTAACTTTTTGTCTTGGGTTGAGTCTTTTGGGTGACACTATTTTTGTCAAATGGGTATGGAATTCTATTTTATATTTGATGATTCGTGATCGCTAGTTGTTAAGGGAAACAACACTCTATGTAGCAAACAATAAAGATATATATTGATGGACACTGACGCCTTTTTTTTCCTAATGGGTCTATACTTGGTAGTTCTTATTACATGTCTTCCAAATGTTGAAGTGAACATTTTAGGTTGTTATAGAAGCTTATAACATCACTTGAGTTCTATCAAGGTTCATTTACTTCCGAAATGCATATAAGAAGTGAATAATGATCAATTGCTCCCTGAATATTGGTAAATGCATGCTTTGCTTCCAAACAACATATGATGTTAAACTGCATTGATGCTCCTGATTGGTTGAAGTGGTTTGAAGGCTGGGTGCAATTGTGCATTATTGTAAATACTCCTCTTTTGTGATATATTTCTAGATTAATCATTCTGAAAGGCTTGTTAAATATATTAATGCATCCATTCTTGTATCTATGCTTTGTAGAAAAAGCACGTCGATAGCTGCCATGGCATATATATTCTTGTAAAACATGAAATGCTTGATTTATGATGAACAGACAACATATGTAAGAAGTGAATACCAGTTTGAGTGCACATTAGTTCTGGACATTTGCATCCCCAACCCCACATCAACTCTAATTATTTCATTTGGGGGCTCAATAGATTGTAGCTTTTTTTGTGAGAATTCCTGTGATGGGAAACCCCTAGATTGCATTGGTGTAATGGACTCAAAAGATGGAGGTAGTTGGCAATTACAAAAGGTGATAAGACATGAGAATGAATTCCAAGTTACCAAAACTAAGACTATCAATGTAAAATCCAATGTATCAATGGGAATGGAATATATGGAGAACATACTGTTGCAGTCCCCAGAGTCCAACAACAACTCCCAAATTCCTTGTTTAATGGGAGATCCTTATTACTTCGATGACAACCCCATGTGTTGAGGAAAACTATTATTCTTTCCTCCGCTAATAATCTCAAGTAAAAGAATGCCAAAGTTGAACACATCTACTTTCTCAAACAAGTGTCTGTGATGGGACCTAGGCGCAATGTAACCTCTACAAGTGTCATGTAAATCAGATCTCCCTATATAGTATCCTTCTTGAACACTTGATTGGATCCAAAGTGCTAATAAACAACATTAATGAAGATATATGTCAGCTCAGGAAGCATTTCTCATACCTCTTCTCACACTCATGCTCTCATCATTCTAAATGATGTAGATCATATTCACCAATTGGGTGCATTGCTTTTCCTGCTAAATGAAGCTCTTCGTTTGGTTTGCTTAATTTTAGTTACATCCCAGAATAAATATGTTCTTACAAGCTTTAGGATTGTAAAAACATCTATTTACAAGCTGGAAGGCCTTAATCGAAATCACTCTAGAGAGCTATTTTTCTCTCATGCCTTCAACTAGCCTTATTCGGTTAAAGGATTTGAACAACTAGTTGAAAAATATTTGGATTCCTACCATGGATTGTTATTGTCTCTTCAAGTAATTGGTTTGGTTCTTCATGCAAAAAATGATTTGAACGACTGGAGAGAGCAATTGTGGAAATCAAGAGAATACTTCCAAACGATATCCAAGTCAAACTTAGAATTATCTATGACAATCTCGATGAAGAGGAGAAACATATATTTTTAGACATTGTGTGTTTCTTTATAGGATAAGACAGGGTTACCACCACAAGAATATGGGATGGATCGGTCTGGGGAGGATCACTTGATCTTTGGAAGTTGGAAAATAGATGTCTAGAGGTCGACAACAAAAACTGTATAAGAATGCACGACCACCTTAGAGACCTAGGAAGAGATCCAATGGAGAAGGATCCTCCTCGAAGTGAGATTTCGCTATGGCACTTAACTGACAATCTTATTCATAATCTATCCAGCCAATTATCTATACGTATTTTGAAGCTTTCAACTGACTTTCAAAATAACGTTGTGTTATCAAAATTATCTATAAATTTTGAATCCTTAAAACTTTGCGAGAATGAATCTTGTTTCTAACGGCTCCAACTAAACAATTCAGGTGTGTGGAATTAGCTTTGTTCATGGAAATGGCCCCGAACAATCTTTCGAAAACCTTGCAAGCCACTACAACCTAATCATGTTGTAGTTGCTTAGCGCTAAAGGTGGCAATCCCACAGTCAACTCGGCGTGCTCCAATTTGAATCCTAAAACCATCACAACACCAAAACCATCAGCTTTCATGCCTATTGAACCCTATGATATGTCCGAGGAATTGATTGGAAAACACTCCAAGCCATAAATTTACCGTGTACTACTACGTACATGTGGTGATTGTACTACGTACATGTGGTGATTGTGGAAATTTTAATTTTATAAATTAATTTTATTTAAATTTTTATTCTGATAATTAAAATTGTTCCTCCAAGGATTTATGTCCCATCAAAGGTGTACTAAGCCAATCAAAAAATTGAAATATTGTATTTTCAAAATTGTTTAAATTATAAATATTGTAAAATATTAAGTTTAATATGAAAATTATGTAAACATTAGAAAACTTTGTGAAACTTTATATATTAAAAACAAACTATTGCAAGTCAAAATTAGAAAAAATTAGCTATATTCAAATATCCATGAAGCTTTATAAGAGGAATTTTGTGTTCTATTTTTTAATCCTCCGACGTTTCGAACCTTTCATGTAAGACCCATATTCAATGAGCCACCGTCAAAACTATTTGAGGAGATCGAAGAATGGAGGTTCCAACCTTAGGTATAAATAATCCAATTGTCTTCCTTTTCATTTCCCAAACCTTAGCGGATATCCAACCGACTTATCCAGAGGGTTGTTTTAAAAGGACAATTAAATAATATTTAATTACCTTACTATTTTTTGGATAACAAGTCTTCAAGAATTGCTAAGCCTCCATTTGTCATCTTTGTTTAAGGCATTGTTGATTTTTTCACTTTCAATCGCCTCTCTTATTCATCTTTTGGTGTAGTGATCAATCATGGTTACTACCTTTGTTTGCTTGATACAAATATGATGCATATTGTTAGATGATTGTTCAACAAGATATGACTTTTGGACCCGATTGTGATTGATGTTTGCATAATGTCCTTTTACTATGGTTTGGACTGGGCGTCCGATTTCCCCAATGTATATCCTCCCACATGAACATGATGGGGAATAAACCCCTTTTATTTTCATAGGATTGATTGGATATTTAACAATATCCAACATGCCTCTTAGTGTGTTCTCAACTTGATGTCTATTTTTCTTGGTATCTTGACAAGTTTTTTAGTAGTCCCTTTGATATAAGGTAGCATAATTCTTAGAACAACTGTATAGAACTCTCGGTTATTTTGTCTTTGTCCATGTCGTGCTTTGTGGATTCTTTCTTGTATTTGGTTCTCATGGTATCCATCATTTTTAAACACACTAGGGAGATGTTGGATTTCATGGTTTAGGTGTTCATCATCAAAAACCTTGACGGCTCGAGTAGCAATAATGCTTACTACTCCAAGATTTTGTGCAGGATGGTGGTGCGAGTTGGCATGCAGATACCTCTTAGTATTCATCTTCTTCCAATATACTTGATGCGATAAAGAACCATTATCTCTTCTTGTAACCAAGATATCCTTAAAAGGTAGACTATTATTTTATTTTATTTCCATAGAAAATTCAATATATTCATATTGGTTGTTGAGATGGTCTAGGAAATCATTGAGGTGATCTCTCCCATGTGGACAAATCCCATTTGTCATCCACATTTCTCTTCCAAACTTTCGGTTTTAGGGGAGAAGTGTTGATAGTTATTCTTTCAAATTTATCCACGTATAGGTTAGCGACGATGCGAGATAAAGGTGAACCCATGGTCACACCTTCAAACTCATGTTCATAAATTTCATCACGGAAACTGAAGTATTATATTTTAGATATATTCTAACTAGTTCTTGTTGAACTTTGGTTGTCATTGATGTCAAATGATGTCAAAGAGGATTCAGTATCCTTGTGCAAATTTGAATAAGTATAAGAAATACAGTTTGAAGAAGTACATATGAAGTACACCGAGATTGGAGAAGTACATCCAGTTTGAATATACATGTGCAAGTCCCAAGTACACCTAGTCATGCTACTTCAAGGTAACAAAAGAGTTGGTTGGACAAGTTTCAGGAGTGCACAAGAGGATTGGGATCAAGAAGTGGTTGGACAAGTATGCAAGTCTCGGAAGTGTGCAATACCCACAAATCGAAAGAAGTACACAAGTTGTTGAAGCACGCAAGAGTCTCGGAAGAAAGTGGTGGTCGGACAAGTCAAATGCGCAAGACCCACAAGCGATGATACTTCAAGGGACCAAGACCAGACACAAAGTGATTCCAAAGTGTGCAAGACTCATTATGCAAAGGACCAAGTATGCACAAGACAGACAAAGTGTGATACCTCAGTGGATCAAATTTGGCAGAAGCATGAATCAAGCTTAACCGTGAAGCAAGGAAAAAGGGGTGCTACGACCAACTTGTGGACATACCGTCTGCACAATACAAGTATAAATAAGAAGCCAAGTTTGAGAGTTGAAATAAGCTTGAAGATGCGAATGTGGTAGTACTATGATTTGGCAAGATTCTAATTCTTGGGATATCAATGGCTCGTGGAACCAGAACAACATGATCTAGTAGAGAGCCAAGTGCACACGAACAGAAGAACAGAACTGCTAATGGTGCGCAAGATGATGTAGTTTATCTATGACAGTTGCGCGAAGAAAAAAATGTTTCACTGTAGATGATGCGCGAGATGATGGCCCAAGTGCGTAAGAATAAAAAGACAGTATCGTAGATAGTACGTTGAAAGTCACAAATGATCTAAGACAAATGCGTAAAGACAGATGTGAAGTACAGCAGAAGGTGCGCAAAATGATGTGAGTGATCTGATACAGATGTGCAAAGCCATAATAGCAACACAACATAGGATGCGCAATATCAGCTAAGTTTGTAGATGCGCAGAAACAGAACGGTATGTTGAAGCAGTGCACGATTGAGAAATATGAAGTCAAGTGTGTAATGTTGATGTAGTGAAGTGAAGTACGTGATGCGGTTTAGAGATTGCAAGATCTCAGTATACAAAAGGTGCGCATAACTAAATGAATTGTAGATAATATTAAGAGTGTGCAGATCAGTAGAAAAACAAAGAAGTACCTTATATAGTCATATCATGGCAGCAGGACAGGGAAAGGAACAGGGGTTCGGTGCCTCCTATAGGGTTCCTAACCTAGGTCCCCTATTTAATAAATAAATCTAACTTTTTAACTGTTACTTACTGTGTCAAATTTCAGGTTTTCATGTTTTGGTTAAACTTCATGCTTGAAAATAAATATAAAGTTCACATTTACGGGATTGGAATTAATATGTCATATTCATTTGTTACTAACATTTACTATCCATTACACTGCAATTTACAGCCAACCAATTCAATCCCACTGCAATTTCTCCAACAAGAACCCCCTTCACTCTGCTCTATAATTTTCTTCTATCTCTCCTCCAAATTTCCCCAAAAACATGCTAAGGTGAAGATGCCCTTCTCCCCTTCCTCTTCTCAACCTTATCCTCTCCCTTGCCGACTCTTTCCCCTCTACCATCAATACCTTATCCTTAACATAAATGTCCCAACCCCCATGACATTCCTTGAGCCCTTAACCTTTGACTCTCATTAATCATTAAAATATTATATATATTGTGTAATAAATGCATGGGTTGGTTCACAATGTTTTATTTTTACACGTTTCAACCGTAATAAATTCTAACTTACATTCTTGGACCTGTAACTCAAGTTTCACCATTATAACTAATAAATCATTTTTATTTAATTAACTCAAATATAATTCAACACTTGTTTATTAATGGCATATGGTATTATTTATAATTTACACCATGGTTCTAAACAACTACGACATAATTATAATAAATTAAGTAATATATAAATTAAACCTTATCCCTATATTTTAATTAATGAATTAATATCATTTGATACGTAATTAATATTATCATTCCAAGTTAAAATTATCCTTACTAACATTACAATCACCTTTTAACATTTTAACCCTTAGTCTTTGCTAATCAAACTCATTAACATTCAATTAAGCATTATTAACCAAATGCATATTTTACTACCTAAATTAACCGTAACTTGTTTATTAATCAACAATAATTAATCATTAATCGACAATAATTTACATTAATCAACATTATTAACCTTAATCGACAATAATTAACATTAATCTACATTATTAACATTAATCAATATTATTAACATTAATCAACAATAATTAATTATTAATCGACAATAATTAACATTATTATTCAACAATATTTCACGCAATTTATAAATATGTAGGCAAGTTATGTAAGCGTAGCTACCGCTTACATACCTCGCATAAGTACACTAATAGTACTAAATCACATACATCAATCATAATCCCAAAATTTATTGTTCACTGACACATGTTTAACATAGTTTGCAAGGTACAGTCTTTTACCTAACTACATCTTATTAAGTTACGACAATTCATACATTACTGAGTTACGACACATAATCAATCAAGGGTTTTCCGCCTACATAGTGAGATCTCGTTTTCATCCCGACTTCAAGCTACACCTATCTACCTACATCATCTACCTAAATCCCAACTAACTTCCACATCCTATCCTTTCCTCTGCTGGACTACCCTGAAGTGTCAAGCCATGACCAGCTCCAGCTGGAACCCGTAAGCGGAAGTGTCGACTACATCGACCAAGCTTCCCCAGCAGGAAACCACCAATCATCGTCACACACCTTGGGGAGCGCATCGTAGCACAGCTCTCCCATGACTGGGTTTCGGGGATAAACGGTGGGTAAATCCTCCACCCCCCTAATGGAACAAGGGACTATGTCTACTCGACATATAACTGTGTTGCACCTGTACTCAGTTTGTCATCGTATAACCAATCTGGGAGGTTGAGTTTCCTGAAACCCTACCCCACCCATACATCATAATAAACAGCATAATAATCATGTGAAATTAAATAATGCATCACTTGCATACCATTTATCTTTCGGAGTCCATGTCCCCGAGGCTCTCCCACCTCGTAGGATCCAGCTATCACTTAGCCATTCTAACCTGTAAGTCAGTCCTCGACATACAATCTAGAATATCGTGCACAAATCCTCAACATGTACACATACATTTCATCATAACATAACAACAATAATCAATTCATTATATTCACCATGCACCTGGTATAACATTCATTCGTTCAACAAATAACTTTAACGGTATCCACGTACCCATCATTCATTAACTTGCATATATGATACATAATTAACACATGATACATATCTAACATGACTACATATCATAATACTATCACCACACACACACACATATATATCGCCAAATAATAGAACCATATGTCCACAGTGTCGTCAAACCGATGAAGTCTCGCAGTCAAGCAAATACAACATATAACAGTAGTTCAGGTAGTAATGTCAAAACGGGGCGTTACACCTCCTTCTAGTTGAAGCTGGTAAATCAGGGAGTCGAAGCTTCCTTCAAGTTAGTGCCTGTACAACCAGGGGGTTGGTGCCTCCTTCTACTTGGTGCTGGAGAACTTCAAAAGTTGGTGCTTCCATGAATGTAATATTTTTAATATAAGAGAGCATTCTATGGTTTTCTCCCATTTGGGTTTCCACGTAAAAATATTTGTGTTTTATGTATTTCGCATGTGATGTGAATGTTTCTATTTATGGTGAATGCACAATTTAATTTTCAGCTCAAATTGATCAGAAGCAAAAATTGTTCATAACTCCGCTAATATTGATTCACCCCCCCTCTCAATATTAATTAGATTCCAACATTTCTACCATTTATGGATCAGTAACATTTCTATGACATCGATAGAATCATTGACCAAAATATTGGTGAAAGTGACACCACATCAAAACTCACCATAATATCATGATTTTCTAGTTTTATATCCTTGATGTTATCCACAAATTGAGTTGAGTCTTTTATAAAAGATGAAGTATGTCTAGCAAGAGGAGTTAGGGTTATGGCAAGGTACTTTGTTGTTGGAATATGTAATGATGACTAGTGTGGTGTTGTTGGTTGTGTAAGAGCGGAATTTTCCTGAAGAATAAGAAGATCAAGTCTTCTTGTGGATGTTTCCCTATTTGGGATTTTACCGCGTAAAATGGTACTCTCTTTTCTCATTCCTTTCCTCTCTTGAACTTGTTATTGATTATTTGATGCTTGTGTTGATAGGAGATTAGACTAGTAAGAACTACTTATTGATTTACATGTTAGTTATTTATTTTTGTATGTTAATGCATATTTCTCAATAATCTAACATTTGCGAGGTTGTAGGTGGGTGAGCCAATAGTGTTTACTATAGGTTTGAAAGGGACCCCTTCTTTGTGAATTTTTGGCACTCAATAGATGCGAGGCATGGTAACTCCATTAGGTATAGGTTTCTTTTTTCAAAAAATCATCAAGGGATGTTTATAACATTCTTAACCTCCTTCATGATTCTATTTCTAGGATCTTTCAGAATTTTCTTATAATTGTTGCTGGTTGTAATATGCTCTATCATTTTTCAGTGGTAGTCTTTGGTGTCCAAAATGTCAATTGCATTTTCTTTATCAACTCTTAGGATTGTTATGTCCTTATTAGATCTGATATTTTTCAAAGCTTGTATTTCTTCATTATTGATGTTACCTTATTGGGGCATGGCCTTCCTCAAAGCAAGAACTCACTCTTGTCTAACCTCCTCAAAGCTATTTAAAGGGAGCATCCTTATTGATTTCTCCACATGACATATGAAATCCTCATAGGTAATTCTATTTATTGTTATCAAATCCTAGCAAAAATAATATTCTCCATCCATCTAGAGTTTCTATATCAATTGAAATTGCTTAAGCCTGGTGGGATTCTTGAGTATTGACAGGGTGTGTTGGTAGCCTAAATCTAGGGATTTTTTCGTCGAATATAATATAATTTATTATAAAGCATTTTTGGAATGTCTTAATTTTTATAATCCATTTATAATCAAGTTATAATTGTTAATAACATTATGCTTAATATTATGTATGGTCTTATGCTTGATATTATGTATGACGTTATGTTATAGGTATTTGAGTCTCTAATTCCAATGATAAAGAAGATCTTAAAAGTGCTAACTTGGTTTCCTCCACTTCTTGAAATTATGACACAATCTTGCTCTCACTCCCTTTTGTTAGTATATCTTTTGCTTTACATATGTTTCTAATTGATACTCATGTTTTACATATATCCATTGAACATATTCAAACACTATATGAAATATCAACTGGACTTTTAAAGTATAACTTTATCACTTTTGTGTATTTTAACCCTCATTTTCAAAGACTATATGGTGATGCATGCAGAGATTGAATGGTGATTTATATTGACATGGGAGAGAAGGAAGAATTACAAATTAAACACGAAACACTTATGCAGTGGGAATATACCAAAAATAAAATAACTCTTATATGTGTAAAAAAATTGGAATTTTCAAATTGTGTATGCATTACTATGTTTACAAAACTAGAAAATTGAACCAAAGAATGGATTACTATGTTTACAGAACTATAAAATTGAACCAACAAAATGAAATGGTTCACCTCATGTTCTTACTTTGTTTTGATTGAAAAAAAAATGCTTATAGGTGATGAAAACAATTATAGATAAAAGAATAAGGAAGTTGTAAGTGTTGGGTGACTCTAAATTGCTATGGACTGGGCAAATGTGAAGTGCCGACTTACAAATATGGGTATGGGACCTATTATGCATATAGTTTTTGAGGTAAAAATCATTTTAATTTATCTCCTTTACTCATATTTTCAGGGGATTTGTCACAAAAGTAAACTCCCTTTCTAAGGTTGCTCTATCTTTGCATGAAGGCTCAGTGGTAGCAAAAGAATTTAGGGGAGAAGAACTTTTGTATGATTCTCTCATATCTATATTTTGACTTATTGTGTATTGTCGTCCTTAGGAAATGTCTTGTAGGGTTAATTCCCTAGTGTCCTTAAGCGATTATTTTGTAGTGTTGTTGTAATGAGAATGTTTGGTCACTTAAAAAGACCATGATATCTTTTGGGAAGATTGTAATAAGTAGATGCATAAATAGGACATATATTGTTTTTTATTTTAAAAAAATGCAACCTTGAAGCTTGGAAAATGTAATTTTGATTTCTCTATAAAAATATCAAATAGAATTTTTTTCTCAAAAAAATAAAATAATGAGAAGTAAGATATTGATAACTTATAGATGCATAGAAACTAAAAATAGGGTAAATGCTCTTGTGAGAAGAAAGTCTCAATAACTTTACAACTTGAACAATAACTTATTCCAAAAGCATGTTCCAATGTTCATTCCAAATTGGGCAAATCTTGTTGTAAAATGTTCATGAAAACATGTCCAAATTGGGCGATGTCCACATCTACAAATAATATATTAGAAAAAATTACCTTGACAACAACGTTTATGTACTTAAATTTAATTATAGCACTTTCATACAACTATACCCAAAATACACATTTATAATGAAATGTAATTGAGATACACCTATAATATACACTCACATATGGATTCAATAATAATAGCAATCTTTTTTCATCTCTTACTTATTACAAATTTTCATTTCAAATTAGCCTTACAAGGTTAGCGAAATTTTGGATAATCAATATGCTTCTAAATAAAAGAGCATTTTTTTGTTACTAAGTAGTGTACACCATTACATTCAAATATTTCTTCCTAGGAGTAACCATATATGGATTTTCAAAGAGAAGATTCAAATGGCCTTAAATTAAATATTACTCATCAAAATTCAAAATAAAATTGAGAAATTTTTTGATAAGGGTTATATTGTGCCTTTCTTCGAAACTATCATCTTATTTACAAAAAGAAACTACAACATACACATTAACAAAATGAAAACAAAGATAAACTTGAAACTCAACAATGGGAAGGAGATCATGGAGTTGATCCAAAAAAACCCAAATAAATTAAAGAACTTCATCTAAATTAACTCGTTATTGTTTAAATCCATTAGACGCTCAATCCCTACTTTCTAAGGGAGGAACTATACAATTAGGTTTGTCAAGATACATGTACTTAAAGATATATTAACTTCTATTAAATAAACTATGTATTTGAGGCAAACTAGTGCTAAGCTTTCTTAGCAATAATATGTGATTGAGTGTTAGATCTTTTCCTCGCTGACTCAATATTCTTTGATAAAAAAATTATGCATGCAAGAACATTCTTCACCATCAATTTCAAATTGATTACAACTTTCAAGGTATCTGGCGTGCTCTCTTGTCTTGGGGATCCTAGGTGGGGAACCAAGAGGGTCTCTATTCATCATTTACTACTTCTACTTATCTCATGGCCTTTCCTTTTTTCTATTAACTATCTAGTTTCCATCGTGAATGGTAGAAGAGGTTGCATATTGAATACGACTATTATGGACTTTATATTTCACTATCTCCTTGACTCATTAGGCCCTCATCCAATATCACATAAAAGGGCACCATATCATTTTAGCATTGGATGATCTTATTTGCAATATCTTTGTATATTTTATGATGGTGTAAGATGAAACTGGAACTAGTCTATGTTGTATCATCACCTTTGCCACTAACACTCTAGTTATACACTTGATTGTTGTATATTTGATTGTTTTTTCACTATTTACTTTCTTGGAATTTTACTAAACCCTCTTCCATGAGGTTTGGTAATGCAATCTTATGAGGTGTCAAATTGAATCGGTCATTTATCCATATTAACAATACTTCAATGAAAATCAATGCAAATTTTAGAAAGGAAAAATGACTATGTTTGAAAGTTATTCATTTTCCTAACATTACTTCAATAATTAAGAATACAATTAATCATTTTGCAAGCTTCACAATACTTAAGGTGAAACCTAATAAGTGTTCTCATCGTTTAACTAAACCGTTGGAATTATGAAACCAAATCACTTTGTCGATTCATAGTTTTGAAATCAAGGTCACTTCATATAATCTTATAAACTAATATTTTCCATAATGAGATTTGCTTACCTGGAATCCTTATTACACAAAGATAGTTAGAATGGATTTGCAATGGAGAGAAATCATAGCTTAATAGTTAAGGTTCCTCTAAAGACACCAAGCGCTCTCAAAAGAAACATAGGATTCTAAAGAACTAAGGTAGGGCAAACAATTTTGTTCTTGGAGATGGAATTCAGCTAAACAAGGTTGTTGAAATGGCAGAGTTGGCCATTACCAATAGAATGAGGGGTTGCCAACTCACCGTAAATTCTCTTTTAGAATGGGCAAAAAACAATTGGGGTCAACGGCTTGGATATATCGCAAAGGTTCATACCCTTGCAAAAGGATGGTTTGTTTTCTTTCTTGAAAAACTGATCTACACATAATGGATCCTCCAAAAAAGCTGGTATATAGGAAATACATAGATAACCTTCAATATTTGGCCACCATTGTTTGATGCAAAAAGGGAGAGATTGGACATTTCCCCAATTTGGGTTCGAATGCCTAGGTTGCCACTAGATTTCTGGTCTGAAGATGTGTTTAGAAGTATAGGCAATAATTTAGGGGAATATATTGAAGCAGACATGTCATTGGACAAGATCGGGGAGATGAGAGCAGCAAAAATATTAGTCCGCCTGGATACATGGGAGGGGCTAAAGGAAGACATGGAAACTGATTTCATCCAGTTCACCTACATATAGAAATTGGACCATGAGGGTGTTCCCTTTGGGTGTAGAATATGTCACCATTATGTGCATTTGGTGTCCTCCTACCATCTCTTGTTCCGTCCCAAGAACACTTCCAGTTCAACAACCACCTCACTAAAGAGTGTGTCGAATGTGGATTTGATGGAAGTGGGTGGTCCATCGGTAAAAACCAGTAAATTTGGGGAGATTGAGGCTAAGGGAGATGGAACCACAGAGGTCCCGCGTCAATTATTATCTACTCAGGTGGTTTTGGGGCTCGATCAGCAAGGGGTACTCGCCTTGGAGGGGATGTAGAGGCTGTGAATATGCAGAAGACATCTAACACCTCAAAAACAGCGGGTACCTAGAATAAGATGGCCTTAGGTATGAATGATTCTTTTTTAGAAATATTTCTACATGTTCCACAGTTATGGTTACAAAATTTTCTCAGATTCAAGTCCTTACATCAATCATTGAATTGATGGACTCGCTCTCCCTAAATGGCCCCTCCTCCATTGTTCAATGCCCAACAATTTGGGTAGATGGTATGATATCCCAACCATATCTTTTGGTAAAGGATAGCCACTCATTAGATTCCAATTCCAGTTCTCCTAGGTACAATTTCAGACCTAGGGACCAAATTAACCCACGGGAGGTCTCAATCTAAATCCTAAGCTCTCTTGCGTTGGTAGGGGAAGGAGATCAAACTTGCACAAAGCACAAGAAAAAGCTAAGATTGATTTGGCTTCAGGGAAACAATCCTCTATTATGGGGGTGCTTAGAGCAGTTAGAGCCCTTGAAGGGGTTCCCAAATGAAAATAATATCCTTCAATTGTAGGGGGTTGGAAAACTCCTATAAAAAATTGCCTCTTAGGAGGTTGGTGGTTTCCAATGGTCAAGATATTATGATCTTACAAGAAACTCTTGGGGAAGGTATACAAGTGGAAAAATTCTTAAAGGGATATTGAAAGACTGGAATTTCATTGCATCTGATGTGAAAGGTCGGTCAAGAGGGTTGGCCATAGGCTAGAAACCTTTTGTTATTAAAGTGAATGAGAGTCAAGGTTCTGATTCGGCCTTGGCGGTGGATGTTTTGGTGGAAGAAATTGGGGTCTCGTTAACCATTATCAACATTTATGGTCCATATGGAGACAGACTCGACCTATTGGGATGAGTTAATTTCTAAATATTTTATCTCATCTCCAAAATTCATTATAGGGGGAGATCTCAACTTCTCTCTGGGTGTCTCTGAGTGTTGGGGTCCAAAGGCAATCCATGATCCTTTGGATGGATTTTTTCTACACCAGTTGGAAGAAAAGAACATTTTGTACATTCAACCAATAAGATTATTGCCAAGATGGAGAAACATGAGAGTAGGAGAGGAGCACATTTCCAAAAGGCTGGATAGATTCCTTATTGTTTCTCAGTTGTTGGAACAACTAAACTATGTGGGGTAGTGGTTAGGAAGATGGAGATATTTAGATCGCATCCCAATTTTTATGGAAATTAAAGGGTCCATTAAGAAACCACCCAACCCCTTCAAATACAATTCAGGATGGTCTAAAGATGAAGGGTTCAAGAACCTTATTATGGAACTTTGGCACCTTATAAATCTAGAATCTCATAATTGGTCCTCAAATCACTTTGCTAATAATCTTAAAAGGATGAAGTAGGCAACTAACAAATGGGCACATCAAAAAACGATTTAGGAAGAACGATGCCTAATAAGCATTGAACATTCTCTCAAAACTATTTATGAATCAGAAGGGGGTGGTTTCTTGAAAAATGAGACAAAATCTTAGTCATGTCAGCTGGAAAAGAAGAAAAAGAAGTCGTCATCAGAGCAAGAAGAAGCTTGGAGATTGAAAATGCGATCTCTATGGATAAAGTGAGAGGATGAGAATACAAAATTCTTTCAATCCTATGCAAAAGTTCGCAAGCTCAGAAACACTATATGGGGGATGAAGGACAAAGAAGGCCAAGAGAACTCTGCTTTTCAAGGCCTGACAAAGACTGGTAGAGACCACTTTTATAACAGGGCCTCTATTGCATAAATCATTCGGTTGGCTCATCCTTTCCCTAGATTTTTCAATGAGGAAAATATAGATTTGATGGAGGAGGACTCGAAGGAGGAACTACTGGAAGTGCTTCATAGAACTTTTGGAAGTGATTCATAGATTTCAAAAGGATAAAATCCCAGGGCCAGATGGATGGTTGATTGAATTCTTTCTAGATTTATTTGAAATTATGTGGGAGGATGTAATGTCCCCATTTTGACTCCCTTTGCATTTAAATCGTAAATGATGTAAATATTGTTATTTAATCATGGTGAGGAGCTCAAGGCCAAGGCCCCACCATTGATTTAGCATTTTATGTATCGACAATTAAAGAAATAGATGCCTATTGTTCTTGTGCTAGATAGGCACAATGTAAATAAGACATCATGTAAATACGAATTTTAATGAAAAATACCCACAACTAGCTATGCAATGCAACAAAGAGATGGGGGCATGATTCTACAAGGAATAGGGAGGGAAATTATTCAAACCCTTGAGCCAATGGTGTTAATCCATGTGTCAATAAGAAAACCCATAAACCACCAAATACCCATTTTGGGTTATGGACCCAATCATTTAATTCTTCCAAAAATTGGTTGAGGTAGTTAATGCCTTGGGAATGAAGAGGTATGGCAGCCAATTTCGTGTATGGGCAAGCCATCAACTTGGGAAATCATATTTTGTCTCCTTGGGCAAGAAAACACCCACGAAATGGTGCCCAAAGCCATTCTGAACCCATAGTCTTTCATCCTCTCACGCAAATTGAGACTGATGGAAGTTACATTCACGTTTTTCATAAAAAAACGCAGGGTTTTCCTTGCCCAAAAACTCGTTTTTGGTTTTGGACAGTAGCTGGGAAGAAGGGGCTGCGATTTGGGACCATATGGAGGTCGTTTTGTCCCAGAATTGCCATGGGCATTTTTCCTAAAAACGATTTCTGCTTCCTGGGGTTTTCCCAAACCTCCATTGTTCATTTTTAGCCTTCCCACGTTTTTCTGAAGCTCAGGGAATCATTTTCATGCCTATCACTATACAAACGTTTTTCTCCTGTCCAGCCATTGTAGTTAGCTGATTATCTGCATCCCTGTTTGATTTGGAGACTGTAAGCAAGATATTGGAGTGGTAGTGGACAGAGAGGGCTTGATAAACCTAGTGGGGGAGACAACCTCTCAAGAAGATCAAGAGGGCTTTGGCTACTCTTCTATGCACGCCCTGAGAGCACTAGATGGGGAAGGTATGGCTTGAGGGACTGTACAGCAGTGAAAAGAATACTTCCTTATGCTGGGTGTGTAGGTATTGTGAGTGCCAAGCTAGATAGATCTTGTAAGGTTATCCGTGGCTCTGTGCTTGAGCTCACTAGCTTAGCAACTCTTCCTTTCCATTTCCTAGCAGCCTGATAAACCCAATAGTAGATTGGCTTGGCTCATCTTGGTGTATGCTTGGCTATGTGTGAGTCTGTTGTTCCCTGGTTCCTTGTAGAAATCATGCCCAGCTCGGGGGGTGGCAGTTGTATCAAGAGGTTGATAAGCACAACTGGCCTATGGTTGGGTGGAACGTTGCAGATGCATAGCTGGTTGCTTGGGACTACTTTGTTAAGATAAGTATTCTCTTGTGTTAAATTTGCAATTATTTATTTATGAATATCTTGAATGTATGTTAGATATTAAACATGATTTTTAATCCCGCTGTGTTTCTATAATATGCACATGTATATGTCTTTTTATCAATGAGTTTTTACTTAATGGATATGGGGCTAGATGCCCAGTTTTAGCATCACGTCCTCTCTATCATGCTGGTATGATAGGAGGGGACATTACAGAGGACATCCTAAAGGAAGTGGAGGAAACTAGGACTACTAGGAGAATTTTGGAATCCTTCAACTCAAATTTCATTACTCTTATTCCAAAGAAGGATAACCCGGCCTCCTTCAATGAGTTCAAACCAGTCTCTCTAGCAAATGGAATTTATAAGATCGTGGCTAAAATTATTGTCAAAAGAATCAAAGTTGTTTTGTCAAATCACATCTCCAAGTAATAGTTTGGGTTATTAGAAGGAAGACAAATTCATGAGGTGACAGGGGTTGCCAAAAAAGACAAAGGTGCAATCATCACGATTGACCTGTCAAAAGCATACAATCGTGTCAACTGGATTTATATCTGGCTACACCTTACACATCTTGGGTTTGAATTTCCTTTCATTGAATGGATAATGGGATGTATCACCTCTATGTCATTTGTTGCTCTAATCAATGGGTTGGCATCTACTTTCTTTCAAACAGAAAGAGGGATGAGACAATGATGCCCCTCTACCAATTTCTCTTTATGTTGGTTGTGGAAGGAAACAGTAGAGTTGTGGATGAGGCTAAAAGGTCAGATACAATTAAAGGGATCAGGATATCACACATATTCCACATCACAGATCTTCTATTTGTCAACAATATCCTCTTATTTTTTATGGATATCAAAGGGACGCAAATTTGGTGGCAAATATTTTGGACCTTTTCTGCAAATCCACAGGTATGATGATAAACATTCAAAAATACACCTTGTACTACTTAAACATGGAGGAGGCAAAGGTAAGATACTAGAATTCCACTTTCCCTTTTCCAAATTTAGATCTAGAGGACTGCCTGAAATATTTGGGTTTTCATTTAAAACCTAACAACTTTCAAAAGAAATACTAGATGTGGCTAGTGACAAAAATTGAAAATAGAATCAATGTATGGTGTCATAAGTTTCTCTCCAAAGTTGGAAGACTAGTACTGGTAAAATCAATGCTGGAGGCGATACCATTATAGTGTATGTCATTGGCTTGGATACCAAAAGGTGTCTTGGAAATATCCAGAAGTATTTGCTTCAATTTTTTATGGAGTGTCCATAAATATCATTTCATGATGTCGTGGGTTAGATGGGAAAGGATTGTCGTTCTGAAAGCTCTTGGCGGTTGGGGCCTCAAAAATATATTCCTTTTTTCGAAGGCTCTAGCGGCCAAAGGATCCTAGAGACTCCTCTCTACAAATATTTTATGGAAAATGATGTTGAATAGAAATATATAGTGCCAAACTCTATCATGTATTGGGTAAGACCACCTAATAAAAAAGGATCGAATCAGGCCATCATTTGGAAAGCAGTAATAAGCTCTTTTGATCTTGTTGGTGATAGGATGGCATGGAAAATTGGGAAAGGGAATAAGGTTCGAATAGGTATGGATCCTTGGTCAGTATGCAGGGGTCGACACCTTCTCCCACTTCCAACACTATAAAACCTTCATGAAGAGGGTTTCTATACCTTAAACCAAGTAGCGGATCCAATATCTGCTACATTATGGAGTCATGGGTGAAAGACTGCTAGGTAGAGGGGATTCACAAAAAATGATAGGGATATGTGGAGAAACTATACTTAATATTTGAAGGATTTTCATGTGCATGTTAGGAATGTGGAGGATAAACTTATTTGGTACTATGCACCCATGGGCGGATATACACCAAAACAGGGTTATATCCAGCTAAAAATGGATATTGTGAACAAAGAGATCTTATGGTGGTGGAAGATGCTTTGGAATCTCAAATGCCCTTTGAAATCCTGTTTATTAATGTGATTTATTATTGAAAACAAGATCCCAACCTAAGGCAATATTCGGAAACAAAAATTTAAAGTCCCAAGCTGGTCTTCTCTCTGTAAATCAGATGAGGAATCGACTCTTCATCTTTTAATCGAGTACCCCTTCTCGTGGGAAATCTGGAATAAATTCTCAAGAATGACAGGTCAAGTATTAAATTGGAATGGGATTTCTACGGTAGTAGATTTGCAAAATTGGTTCACAATCACCACAAACAAGCCCTATAGGGCACTCCCTATGATTCTATGCTGGGGCGTTTGGATTTCCAGAAATAACACTATTTTTCAAGAGAAGAGCATTGTTCCAAAATTGGTGGCGGTGAACAATGTAAGCATCCTATTCAATTTTCCACAAACAAAAGGGGAAGCGCTAGTCCATAGAATCACCTCAGAAGAGATAGACAAGACAATTCCTTGGGCATATTTTGATGGTGCCTCACAAAATGAACAATCCCAATGTGGAGGAGGGGTGATTCTTGTAAGTTTTAAACATTTGCAAAGAAGCAAAGCATATAGATTCTTTTAAGAAAAATAGAGATTACATCAAAGAATTCACACATAATACATAGAGATTTACCCTTGAAACCCTTAATCAAGAAAACCAACAAAACTTAGAGCCACCCCTCTTATTTTCTCATATCGATTATTAACTACTCACAATACAAATATAGGTATTCTACAGCATCCAAAACCCTAATATGTTAACCCGAATTAGAAAATAGACTCCAATACCTTAACCAGGATTAAATTACATATTTTTAGAAAGAACCCAAAAATAGGTAGAAAATGGCCCCAAAAATTTCGAACTCGCTTCGCCCATTTCCGATGTCCACTTGGAGGAAGGGGGAAGGCATTGGCGGGTGCGCAGTCAAAGACGCACACACACACATGCAAAGAATATAACACATACCCAACAATTATTTACTTAAATGATACTAAATACTTCAAATTAATAACATTAGGATTTGGGAGAGGAACCAATAACTATACAAAACTTTATGCTTTCAAAATCCTTCTCCTCTTTGCCTTTAAAAAGGGGTGCTAATATATCCGGGTTTTTAGGGATTCAATGTTGTTCATTAACCGATTAAAGGGATCACAAAGATGCACAAACATCAATCTTTCTCCTTCATTAGAAGAAATACATGAAATCAAATCAAAGTTTAATTCCATCACCTGCATGCATGTTTACAGAGAAAGACACCAGGAAGTAGAAACATTATCTAAGGAAGGCCTATCACAAGATAACGAACAATTTAAAATAGAGGAGCATACAGGGGATCAATCCTTCCAATATTATCATAGGCCCTTTATCGAGGCAAAGTAGGATACAAATGCAGGGCCTTCATAAAATTCACACAATTTTTGTACATGTTATAGACTTCATGTTAATAGCGGATGTTCCAGGGTATATAAAATTTTGAGGCCTCCCAAAGTTGTCGGATATATGAACTTAAACAAGATTATGCTACAACTTATCTTTATGAAACTATATAGAAGAAGATGGATGGTTCAGAAACACTTTTTATGGGGGAAGGGTTTAATGTTTAAGGGCTTAGGGGCTTAGGGGTTTATGGGTTTAGGGATTAGGGGTTAAGGGATTAGATCTTAGGATTAGGTAGTTTAATGGTTAAATGCTTACAGATTATAGGTTAAGTTATTAATGTTTAATTTCTTAGGCATAGATTTTTATGGGTTAAGGGATTAGGGATTAGGGCTTAAGGGTTTAAGGGTCAATGGATTAGGGGTTAGGGGATTTAGGGCTTATGTTACGGGATTAGGGATTAGGATTTTAGGGCTTAAGGGTTAAGGGATTAGGGATTAGGGTTTATGGGATTAAATTTCAAGGGCTCGGGGGACAAGGGCTTTAAAAGGGTAAGGGCCTAGTGATTATGGGTTAAGGGCATTTTCTTTTAAAATTTATAATTATTTTCTTATTATAAAGTTTATTTTACAATATGTGATGTAATTTTTTATATTTTTTTTTAATTTAGATTGATTTGGATTATTATATATGTTAATTTAAAACTATATGTGATATGTAGAACAGTCGGTGGCAGGTGATGGTTAAGACACCCCTAAGCGGAAAGGTCGTCGGTTTGAAAACCCACGGATACTAAAATCCAACCATGCTAAGGGTTGGTGCAGTCCAGGCCGGGTGTGATCCCTGGGTGATTTTGACGGCTTAGATTCCCCTGGTTCGTGGTCTCTCAGCCAATGGCGAACCCTGCTAGTCAGGGGGTACTACCACTTGCCACCAAAAAAAAAATCTATGTTAATTTAAAAAATATTATTAATATTGAATATTCATGTTTTGATATGAAATAGGAAACTAAAATTGAGCTTTAAATTATTAAAATTTCACCTAACTCTAGGTGATTAAATTTTTTTCTTTCGTTTAATTATTTTATTTTTAGTTCTTAATAAAACATATTGCAAAATTATGTTCAACATAATAATGGAACCATTATAAAAATAATGAAGTTAACAAAGTTGCTTATTGAAATCATTGTGAATTATGTGCATTAATTTTTTATTAAGTTTTGTGTCTTCACAAATATGTTGATACAAAATGAATGGAAGAAGAATATGAAATTGAAAATCGGGGTTAGGTGGTTTAATGGTTAGTTGCTTAGGGATTATATTGGGTCAAGGGATTAATGCAAGACATCCATTGACCCTGCACAGTGAGTAGTGAATGGGGCCAACGCTTAAATTTCTTCAAATTGTGCATGTATGCATTGAAATTTGACATGGTTAGACTAGACACGTGCCTTAATAGTATGGGAGGGTTGCAAGACTCAAGGATGTCTAATGTCCTCACATACTCTTTGAGATCATCCACGTTTCCATCAACGTCCAACATGCACATCTCATTGTCATCTTCGTCATTCCCATCTATAGAATCTTTGTTGGAACTCTCTTGAAATGCCATGGAACTTCCAACATGCCCATCACCAATTTCGTCCATCAACCCCGCATAGTGAGCTATGAATGGGGCCAACGTTGAAATTTCTTCAAAATGTGACTATATGTGTTGAAATTTTATATAGTTAGACTAGGCACATGCCTTGATGGTATGGGAGGGTTTTAAGACTCAAGGACATCATTCTCATCAGTATTTCCATCATCATCTCCATCATCATGGTTGTAATTTCTATCGTCATCATAATCATATTCATCATGACCCAATTTTTCGATCCATGCCAACAAAGATCAAACCCGACATACCCATCTTTGCAGCGAAACCGCTAATGAAGATGTCAATTTCCATGTCTTTTCCTTTTTCTTGTGGCATTCTTCGAGACTATTAAACCATGATTCTATTAAGCTAAGACATCCCAAAAGAATTTTCTAAGGTCCAACATGCAAGTGATTTAATCATTAATTGCATGCGTCAAAATATGGCATGGTTAGACTAGACAAATGACATGACGGTATGGGAGGGTTTCAAGACTCAAGGATGTATAATGTCCCCACATACTCTTTGAGATCGTCCACGTTTCCATCAACGTTCATCATGCATGTCTCATTGTCATCATTCTCCATTCTCATATACAGAATCTTTGTCATAACTCTCTTGAAATTTCATGGAACTTCCAACATGTCCATCACCAATGTCATCCATTGACCTCGAACAGTGAGCAATGAATGGGACCAACATTGAAATTTCTTCAAAATGTGACTGTATGAGTTGAAATTTTACATGGTTAGAATAGGTGCATGCCTTGACGGTATGGGAGGGTTTTAAGACTCAAGTACATCATTCTCATCATCATGGTTGTAATTTCCATCATCATCATCATAATTATATTCATCGTGACCCAATTTGTACATCCATGCCAACAAAGATCAAACCTGACATACCCATCTTTGTAGTGAAACCGCTAATGAGGGTGTCAATTTCTATGTCTTTGCCTTTTTCTTGTGGCATTCATCAAGTCGACTAAACCATGATTTTATTAAGCTAAGACATCCCAAAAGAATTTTCTAAGGTCCAACTTGCAAGTGATTTAATGGTTAATTTCTTATTGATTATATCGTGTGAAGGGCTTAATGACATCAATCTATCCTGCACAATGAACAATGAATGGGGCCAATGTTGAAATTTATTCAAACAACACCTGTATGCGTCGAAATTTGACATAGTTGGGCTAGACACATGCCTTGACAGTATGGGATGGTTTCAAGACTCAAGGATGTCTGATGTCCCCACATAATCTTTGAGATAGTCCACTTTTCCATAAACCTTCAACATGCACGTCTCATTGTCATCAATCGTCATTCCCGTCTATAGAATATTTGTTGGAACTATCTTGAAATTTCATGGAACTTCCAATATGAGCAGTGAATGGGGCCAACGTCGAAATTTCTTCAAAATGTGATTGTATGCATGGAAATTTTACATGGTTAGAATAGGCACATGCCTTGATGACGTGGGAGGGTTTTAACGCTTAAGGAAATTATTCTCATCATCATGGTTTTAATTTCCATTTCCATCATGACCCAATTTTTCCATCCATGCCAACAAAGATCAAACCCAACATACCCATTGTTGCAGTGAAACCGCTAATGAAGATGTCAATTTCCATGTATTTGCCTTTTTCTTGGGAATTCTTCGAGACGATTAAACCATGATTCTATTAAGATAAGAAATCCGAAAATAATTTTCTAGAGTCCAACATGCAAGTGGTTTAATGGTTAATTTCTTAGGGATTGAGCAGTGAATGGGGCCAACGTTGAAATTTCTTCAAATTGTGCCTGTATACGTTGAAATTTGACATGGTCAGACTAGACACATGCCTTGACGGTATGGGAGGGTTTCAAGACTCAAGGATGACTCATGTCCCAACACAATATTTGACATTGTTCATGTTTCCATCAATGTTCATCATGCACCTCTCATTGTCATGATTCGCCATTCTCATATTAGAATTCTTGTCGGAACTATCTTGAAGGGTCAAGGGGTTAGGGGTTATATGGTATAAATGTTAAGGTGTTAGACTTAGTTTTAGTGAAATATTTCAATATGTTTTATAATATAAATAAAGGAACAAAATTTGCATATATTTTTCCTAATGGTTTGGATTTACATTTTGCTTAATGCAAAATCCACTAATCCACTTTGCATACATTTTGCCCGATGGTTTGGATTTACATTTTTTTACATATATGATATATGTAATTATATTTTTTAACAATCACATATTTAATGTATTATTATTCAATAGGCTCATCATCCTAGTTCAGTCCGAGTCTAACCAATAACCTAACAACACCTCGAAACCATTATCAACCAATAAATGACCACTAACCATGCTAACTCTTTTCCAAGTAATCCTATTTTTTTTTGCCAACAATTCATCCCATATTTTAAACACTTTAAGCATATTGAAATAGGTAATTTTATCAACACAAATAATACTAAAGCATTTTAAAGTTTGGACCATAAAAATCATCACTTTTTAAACGTGGATTACAAATAATTCTAAAAATTTAGAAGTCTTTCTCATTAACATTATTGTCTGCAACAATGCCATCTAGTGTAACTTTGTCAATGTTCATATGTTCTTTCAAGTAATTAATATTATTCTTGCTACATCATCCCAATAAGGTGGTATTATCATCATCCTCATCTTCACCTGCACCATCTTCATCATCAATGAAATTTGACTGTAGACCATCTATATTGTAACCATATGTATTTGGATCATCATTTTATATACCTTCCATATTGTTGTCTTCTATAAGATCATCTAAGTTTTGATTTTTGTCTTCGTGTGCCTGAACATAACCATCTTCAACATCATCATGGATGTCAATTTCTTCTATGTTATCTAATCCCTCTCTCTCATTTGGTTAGCTATCATTGTTCTGCTCAGTATCCACTGAGGCATCGTCAAATACATGCCTTAGTCTTGGATCATAATGTATGACAAATACCCATTTCGGGTGTCTCTAATCCCTCTCTCTCATATGGTTGGCTATCATTGTTCTGCTCGGTATCCACTACGACATCGTCAAATACATGCCTTAGTATTGGATCATAATGTATGACAAATACCCATTACGGGTCCAAAATATCTTCATAGAAAAATACCTGCACATGAACGACATACATATATTATACTACGTTATAACAAATTTATTGATTAATAAACACACACACACAGAGGGATATATATAAATATATAGTGTATCGGGCTAAATCAGGAAGAAGACAAGTTGTCTAAAATTTCTCTTCTCCTGGATCCAGGTTCGATAGTAGAGGAGATGCGCTAGGGGATGCATACTCTGCCTGGTTGATACTTTTAGTTTATGTTTTAAAGGACAACAAATGTATTTTGTCTCATGTAATAGATTAAGCATTCTCATATGAGATGAGAACTTTTGATTTTCTTGAACACATGTATGTAATGACAACTCGTGGACAAACGATGTAAGTCCTTCAAGGACAGTCTAGGTTATTCAATATGAATAAAAGATTTTTTTCCTTGGAGAAAAATTTATATATATATATATATATATACAACCCAGTGGGTTATCTCAAGTGGTTGAGAGCTGTGAGTTGTAAGCAGAAGGTCTCGGGGTCAAATCCTCGGGTGGTTATGTATTGATATATAAGGGCCTCACTTGATGTGCCCACCGGGTTATGCCCCGTAATCAGGGTTGGTGGTTTACCTTGGGTACCATCCTCGAAATGAGGGGAAGTACCTGAGGGTTTCCCCACAACTTCTTACAAGAAAAAATAAATAATTAATAAAATTATATATATATATACGCAATAGACTATGAATTAATAGATTAATGATCACTAATGCTTCTTGTTTGAGTTAAATAAATACCTGCTCATAATGAATTGGTAGAACATAAGGCTCCTTATCCTTCGGTAGGAACCTTGATGAATCTACAGAAAACAATCCACTATGGGTATCATGTCTTTTTGTCCACTCAAATGCTTTATACCATCTACAGTTAAAAATAAAACATTTGAAAGAGTGGTAATCCAACTCAATAATTCTTGGATTTTCCCAGCATATTGTAGATTCCCTTCAATAATATTCTTATCTTTTGATCTTGCTCGATTGGATTACTTGAAATCAACCATGATGCCACAATCAAGGATCGTCTCTTTACATCTACACATTCTACATGATAATGTCGAACTTATGCCCACATTGTAGGATATTTTCTCACCTGTGAAAGACCATTTATTTTAGTGGAAACAAATATAATGACAAATATTTAAATAATTAATAGTGACAAAATTGTATTGAAACAACATTTTGTAAAATTACAACTGTACCTTTCTTTCACATCCTCTAGACATGTTGATTTCGGATAATTCCATGATATAGGTATTCAATACACTCCATTGTGCCATATATAAGCAAAGAAACTATTAGAAAAAACATTCCTTTATGTAGGGAAGAATGCAATTTGATTGTTAATTGAAGAATGTGATTTAGTAATTATCCTTTTTTGTGTTTTAGAATCTTTAATCTACTAATAAAGTGAATGAAGCTGTTATAGGTCAAATCTGCACTTCTTTGTCCGTGATCACATTGCTCTATCGATCACACAAAAGGACACCATGGATTGAAGAGCTAGATTGACTTAGATGAGTTATGGTTGGAATTACTCTTTACAACTGAGAAATTTACTGTTTCTCCTTATTTCACCACATGTGCACTACTCTTACTCTAGAAAACCAGCGCACACCTCAAAAGATGCGTTGCTTTCCTCAAGGACAACCAGCGCACACTTTCCAAAAAGTTGCAAACGCTTGTTGCAAAGCATGAAAGTTGTTTTCTGTGCGCTACTCTTGTTGTATGAAACTCACGCACATCTTAAGATGAAATCAAAAAATATATTAAGATTACGAATTGGGATTAGTTGAAGTTGGTTCTGCAACTTCCCCAACCTCCCAATTCAACCACCTCTCGAATCCAACTGCCTACCTTGTCCCATAAATACAAGGGGGATCCATGAGAAAGGGACCTAGAAGAAAGGCATTAAGTGTTGTTACGCTGGAGGAATTCCCAAGTCATTGTGAAGAGAAGGAGCCCAGGACTCGGTTGCAGAAGCATCTTGACACGTCAGGTATATTTGTACTGATTTATGCTTCTTTGACAATAAAAAGGTGGAAATACCCTTGCTGTCCCAATTCGAATGTCTATTGGATTGTATGTTCATTTGGTTTAATATATGATTGTATTTGATGTTTAATTGCTTTCAATTTCATCATATTTATTGCATTCAAGATACGCTGAGGAATATTTCCTTTGTGTTGCAGGTTCATCAAGCGGAAGATCAAGCAGAAGACCAAGCAAAATCTAGGACCAGTCGTCGATAAAAGGTACATCTTTTGATATCTTGATCTCTTTCATTTGTAAGAACTAAATGCAATATAATGAATGTATTTACCTATCAACCCCGCCCAAGTTGGTAGTGTCTCTCCTCACTATAAGGTATAAATCCTGAACAACAGACTGGCGACCATACTGGGGAGTAACCGTGTGTTTTTCTGCTCTAGGAGGCCTAGTTAGGTTTTTCTTCCAGTTCATTTTCAGTATATTTGTTCTTTGAGAGGTCTTATAGGTCTTTGTTACCTGTTCTTTCTTGTCTGATTCATCTCAGTTTGTTGTTGCAAAGCCTGTTTCTGTCCTTCTGAGACATGTGCGCTGGTTTACCCTACTTACAGTAGCGCATCTTTCCTGATGAGTGATGGTTTGTACACTGAATAGCATCGCATCTTTTCTAGTGTGCGCTGGTTTCTGCACTGCACAATAGTGCATTTTCCTGTGTCTTCCAGTTTTCTATTAGGTTTTGATTTCCAGTGGTTTGGTTCCACTTCCAGCCTATTGCTTTTCTTCCCTGACTGACCCCTGAGACTTCTATGTCTCTTTTGAGTCTTACTTACCTCTTTTAAGTCCTTTAATTTGTCTTTGCTTTCTTGAGTACTTCTTTAAAGTGTCTTCACTGCTTTCTAGCCCTTTTTGAAGTTTGTGCACTACTCTTTTTCAGACATAGCTGCACACTTTTACCCTAGTTGCTTGTTGCAATCATACAAACCTGCGTTCTTAACGTTTGTTGTTTGTTGCAACAATAGCACACTTTCACTGTGTCTTATCCTTTCCATTAGGGTTTTACCCCAAGTTTGAGTCCTTAGGGTGCTTTTGAAAGGTTGCTTGATTTAGACACTTTCTGATTATCTTTTCAGTTTCAGTCCAAGTGAGTCAAATCTTTTTATTTAGCTTTCTTTTGAGTCTGTGTGTTAGTAGGGTCACTTTTTGGTTCACTTACCTACTCCTTTGCTTGGCATAGTGTTTTCTTAGGGTTTTGGTGCTTAGGAGAAACCTTTTGAGTTTGCCTTTCCATTACGAGCATCTCTTTTTCCTTGTTTCTTTTACACGTCGTTTCCAAGCCCAAAGTTTTTTTCTTTTGAAACAACTTGGTAGGTTGAGTCATCCTCAAGTCTTTTGATTTGTTTGTTTGATCCATTTAGATGTTTGTCTTACTCACACTTTACATTTAGGTCTTACTTGCTCTTGTACAAGTTCTTTTTCTTTTACAATTATCAAAAAAGACAAAAAGTGTTTTAAGTAGCTTAGTAGTAAGATCTACCATTGTTTTGAAGTAGCATAGTTTGCTTTGCTTTGAAATTTAAAAGAAAAATACAAAAAGAAATTTGATTTAGGATTGCCTAGTTTCAGTTTTTGAAAGAATATAAACGAAAAGAAAATAGTCTTTTGTGAATTTGAATGCATTATTTCTTTATGCACTTTGCTTTCTGTCGAAACCACTCCACACATCACACTGCCCTTGTTGAGTAAAAAGTAGCCCTTAAAAAAGAAATCTTAATAAAATTAACTAGCAGCATTTTTCTTTTTAGGTATACACATCATCAACTAGCTTAGGCTAGGATTTCGGGTTTAAATCACCTTAAACCACCCGAAATCGGCTTCATTACTCAACAATCGTAGTACGACTATCTATTAGGTAAATCCACCTCTATCAAATTGTCCTAGGAACGCTCTACTCAAACCAGAGTTAAGCACGAGGCCGTGGGCGATTGGAATTGTTGAGGATACCCCCTCACTTTCCTCTCAACCATAAACCAGAGTTGATTCGCGTATGGGGGTCCTTTCGGACTTCGGGATTTGCTACCCTGCCCATGCATTTCGACTAGGCTGGCGACTGTTCCCCCGGGTTCTTTCGTATTGGTGGTAGCCTTAGTATCATAACCTTAGGGCTCTACCCAGGTAGAGTGGAAGGATATTCCCACCCCACCTCAGACAGACATGGAAGGTAACCCTTTGGCAGTAATCCCGGGAGGGTGGTTTGGTGATTCAAACGCTTGCACCCAGAGGACCTCCATTAGACGCCACGTAACTGACCGTCGATACTCTATTAGTCTGTTCTGGGCCCTAATCATCTTAGACTTGCTTCTGAGAGTATTTGCCATTGTTTTCCTGGTTTGATCACTTAAGGAATTTTTAGTGGTGTGCTCTTTGTGCTACTTGTTTTAGTTAGCCTTAGATATTTCTAGCCCGTTGAGACAGAAACTATGGATAGCATCCCGGTGAGCACCAATCAAGGGACCCCTGTTCAAGGGGCTCCTTGTGCTTTTACATTCATTGGGAACATTGGTACTCCCTTAATGGCTACCTTGAATCTTCCATGATTCACTATAAGGCTACCGGTTTGGTTGTTTTCCACTCGGAATGCCTTGCATGCTCCTGATTCTTCTCAAGTAAGCACTTCACATCAAGAGCATCAGAACCCTATGCTTGCTTCGCGAGTAACCTCTTCTCCTCCTCCTTCTACCTCATGTGGTGAAAGTAGTAATACTAGTAACCAGCAGTCTAAAAGGAATAGATGGAGGAAGAATAGGAAGAAGATGCCAAAGCAAGGGGGCAGCCACCCAGCCTCTGGAAGTCATGCTGGGGGCACCTACCCAACCTCTAGCGGTCATGTTGGGAAAATTCACCCAGCCTCTAGAGGTCATGCTGGGGGAACCTACCCAACCTATGGTGGTCATGTTGGGAAAAGTCACCCAGCCTCTGGAAGTCATGCTGGGGGCACCTACCCAGCCTCTGGAGGTCATGCTGGGGGCACCTACCCAACCTCTAGAGGTCATGTTGGGGGAAATCATTCAGTCACTGCAAATCATACTGAAATTATTTCTTCAACCACTATTTCTCATGTTGAGGACACGTCATTGATCACTGCTGGTCATATTAATGACAAGTCACCAGTTCCTATGAGTCATACTGGAGACATTGAATCAGCCACTGCAAGTCATGCTGAGAAAGTTGGCATTGTCGACAAACCTAATAAACAGAAGCTTAAGTTCCCTTGTAAGTTTTGCAAGGGATACCACCTGACCTATTTGTGCCTTGTACTTCCAGAAGTGAAAAGAGTGTGGTCCTTAGTTCAAAAGTCTTCTGCTTTTGAGCAACCAGCCACTGCAAGTCACGCTGGAGGCACGCTATCAGCCAATGTTAGTCATGCTGAGAGTATTGTTGTTGCAAAGGAGTCTAAGCTTATAGGACGCAAGCCAAAGTTCCCTTGTAAAGTTTGTAAGGGAGATCACCTTACTCACCTGTGCCCTGTTATTCCAGAGGTGCGGAGAGTGTGGTCCATGTCTGAAGAATCCTCTGCTCCTGAATTATATATAGATTCCCAACAGCCTGATCAACCTTTGGTTGATGAAGTGGTTGAACCAATGCAATATTTGGTCAACCCCACTCTTCCTTCGGAGAGTGAAGTGATCGAATTGATGCAATATTCGACCAATCCCATCAGTCCTTCAGAGACTGATGCACCTATCCCTGAAGTCTTCTGCATTACCAGTTCGGATGTTTCTGAAATGGGGGTCACTTCATCTGTGCCGAGTGAACCCCGACCAAGCTCTGGGATCATTTCCTTTGATTGGAATAGTCTAACTGGGCCTCGCCTTCCTTCTGCTACACCTTTTCAGATAAAGGTTAATATCGGCAACCATGTGGTTCTCCGATGTATTGTAGATGAAGGAGCCTCTGTTAGTATCTTATCCCCTTATCCTTGGAGAGATTTAGGTTTCCCTAACCTTGTTACAGTTGTTTATTGGTCATTGACCTTCGACAGAACACCTAGTTAACCGTTGGGATTCCTCCCTCAAGTACCTATTACTTTGGGTGGAAAAACAGTCTTAGTTGATTTTATGGTTTTAAAGGACCCTATGGATTTTGATATGATCCTTGGGCGTGATTACGTATATGCTATGCAGGCTGTGGTGTCTATGCTCTTTCATGTGATCCATTTTCCTCACAACGAAAGCATTGTCACTATCGATCATCTTACATTTGATGATCCCTCTTATTACCCAACTATAGACCAAGTATGTCCCTCATCAGTAGGCACTACCATGTCACAATAAAATTATGTGGCATATTGTTCCTTGAGTCCAATTGCTACTGAGAAGAATCATCTGAATTCATGCTTACCTTCTCGAGACTGGGTCCTGGCAATTGACCAGGTGATGACTCCATCTGAATGTTTAGACATGCATTCTATTTGGGATTATATACTTCCATCTGTGTTACACCTAAAATCCTACCATCATGAGATTCAGTGTATACACCCCTGAAGTTCCATTGGCTAAGCCATTTTCCTGGAAAGGACACCATTGCATTAATTCTAGGTTTTGAGAGGTCGTCGCAGGCTGCACTCATGCAACCTGCGACGTCACACCTTGCTCCACTACAGGGCGCGACGAAGTCAGTTAATGGACAAAAATAGGCCTTTCGAGCTCATTCTCGAAGCCTGCTGACTTGTATCCTTATCCCTGACCTCTTGGGGGAGCTGGAACTTGGTTCCTAACCTCTAGGAAGGATCCCCTATCTCTCTCCTACCATATCTCAACCTACCCTATCCATATCCTATCCACTTAGCCCTATATAAGTGAAGCTCTACCCCTCCCCAAGGAGAGGAAGTCGATGGTACTCTTATGCTGGTGAAATTAGGCTTAATAGATTTAGCACTCTAGCTTGAGAGACATCCACTTCTCTCTAGGAGCTTTGGCATGGCTTGTTGGAAGGAGCTTGCAACGTTAAGGAAATGGTTGTAATCCTCTTTTCTATTGTACTCTCCACTTTTCAATACAGTTAATACAATTGCTTTCCATAAATGTTGTCGCATTGATGATGTTTAGAGTTTTCCTCCTTAACTGTTAACTTAGATCTATCATATGAAATGTATGCTTTCACTATTCTTGGTCTGTTATATGTTTAACAGGGTATAGCCCTTTAAGATCTGGTAAAGCTGGAGCATTGGATCAACGAAGGAGAAAGGGATCTACAAATCCAAGGTAAACGATCTATCCTTCGATTTGCACTTCTATTTGATCTAGGAAAGTATTTTGTGTTCTGTCCTATTTGTTCTAGACTTACGTTAAGCTAGGGAGATCAGGCCTTGAGTCCTCTCTCGGTAGATTGTCCGTCAAACAAATCTGGCGACCATACTGGGGAGAGAACATTGCTTTATAGTTGTCAATTTGAATGTTGTTTTTCAATTGATTTCTTGCCAAGCCATATCATTTTGTCATTTTCTTCTTGAAATGGATTTCACCATCAAATCCTCACTTTGAAGAGTCTGATTAACTTCCTTTGAGTTTGTACATATCATTTGCAGACCTTTTTATGCTCATTATTTGGAGAATAGGTTCATTTTTGAACTCAGATCTCGCCTGTCGCACCTGGTCAGTATACCCAGAGCGACACTATGTGGTTTTTTATCTTTGTTCTTTGCTTGTTAGTCTGTCATCGCAGCCCTTCCATTGGTCTACTGCGATGCTGTCGCACTTCCCGTACTAGTGAACTGCGACGTCGCACTGTGTACAAACACAGAGTGCATCGATCTGCCATTTTTGGCATACAGGCACCCTTTCTCCATTTATGTTTGAGTTTTGGTTTTGTGTGCAAACTCCTCTGCACTGCACCTTCCAGGCAGAGACCTTTTCGTCCAGCAGTGTGTTATTTGGCTTGTTTGTATTTATTTTTGGGACTTTTGAGATTCGGATTCATGTTTGGCCCTTTGAGTCAAAACTAGTGTTTTGCTTGCATTTTTAAGCGAAATGAGCTCTATTTTTGAAAAAAAATCCCCCCTCATGGTCGAGGGGGGGCCATGAATCGTGCATCCTGCAGTCGTTTTGACCCATCTCAAGGTTTTGAGATCATTTTCGGTTTGGCGTGATTGGCTTGTTTTTAAAGACTTGAAGAGTGTGGGATATCCATGTCTTTTTTAGCCTCTTTTTCTTGGGTTATGCGTCATGTTTCCTTTACATGCTAAGCTATCTAGTGATTATTGGAAAAGATTGATTCTTTGTCTCCACTTTGGTTCAAAGAAAAGCTTGATTTTGTCACTCTTTTGCTATATTCATGAAATTGGAAAACATAAGTATTCTTCTTGCTTTAATTTGATCATTCGAAATTCTTGGTCTCACATTCATAAGAAAAAGAAAGGCTTGTTTCAGATTTGTGTGCATTTGAGTTAGATAAGAATGTTGTGTGCTTTTCTTTGTCTTGCATTTTATTGGAAACGTTTCTGGAATTTTTCTTTCTGTGGATCAGATGTGTCTTTTTCAAGTGTAAAAAGATAGGAAATTAGTTATAATTATTGCATTTGGTAGATTTTGAGCCTTTCTTGAGTGTCTTTGAGTTGTTGGGTGCTTGTCATTTTTCTTTGGGAATTTCTGAATGATTAGAGTGCTGTAGATATTCTCTCACTTTCTGTATATAGATATGAAAAGCGTTTAGCTATCAAATTCCATTTTTTGTAAATGCATTTGAAAATTGAAAGTGCTTCATTATTTTGTCTTATACATTGTTAAGATTAGTTGCATCTTTCATTTTCTTTGCGCTTTTTAGCTGATTATTGCAGAAAGTTAGAGTTATTGCACTCTAGGAAGGAATTCTTCTTTTCGCTACTACTTAAGTACTTTTGGTTTGAAAGAAAGAAAAAAAAAATCTCTCCTTACCTTAAGTAGTTTTCATTGAAAAGGAAAGGAAAATGTGCATTATCATGTAGTTGAGGATTGCATTATGTTTACATTTATGTACTCACCTCATGCATCCACCTAACCGTGCAAGATAAAATTAACGCTAGCTTAAATTAAAATCATTTAGTAACTATGTGTAAGTTAGAGACGTGTTCCAGCGTCGTAAAACGTGGCAGCTGTCATTACTTGCCATCACTGTATTCCGGGGGTATTGTAGTCTTCCACGTAAGTATCGGTATATCGAGCTCTTTCACGTACCCACCAAGTACCACACGTACTTGCCGTATATCGAAAGGTGTTTCACGTACTCGGTAGTATATCGGAAGGTCTCGTGCCGAACGGTTGTGCATTAGACAACACCACTACGGATTTGAGCTCCCACTTACCTTGCGTATATCGAGAGACACCATTAGGATTCCTGAAACCAACTGAGTTAACCATTTGTCCGTCTTGGCAGAGCAATACACCGAGAACAGCACTCGGGGAGATTACTACGCATGTACTATTCAGGTAGTCGGGTATTCAGGCAAGGGTACGATCCCATCCTCCTTGTCGCGTTTTACTGTTGGACCCTACGGTATATAGCGATTTGCGAAGCCTTGAGAATCCTGTGAGGTTCCAAACTTTGAATCCACTACTATTCACACAGTCTGCTTGTTGCTTTTAGAATTGAGTAGTGTTTGATTTGTGTGGTGCTTTAGAGACTCTTAGGAAGTTAAGATATGGAAGATTCTTCCGGGACTACCAACCAAGAGGCCCCTTTCTAGGGTATGCCATTTGTTATTCCCCCTTGTGGAACTGTTGGTCCTCCTTTTATGGCTACGTTGAGTCTTCCTGGATTGATGATAGGATTACCAGTATGGTTATTCTCCAATCCAGTTACACCAAGTGCACCAATTGTGTCGAACCTAGGTCCGTCACCACATGAGCATCAATATCATGGTGACCATTCTCCTTCTTCATCGAAAGTTGAATCGGATTCTGTCTCTTCCTCTTCTCCTACGGAAAACTCTGATGTTAGTAAGAAGACGAAGAAGAAGAAGAAAAAGAAAAGGAAGATAAAGAAGAAGAAGGATAAGAAAGAGACCAAGCGCCAACCATCTGCCTCTAATGGCACTCATTCTATGAGAACACCTCGTAAGCCCAAGTTCCCTTGCAAACTTTGCAAGGGTGATCACCTTCTCAAGGATTGTCCCGATCTTTCCCGTGTGTCAGAAGTGTGGTCTAAAAACCCTAAACCGCTTGTATAGTCAACCTCTGACCATCATGTTGATGACACTCTCTCGACCAGTGACCCGTTGATGAAGGGTCGGAAGGGTAATGTCCTGTACCCTTGTTTGATATGCAAGCGTATGCACCGTACTTTCCTTTGTCCAAGCATGGATGAAGCTTCACGGTGGTTGGAAGATATTACTAGTCCTCAACAGGTGCTTCCAACAAGCGATAGTAAGTTTTCCCTCGACCACCCGCTGGTTGGCCAAGTGATCGATTCAATTTCATCTGTAATCGATCCCACTCTTCCTTCCGAGCGTAAAGTGATCGAGACGATGTCATATCCACTCGATCCTGCTCTTTCATTGGAGAAAGTCCAGACTGAAGCAGTCACCATGACACAATTTTCGTCTCATTCTTATCTTCCAAGTGAGAGTGAATTGGAAACCGTTGATGTTTTCCTAGTCAGTTCAGAATGTCCTAGGCAAGGGGAAACCCTATCCATTCCTACAGGACCCCCCCAAGTACTGAGGTCATTTCCTTTGATTGGAATGGTCTAACAGAATCTCGTCTTCCTTCGAGTATTCCTTTTCAAATATCTGTAGGAATTTTCGATAAAGAAATCTTTCGTACGATAGTGGATGAGGGAGCTTATGTTAGTATTTTATCCTCAACTGCTTGGAAAGCTATCGGTTCCCCTCAACTTGTGACAGTAACTAACCAGATTTTGGCTTTTAATAAAAGGCCTACTAGACCTTTAGGGATTCTCCCGCAGTTACCAGTCACGTTGAGAGGTAAAACTATTTATGTTGATGTCATGGTTGTCCAAGGTCCTTTAGATTTCAGTCAACTCCTTGGACGTGATTATGTCTATGCTATGAAAGTCGTCGTGTCCACACTCTTTCGAGTGATGTATTTTCCCTACGATGGGAGGATTGTGACCGTTGATCAACTTTCCTTCGTGACACCCAATCTCGCATGAATGCCAGTCATCAGACTTCCCTGAATGTTACGCATGTTTTAGTGGTTTCTTCCCCCTGAGGATGGGGGGTACGAGCACGGTTTATGTTATTTTTCAAGCTTGTTAAAAAATGAAACCGAACACCCCAAGCATAGTTCACCTTTGGTTTCAAGCTTGCATAAAAATGAAACCATCCACTCGAGAATAGTTTTTTTCCATTTCAAGCTCGTTAAAAAATAAGATGGGCCCCCTCAAGCATAGTTATTGTCTATTTCAAGCTTGTGTAAAAATGAAATAGATCTCCCTTCCATCGATTCGAGTCTCTCGCTAGAGTTAGAAATTGAACCTTCATTTCACCTGATTCTCGTTTTCCCCCCTTGGTGAACATTTTCATATTAGTAGCCAGGTTGGTAGTTAGGTTAGCAAATAGCATTTTCAGATGAAATGAAGCTTGGGGGGCATGCCGCTAGCAATCATGCTGGGGGCATTTTACCAACCTATGGGCATCATGTTGGGAAGGAACCCATCAATGGACCTTTACCGTGAGCAGCGTTTACATTTGGCTTCAAACTTGTTAAAAAATGAAACCAGTAGTTTGAGCACAGATTAGTCTTTGATTCCAAGCTCGTAAAAAATGGAATAGACCCCCCAAGCATAGTTCACCTTTGGTTTCAAGCTTGCATAAAAATGAGACCAGCTTAACTGAGTAGAGTTCTATTCATGTGTCAAGCTCGTTAAAAAATGAAATAACTCTTTTTCCTTTGAGTCGATTCTTCTCGTAGACTTAGTACCTGAACCTTCTTTTCACCCGCATATGCCTTAGGCGAATGAAATGACGCTTGGGGGAATGTCTTCAACCTCTGGAAGTTACGTTGAAGTCAACTCGATCGCCTCTCCACACCATGTTGGAGCTAAGTCACTTACTTCTAGCAATCATGCTAGGGGCACACACCAACCTCTGGATGCCATGTTGGGAAAAAGTTCACCATTGGGAGCATTTTCGAGCATACTTTCCTTTTTAGGTTTCGAGCTCATTAAACCATGAAAATTATCCCCAACATAGTTCATTTTCTATTACAAGCTCGTTAAAAAATGAAGCAGACATCATGAGCAATCTTCCAACCTATCTTTGAGATCGTTAAAAACAATAAGATGACATTTGAGCTTACTTTTTACTTTTTCGTGCTCTGGTTGAAACATCAAAAGTGGTTTGAGCTTACTTTTTACTTTTTCGTGCTCTGGTTCAAATATGAAAAAGATTCTGAGTGATTTTGATACCATTCCCGGGCTCGTTAAAAATTTGAGTTAAAAAGGTGTGTCTAACAAGTTACGATTTATCACTTTTCTGGGCTCGTTAAACTCCTACGGAAAAGGAACCCCCCCGGAGTCTATATTTAAGCTCTTTTAAGGCTCTCGAAATACGAAAAGATTGCCAAGTGAACTTGTCATGTTCATGTTTGTTAAAGAATTTGAATGGTCGTCTTCTTGGTGATAGTTTACCCCTTTTTCGGACGAGGGGGCACTACTTACGAAAAAGGTATAGTCCAACCAATCATGACTGGAAGAGTCCTCTCCCGCGTTGTTTTACCCTTTTTTGGCGATGAGGCTAACTTTACGAAAAAGGACCGTTGGAGTCTTCTTTAGTTCTTTTCAGACTCTCTAAACATGAAATGACAACCAAGTTTACCTTCTATGGACTCGTTAAATTTTCACATTGAAGGGCCCGCCATGGGACGAACCCCTCCTATCCCAGGTTCGAAAAATATTTGGGATTGGACTCATCTATGAGATGAGCTATACCGAGCATCTCGTTACCCTCATCAAGCTTGTAAAAAAAACACATGAGGCTCTCATCGTTCATGATGGGGAAAAAGGAAAGCTTTTGTATTACACCTTTATCTGTGGCAGTACATAGTCGTTCTTGAACATGGCACTCATCTGCATTTGCATACAGTACTTGGATCATCTGTTTGTCCTCGAGTTCCACTTACTTCCTGAGTCTTGTTACTCCTTTGAGTCATTCAAAGAAAGCTTCCATCATCAGTTGCATTAGGAGTTAGTGTCGTACTTGTCATGTCAATACTGCCAAGTCATGCCATGCCCATGTTCAAGAATACTTTCACTATTCATTTTCTGCAATCAGTACACCTTCCATCATGTCGGTCTACTCAGAGTCAATCACGCACATTACTGTACCATCCGATCCACTCTACACATCCTTTGTCGTGTTTCGTGTAGATGAGGGGGATTCATCATGGCCCTCCTTCGACGGATTCATCCTTGTCGACTTCAGCTCATCATCCAAGGATTGAATCTAGAAACCAACCAAGTACCTTGTCCCTGCATGCCTCAATGGCAGGTTACCTCTCTTTCGACATCAGTTTACATCATTGACTCTTGATTGAAAGATTTCATCTTGCATTCGACTTCAACTCATTTATTCACGCTTGATGATACGTACTGTGATACCTTGGGGATCATTTACATTAATGGTGATTTCCCTCGCAGTTTTTAACGGTATACATCAATGACCGGTAATCAAGTGGTTTCTACCATGTTCGACGTCAAGACATTTGTAATCACATGGATAGATTCGTATAATTGCGGGTTCAGCTTGAAGACCCTGGGGAGTCATGTTTTACCCAGATTGCAATGGAGTTTGTATTGAGTCATATTACACAGATCCACATTTGTATTGCTCATGGCTGTGTTATCATCTGATCATGGATCTACGCTTTTGTCTAGTAGCGATGATTGTGTTCAGTCGGTCATTACTACCATGGATCTGCATTGTATTGGTCGACAGCCATGTTGTACATCATATGAGATTGTCAGTTCAGAGTCAGTTGTACTGCAGCAGCGTCCTTCATCCGACAAGTCCATTGCCATTCTCTCTGTCAACGCATTTCACCTGTCCGATATTTCAGCATCGTCATGCTTTGGGGGGCATTCTGTTACACCTAAAATCCTACCATCATGAGATTCATTGTATACACCCCTGAAGTTCCATTGGCTAAGTCATTTTCCTGGAAAGGACACCATTGCATTAATGCTAGGTTTTGAGATGTCGTCGCAGGCTGCACTCATGCAACCTGCGACGTCGCACCTTGCTCCACTACAGGGTGCGACGAAGTCAGTTAATGGACAAAAATAGGCCTTTCAAGCTCATTCTCGAAGCCTGCTGACTTGTATCCTTATCCCTGACCTCTTGGGGGAGCTGGAACTCGGTTCCTAACCTCTAGGAAGGATCCCCTATCTCTCTCCTACCATATCTCAACCTACCCTATCCATATCCTTTCCACTTAGCCCTATATAAGTGAATCTCTACCCCTCTCCAAGGAGAGGAAGTCTATGGTACTCTTATGCTGGTGAAATTATGCTTAATAGATTTAGCACTCTAGCTTGAGAGACATCCACTTCTCTCTAGGAGCTTTGGCATGGCTTGTCGGAAGGAGCTTACAATGTTAAGGAAATGGTTGTAATCCTCTTTTCTATTGTACTCTCCACTTTTCAATACATTTAATACAATTGCTTTCCATAAATGTTGTCGCATTGATGATGTTTAGAGTTTTCCTCCTTAACTATTAACTTAGATCTATCATATGAAATGTATGCTTTCACTATTCTTGGTCTGTTATATGTTCAACAGGGTATATCCCTTTAAGATCTGGCAGCGCTGGAGCATTGGATCAACGAAGGAGAAAGGGATCTGCAAATCCAAGGTAAACGATCTATCCTTCCATTTGCACTTCTATTTGATCTAGGAAAGTATTTTTTGTTCTATCCTATTTGTTCTAGACTTACATTAAGCTAAGGAGATCAGGCCTTGAGTCCGCTCTCGGTAAATTGTCCGTTAAACAAATCTGGCAACCATACTGGGGAGAGAACATTGCTTTATAGTTGTCAATTTGAATGTTTTTTTTCAGTTGATTTCTTGCCAAGCCATATCATTTTGTCATTTTCTTTTTGAATTGGATTTCACCATCAGATCATCACTTTGAAGAGTCTGATTAGCTTCCTTTGAGTTTGTACTTCTCATTTGCAGACCTTTTTATGCTCATTATCTGGAGAATAGGTTCATTTTTTAACTCAGATCTCGCCTGTTGCACCTGGTCAGTATACCCAGAGCGACACTGTGTGGTTTTTTATCTCTGTTCTTTGCCTGTTAGTCTATTGTCGCAGCCCTTCCATTGGTCTACTATGACGTCGTCGCACTTCCCGCACTAGTGAACTGCGATGTCGCACTGTGTACAAACACAGAGTGCGTCGATCTGTCATTTTTGGCATACAGGCATCCTTTCTCCATTTATGTTTGAGTTTTGGTTTTGTGTGCAAACTCCTCTGCACTGCACCTTCCAGGCTGAGACCTTTTTGTCCAGCAGTGTGTTATTTGGCTTGTTTGTATTCGTTTTTGGGTCTTTTGAGATTCAGATTCATGTTTGGCCCTTTGAGTCAAAACTAGTGTTTTGCTTGCATTTTTAAGCGAAATGGGTTCTATTTTTGAAAAAAAATTCCCCCTCATGGCCGGGGGGGGCATGAATCGTGCATCCTGCAGTCGTTTTGACCCATCTCAAGGTTTTGAGATCATTTTTGGTTTGGCATGATTGGCTTGTTTTTAAAGACTTGAAGAGTGTGGGATATCCATGTCTTTTTTAGCCTCTTTTTCTTGGGTTATGCGTCTTGTTTCCTTTACATGCTAAGCTATCTAGTGATTATTGGAAAAGATTAATTCTTTGTCTCCACTTTGGTTCAAAGAAAAGCTTGATTTTTTCACTCTTTTGCTATATTCATGAAATTGGAAAACATAAGTATTCTTCTTGCTTTAATTTGATCATTTGAAATTCTTGGTCTCACATTCATAAGAAGAAGAAAGGCTTGTTTCAGATTTGTGTGCATTTGAGTTAGATAAGATTGTTGTGTGCTTTTCTTTGTCTTGCATTTTATTGGAAATGTTTCTGGAATTTTTCTTTCCGTGGATCAAATGTGTCTTTTTCAAGTGTAAAAAGATAGGAAATGAGTTATAATTATTGCATTTGGTAGATTTTGAGCCTTTCTTGAGTGTCTTGAGTTGTTGGGTGCTTGTCATTTTCTTTGGGAATTTCTGAATGATTAGAGTGCTGTAGATATTTTCTCACTTTCTGTATATAGATATGAAAAGCGTTTAGCTATCAAATTCCATTGTTGGTACATGCATTTGAAAATTGAAAGTGCTTCATTATTTTGTCTTATACATTGTTAAGATTAGTTGCATCTTTCATATTCTTTGCGCTTTTTAGCTGATTATTGCAGAAAGTTAGAGTTATTGCACTCTAGGAAGGAATTCTTCTTTTCACTACTACTTAAGTACTTTTGATTTTAAAGAAAAAAAAAATCTCTCCTTACCTTAAGTAGTTTTCATTGAAAAGGAAAGGAAAATGTGAATTATCATGTAGTTGAGGATTGCATTATGTTTACATTTATGTACTCACCTCATGCATCCACCTAACCGTGCAAGATAAAATTAACGCTAGCTTAGGTTAAAATCATTTAGTAATTGTGTGTAAGTTATAGACGTGTTTCAGCGTCGTAAAACGTGGCAGCTGTCGTTAGTTGCTAGCACTGTATTCCGGAGGTATTGTATTCTTCCATGTACTTATCGGTATATCGAGCTCTTTCACGTACCCACCAAGTACCACACGTACTTGGCATATATCGAAAGGTGTTTCACGTACTCGGTAGTATATCAGAAGGTCTCGTGCCTTACGGTTGTGCATTAGACACCACCACTACGGATTTGAGCTCCCACTTACCTTGCGTATATCGGGAGACACCATTAGGATTCATGAAACCGACTGAGTTAATCATTTGTCCGTCTTGGCATAGCAATACACCGAAAACAGCACTCGGGGAGATTACTACGCACGTACTGTCCAGGTAGTCGGGTATTCAGGCAAGGGTACGGTCCCAATCCTCCTTGTCACGTGTTACTATTGGACCCTGCGGTATATAGCGATTTGTGAAGCCTTGATAATCCTGTGAAGTTCCAGACTTTGAATCCACTCCTATTCACACAGTTTGCTTGTTGCTTTTAGACTTGAGTAGTGTTTGATTTGTGTGGTACTTTAGAGACTCTTAGGAAGTTAAGATATGGAAGATTCTTCTGGGACTACCAACCAAGAGGCCCCTTTCCAGGGTATGCCATTTGTTATTCCCCCTTGTGGAACTATTGGTCCTCCTTTTATGGCTACGTTGAGTCTTCATGGATTGACGATAGGATTACCAATATGGTTATTCTCCAATCTAGTTACACCAAGTGCACCAATTGCGTCGAACCTAGGTCTTTCACCACATGAGCATCAATCTCATGGTGACCCTTCTCCTTCTTCGTCAAAAGTTGAATCAGATTCCGTCTCTTCCTCTTCTCCTACCGAAAACTCTGATGTTAGTAAGAAGGCGGAGAAGAAGAAGAAGAAGAAAATGAAGATAAAGAAGAAGAAGGATAAGAAAGAGACCAAGCGCCAACCATCTGCCTCTGATGGCACTGATTCTATGAGAACACCTCGTAATCCCAAGTTCTCTTGCAAACTTTTCAAGGGTGATCACCTTCTCAAGGATTGTCCCGGTCTTTCCCGTATGTCAAAAGTGTGGTCTAAAAACCCTAAACCACTTGTATCGTCAACCTATGACCATCATGTTGATGACACTCCCTCGACCAGTGACCCGTTGATGAAGGGTCGGAAGGGTAAAGTCTTGTACCCCTGTTTGATATGCAAGGGTATGCACCGTACTTTCCTTTGTCCAAGCATGGATGAAGATTCACGGTGCTTGGAAGATATTACTAGTCCTCAACAAGTGCTTCAAACAAGTGATAGTAAGTTGTCCATTGACCCCCCGCTGGTTGACCAAGTGATTGATTCAGTTTCATCTGTAATCGATCCCACTCTTCCTTCCGAGAGTAAAGTGATCGACACGATGTCATCTCCACTCGATCCCGCTCTTCATTGGAGAAAGTCCAGATTGAAGCTGTCACCATGACACAATCTTCGTCTCATTCTTATCTTCTAAGTGAGAGTGAATTGGAAACCGCTGATGTTTTCCTAGTCATTTTAGAATGTCCTAGGCAAGGGGAAACCCTATCCATTCCTACAGGACCCCCCCAAGTACTGAGGTCATTTCCTTTGATTGGAATGGTCTAACAGAATCTCGTCTTCCTTCGAGTATTCCTTTTCAAATATCTGTAGGAGTTTTCGATAAAGAAATATTTCATACGATAGTTGATGAGGGAGCTTTTGTTAGTATTTTATCCTCAACTGCTTGGCAAGCGTTCGGTTCCCCTTAGCTTGTGCCAGTAACTGACCAAATTTTGGCTTTTAATAGAAGGCCTACCAGACCTTTAGGGATTCTCCCGCAGTTACCTGTCACGTTGAGAGGTAAAACCGTTTATGTTGATGTCATGGTTATCCTAGGTCCTTTAGATTTCAATCTACTCCTTGGACGTGATTATGTCTATGCTATGAAAGCCGCCGTGTCCACACTCTTTCGGGTGATGTATTTTCCCTACGATAGGAGGAGTGTGACCGTTGATCAACTTTCCTTCATGACACCCAATCATCGCATGAATGCCAGTCATCAGACTTCCCTGAATGTTTCGTATGTTTTAGTGGTTTCTTCCCCCTGAGGATGGGGGGTATGAGCACGGTTTATGTTATGTTTCAAGCTCGTTAAAAATGAAACTGAACACCCCAAGCATAGTTCACCTTTGTTTTCAAGCTTGCATAAAAATGAAACCATCCACTCGAGCATAGTTTTTTTCTATTTCAAGCTCGTTAAAAAATAAGATGGGCCCCCTCAAGCATAGTTATTGTCTATTTCAAGCCTGTGTAAAAATGAAATAGATCTCCCTCCTATCGATTCGATTCTCTCGCTAGAGTTAGAAATTGAACCTTCATTTCACCTGATTCTCGTTTTCCCCCCTTGGTGAACATTTTCATATTAGTAGCCAGGTTGGTAGTTGGTTTAGCAAACAACATTTTCAAACGAAAGGAAGCTTGGGGGGCATGCCGCTAGCAATCATGCTAGGGGGATTTTACCAACCTATGGGAATCATGTTGGGAAGGAACCCGTCAATGGGCCTTAACCGTGAGCAGAGTTTATATTTGGCTTCAATCTCGTTAAAAAATTAAACCAGTAGTTTGAGCATAGATTAGTCTTTGTTTCCAAGCTCGTTAAAAAATGGAATAGACCCCCCAAGCATAGTTCACCTTTGGTTTCAAGATTGCATAAAAATGAGACCAGCTTAATTGAGCAGAGTTCTATTCCTGTGTCAAGCTCGTTAAAAAATGAAACAACTCTTTTCCCTTTGAGTTGAGTCTTCTCGTAGACTTAGTACCTGAACCTTCTTTTCACCCGCATATGCCTTAGGCGAATGAAATGAAGCTTGGGGGCATGTCTTCAACCTCTGGAAGTTACGTTGAAGTCAACTCGATCGCCTCTCCACACCATGTTGGAGCTAAGTCACTTACTTCTAGTAATCATGCTGGGTGCACACACCAACCTCTGGATGCCATGTTGGGAAAAAGTTCACCATTGGGAGAATTTTCGAGCATACTTTCCTTTTTAAGGTTCGAGCTCATTAAACAATGAAAATTATCCCCAGCATAGTTCATTTATGTTACAAGCTCGTTAAAAAATGAAGCAGACATCATGAGCATTCTTCCAACCTATCTTCGAGCTCGTTAAAAATAGTAAGATGACATTTGACCTTACTTTTTACTTTTTCGTGCTCTGATTGAAACATGAAAAGTGGTTTGAGCTTACTTTTTACTTTTTCGTGGTCTGGTTCAGATATGAAAAAGATTTCGAGTGCTTTTGATACCATTCTCGTGCTCGTTAAAAATTTAAGTTTAAAAGGTGTGTCTAACGAGTTACAACTTATCACTTTTCCGGGATCGTTAAACTCCTACGGAAAAGGAACCCCCCCGGAGTCTAGCTTTAAGCTCTTTTCAGGCTCTCGAAATATGAAAAGATTGCCAAGCGAACTTGTCACATTCACGTTTGTAAAAGAATTTGAATGGTCGTCTTCCTGGTGATAGTTTACCCCTTTTTCGGACCAGGGGGCACTACTTACGAAAAATGTATACTCCAGCCAATCATGACTGGAAGAGTCCTCTCCCGCATTGTTTTACCATTTTTCAGGCGATGAGGCTAACTTTACGAAAAAGGACCGTTGGAGTCTTCTTTAATTCTTTTTTGACTCTCTAAACATGAAATGATGACCGAGTTTACCTTTTATGGACTCGTTAAATTTTCACATTGAAGGGCCCGCCATGGGACGAACCCCTCCTATCCCAGGTTTGAAAAATATTTGGGATTGGACTCATCTATGAGATGAGCTATACCGAGCATCTGGTTACCCTCATCAAGCTCGTAAAAAAAACACATGAGGCTCTCATCATTCATGATGGGGAAAAAGGAAAGCTTTTGTATTACACCTTTATCTGTGGCAGTACTTAGTCGTTCTTGAACATGGCACTCATCCGCATTTGCATACAGTACTTGGATCATCTGTTTGTCCTCGAGTTCCACTTACTTCCTGAGTCTTGTTACTCCTTTGAGTCATTCAAAGAAAGCTTCCATCATCAGTTGCATTAGGATTTAGTGTCGTACTCGTCATGTCAATACTGCCAAGTCATGCCATGTCCATGTTTAAGAATAATTTCACTATTCATTTTCTGCAGTCAGTACACCTTCCATCATGTCGGTCTACTCTGAGTCAATCATGCACGTTACTGTACCATGCGACCCACTCTACACATCCTTTGTCGTGTTTCGTGTCGATGATGGGGTATTCATCATGGCCCTCCTTCGACGGATTCATCCTTGTCGACTTCAGCTCATCATCCAAGGATTGAATCTAGAAACCAACCAAGTACCTCGGCCCTGCATGCCTCAATTGCAGGTTACTTCGCTTTCGACATGAGTTTACATCATTGACTCTTGATTGAAACATTTTATCTTGCATTCGACTTCAACTCATTTATTAACGCTTGATGATATGTACTGTGATACCTTGGGTATCATTGACATTAATGGTGATTTCCCTCGCACTTGTTAACGGTATACATCAATGACCGGTAATCAAGTGGTTTCTACCATGTTCGACGTCAAGACATTTGTAATCACATGGATAGATTTGTATCATTGCGGGTTCAGCTTGAAGACCCTGGGGAGTCATGTTTTACCCAGGTTGCGATGGAGTTTGTATTGAGTCATATTACACAGATCCACATTTGTATTGGTCGTGGTTGTGTTATCATCTCATCATGGATCTACGCTTGTGTCTAGTGGCCATGATTGTGTTCAGTCGGTCATTACTACCATGGATCTGCATTGTATTGGTCGGCAGCCATGTTGTACATCATATGATATTGTCAGTTCAGAGTCAGTTGTACTGCAGTAGCATCCTTCATCCGACAAGTCCATTGCCATTCTTTCTGTCAAAGCATTTCACCTGTCTGATATTTCAGCAGCTTCATGCTTTGGGGGGCATTCTATTACACCCAAAATCCTAGCATCATGAGATTCAGTGTATACACCCCTAAAGTTCCATTGGCTAAATCATTTTCCTAGAAAGGACACCATTGCATTAATGCTAGGTTTTGAGAGTTCGTCGCAGGATACACTCATGCAACCTACGACGTCGCACCTTGCTCCACTACAGGGCGCGACGAAGTCAGTTAATGGACAAAAATAGGCCTTTCGAGCTCATTCTCGAAGCCTGCTGACTTGTATCCTTATCTTTGACCTCTTGGGGGAGTTAGCACTCAGTTCCTAACCTCTAGGAAGGATCCCCTATCTCTCTCCTACCATATCTCAACCTACCCTATCCATATCCGATCCACTTAGCCCTATATAAGTGAAGCTCTACCCCTCTCCAAGGAGAGAAAGTCTATTGTACTCTTATGCTGGTTAAATTAGGATTAATAGATTTAGCACTCTAGCTTGAGAGACATTCACTTCTCTCTAGGAGCTTTGGCATGGCTTGTCGGAAGGAGCTTGCAACGTTAAGGAAATGGTCGTAATCCTCTTTTCTATTGTACTCTCCACTTTTCAATACAGTTAATACAATTGCTTTCCATAAATGTTGTCGCATTGATGATGTTTAGGGTTTTCCTCCTTAACTGTTAACTTAGATCTAACATATGAAATGTATGCTTTCACTATTCTTGGTCTGTTATATGTTCAGCAGGGTATAGCCCTTTAAGATCTGGCAGCGCTGGAGCATTGGATCAACGAAGGAGAAAGGGATCTGCAAAGCCAAGGTAAACGATCTATCCTTCCATTTGCACTTCTATTTGATCTAGGAAAGTATTTTGTGTTCTGTCCTATTTGTTCTAGACTTACGTTAAGCTAGGGAGATCAGGCCTTGAGTCCGCTCTCAGTAGATTGTCCGTCAAACAATCTGTTGAAGTTTTCCTAGAGTCTATAATGCAGTTTGCCATTCATTTGGACATTGATCCACCAACGAGCATTCTTTCACCTTCACTTCGAGCTCGTTAAAAACAGTAAGGAGGTTACGAGCATTCTTTCACCTTCACTTAGAGCTCGTTAAAAACAGTAAAGAAGCTCTGAGCATTCTTCCATCTCTCCTTTGAGCTCGTTAAAAACAGTAAGGAGGTCACGAGTTTACTTTTTCGGGCTCATTAAAACTTTATGAAAAAGATTTTTATAGAGTCCTTTCACGCTCTTGTTAGACTCTTTAAATATGACAATATTTTCGAGTATAGTTGTCTTTTCAGACTCTTTAAAGAATTTGAAGCGACATCCGCTTAAGTATAAGTTTAACCATTTTTTGGACTTTTGCATATTACCTACGAAAAAGGAATACTCTAGTCATACGTGGCTAGAAGAGTTCTTCTCTCATCATTTTACACTTTTTCGGGGGAGGAGACTAACTGTACGAAAAAAGGACTTTTGGAGCCTTCTTTAGGGTTTCCAGGCTCTTGAAACATGAAAACACCAAGTGAGCATATACCATCCCTGGCTCGATATTAAAATCCGCGGGTAGGTGTATGGAGTTATTGTTTAAGTTTTTCAGACTCCTTAAAATTGAAAACAATGGCGAGCAAGAATAGATCTCGGCTCGATATTAAAATCTAGAGATCAGCATTATAGAGTATTCTTCTATTTCTTCTTCGAACTCTGTAAACAATGAGGAAGGTCCTGAGTCTTCCTCCCATGGGCTCGTTAAACTTTTACATGGTTGGACTTATTGAGTTTTCTTTCTTGGACTCATTAAAACAACAAGGACATTCTTTTACCAAAAAGAATAAGGGATAAGAAGGGTATATCACATCTTTTCAGTTTCAAAGGCAGTTAAGTCAGTCATGTCCTTGAACACAACACCTACTTGAGTCTATCATTTCAGTTGGGTATTATTTTTTGACCTTAGGGTGAACTTGATCTCCGAGTTTTACTCCCCCGATTGGTTATTCTTCCAATCATATGGAGGGTCTGTCAATGTCTCCTACATTGCAGGCTTATATCATTCTCCCCTCATGTTAAAAGATTCCTAAGTCACTTTGTGTCATGCTCACTGTTCAAGGATACAGCCTGTGTCGGCCATTCTGCATTTTACCTTGACTTCATGTGTCGGCCATCCTGGTGTCAGTTTGTTTCATCTTGTTACTTGTCCTACTCCACATCAGCTCATACCTGTGAGTGTTCCTCGTGTTGGATGATGGAGGATGCATTAAGGCCTCCCTTCCAGTGGACTTCGTCCCATCGACTTCAACTCATTGTGCTCTGGGAATGAAGTTTAGAGTTTCAGTCAGTACCTTGGGGATTGCAGTCATCAATGGTAGTTTCCCTCGCTATTGAATAATGGGAATACATCAATGTCTCTTATTCGACAGGTTCCTTAGGTGTTCGACATCAAAGTCCACTTATTCACACTTATTGGAACGTACTAGGTACCTTGGACCCCATTATCATTATCGATGGAAGCCCTCGCGTTTGTTAACGGTATACATCAATGACAGGTAATCAAACGATACCCCCCATGTTCGACCTCAACTCATTTCTTCGCATGGTTAGGGTTTGTACCTTGGGTTGTTTGGATGAAGACCTTGGGACTCTGATAGCATCACCATATTTATGTTATCACCCAAGCTGCGCAAGACTGAGCCTCACTCATTTTGGCTCTTCATGAGACATAGATCCAGTTTGTTGTTATGGCTATGATCTCTCATTTTGACATGGATCCACGCTTGTATTTCAGTGGCCATGCTATATATACATCTCCCAGTTATGTATTAGAGATCATGTTGTATCATGCTACACATCTATATGATGTCAAGATTGTAATTGCTCGCTGACCTTGATCGTTGTTTCAGGTGTTTTTGTGACTTGGTTCTGTGGTTTCTTGCTTCTCCTCTGACTTGGAATTACAATGTATTTCAGCCATTATTTCCCTCTAACCTCACACAATAGGGGGCATCTGTTATTGTTCAAATCTGCACTTCTCCGTCCGTGATCACATTGCTCTATCGATCACACAAAAGGACACCATGGATTGAAGAGCTAGATTGACTTAGATGAGTTATGGTTGGAATTACTCTTTATAGCTGAGAAATTTATTGTTTCTCCTGATTTCACCACATGTGCGCTACTCTTACTCTAGCAAACCAGCGCACACCTCAAAAGATGCGTTGCTTTCCTCAAGGACAACCAGCACACACTTTCCAAAAAGTTGCAAACGCTTTTTGCAAAGCATGAAAGTTACTTTCTGTGCACTACTCTTGTTGTATGAAACTCGCGCACATCTTAAGATGAAATCAAAAAATATATTAAGATTACTAATTGGGATTAGTTGAAGTTGGTTCTGCAACTTTCCCAACCTCCCAATTCAACCAACTCTCGAATCCAACTACCTACCTTGTCCCATAAATACAAGGGGGATCCATGAGAGAGGGACCTAGAAGAAAGGCATTAAGTGCTATTACGCTGGAGGAATTCCTAAGTCATTGTGAAGAGCAGGAGCCCAAGACTCGGTTGCAGTAGCATCTTGACACATTAGGTATATTTGTACTGATTTATGCTTCTTTAACAATAAAAAGGTGGAAATACCCTTCCTGTCCCAAATCGAATGTCTATTGGATTGTATGTTCATTTGGTTTAATATCTGATTGTAGTTGATGTTTAATTGCTTTCAATTTCATCATATTTATTGCAGTCAAGATATGTTGAGGAAGGTTTCCTTTGTGTTGTAGGTTCATCAAGCGGAAGACCAAGTGAAAGCTAAGACCAGTCGTCGATAAAAGGTACATCTTTCTATATCTTGATCTCTTTCATTTGTAAGAACTAAATGCAATATAATGAATGTATTTACCTGTCAACCCCGCCCAAGTTGGTAGTGTCTCTCCTCACTATAAGGTATAAATCCTGAACAACAGAAGCTATGTGTGGACAAAGCGCAGGTGAATAGGAAGGATGGCAATACCCGAGCTCCAATTAAAGATAACAAGAGACACGATGCTCCTATTTCCCCTAATTTGTAGGAAATAACTCCCTGAATTGGGGTCGTGATTTCTGATAAGCCTGAATAATAGGTATCCTAATAACCTTTTTCCCACAGATAAGCACAAGAAAGGGTGAAGAAATACACTTGTTTTGTGGGATAAATGATTTACCTTGATTATTTAATGAATTTGTTTTAAAGATTATTATTTTATGTTTGAAAGTGTGTTCAATAAACTAATTATATGAAAAACGAGTATGATTGAGCAGGTGCAGGTACACTAAGGGACAAACACGCAAATCAAGTGAACGACTGAAATATCATGCAAAGCTCAGCGCCTTTTTCCCTAATTTATAGAGAGAACTCCTCTTTAGCAGGATCAAAAATTAGACATATAGTTAGGTTAAGCATTAGAGGCATTTATATATGGACCTCTCGGGTAGCAAGGGGGTCCTGCTGCCATTTTTTAGAACCATCGTTTTACGTTTTTATACCACTGAGACAATTTGTGTTACAGAATTTTATGGAACTATGAAGTTACTATTTTGAATAAAGATATTGATGTTGCTTTCAATTCGGCGTCTATAAGTTTTCTCCACTCCTGAGTACGGGTTGGAGAGGGCCCCAGCAACACGTCAGTCAGGGGACTTTTACTATTCAGGTATTTTTCATTATGTGCTTTGTACTGACTTAATCTATATCGCATGTGAAAGCATTTTTTATGGCATTCAAATAACATAATTTGATTTATGTAGTAAAGCGACCATTCTGATTCTGTAGTAAATTATAGCGCATTCTGTAGGTCGGTAACGATGTTTCTGTAGTCCTGTAGCAGCATTCTTCCAAGACATATTTCGACACTTATTTTCCTGTGTACTTTCATTACTTATGAAACAGTGATCCAGATCTTGAAGCTCATGCACTTTTCCATTATTATAGTTGCTCATGAAGATTGATTACTTTCAGCGCTTTGGTTAATTGATGATTAATTCGTAGCATTGGATAATTGCATTCTGAATTTAGCTTTTGCATTTGAATATTTTAGATCAGATTTCCAGTTTATGTATTTGAATTACAGTATTTACTTCTTATCTTTCGGTATTTTAGAATAGATCTGCCAAGTTTTCAGCATTTAAATTCATAGTATGGATTTACTGTTTTCTGCAAGTTAATTCTTTAAGTATATTTACTGTTTTCAGCATTCAAACTTCTTAGCATAGGTATTTCTCATCCATAGATTAGGAAATCCTTTCACAGCTTAATCAATTCCTTTTTAGGCAAACCTTTAAACATTGATACCGACACCCAACCACGACAAAGACTATCCTATAAGAGCACATATAGTGCCAGCACCTCTGAATTTTGTGCATCCCCCGGGTTGATAATTAAAGTAGGCTCCTAGTCTAGCTACCCTCATTAGGCATCCATTCTAGGAGCTCACCACTTTTTGGCGCCGTTGCTGGGAGGTGCTAAATCTTTTAGGAGACATCTTCAAAAACAAAACAAAAAGAAAAAAAAACAACATACATAAAACACCTAAAAAAACATAAAGATTTTACCAATGAATGCCTCGTCGGCAGAGAGATAGGTTTGGACGCTTTCTGCCTAGGCGTCCTATGAGTAACAATGGTAACAACAACTCTAACCACTCTCAATTTGAATTCCTAAACTCTGAAAACGAAACTGATTCTACATACGATCCAAACAAAGACAACTTCTTTGCTAGTTCCAGCTCAAACACCAACATGGCAGACAAAGAAGAGGAACCTAGAGAGTTGTTCACCTTTCCCATTAGCATACCTCTTGGAGATGCCAGGATGAATAACATCAACCCTAACAATCTTCCAAACTTCCATGGTTTGACTTTAGAAGATCCTGACACATTCCTGTTTGAGTTTGAGGTAGTTTGCAGATCCTTTGATTACACTACTGATGCACAAAAGCTGAGGCTTTTTCCCTCCACACTGAAAGATCTATCACTTAGATGGTTCGTGAGTTTAGAAGGAAATAGTATTTTCAGCTGGGACCAAATGAAACAAGCATTCCTAGAAAAATATAGGGACTACTGCAAAGAAAAGGATACTAGAGATGAAATCTTTCGGATGCAACAGGGAGAAAGAGAATCATTAGAGGATTATGCCCAAAGGTTTCAACTCAGCTACAAACGAGCTAGTCACTGCACCTTAGATCCTGAATCACTAAAACTTGTCCTTCTTAGAGGTGTAAAAGAAGAAATTTTTGAAGTATTAAACCTTCTGGGGGATGGAGATATATTCCAGAAGACTTATGACCAAATCCTACAAATCTTCAAAAACTACTCTAGATCTAGGAAAAGTAAAAATGGGACCAGGGATACAAAAACATTTACTGGGGGATCTGCATCTTCGGGACCAAAACTTACCAAATTTGATTTAGGAAACCTGCTAGATGACATGAAGACCGACATCTTACAATCTCTGGCCATGCATCTTGATGCACTTCAAATCAAGAAGAAGCAGGATGAAATCAACCAAGCCTTGGCAGTCTTTTGTCCATGCTGCAGAGAAAAAACATGAGAAATGGCAGTTCACGCTGATCACCATAGAAATATGTGGTCTTTGCACGGATGATCACTCCACCGATAAATGTCCTATGTTTCCCTCATGTAAAGCTGTTATTCAGGAGGCCACAACTGAAGGTACAATAGAACAGCTCTGTTTTGTGAATCAAAGAAGGAACAATTTTGCTAGACCTTACCAACCCAACAACCAACCTTACTACAATCAGGGAAATAACCAGCAGAATTGGAACTCTGCACCAGCCCCATGGCCATCTCAGCAAAATCCAAATCAATGGCAGCAAAACCAACCATATCAGCAGGCTTATTACCCACATTCCTACTCTCCATACCCCCCACCTTTTGCTCATCCAACTACGAATTATGGCAATCCATACCCTTATGCATCGAATTGGAGAGCTCCATTGCAGCAGCAACAACCACTCATCATGCCGCCACCACCAAATCAACCACCCCCCAGACCTCCACCAATTCCCACCCAGCCAATTCCCAATCCTAACAACAACAGGCCACCACCACAACAAGCCTACAATACTGAAATGGTACAGTTCCCAACCTACGTTGTAGATATGCTAGAGATAAATGAAATTAATTTAAGATCTGGAAAAACGTTTCAAAATACACACACAAAATATCCAAGAACCTGAGGCTCATGAACAAATGACACAACCCCATATTCAGCATCCGGATGAACCAAACCCTCAGGAGGAAGAAATTCAACCACTCACACGAAACAGAAACCCTCCATTCCCTGAAAAATTGGTACAAAGTACAAAAGAGGAAGAAGAAAATGCAATCTTAAACTAATTGAAGCACTTAAACATCCAAATTTCGATTTTGCAAGCCATAAGGGATGTGCCCATCTATAACAAATTTATTAAGGAAAATTGTTTGAAGAAACCTGGTAGAAGAAAGCGTGACCTGCCAACCATCAATGTAGTAGGCCAGTTGGCAGATCTAATGCTAGGCATCGTTGTTAACCCTAAATATCTAGATCCAGGTAGCCCCGTAGTCAACGTATTCATCAATAACAGACAGATAGATAGAAGCTTAATTGATTTGGGAGCTGCCATAAATGTGATGACCAAGGATACTATGATACACCTAGGACTCCAATCAATGGTCAGACCAACAACTACAGTACTCCAGCTAGCTGACACATCCACAGTGAGACCTGAAGGAATGCTCAAAGATATAATAATCAATATAGAATCCTGGGAATACCCAGCTGATTTCATAGTCATCGAGGTAAAGAGTAAACTTAGTGGTTATCCAATCATACTAGGCAGACCTTGGTTGGCAACTGCAGATGCTTACATAGGTTGCAGATCAGGAAACATGACTATCACCAGTGGACATGCCAGGAAGAAAATCACGATTTACCCACCAGCAAGGAAACTTCAGACTTAGAATATCAAAATTGGACTGATGATTATAACGACACACCAAATCAAAACCTGCGACTTGTCCTAACAATTGATGTTGCACTATCACTAGAAGCCATAAACAAATATGGTCATATAGATAGGTTTATACATAATGCATCTTCTAACAATGATATTCTTGAATAATTTTTTAACACATACCAACAACAAGAAGGCGAAAGTTCACACCAGAACTTAAATAAAATCTGGGCAGAAGTGCTATCGCTGGAAGAACAATCAGAAAAAGCAAAGACAGTGGAAATTATGCCTGGAAAGACAGTCAACATTAATTCCAATTTGAAGCCAGAGCAAGAAAAACAGTTAATGAAGGTACTATCGGAACAAAATAAAGCTTTTGCATGGACATATGCAGACATGAAGGGTATACATCCTGATATCTGCAAACATTACATTTACATCAAAGAAGGTTCTATCCCTATCAGGCAACCACAAAGGAGGCTGAACCCAGCATTAAAGGACATTGTCAAAGTAGAATTACAAAAGTTATTAGATGTTGGATTCATATATCCCATCTCTGATAGAGAATGGGTCTCACCACTGGTTATAGTCCCTAAAAAAGGAGGCAAATGGAGAATTTGTGTGGACTACAGAGAGCTAAATAAAGCAACCAAGAAAGATCACTTTCCACTCCCATTTATCGATCAGGTGCTAAACACATTAGCTGGGAACAAGTATTTCTCATTTTTGGATGGCTTTAGTGGGTACAACCAAATTTCAATACATCCAGCTGATCAAGATAAGATAACGTTTACATGCCCCTGGGGTACTTATGCATACAGAGTACTACCCTTTGGGTTATGTAATGCTCCAACAACATTCTAAAGGGCCATGTTAAGTATATTCTCTGATTTGATAAATGATGAAATGGAAGTCTTCATGGATGACTTCACACCCTATGGACAAAAATTTGATCATGCATTGAACCATCTTGAATTAGTATTGAAAAAATGTATTGAGATGAGCTTATGCCTGAGCAATGACAAATGCAGAATGTTAATGGAAGAAGGCATCGTTCTTTGGCACCATATATCACAGAGGGGGATAGAGGTTGATCAAGCAAAAGTTTCAGTAATCAGAACGCTGCCCCCACCTGTCAAACAAAGGAATGTGAGAAGTTTCCTTGGACAAACAGGGTACTACATGAGATTTATTGAAAATTATAGCAGGATTGCTGCACCAATGTTTTCCCTTCTCACAAAAGACATTGAGTTCACATGGACAAACCATTGCATGACAGCATTTGATAAACTTAAGGAGAAAACAATTACAACTCCAGTACTCCAAGGACCAGACTGGGAACTTCCATTCCACATCCACTCAAATGCATTAGATAAGGCCATTGGATCTGTCCTTGGACAAGAAAGGGACAAAAAGCCTTATGCTATATATTATATCAATAAAAATTTGGCAGGGGCAGAATTAAATTATATTGTTATAGAGAAGGAATTTTTGGTTGTCATCCATGCCATTAACAAGTTCAGGCACTATATAACAGGTTACCAAGTTTTTGTCCATACAGACCATTCAACAATAAGGTATCTCACAAACATACCTAATACAAGTGCTCGAATCATCAGGTGGCTACTCCTCCTGCAAGAGTTTGACATCACAATTTTGGACAAGCCAGGCAAACACAATGTAGTGGTTGACTTTTTATCTAGGCTCACCCATGGACAAGACAGTGAAGTGGTGAATGACATTTTTTTTTATGAGCACCTTTTTTCCATCTCTACAAGGAGCCCATGGTTTGCTGACATAACAAACTATTTAGTGTCTGGAAAATTTCCAGCACACTACAGCTACAAAGAAAAGAATAAAGTAATAAGGAAAAGGCCACATACACATGGATAGATGGTATGCTCTTCAAACAAGGACCAGATCAAATACTCAGAAGGTGCATTAGAGAAGATGAAGTGCATGACATAATGCATGCCACTCACAATGAACCATGTGGAGGGCATTATGCTGCAAAGAGGACAGCCTATAAAATTCTGCAAACAGGGTATTATTGGACAACACTCCACAAAGATGCTTATGAATATGTTTCACATTGTGATGACTGCCAAAGAATGGGGAAACCAACACAAAAGGAAGAAATTCCTCTCCATCCGCAAATCTCCTTGGAGACATTCGAAAAATGGGGATTTGATTTCGTTGGTCCAATAAACCCACAGTCAAATCAGAAGAGCTACATCCTCGTATGCACTGACTACCTCACAAAGTGGATTGAGGTAGCAGCACTTGCTGCATCAAATGAAACCAACGTGCTAAAATTATTCACTGAGCAGATCTTTCACAGGTTTGGAGTACCAAGAGAACTAGTTTCTGATCAACGGCCACAGTTTACATCAAATCTAATAGAAACAATGTCAAGCAACAGACAGTCCTCCTCCTATCACCCTCAAGCCAATGGTCAAGTTGAGGTAACAAACAGTGAATTGGAAAGGATTTTGACAAAGACTGTCCAACTCCACAAAAGAGATTGGGAAGACAGGCTAAGTGAGGCAGTTTGGGCTTACAATACCACATGGAACACAACAACAGGCTTCACACCTTATGAGTTAGTCTATGGAAAGCAATTCATGCTGCTAATTGAATTTGAAATAAAGACATTAAGAATTGCAGCAAAGTTAAATATGGAACTATCAGAGATCCAACAAGAACGCATGCTGCAATTAAATCAACTGGATGAGCAACACCAGCAAGCACTTGCCCATACTGAAATCATCTAGCAGCAAAGGAAGAAGTGGCATGACAAACACATAAAAGATAAAAAGTTCAAGGAGGGTGACTGGGCACTACTCTATGACTCCAGATTCCATACTTTCAAGGGAAAACTAACAACAAGATGGCTTGGACCTTACATTATTGAAACAATCTATGAAAATGGAGCTGTGAAGATTATTACAATTGATGAAGAAGAGTTTCCCATGATAGTAAATGGACATAGGCTCAAACTTTACAAGAAGCCATAGTCAAAGTAGGAGTTCACACAGGTGCTCTACCAACAACAACTAATGCTGATAGAGAACATGGAAGACCATTGAAATCCAGTTCATAGAAAAAAGAAAAAAGAAAAAGAAAATTAAAAAATGATGAAAAAAAATTGAAAAAAATTGAAAAAAAAAAAGAAAAAAGATATGAAAACAGGGAGAAAAAAGAAAAATGAATAAAAAAAAGAAGAGAAAAAGAGACATAACTGAAATAAAGATCCAACATTATGCATTTAGGTAATCACAGGTAAAATTGCAGGGCATCATACATCCCCATGAAGAAGCAGAATGCACATTGCAAATAAATAAAATAAAGCCAGTCATCAGAATACAAGCGAGCCAGCAATCTAATAAAACGAGCCTGAAAATTATCAACCATTACGACAACCAAGCGAGCCAGCCACATATTCAAGGAAGACAGCAAAGGTATCAACTACTACATAATCCATTCCCAGCAAACAAGCTATTCAATCACATCTGCAATATCTTCACGCGAGCCTGCCATCTATTCAAGAGAGCCAACCTAGATTACAACAATACAAAAAAAAAGAATCAGAAACCCAATGCAAAAGCATCATCACAAAATCAAATCAGAAAATGGCACGAAGTTCAAAAGTAGGTGATACAGCAAATTCAAACGAACCAAAGGAAAAAAGCAGCAAGCGCACGTAACTACTGACATGACAAAATTTACTACAGAAAATGCCAAATCTACTACAGAATCCAGTGCACATAAAAATCGGGCCAGATCATGAACTCAGGTACGCTAAAGCATAATGAGGTAATCTCTAAGCATATTTGTTTTATTTTTAAGGTCAAATCATTATCCCGCAAGACAATTATCTCTGAAGTTGAGGACAACTTTTAAATTAAGTCAGCGGCAATGTTCAGACTACCTCACGAAATCATGATTAGCTACCGTCATCATGTCAGCAAATGATAAACCCGCATCTAGCCACCATACTTCCAAATAATTAGAGGAAAAGGGGCAATGTACAATGATGAAACAAAGTACAGGGCTCGATTATGGAAAGAAATGGATAAAGTAGCAAGTACAAGGAACGATGATGAGGATAAGTGCGGAAAGGCAGTTAAGTAAGGCAGCATAATCTTCCAAAAGAGCCAGGTTTTGCATATACGAAACCTCTCAGAACTCTCCAGAAGCAAGGAACTGGAAGTTAGTGTGGTCACGCAGCCAGCAATCCAGCCCTCGAACCTGTAATCAACCTTGACCATTTTGAGTTAAGATAGCCACGCTCCAAGTGTTGGTTTATTGTTGTAGTAAAGGATTTCAGGATGAAAAAAGGGTTCAAGAAGAGCGAACCAAAGGAACACAGCGCTATTTACAAGAACCCATGAATATTAACAATCATCTGCAGTGCGGGCTGGATGCCTTTCATCTTAGGATTGAAAGGATACAATACAGGGGTGGCTCTAGAATTCGCAAGAAATTTAAAGCACATCAAGCATGAACAGTACGTCACCTGAGTGAAAGGATTAAGTATAAAGTTGGATGATGAAGCAATTGCCAAATTCACTGGTCTAACAAGGGGTCAGCATTGGAGCAGAGACGACCAGGAGGCAAACCATGAAGCAAAGACAACATTCTTCGAACGATGAGAGGTCTACGACGAAGATAAAAATGGAGTCAAAAGACTCTCCATGCCGGCACCATGGGATGAAATGGCTGCAATCGTCTAGAAATACATTACATGCACTGGTAGGCTAAGTTATGTCCCTATTTTTCATTTTCAAATTCTGGAGCTGCTGAGGCACAGGGGCTATCTTCCACCAAACAACAACATTAGCATTCCATACTATCTTCTCCTGTCACTGGGAGAAATGAGCAAGAAAGTGATTCAAGGAAAAGAGGATGCATTAACCCACCATGGGATGATCAAATTGATCATTTGTGAGGAATTAAAAATGCAGATCCCAGAACTTTCTTAGGAAGAATTTGTGTTGGTAATGGCTGGGGATGTTCAAAGAATGAAGGGAACACCCATAGTCGGCATGCCCCTACCTCCTGGATCAAAGGACAAGATCGCCTCTACATCAGGACTAAGAGGAAAATCGACCTGGACAGCGTGGTTGATACCCTGATGAAGATAAATCATTCACGAGATGACTCCCCCAAAACGGAACTAGGTATTTCCACCAGTAAGCAAGGGTCGAAGAGACGAAGTAAAAGATTCACACAGGCATCCAAAATCCAAATTACCAAGGAGGTGAAAAGGGAACCCAGCCCCCTGGTTCAAAATGTGTCTGATGATGACGATGATCTTGGGTTAGATCAAGAAGATCCCACTACACCTGAAGAGCAGGATGAACAAGAAGGGCAGGATGCAGAAGAAGAGCAGGATGAACAAGAAGGACAGGATGTAGAAGAAGAACAGAATGCACAAGAAGAACAAGATGACTTCCAGGGGAACCCTCCTGAGCACAATGAAAACCTTGGGGTCGCTGACCAACTCGCTGAGGCACAGACAGAACTAGAAAATCTCAGAGAGGAGCTGGCAACATTGAAAGTTGAATACGGAATGCAGAGAATCCAACCAACGTCTCCACTTTTTTCACCTAAAAGACACAAATTTTGAAAATGCATCGTGCAGGGGAGCTAAAACTGGCTGAGCAAAAAAATTCAGCACTTAAAGAGAAATTGGCTGAGGCACAAGACGAGTTAACCAAAAAGGACCAGGAGATTATTCAATTGAGGGACGTTTTGGCTACTACCACCAAAATATATGATAAACTATTGGAGCTCAAGCCGCCATCAGCAATTTATGTAGTTTATCTACAAGAAAAGTGGGGCAAATTCTAGCTCCAAAGGTTAAAACAGGGACTCCCGACAGAGATAAACTCCCCCAAGGAATTTGTGGATACATCTCTAAACTCCACAGAGTTGGAGAAGGACCAGCTAAGTTAATTTTTCCTACACAATTTTGTAGTTCCTAGCTCGCCCAACTGGTCGCAAAACCCTTACATGGGCGATTTCCAGTTGAGGGCACTGTGTTCATGGATGAATCACGAAATTGAACGAGCTCAGGACTACCACATTTACGTTGCAGCAAAATGGGAAAATCCATTATGGGTCAGGGCAGAGGCGACTCACCCTGAAAGAATAATTTACCACCATAGGAACATCACCTAGGATGAGGAGCTGATCCCCATTCTCCTTGGGAAGCAACAGGAGGTTGTGGCACACTTTGATGTTACTCTCCAGAGAACACACAAAGAGGTTCATGAGTCTATTAATGACAGATTGCGCAGAGTAGCAAGTGATCTAAAAATAAAAGAGCTTCACTCCCCTCTCAGACTTGAAGCTGCTCTCGTCAAAGCTAAACTGTACAGGGAATCCTTGATAAAGAATCAGCTCAGATGGATTGGAATGAGATTAAATCCCTCATTTTTCCTTCCCCTAGTTATTAAGGAGCAGATTAATGAGGAAGAAGAGAAAAGAGCTTAGGTTAAGGATGACCAGTGCATGGGGTACTACAGGCAGGTAGGAACCCCTAGGGTAGTCGCATGGGATATCAGAGAAGCTGCTAAAGAATTGAATATGTCACCCAAGGATGGGTGAATCATTCAAGCATGGGGGAGATGATAAGCCTGAATAATAGGTATCCTAATAACCTTTTTCCCACAGAGAAGCACAAGAAAGGGTGAAGAAATACACTTGTTTTGTGGGAGAAATGATTTACCTTGATTATTTAATGAAGTTGTTTTAAAGATTATTCTTTTATGTTTGAAAGCATGTTCAATAAACTAATTATATGAAAAATGAGTATGATTGAGCAGGTGCAGGTACACTAAGGGACAAACATGCAAATCAAGTGAAGGACTGAAATATCATGCAAATCTCAGGGCCTTTTTCCCTAATTTATAGAGAGAACTCCTGTTCAGCAGGATAGGCAATTAGACATATAGTTAGGTTAAGCATTAGAGGCATTTATATATGGACCTCTCAGGTAGAGAGGGGGTCCTGCTGCCATTTTTGAGAACCATCATTTTACGTTTTTATACCGCTGAGACAATTTGTGTTACAGACTTTTATGGAACTATGAAGTTACTGTTTTGAATAAAGATATTGATGTTTCTTTCAATTCGACATCTATAAGTTTTCTCCACTCCTGAGTACGAGTTGGAGAGGGCCCCTCCAACACGTAAGTCAGGGGATTTTTACTGTTCAGGTATTTTTCATTATGTGCTTTGTATTGACTTAATCTATATCGCATGTGAAAGCATTTTTTATGGCATTCAAATAGCACGATTTGATTTATGTAGTAAAGCGACCATTTTGATTCCATAGTAAGTTATAACGCATTATGTAGGTCAGTAACGTTGTTTCTGTAGTCCTGTAGCAGCATTCTTCCAAGACATATTTCGACACTTATTTTCCTGTGTACTTGCATTACTTATGAAACAGTGATCCAGATCTTGAAGCTCATGCACTTTTCCATTATTATAGTTGCTCATGAAGATTGATTACTTTCAGCGCTTTGGTTAATTGATGATTAATTCGTAGCATTGGATAATTGCATTCTGAATTTAGCTTTTGGCATTTGAATATTTTAGATCAAATTTCCTGTTTATGTATTTGAATTACAGTATTTACTTCTTAAATTAAAAATCCAGCTTTCGGTATTTTAGAATAGATCTGCCAAGTTTTCAACATTTAAATTCATAGTATAGATTTACTATTTTTTGCAAGTTAATTCTTTAAGTATATTTACTGTTTTCAGCATTCAATCTTCTTAGCATAGGTATTTCTCATCCATAGATTAGGCAATCCTTTCACAGCTTATTCAATTCCTTTTTAGGCAAACCTTTAAACATTGATACTGACACCCAACCACGACAAAGACTATCCTATAAGAGCACATATAGTGCCAACACCTCTGAAGTTTGTACGTCCCCCGAGTTGATAATTAAAGTAGGCTCCTGGTCTAGCTACCCTCATTAGGCATCCATTCTAGGAGCTCACCAATTTCCAATGCTGAACTAGGGTTGAAAGTTTGTAATAAGTAGAGGCACCTGAGTAGCAGGGGTGATAACTCATATCTTTGGAAACCATTCTCTGTATTTTCAGTTCTGATATTAAGTTTATAATTCCTACGACTGTGATGGATTTTATGGACTTTTAATGAAGGACCAGTGTTACTTCCAACTTGTGAGTTTATAAGTTTCATTCTTCTCCTGTGATGTGCATTGGGGAGGGCCCCCTCAGTGCGTAGACCAGGAGTTATGTACTTTGCTTTCTATATTTTGATGCATTTTGTTGTTTATTTCTAGGATAAATACACATGGATTAGTTTCAACACTTATTTGATACCATATTTTAATTTTGCACATAAGCGTCTTTCTTATGTACTTTCGTAACACTGTGTCTGTAGTTCTGATACACGACGTTTGTAGTCTTGTAGCTACTATATGCGAATGTAATTTCCAGATTTATATTTCCACTTTTTATACGATATTCTTTGATTAGATCATATTTATACTCCTGAATGATGACTTCTTGTTTCCAGTTAAATAGATCTTTGGTTCCTTAGGTTAGATTCATGCTCTTAAACTAGATAAGATTTACTTTTGCTTTCATAAACTAGGTTAATGTTGTTTTGGATTTCATAAACTAGATGAATGCTTTCATAGAATAAAATTCCTGCTTTCTTAGATTAGGTGAATGCTTTAAATAGAGTAAATTCCTACTTTCATAAATTAGGTAAATGATTTGCTTTGGATTTCTTAGATTAGGTAAATACTTTAAATAGAGTAAATTTTTGCTTTCATAAACTAGATTAATGCTTTCATAAAATAGGTTCATGATTTCAGTAAGTTCATTTTTTTTTCCGATTGTGATAGACCTTCAGTTATTTCACTCTCTTTACAACAACTCATCACTATTCCTTAGAACACATTGAACACCCAACGATAAAGATTCTCTCAACATAGTGCACATATAGTGTTGAGTGCCTTTGAAGTTTGTACATTCCATGGTCGATATTTAAAGTGAGCTTCTTGAACAAATACCTGTAAAAGGGTAGGCATTTTCGAAAGCCACCACTTTTTGGCGTCGTTGCCGGAGAGGTGCTTAAACTATAGGAGACATCTTTAAAAAAGAAAAAAAACTTTCGAAAATCTAAAAAATACCATGAATGCCTCAGTGAAGGAGGGATGAATTTGGACATTTTCTACCTAACCGCCCTATGACCAATAGAAGTTCTGAACACCTTCAATTCGAATTTCTCAATATTGACGAAGAAGTTGATCCCACTTATAACCCATACCTTGATAACTTCTTCGCTAGCTCTAGTTCAAACACTACCATGGCGGATAACGAAGAAGAACACAGAGAACTATTTACCTTCCCCATAAGTGTACCCCTTGGAGATGCTAGAATGAAAAATATCAATCCTGCTAATCTCCCAAACTTTCATGGCTTAAATTCAGAAGACCCTGACACATTCTTGTTTGAATTTTAAGTAATCTGCAGGTCCTTTGGTTACACTACAGATGCACAAAAATTAAGACTTTTTTCCTTCCACACTAAAAGAGTTGTCGCTCAGATGGTTTATGATCCTAGAAGGAAACAGTATTTTCTCTTGGGATCAAATGAAACAAGCCTTTTTGGAAAAATATAGAGATTACTATAAATCCAAAGACACTAGGGATGAGATTTTCAGGATGCAACGGGGAGAAAAAGAATATTTAGAAGATTATGCACAACGGTTCCAACTCAGCTGTAAGAGAGCTATTCATTGTACCTTGGATCAAGAATCACTAAAACTTGTACTTCAAAGGGGAATCAAGGAGGAATACCTAGAAGTATTGAATTTGTTAGGAGATGGGGATGTATTTCATAAAACCTATGAACAAATTCTACAAATATTTAAAAATTATTCCAGATCCAGAAAAGGAAAAAATGGAACGCGAGATATACACCCATTAGCAGGGGGGTCATCCTTTCCAAGCCCAAGCCTCACAAAATCCGACTTGGGGAATCTCTTGAACGACATGAAGACATATTTCCTTCAATCACTAGTTATGCAATTAGATGCACTTCAACTAAAAAGGAAACAAGATGAGATCAACCAGGAACTAGCGGTATTCTACCCAAGATGTAGAAAAAAACATGAAAAAGGAAAATGCCCATTAAATACAATAGAATTATGCGGGCTCTGTACTGATGATCATACCATAGATAAATTCCCGTTAATGCCATCATGCAAATCAACCATACAAGATCCTACCTCAGAGAATTCTGTAGAACAACTTTGCTTCGTTAACTAATGAAGGAATAATTTTGCTAGGCCCTTCCAATCCAACAATCAAGCCTATTTTAATCAAGGGAACCCTCAGCAGAATTGGAATCCTTCAGCACATATTTCATGGCCTCCACAAGCAGGGCCAACTCAATGGCAGCAAAATTAAACTCCTTACCATCATCCATACTTCACCCAGACTTACCCACCATATCCCTCACCTTTTTCACAACTACAAATGAACTATGGGAATCCATATCCATCTTCCACAAATTGGAGAACACGACTGCAACAACCACTTATAATGCCACCTCCACAAAACCAACAGCCCCCCAGATCGCCTACAATCCCAGCTCAACCTGTCCCAAATCCAAATAACAATAGGATAGGACAACAACCCTACAACAACAAAGTGATTCAGTTTCCAGCTTATGTCGTAGACACACTAGATTTGAATGAGATCAATCTGAGATCTGGAAAAATGCTACAGGGTTCCCATTATCAAAAAAATCAAGAACCCACATCAACAGCTTGAATTTATACGCTCCCAAGAAGAAGAGGATCAACCCCGAATACCAGAACATAATCCTCCTAATCCTCCATTTCCTGAAAAGCTAAAACAAAACAACAAAGAAGAAGTAGAAAATGCCATACTTAATGAATTGAAACACTTAAACATTCAAATTCCACTCTTACAAGCAATCAGAGATGTTCCAATCTGTAACAAATTTATAAAGGAAAACTGCTTGAAGAAACCTCGGGGAAAGAAACGGGATCCCCCAACCATAAATGTGATAGGAAAACTAGAAGACCTTATGTTAGGGATCTCTGTCAACCCAAAGTACCTCGATCCAGGTAGCCCTATCGTCAATGTAACCATAAACAAAAAGGCTATTTCAAGCAGTTTAATTGATCTAGTCGGAGCTACAATAAACGTTATGACAAAAGACACTATGCTACCCCTAGGTCTCCAATCCTTTAGAAGACCAACAAGCACTATCTTACAATTGGCTGACACATCCACTGTCAGTCTGGAAGGTATCCTCGAAGATGTAATTATTAACATTGAATCTTGGGAATATCCAGCAGACTTTGTAGTCATAGAATTCAAAAGCAAGCTCAGTGGGTACCCAATAATCATAGGGAGGTTGTGGCTGGAAACAGCAGATGCCTATATAGGCTGTCGATCTGGGGATATGAAAATTACCAGTGGACAAGCTAGAAATAAAATCACAATATACTCGCCAGCAAAATGATCTACAGATGCAGAACACCAGAATTGGATGGATGATTATGATGACATAGATGACCAAAATATGCAACTTGTCTTCAGCATAAAAACTGCTCGAACCCTAAAAGCTAAGGATGAAGATGCTTATTTAGCTAATTTTATTCAAAATGTTTATCCTAATCATGATATGCTTGAAGAAATTTTTGCAACAAGGCAACAACAAGAAGCGCTAAACTCTCCTATCAACACAGACATAATGTGGAAGCAAGTATTCTCCGTTGAAGAACAACCCCCACAAGTAAATATCGTGGAAATATTGCCTAGGAAAACAGTCAATATTAATGCACATCTGGATCCAGAAAAAGAACAACAATTAATAAAAGTGCTCCCAGAAAACAGCAGGGAATTCTCGTGGACCTACACTGATATGAAGGGGATACACCCAGATATTTGCAAACACTATATTTGCATCAAGTAGGGCGTTGTGCCGATAAGACAACCCCAAAGAAGGATGAATCCAGTGTTAAAGGATATAGTTAAACTAGAATAGCAAAAGTTACTGGATGCAGGCCTCATTTAACCGATCTCGGACAGTGAGTGTGTCTCACCCTTAGTGATAATTCCGAAGAAAGGAGGAAAGTGGAGAATCTGTGTAGATTATAGGGAGCTTAACAAAGCAACCAAAATATCACTTCCCTCTACCATTCATTGAGCAGGTGTTGGATACTCTGGCTGGAAACAAGTTTTTTTCATTCTTGGACAGATTCAGTGGCTATAACCAAATCCAAATCCAACCTGCTGACCAAGATAAAACAACATTTACCTGCCCATGGGGCACATATGCATACAGAGTACTACATTTCGGACTCTATAATGCTCCAACAACCTTTCAAAGGGCTATCTTGAGTATATTCTCTGATTTTATCAATGACCAGATGGAAGTCTACATGGACGACTTCACACCATATGGCAAAATTTTTAATCAAGCATTACATCATTTAGAATTGGTCCTAATAAATGCATCGAAATGAGTATATGCCTCAGCAATGATAAATGTCGAATGTTAATGCAAGAAGGCATAATTTTGGGCCACCACATATCCCAAAGAGGAATTGAATTAGATCAAGCGAAATTCATTGTTATTAAAACACTACCCCCACCTGGAAAATAGAAGGATGTGCGCAGCTTCCTTGGGAAAACAGGCTACTATAGAAGATTTATAGAGGGTTTCAGTAAAATTGTTGCACCAATGTTTTCCCTCTTGAAAAAATACATAGAATTCATATGGACTGAACACTGCATGACAGCATTTGACCACCTCAAGGAGAAAACCACAACTTCCCCAGCCCTCCAAGGACCAAACTGGAAGCTACCATTTCACATCCACTCGGATGCCTCAGACAAAGCTATCGGTGCAGTCCTCGGACAGGAGGAAGAGAAAAAACCATATGCAATCTATTACATCGGCAAAAACTTGGCAGGGGAAGAACTGAACTATACAATCACAGAAAATGAATTTTTGGATGTTGTACATGCCATAAACAAGTTTAGGCACTACATCACGGGTACCCGGTATTTGTACACACAGATCATTCTGTAATCAGGTACCTCATGAATAAACCCAATACAAGTGGTAGGATTATAAGACGGTTGCTTCTTTACAAGAGTTCGACTTAACAATCTTGACAAACCAGGCAAACATAATGTGGTATCAGACTTTCTGTCAAGGCTGGCCCATGTACAGGACGGTGAATTAGTAAACGATGATTTCCTTGATGAACACCTCTTTGCAATCTTGACACAAACCCCATGGTTTGCCGATATAACTAACTACCTTGTATCTGGGATGTTTCCACGGCATAATAGCTACAAAGAGAAGTGTAAGATCATAAGACAAAGTGCAACCTATACTTGGATACAAGGAATGCTCTTTAAAAAGGGGCCAGACCAGATATTAAGGAGATGCATCCGAGAAGATGAGGTCCATGACATACTCCATGCTACTCACAATGAACCTTGTGGAGGCCATTACACAGCAAAAACAACAACTTATAAAATATTGCAGACTAGATACTATTGGCCAACACTACACAAAGATTCCCAAGAATATGTTTCACATTGTGATGACTGCCAAAAAATGGGAAAACCAACACAAAGAGAAGAGATGCCACTACACCCACAGGTTTCATTGGAACCATTTGAAAAGTGGGGATTTTAATTTGTCGGTCCATTTAATCCAGCTTTAAATAAGAAGAACTACACTTTAGTTTGTACGAACTATCTTACTAAGTGGGTTGAAGTTGAATCACTCACAGCAGCTAATGAAACAAATGTAGCAATGTTCTTCATAGAACAAATCTTCTATAGGTTTGGAGTCCCCAGAGAATTAGTTTCTGACCAAGGGAAATAGTTTACATCAAACCTCATTGACGAACTATTCAGAAGGAACAAGATAAAACATCGAAGATCCTCCTCTTACTACCCACAAGCCAATGGGAAAGCTAAGGTTACAAATAGCGAACTTGAAAGGATTCTAACAAAGACAGTTCAATTGCATAAGAGGGATTGGGCAGATAGGTTAAATGAAGCAGTTTGGGCTTATAACACAACATGGAAAACAACAACGGGTTTTACCCCCTTTGAGCTAGTATATGGAAAAAAGGTAATGCTCCCTATTGAATTTGAGATCAAAACATTAAGAATAGCATCCCATTTAAACATTCAACTTTCAGCAATCCATGAAGATCGTATGCTCCAATTAAACCAACTGGATGAGCACCACCAACAAGCTCTAGCCCACATTGAAATCATTCAGCAGCAGAGGAAGCAATGGCACGACAAGAATATAAAAGAAAATAAATTCACAGAAGGAGATTGGGCATTCTTATATGATTCTAGATTTCAGAAATTCCAAGGAAAACTTACAACACAATGGCTAAGACCATACATCATTAATACAATCTACGACAATGGAGTAGTCATAATCAAGACCATAGACGAGACCGAATTTCCAATGTTGGCAAATGGACACAGACTCAAATTGTACAAGAAATTGCAGTCCAAAGAGGAATTCACTCAAACTCTTTATCAGAAATATCTTATGCTAATAGAGGACGTACACGTCCTCCAATTAAACTAAAAAAATATCATGAAAAAATGAAAAAAAAAATATCATGAAAAAAATGAAAAGAAAGAAAAAAGTATGAAAAAATGAAAAATGAAAAATAAAAAAAATATAAAACATAAAAAAATTATGCAAACAAAAATGAAAAAAAGAGAAAAGTAAATCAAGCGATCCAGCAAATCAATTGAAGCAGCAGAAAATATCAAGTGATCCAGCAAATCGACTAAAGCAGCAAACAAATCAAACGAACCAAAAAATCAACTAAACCAGCAAAAGAAATCAAATGAGCCAGCAAATCAACTAAAGCAGCAGAAGGTATCAAGCGAGCCAACAAATCAACCAGAGCAGCAAATGATATCAAACGAGACAGCACAACGGAAAAGAGCCAACAACACAACTACGGAACTAACATTCAAAACTACAGACAAAGACAAAATCAACTACGGAACTCAAACATTATTGTGAAAATCTCCATGTCAGCAACCAAGGTACGCTATGCACAAAAAGGTAATCTTTGAATCCTTTGTTTTCATTTTTGGTCAAATCAATTTCTCCTTACAGAAGGAATAATTCAGAGCTGATGACAGCTCTCTTTATATAGAATGGCAGCACTTGGTTCAGAGTAACCACACCAGGTAATGATTGCTGATCCAAATTAAGAAAAGACGATCTATGTATCCCACCATGTCCTTTCATATCAAACAACAACATGGCATGAAATGATGAAAGGATAAGGCAGAATTAGCAAGAAAAGATGGGGGAATAAGACGGAAGTGGGATAGGTATAAGTAAGCAATTCCAACCGGCATATATGAAGCTTTCAGACCTCGAGCAGAGTAAACATAGAAAGAAGAATTCAGGACTCAGTTAGCAAGCCGGCTTTCGACCCGGAACAAGCAAGTATGTCATATAGTCTGCCACCCTCAATTTTATACTATTCATCCATTTAGTAATTTCAGAAGATGACTAAGGGGTTTAAAAAGAGCGAACCATAATACCATTCCCCCATCTATGAAAAAACAGAAGTGTTGACGATACTCCGCACAACGGGGTGGATGCCATTCATCAATGGGTTAAGAGGACATGATGTAGAAGTAGCCTTAGAATTCGCCAGAAATATGAAACATTTAAAAGAAGAACAGTATATTACTAGGGTGAAGGAGTTAGGCATCCACTTAAGTGAGGAAACAATTGCAGCATACGCGGGCATGACCGGGTGGTTACATTGGGGAAAGACGATAAGGAAGCCAATATTAGAGAAAAACTAACTTTATTTGCAGAAGGTGAACGCTATGAAGATTACAAGAACGGCGTCAAAAGAGAAACCATGCCAAATCTATGGGATGAAGTAGTCGTTGTAGTCCTCAAATACATTACCTGCACAGGGAGACTCAGCTATATACCTACCTTCCATTTCAGGATACTAGACCTCCTGAGGAACATGGGGCATATAAAACCCAATAACAATATCAACATATATTTCTACCTATTGCAATCCATTTGGGAGATGAGTAGGAAGGTAACACAGGGGAATGGGGATGCATTATCTCATCACAGGTTAATCAAACTAACCATATGTGAGGAATTGAAATCCCAGGTCCCCGAACTCTCCCGGGAAGAGTTCATCCATATCTCTCTTGAGGATGTCCAGAGAATGAGGGGCACCCCAATTGCGGGCGCAACCCCGTCCCAGATCAGAAAGAATAATAGGTAGCCACTCAATTAGTGTTCAAAAGAAAAATCGACATAGACATCAACGACAATGAGGTTGTAGCCGAAACTTTGGTAAAGATAAAGCATTCCAAAGACACCTCCCGTCAGAAACCTGCAGGGTCATTTTCCAGAACACATGGATTTATGCGACAGAGCAAAAGGCTGAGGTAGGAGACAAAATCCAGGGAGGAGAAGGAAAAGAAAAATAAATAAGAAGAGGAAGATGAAGCAGGCCCCATACCCCAAGACCAGTAAGACTCTGAGGATGATAAGGCAGAGCAAGGAGACCCTTTTACACCAGTGGGAGGAGACACACCACTCCAAGACCTTGCAAAAACCAATGAAGAAATGCAAACTAAAGAGGATGACCGGCTGGCTGGGGAACTGTATGAATTAGAAAGAGTTAGAGAAGAGCAGGAAGTCATGAAGATTGAGGCACGGCTCCATAAATCCCAAGTCGCGTCATCAACTGCACCCCCATTCATGCATGAGAAAAAACAGATTTTGAAGATGCAACATGTTGGCCAATTAAAGCAAATGGAACAACAAAACCAGGCGTTGTAAGAGAAATTAAGCAAAGCCCAGGAAATGTTGGTACAAAAGGACCAACAGATCTTACATTTAGAAACCACTCTAGTCACTGCTGCCAAGTTATATGAGGATATCGTCGGGTCCAGGCCTCCATCCTGGATTTATGCAGTATATCTTAAGAAGAAATGGTGTCGTTTTTAGTTACAAAGAGTGAAACATCACTTACCCATGGAAATAACCACCTCGAAGCAGTTTGTAGATGCTTCTCTAGAGAGCACAGAACTTGAGAAGGATTAGATGTGTGAGTTTTTTCTTCACAACCTAGTCGTACCCAACTCACCAAACTGGTCACCAAATCCTTATATGGGTGATTTCCAGCTCAGAGCGTTGTGTTCATGGATGAGCCACGAGATAGAGAGGTCACAAGACGCTCACCTCTACCAAATAGAGGAATGGGAGAACGCACTTTGGACAAGAGTTGAAGCCACGCACCCAGAGAAGGTGGTCCAGGATCATCATGCCATAAACTCTAATGAGGACCTGATCCTCATCCTTCTCGAGAAACACCAAGAATCCATTGAGAATTTTGAAAAGACCACACAAAGCACACTCGGTGAGGTACGGGAGGTCATAGGCGATCGATGGAAAAGAGTTTCAGGAGACCTGAAAAAGCGTGAACCTCGTTCAGCCCACAGATTGGAAGTCGCGCTGAGCAGGAAAAAGATTTATAAGGAATCCTTGATGAAGAACAAACTCATATGGATTGGGGTGAAGCTAAGCCCACCATTCTTCCTTCCCCTGATAATTAAAGAGGACATCGATGAGGACGGATAAAGAAGGGTTTGGTCCATAGAAGAGCAGAGTCAAGGATATCAGCGACATGCAGGAGCTCGTAGAGTTGTTTCCTGGGACATCAGAGAAGCCATTGTACAACAGGATGGGTCACCCAAGGATGGGTAACATCTTTGAGTTCGGGGGAGATGATAAGTCCATGATATAGGTATTCAATACACTCCATTGTGCCATATATAAGCAAAGAAACGATCAGAAAAACATTCATTTATGTAGGGAAGAATGCAATTTGATTGTTAATTGAACAATGTGATTTAGTAATTATCCTTTTTTTGTGTTTTAGCATCTTGTATCTACTAATCAAGTGAATGAAGCTATGTGTGTAAAAAGCGTAGGTGAATAGGAAGGATGGCAATACCCGAGCTCCAGTTAAAGATAACAAGAGACACAATGCTCCTGTTTCCCCTAATTTGTAGGAAAGAATCCCCTGAATTGGGGTCGTGATTTCCAATGTTGAACTAGGGTTGAAAGTTTGTAATAAGTAGAGGCACCTGAGTAGTAGGGGGGCTAACTCATATATTTGGAAGCCATTCTCTGTATTTTTAGTTATGATATTCAGTTTATAATTCCTACGACTGTGATGGATTTTATGGATTTTTAATGAAGGACCAGCGTTACGTCGAACTTGTGAGTTTATAAGTTTCATTCTTCTCCTGTGATGCGCATTGGGGAGGGCCCCCTTAGTGTGTAGATTAGGAGTTATGTACTTTTATTTCTATATTTTTATGCATTATGTTGTTTATTTCTAGGATAAATACGCGTGGATTAGTTTCAACACTTATTTGATACCAGATTTCAATTCTATGCATAAGCATCTTTCTTCTGTAGTTCCGTAACACTGTTGTAACATCCCCATTTTGACCCTTAGAACATATTGGCTTTCAATGTAAATATTGTATACATGCGATGTATGTTTTCCTAGCGTGGAGCTCAAGGCCAAGGCCCCGCTAGTGGATGCTCGATTTTTATGTAAAAGGCAAGTATTAGATACTTTGTTATCCATGTGCTATTAAGCCATGGGACATTGTAAATGATGTAAATATTATATTGCAATAAAAATACCAAAGAAACTAGCTATGGAGGCAACTAATAAGAGGGGTCCATGTGTATCCACTAGGGAGAGGTGAGGGGGTTGTGGGATTGGACCATAGGCTTCCAAATGTCACCTTTAGAACCCATTTGACCTTCCTTGCTGACATTTAATTCTGTTGTAGGAAGTGGATGAAGAAACTGTTCATGAGGTCGATGGAGTGTGGGAAACCTCGAAATTTCGGATGGCAGGGTATGGGGCTCTGTTTTCCTTGATCCACAATTCACTCTGCCTTCTAGGAATTCGTTTCCTCATCCCCATTCCATTACGAACGATCAATAGGGAGTTTGTAGGTAGAATGGAGAGTCAAGCAGTGAAGGGAAGAAGGAAATCGCTATTCTTGGAGAAACCCTTATTTGGAGTGCCGAATCCACCCAGAAATTCATAAGTTCAATCCAGCATGGGATCCGTCGACCTGAACCCTAGGGAAAATTTTGCAGAGCGTGAGATGCTCAAAAACCCATGAGAAAACCCTGAGTGGATATCTGAGAACCCAGCTGCAGGATAGAGTCACTTTGGCCATAGAAATTGAGAAAATCTAAGTGGGAATGACAGAGAAGAATAGGACAGAAGGTAGGGTTGCTTGATAAACCCATTCAAGGCTAGATTCTCAAGGAATCGACAGCTTGGACCTTTCTATTCCCACCCTAAAGAGCACTGGAGGGAAGGGGCGCCTGAGGGACTGTGCAGCAGAGAAGGGGACCTTCCTTGTGTTGGGTGTAGTAGGTATTGTGGGTGTCAAGACTGTCTAAGTGTGAATTGAGAGGCCTGTAGCTCTGAGGTTGAGCTCACTGACTTAGCATCCTCCTCCATTGTTTCTTAAATGCTTGATAAACCCAATTGTGTGTTGGCTTAGCATGATTGTTGTGTGAAGCCGTGGTTGTGAGTGAGCCTGTTTAGTTCCTCCTTAGTGGATACACAGCCCAGCTCAGGGGTGGTCTCTCAGCTAAAAGAATATAGGCTAGACCGAGACCTATGGTTGGGTGGAACGTTGCTCTCACATAGCCAGTTGCTTGGACAGTTTCATCCTATAAGATAAGTGCTTTATGTGGTTCTAAATGATACGAACTCTTATGTTATTATTATCTGTTATTGCAAGTCAGTCTGAATGAAATAATCACATGAAGTGAATCATTAGGAAATATGTGTATAAGCCTAAAAATGAGGATGGTTCATTGTTGTGTGTTTCATCATTTTGCTTGTGTTAGTATGTTGTTAGTCTTGCATGTTGTAGATGCATTAATAGTTTTAATTCCATTGTGTATGTTTACTATGCATTGCACACCTCCTTAGAAGATTTATATTTCATAATATGGGCTTGGGGGATGAATCAAACACCCCTTGTTGTATTCATGCCCCCTCGATGGGTCAGATGAAGGGAGGGGCCATGATAGGGTGTTACTAGAGATCTTGACAGTGGGGTAAGGAGGCGTCGATGGATTTCAGGGCAGCATTTTGATTGGAAAAGTGGTAGGGCCAGAGTTCTCAGGTGTGGCAGAGTATCACACAGTTTCATAGAGATCGCAGAGACATTTCCAATGGTACCAAGTTTTCCAAAAATGGACTTCGGATAAGGAAGATATCAACTTGAGAAGTTGGCAGTAACAGGGGTATGGCCGACTTCCGACTTTCTGAACCCATGGTGCGGATTACGGATCGTGAAAACCGAAGGCGTGAATTCTCGGCGTAGTGCTTTAGAGTTTTGACTTCTGACTCCCACAAGCCGGATTGCGGAGTGCAGAAGTCGGAGGAGCAACTTTCTCCGGAGTCAAGAATTTGGAGTTCTTACTTCCGACTCCTGCAAGCCGGATTGTGAAGTGCGGAAGTCAGAGGAGCAACTTTCTCTGGAGTCGAGAATTTGGAGTTCCAACTTTTGAATCCCGCAAGCAGGATTGCGGAGTGCAGAAGTCAAAGGAGAAATTTGTTGGAGTTGTGTTTTCAAAGTCTCGACTTCCGACTCTCGCAAGACGGATTGCGGAGTGCGGAAGTCGGAGGAGAAATTTATTAGAGCTGTGCTTTCAAAGTCCTAACTTCTACATCGCAGATTGCGGAAGTCGAAGCCGTGATTCGAAAAAGCAGAAAATTGGGCGTTCCAACTTTCTGACTCCTGCATCGCGGATTGCGGAATGCGGAAGTTGGAGGCGCATTTCTTCGATGTCGCGTACTTATCATTCTGACTTTCTGACTCCCGCATCACGGATTGCGGAAGTTGAAAGTGTAATTCTTGAAGTAGCGCGTTGGGGTGCCAATTTTCGACTTCCGACTTGCGGATTGCAGCCCGAAGACACTATGGCTATGTAAAAGGGAAGAATTGCAGAGAAGTTTTAAAAAAAAACTAGCAGGTTTTTCCCCCATCACTCTAAAGGACACTAAGGGGATCGGAGACGTGACAATTGCGTCCGTAGTTCTGATACACAACGTCTATAGTCTTGTAGCTACCATCCACGAATGTAATTTTCATATTTATATTTCCACTTTTTATACAGTATTCTTTGACTAGATCAGATTTATACTCCTAAATGATGACTTCCTATTTCCAGTTAAATAGATCTCGGCTTTCTTAGGTTAGATTCATGCTCTTAAACTAGATAAGATTTACTTTTGCTTTCATAAACTAGGTTAATGTTGTTTTGGATTTCATAAACTAGATGAAATGCTTTCATAGAATAAAATTCTTGCTTTCTTAGATTAGGTGAATGCTTTAAATAGAGTAAATTCCTGCTTTCATAAATTAGGTAAATTATTTGCTTTGGATTTCTTAGATTAGGTGAATGCTTTAAATAGAGTAAATTTATGCTTTCATAAACTAGATTAATGCTTTCATAAAATAGGTTCATGATTTCAGTAAGTTCATTTTTTCTTTCGATTGTGCTAGACCTTCAGTTATTTCACTCTCTTTAGAACAAATCCTCACTGTTCCTTAGAACACATTGAACACCCAACGATAAATATTCTCTCAACATAGTGCACATATAGTGTTGAGTGCCTCTGAATTTTATACGTTCCCTAGTCGATATTTAAAGTAAGCTTCTTGAACGAATACTTGTAAAAGGGTAGGCATTTTCGAAAGCCAACAATTTCATCTTCTATTATGTTTGAATCAATACTTGTGTCTTCTATTTGATTTTGAATTTGTTCAGTGACCCATTCTAGTATGCAATCTTTGTCCCATTCCCCAAGCAAATCATTGGGAAGTAGATTATTCCTTGGGTTCGATCTCTTAAATTGTCTCCTTGCTTATAACACTTCTTCTCTTTTTTTATCATACAAATTAATCCATTTGTTCATAAATTCCATGTGGTACAGAATGAACTTGTCAAGTATAGCACTTTCATCTACACCTATTACATGTCAACATGTTTATTTCAAACTCCAAATGTCATGCTGTTAATTTGACAAATAAATTACATAGTAAATTAATGATTTCAATAAAAATAACCACAATGATCATGAACTTACTTACTAATTTGACTTGAACACCATTAGATTGTGGTTTTTCTCTATCAATAATATCTGATGCTCGTTCTTTATCCCAGAAGCGTGGCCCATCTTCAAAATCCTTAACAAGGAATTCACATAGGAATAAAATGCTTCATTCAATACATACCCTTCAGCCATGCAACCCTCTGGATGTGCCTTTTTTTGGACATATCTTTTTAGATTTTCCATATACCTCTCAAAGAAAATCATCCACCTCATTGATACTACACCTACCAATTCAATGTCAACGACTAGGTGTATAAGTAAATGGACTTGTAGGTCAATGAAATTTGTAGGGAGCTCCTTCTCAAATACACCTACAATTTCTGCAATTTCCTTCTTCCGTTTTGGCACTTCACATTCGTGGATCTCCTTGGAGGTTACCCACCTAATATAAGATAGAAAATTAGTATGAAACTTTAGTCAAAAATTAAAATGAAATATAATATCTCTATGTCTCTCACACATGAACATTTCATACCACTTACCTTGGAAATGCTCACAATCGATTTATGGCATTCCTTAAGTCAACGGTAAGACATGAATCGCCCTTAATTGCCAATGGCATGATATGCTATCAAACACATTTCTCAAATGTCATTAGTAATTTTCCCACATAATAGAATATCAAAATATATTTAGTACTTAATTAATGTTATCAATAAAAGTTAAATGATGATAATACCTTCATAAAATTATGAAAATCATGTGATATGTCCATCAACTGTAAAATATTTTTCCAATGATGACCCATATCCAATAGGTGTCCTTATTGAACAAATTGTTAAATTAATGTAACTTCAAATAAGATTCTACTTGTACTTTATTATTGTAACTCTGTCGGGGATGTTTTACCTCCGTTCGGAGATGTCATTATTATATTTGTTCATGTAAAAGTCATGAGGTAAAGCCTCCATTGTAAGTCGCATCGTTAGTACCCTAAATAATGTAATATAATATTATTTGAGTCTTTCTAGGAGAGGTTGGCCCATTCAGTTAAAGTAAGGCCAACCTAGTGTTGAGATATTGTAACTTCAAAGAATATTATATTTGTACTTTATTATTCTGGAGATGTTTCATTCCTCCTTGAAGATCTTATTGTATATCCGGAGATGTTTATTCCTCCGTCGGAATGTGGGTCAAAGGGTTATTAGACCACCCTAGAGGGGTAGGCCCAGTCAGTTGTAGTGGGGTATTTAACCCATTGGTTAAATACGAGCCTACGTGTACTTGTGTAAAAGATATGTCAGAGTAGTGTATAAATAGAGGAGGTGTGTTCCTCATTTGACACACTCACACACTTGAGGATAGCGCACTTGTGGAGGAGAGGTCTGCTATTGTGGAGGAGGAGATCATGTCTCAGGGTTTCATCTTTGTATATTGCTGGTCATCTATATTGAGGAAGCTTTGCTGGGTTTTCTACCCCATGAGGGTTTCCCAGGATAAATCTCTGTCTCTTGTGTATATGCTATGCTTGTTGTTTCTTCAGTGATCCTGTATATGCTATTATTGTGAAATGGAATGTAATGCTACTATTTTCTATCTTATCATATTGAATTTTAACATGGTATCAGAGCTAACCTGAAGGAAGACAAGGTATGGCACTTACGACACTTGCTTTACTTACGACAATTTGAAGGTTAGGGTTTTACATAGCAAAAACCAGTCATCGTGGAACTTTCGCTATAAATCCATTTTGGCAAAGGTTCAGGGTCTGAAAAGTTTACAGGTCGAAGATAACATCCCCAGGTACCTTGTGTCCAAAGGGAATCCTCAGATTCGTTTTACTTTGTAAGTTATGATCAGTACAAGTTAGGGTTTCTTCCTCTTCCAGATCTCAGTCAAAATCAGGTGACCTTGGAAAAAAGGACATAACATGGGCTAGGAAGCTCCAAATGAAATTTCGTAAAAAGTGACAGGTAGTACACAGACTGTACTATCTCAGAAAACTTTTTTAGAGGCCGAAGGTGAACCAGTGACACGTGTCACGCCGTACAAGTTCGCTCTCCTGTTTTATCCCATAAACAGGTCACGTTGCGACACTTGGCATAATTTGGGCTAGGAAGCTCCAAATGAAATTTCGTAAAAAGTGACAGGTAGTACACAGACTATACTATCTCAGGAAACTTTTCAGAGGCCGAAGGTGAACCAGTGACATGTGTCACGCCGTACAAGTTCGCTCTCCTGTTTTATCCCATAAACAGGTCACGTTGCGACACTTGGCATAACTCTCTCTCAGAAAATCCAATTGAGGTCAGACCTATCAGGATGGAAAGATGACAGGTCAGGCTACTGCAGAAAATGTTTTCAGACCTTGTGGAGCAAAAATTTCAGAGTTATTGCAGAAACAATCAGGTGCATATTTCTGTCAAAACAGAATTATTTTTGGAGCACCTTTATTCATGGCTTCTGAAATTTAGGGTTTCGGAGAAAGTTAGAATTGTTGGAATCGGAGTCCACGGCTGAATGCTACTCAGGAAAATAGAAATTTAGAGACCAAGATCGAATTTTTTGGTTGGGTAGAAGACCGGGCTTGATTAAACCCTAGCTCGGGATTTTGATCAGAAAGATGGAAAATTAGGGCTTCAACAAAAGTTGGAATTTTTGAAGTCTGTAACCACGGCTGGAAGCTCCTCAGAAAAATAAGAGTTTAGAGCCTTGGATCGAACCTTTTGATTGGACAGAAAGGTAGGCTTCATCAAACCCTAGTTCGGGTTCCTGTCCAGAAGATCCATAAGTTTCGAAGGCAATTTTGAGGGGTCAAATTTTGGAGATTTCAAAATTGAAGTATGCTAGTTTTATCAACTTAGCAAGACACATCCTTCCATCCATTCAGAAGTGTGAAAGTCAAAGATTGAATTTTTATGGTTTCTCTAGCAAACCCTAATCAAGATCCAGATCAAGTTTCAGGGGGAGTTGAGGCTAAGGCCCTACATAAGAAGACTACAAGAAGTCTCGACAGGTATGACTTAAGAAGGTTCAGGTATGTCTTGAAATCTGATTCTTGATTAAGTTCATAATGTGTTTGTCTTCATATTATTTGTTAGTACAATCTTGATTAATGTTAGACTTATCTTATCACCCTAGTAACAGTATGAATGCATGTGAATGATCGAAGACATTCATTGATTAGGGTTATATGATTGTACTAATGCATTATGGTGTTGTGTGAGGTTGATGTTGTCTGCTAACAAGATTCAGGTACATCACGAAAGACAAATCAAGTTCCACATGAAGACAAAGACTCATCCATAATCTTTGTTCTACTTACGAGGTATGTATGACTTTGATATATTGTGCTTAACCTATGAGACATGCAGGTTCTAGCTCAGGATCTCTAAATCATTGAAGAGATTGTTTAGGTATGTTGTACATAACTAAGCAGGTATACTAATCCAGGTATGTTTTCCTATGTCAAGGATCCCCTCTATAAGTATACTTGGAATGATTAGATATGCTTATTCATAAAGTTAGTAATCAAGGGATTATGCATATTATGTCTTTTATCTTGATTGATGATATGCATGAGTAAACGAAGTCTTCCCTAAAATCTTGAATACTAATGTTTATTACCTATGATCATGACCATACATATTCAAGACTATTTAGATGTTTTGATAATGTTTATAATATACTAATGAAATGTATGTTTGTGTATGAGATCATGAGGATGACACTAGTGCACACTTGAGCATGCACAGTGGTACGGAATGAACAGAAGTTCAGAAGACATACAAAAGATCAAGCGGGAGGCAACCACACAAACATAAAAGATAAGCATTTGAGTTGTTATTTGAAATAGTAATGATATTGCCTGTAATAGGTTGTATGCATATTTGTATTCCTAGAATATATGATGCTGAGTGTAAACATTCATAGAACATTGAACAGTATACTACTAATATGCATATGATTGGTAACTTGGACAAACATTCCATTGTTGCTTGTCTAGAATGAAACCTCTTTGCTGACATACTAAGAGTTGTGCACACTCTCGATAGTATGTTCTGGTAGAGATGGAAGGCATCTAGATAGCCACTGTATGCATACAGGATATGGGAAGGTGTTGTGCCAAAGTATTGGTCAAATTAGTTGCATAACTATGTAAATGATATCTGTATGCATAATAGGTTATCATGTCAATATGATTTGATGATTATGAAGTATTACTAATCATGTACTTAATTTTAATTTGTAGGAAAGGTCATGAAGAATGATGGACACCGTACAAGTGATGGATGTTCAAACAAGAAGATTTACAAATCAAACAAAATATAGAAGGCTCGTGGCTAGAAGATTCTCTTAGAAAGGGGAAGAGAATCATGACAAGATGTTTGCTCCAAGTATGGTGTAATTAAAGAAGAAGTGTGAATCAGGTTCTGTATGGGTACTCAGGATCAATAATCAATTGATGAGCTTAATGATCACCATGAGTGTTGTGGATCTCAATATTTGCTACAAGGTTGAATATGGTTTCTATACACAGATGACTTGGATGCAAGAAGGAACTCACCACAGAGTTCGAATGATATTGAGGCTCATATCAGTAGACCCATCTAATGAGAGATGGCACAGATAGATATGCAGAAGATCATTCAATGCAGAGTGTGAATGATGCTCAGTCTCAAAGGGAAAATTGGCAGTTTCTTGATAAGCTTGGGCTTTACCAAAAGTAAAGTTGTTCCTAACTTTTACCTTAAGGTTATACTATTATTATATATAGATGATATCTTTCTGATAGGGAATGAGAAACAGATCATGAAAAGAAAGAAGAAGATAGCTGCAGAAATGAAAAATGAAAGATCTCAGATTGATGCATTACTTCCTAGGTCTGGAAGTATGGCAAGGCTCAGAAGGAATCTTTCTCAACCAGGGAAAGTATGCTGAGAAATATTAAAAGGACTTGATGTGTTGGAATGGCCACTCTCATGAATTCCAACTTGAAGTTCTTAGCAGATGACTCATTAGAGTTAGTGGATATAACTCTGTACAGACAAATTATTGAGTCATTGATGTGCCTAACGAATACTAAGTCAGATATATGCTTTGCTGTGAACACCTTGAGACAGTATCTAGTGGAAACTAGAAGTGTCCACCTATTAGTGGCAAAGCATGAGATAAGGTACCTAAAGGATACAATAGACTTTGATCTATGGAGATCATGAATTCAGATGGCTACACAGATATTGATTAAGAAGAAAGTGTATCAGACAGGAAGAGCACATCGAGAAGATGTTATTGTCTGGGATCAGCCATGATCTTGTGGTTTAGCAGGAAGCAGTCTAGCACAAGCGGAATATATGGCTGCTTGCTCTGCTAATTGTGAAACGACATGGCTTCAGAATTATTTGACTTAGAGATGGACCCAACTGTGATCCTATGTGACAAACAGAGTTGTACTAAAATGGCAAAGAATCCAGTGTTCCATGATAAGTCAAAAGCACATCTGGCATTTCTATATACGAGATATGGAGCAGATAGGAATTAAGGTTCGAATTTGTAACAAGTTACCAATGAACTAACCAAACCTCTACCGATCCGATGTACTAACCAATCCTCTACCGATCCGATGTACTAACCAAACCTCTACCTCAAGTAAAGTTTTTCGAGACAAACTTAATATAGAAGGACCCTCCTCGAAAGGGGGAGTGATGTGATCACTTATGATGAGATTGCCTGCATCGACAGTGAGGTCGATGATGTGAATACCTATATTGGTGATGCCGACAGAGAGGTTGGTGGATGGTCCTTAGACAGGGTCTAAGGTGGACATGATAGGATTGCATCATCCTCAAGAGAGCCGTAGACGTATGTCTTCGAGAATGAAGTCCTTGGTGGACATGATAGGATTGCATCATCCTCAAGAGAGCCGTAGACGTATGTCTTCGAGAATGAAGTCCTTGGTGGACATGATAGGATTACATCATCCTCAAGAGAGCCGTAGACGTATGTCTTCGAGAATGAAGTCCTTGGTGGACATGATAGGATTGCATCATCCTCAAGAGAGCCGTAGACGTATGTCTTCGAGAATGAAGTCCTTGGTGGACATGATAGGATTGCATCATCCTCAAGAGAGCCGTAGACGTATGTCTTCGAGAAAGAAGTCCTTGGTGGACATGAGGGGATTGGATCATCCCTGGACTTCAGTCCTAAAGAGATCCGTAGACAGGTGTCTCCGAGAAAGAAGAGGGATTGTATCATCCTTGAACACATGTTCTAAATTGAGCCGTAGACAAGTGTCTCCGAGAAAGAAAAGGGATTGTATCATCCTTGAACATCTGTTCTAAAGAGAGCCGTAGATGTATGTCTCCGATAAATGAAATCCTGAATTAATAGGTAGGGGATTGCATCGTCCCTGGACTAATGTCCCAGAATAGAGCCGTAGACATGATGTCTCCGATAAATGAAATCCTGAATGAACAGGTAGGGGATTGCATCGTCCCCGGACTGATGTCCCAGAATAGAGCCGTAGACATGATGTCTCCGATAAATGAAATCCTGAATTAACAGGTAGGGGATTGCATCGTCCCCGGACTAATGTCCCAGAATAGAGCCGTAGACATGATGTCTCCGATAAATGAAATCCTGAATTAACAGGTAGGGGATTGCATCATCCCCGGACTAATGTCCCAGAATAGAGCCGTAGACATGATGTCTCCGATAAATGAAATCCTGAATTAACAGGTAGGGGATTGCATCGTCCCCGGACTGAGGTCCCAGAATAGAGCCGTAGACTGGGTCTCCGATAATGAAGTCCTGAATGAACAGGTAGGGGATTGCATCGTCCCCGGACTGAGGTCCCAGAATAGAGCCGTATACTGGGTCTCCGATAATGAAGTCCTAAATGAACAGGTAGGGGATTGCATCGTCCCCGGACTGAGGTCCCAGAATAGAGCCGTAGACTGGGTCTCCGATAATGAAGTCCTGAATGAACAGGTAAGGGATTGCATCGTCCCCGGACTGAGGCCCCAGAATTGATCCGTAGACTGATGTCTCCGAGAATTGAAGATAGGACTGCATCGTCCCTGAACCTCGGTTCAAAATGTACGTGAGAGGACTGCATCGTCCATGAACTGGGTTCAAAATGTACATGATGGGATTGCATCGTCCCTAGACATGAGACTTGTCTTAAAGTGATAAGGATTGATCATCCTGGAACTTGATCTGGATTGTATCATCCATGGACCTATGTCCTAAAGAGAGCGGGATTGGTCATCCTGTAATATGATCGTGTGTGTTGCAGGATATGCTGCTATGTACTAGTGAGAATACATGCTATTGATGATAGATGTATTAGTGAGAATACATGCTTTTGATGATAGATGTATTAGTGAGAATACATGCTTTTGATGATAGATGTATTAGTGAGAATACATGCTTTTGATAATAGATGTATTAGTGAGAATACATGCTATTGATGATAGATGTATTAGTGAGAATACATGCTTTTGATGATAGATGTATTAGTGAGAATACATGCTTTTGATGATATATGTATTAGTAAGAATACATGTTTTGATGATAGATGTATTGGTGTGGATACTAATACAGATGATCTAGATGCTGTAGATCATGATGATCTAGATGCTATAGATCGAGATGATCCAGATGCTGTAGATCGAGATGATCCAGATGATGTAGATCGTGACGATCCAGATGCTGTAGATTGTGATGATGATGCTTATGATCGTGTGATGACGATGTTGATGATCGTATGATGATCATGTGATGACGATGCTGACGATGCTGATGATCGTGTGATGACGATGCTGATGATCGTGAGATGACGATACTGATGTTCGTGAGATGATGATACTGATGATCGTGAGGATCCAGATATTGATGTTGTTGTAGCTGTTCGAGTGCTGCAGAAGATAAAGACTCAGTACTGAAGATGTTGATGTTCCAGTATTGAAGATGTTCCAGTAACTACTTGAGTTACTGATGATGTTGAGAAAGCTTCCAATGATTTATAGATGTATCATGTATGATGTTGATGACTCCTTGCTCGTGCAGATGCTGTTATAATATCCTTCTCCTTAAGGGGGAGTGTTGAGATATTGTAACTTCAAAGAATATTATATTTGTACTTTATTATTCTGGAGATGTTTCATTCCTCCTTGAAGATCTTATTGTATATCCGGAGATGTTTATTCCTCCGTCGGAATGTGGGTCAAAGGGTTATTAGACCACCCTAGAGGGGTCGGCCCAGTCAGTTGTAGTGGGGTATTTAACCCATTGGTTAAATACGAGCCTACGTGTACTTGTGTAAAAGATATGTCAGAGTAGTGTATAAATAGAGGAGGTGTGTTCCTCATTTGACACACTCACACACTTGAGGATAGCGCACTTGTGGAGGAGAGGTCTGCTATTGTGGAGGAGGAGATCATGTCTCAGGGTTTCATCTTTGTATATTGCTGGTCATCTATATTGAGGAAGCTTTGCTGGGTTTTCTACCCCATGAGGGTTTCCCAGGATAAATCTCTGTCTCTTGTGTATATGCTATGCTTGTTGTTTCTTCAGTGATCCTGTATATGCTATTATTGTGAAATGGAATGCAATGCTGCTATTTTCTGTCTTAGCATATTGAATTTTAACACCTAGCTGGGATAAAAGTCAAGTAAGAGGTAAAGTATAAATAGACAGTGAGCTCCTCTCATTTGTATCATCACTCACTTGTGCAATTCTCATTAGAGGAGAAAGAGAGATATCTGCGAAGGAGGAGTAGGATTGGCTTGGGTCTAGAGTTTGACCTTTTGTCTCCATTATTTGTGAGACCTATTTTGGTCATTGTACTTTTATCATCTGTATTGAGGAAGTTCTTGTTGGGTTTTCTTCCCCTTGAGGGTTTCCCATGGTATATTGTTTTGTGCTTTGTGATTGTGTATCTTTCAGAGATCCTTATGATGCTGCTATTTTGAATAATGTATTGAATGCTAATGAAGTTGGAATTTAGTCTATAGTAGCATATAATCTTAACATGGTATCAGAGCTAGCCTGAAAAGAGCAACTTTCACAAGGTAAAACTCTCTCTCTCTCTCTCTCTCTCTCCGAAGTGAAAAAATTAGGGCTTCTCACAGAAGTGGAATTTTTGAGTGCAAGTGGCATAGGAAAATGATCCTCTCATAGGCGCATCTATTGGCACAGAGATCGAAGTTTTTCAGTGGGTGAAACTCCCGGAAAGTAAAACCCTAGTTTGACCTTGAACCAGAAAACTGCAGAAAACCAGAGAACCAGAAAACTGCAGATCAGAATTTCGCAAGTCAATTTTCAAGGATGAAATTTTGGAATCTTCAAAAACCAAGTGTACCAGCATACTCGCCTGAGTCAAGTGCATATTTTGGTGAGTTCAATTTTATATTTTGAGAAATTTTAATTTTTGGTTATTCCCTGCTCTCCGAGTTAAGATGGCACCAAGCACTAAGCTTGATGACAAGTTGGAAGGCATAGATAACTTCTCTGCTTGGATTTATAGGATTGGACTCATTCTAGAAGAGAATGATATTTCAAAGTTTATTAAAGAATTTGTACCAGAACCCACAGAAGCTGAAGCCAAGGAAAAACATAAGAATGATATGATTAGGACTAAGATGATCATATCGGACTCCATAAAAGATCATTTGATTCCGCAAGTGTCCTCTAAGAAAATCCCAAAGGAGATGTTTGATGCCCTATCAAGAATGTATGAAGGGAGAAACATAAATCGGAAGATGAATTTGAGAACCCAACTCAAAAGCACGAATATGAATCCAGGTGAATCTATCCAATATTACTTTACTAGGGTTTCTCAATTCAAACAACAACTAGAAGCAATTGGAGACAAGCTTGACGAAGATGAATTAGTGATGACTACTCTAAATGGTCTTACTAGACCTTGGGACTCTTTTATACAGACTATGTATGCAAGAAAGGAAAGTCTACTATTTGAAGTAGTATGGGAACAATGTGTCCAAGAGGAGGCTAGAGTGGCAAATCGAGAAGCACTACTCCGAGATGACGGTCAAGCTCTAGCTACCCATACTAAGAGAGGAAAGGGAAAGCCTCAATTCAAGAAGGAAAATCATAAGGAGTTCAATCCTACTAAGAAGTTACAAAAGTATAAGAAGGGAAACCACAAGCGAAGAGACTTCTCTTCTTATCAATGTTTCCGCTGTGATAAGATGGGACATATTTCCAAAGATTGTCCAGAAAGAAAAGAAGAATGTAAGAAGAAGATCAACAAAAGACATCATGCTCATTTTGTTGAATATGAAGAAGAAGAAGAAGAACAACAACAACAAGGACATCCCAGGAAGCTACCAAAGGAAGAAATCGAAGATTATGTTTTGTAATAGTGGTGCTTCAAAGCACTCTCTCGAGCTTGATTCAGGAACTCTGATGATGGAGTAGAGTTCACCATCAGACATTCCAGTAATCCCTGCAAGGAGACTAGGATCAAAAGAGATCCTACCAAACAAACAAAGATAAGTATTTGAATTGTCATTTTTTATCTAATTGTTTAAATGATATTGTTCAATTGTGTACATGTTTATATTCCTAGATTTAGGAAGTATAGTGTGCATGTTAGAACAATTGCATATATGCATGTGATGGGTAAGTAGCCTATGGTGCTATACAACATTCCATTGTTACTTATCTAGAGTGAAACCTCTTTGCTGACATATTAGGAGTAGTGCACGCTCTTAATAATGTTATGGTAGAGATGGAAGGCATCTAGAAAGTTACCATATGAATGTGGGATATGGATGAATGTTGTGTTATGATAGTGTGACCTATGTTTTTATGCATATGTTTTGGAAATGACGAGATGTTGCTCCAGTAACCAGACTCATGGTGTAATCAAAGTAGAAGAAGATATTGAGCAACCTCCAGGACTCATAGAACCACATGTATGTAGAATGAAGAAGACTTTGTACGAGCTCAAAAGTCACCCATGGATAGAATGATGAGATCAAGGATCACCTAGAGTGATGAGACATCAACCTTTTCTACAAGGTTGAAGATGAGAAGCTCATAGATGGGTGCAAGAGAGAACTTGCAACAGAGTTGAAGGTCTTGGTATCCAATGACTTCGAAAAGATGAAATAAATGGATATACAAGATAGAAGTATTGTGGCTCTTGGATTCTCTCAAAAGGAAGGAATCATGAAGAGACATTTGCTCCCATATAAATGTACACTTCCATTAGAACCATCATGGCATTTGCAGCCACGATGAAGTGGAAGTTACACCAGATGGATGTGAAAACAACTTTCCTGAATGGTGTCATTGAAGAGGAAGTGTACATAGAACAACCACAAGGTTTTGAGGTTTAATACAAAGAGACACATGCCTGCAAACTGAAGAAGGCTCTGTATGGGTTGAAGCAAGCTCCAAGAGCTTGGTATGGAAGAATTGATAGTTTTCTGACGAGCTTGGGATTTACCAAGATTAAAGCTGGTCCTAACCTACTTCAAGGTTATGGATGATGAACCAGTCATATTATTTCTATATGTGGATGACTTGTTCCTGACAGGTAATGAGAAGAAAATATTAGAATGCAAGAAGAAGCTCGCTGCAGAATTCGAGATGAAATACCTTGGCTTAATGCATTATTTTCTAGGTCTCGAGGTATGGCAGAGCCCAGAGGGAATCTTCCTTAACCAAGGGAAGTATGCAGTAGAAATCTTGAAAATATTTGATATGTTGGAGTATAAAGCCATGGCCACACCCATGGATACCAACTTGAAGTTATTATCCGATACTTCGTTAGAATTAGTGGATGTGACTCTATACAGGAATATTATTGGGTCGTTGATGTATCTGACGAATATTAGGCTAGATATATGCTTTGATGTGAACACCTTGAGTCAGTATCTAGTTGAGCCCAGATGTGTTCACCTTGTAGCTGCAAAGCATGTGATGAGGTACCTAAAAGGTACAATAGACTATGGTCTCAATTATTCTAGAGATCGTTAGTTCAGACTATATGGGTATACAGATTCTGATTGGGCAGGAAGTGTCTCAAACAGGAAGAGTACTTCAGGCGGATGTTACAGTCTGGAGTCAACCATGATCTCATGGCTAAGCAGGAAGCAATCCAGTGTAGCTCTTAGCATTGCAGAAGCAGAGTATATTGCAGCCTGTTCTGCTAGTTGTGAAGCTATATGGTTTCAGAAGTTGCCATCATGTCTATTTGATCTGGAGTTGGATACCACAGTGATTCTATGTGATAACCAAAGTTGTATAAAGATGACAGAGAACCTTGTGTTCCATGATAAGTCAAAACACATAGAAATACAGTATTTCTACATCTGTGATATGGTGCAAAAGGGAGCTATAAAGCTCCAATATGTGAGCACGGATGAGAAGGTTGCAGATGTATTGACTAAGCCTCTGTCTCGTGTGAAGTTTGAGCACTTCTGTGACAAGCTTGGTGATGAGCTCAGAATATAGGTACTCCATGGACGTCTTTTATGCCACACATAAGCAAAGAAAGGATAAGAACGCACCTCTTTTTGTATGGGAGAATGCATTTTGATTGATTATTAAACAGAGTAATTTAGAGGTTATCTTTTCTTATGTTTTAGCATTTCTAATCACTAATCATATGAATAAAGACATGTGTGACAGGGCGCAGGTGACACGGAAGAATAACCAGTGACCAAGCTCCAAACTGAAGATCGCAGGAGACACAACGATCCCATTTCCTCCTGATTTATAGGAAAGAATCTTGTTAAACGGGATCGTTATTTTCAATGTAGAGCTAGGTTAGAAGTAAGGATAAATAGGGACCTCTTGGGTAGCAGGGGGTCTGGAGACATTTTATGAAAAACAATCTTCAACCTTTTTTGCAGTTAAGACATTTTTGTTTTACCTATTCTGTAACATGGATTTATGAATTGATAATGAAAGACCAGCGTTCTATTAATCTCATGAGTTCATAAGTTTCTTTCCCTCCTGAAATACGTGTTGGGGAGGGCCCCCTCAATACGTAGATCAGGAGTTTAGTGTTTCATTTCAAGTATTTTCCATGCATTCTACTTAATATTTCTACTATCATTGTGCGTGGATTAACTTCAGTATTCATTTAAATATCAGATTTTGATTTTAGCAAAAGCACTCTTCTTTCGTAGTCCGATAACACTGTGTTCGTAGTTTTGTAACACACTTATCTGAATTTCCACATTTTTATGGCATTTCCATAAAGATATCAGATCTATGGTTTCATACTTCTAAGATAATGAATGGTGATTGCTGATAAGATGAACCTCTACCTGTTTAGATTAGATTCAAGCTTTTTAAACTAAAGTTACACATGCTACCCTTTCTTGACTTGATAGAATAGATTTACCAGTTTTCAGCACTCAATTCAATAGAACAGGATTTCATTATTTTCAGCATTTAAATTTGACAAGATAGAATTTATTCTCTTTCAGCATTTCAATTTGATAGATAACATGTATCAGTTTTCAGCACTCAGTTCAATAGAACAGGAATTAATTGTTTTCAGCATTCGATTTGATAATATAGGATTTATATGCTTTGGTGTGTTGCATAAGTATAATAGAATTTGTAAAAGATTTCTCTGAGCATTTCCTTATTTTCCCGTTTTCATATATCAATACTTCAAACTGTCTTAGGATAGTCTGTAGGACACTTAGAAACGACAAAATATCCTCTCATAGTGCACATACAGTGCTGAGTACCTCTCAAGTTTCTACGCTCCCTGGTCGATAATTAAAGTATACTTCTTGCATAGCTACCCCAAATAGGTACGCATTCCTGGAGTCCACCACTTGGTGTAGTCTGTAAGGACTTCCCTCGGGGAGTAGTGTTGATGATGTTGTGGTGTAGTGGGATTGATCATCCCTAGACAGTGATCTCGTAATTCTGAAAGGAAGGATAGTCTTAAATGTTGATACTGACTTGTAATAGGATTGATCATCCCTATACAGTTGTTAACATTCAGATTTTATCCCGGTTGTAAAAGAATAACACCTAAGGTAACTTATTTCAAACCAAACTTTAGGTAGAAAACTTAGCCATTTTTTCCACCAGAGAGGGCTCTCTCACAAGATATATGTAAAGGCTAAAAATATATAGAAACGTGCTGAAAATTTCTCAAAAATAATTTACTTGGTTGAAAAGGAAACAAGAAACATTGGGCATGGAGTCAACTTTCAAATATTTAACGTGCCAGCAAGAGATTTATACCAAATAGATTTTCACAGAGGCAAGATAGCAACCATATCACAGTCAATTTGATTTTGCAGGTGGTATAGAAAGAAATAATGAAAATCCATCAACAACAGGCATCTAACTAGGATGAATCCATTGTCAACTTTGGAGAAATAATGAACACTTAAATGCGATAAAATGAGGCACAACCAGTATGAATCCCGATTTATTTCAAACGTTCATTTAAGCATAGAAGAAGAACATAATGGAAGATATAACAAAGAAAGCAAACATGCACATATAGAGATAAGGGAAAAGACTGACTGTAAAAATGATCAACACATGAATCTCTGGTCTCAAAAGATAGATATTTCCACTGTACGGCTTTTTATTATTCTATCAAAATCTGACTTCAAAACTTATTGTCTCTCAAAGAGTTTCCAACCCTTTCAAAAATGATTCTCATTGTCTTTTATACAAAATTCGAAAAAAGCTTGACATAACCACTTCTTTTAACTAGTAACTGAAAATGTCTAAACTCGAAAGAATACTATCTTTAAACAATAGATAACTGTCTTTAAACAATATTACAAATTTTTAAAATAAAAACATCATTTTTGCCACTTGGCAAGAGTTCTGAATGTATCTTCATGAATGAACAGAATATCTTGTCCTTCCATATTTATCCACATAGTTCCATTGGTCGACCGTGCGTAGATCATAACTGGTCATTTCCTTCACCAAGACTCGCATTTCAAGGTGACCTACATAAGAAACAAGAGGAAGATTCTCACAGATTGAGATCAACATATTTAAAATTTCAAAGTCCTCCGCAATTTTCTCCATTAAAATCTTTCCAGTAAGCGTATGATCCAAATGCTGAAACTTTTTGTGATCCATTCTTATGTCAAACAGTAACCTCTTATATTCATTTGGAGGAATCAATTCATGCTTTTCATCCCAAAAAGCAGGGAATCCTTTGTTTATTAATTTTTCAAATCGCTTCTTAAACCTTATTACTTCCTCTCGTATATCTCCAGCTTTAACTTCAATATTTTCAACATGTGAATACTTTCCCAAAATTCTTCTAGCCCATGTAATGACTGAAATTCTATTCATTATATTCATTGTTGTCAAATCTGCTTCAGTTAAACTATTTAGGAAAGTTATTGCCCTTTGTGCTATTTCCTTTGGCTTTCTGTTTAAATTCTCTCTGACTGCTCTGCAACTTTCAAAAGCGTCTTTGGCCACTTTTTCTTTGATTCTCATATAATCAAGATAAGGTCTTAATTTTTCAAATTCCTTTATAATTTGATCCCATACCATATGCTTGCAACCCTGCATTGCAGCTTGTCCTGTTACATGAGCTGCCAAACCTTTATTATTATCAGACAATTCCTGATTCCTTGCTTGCAAAGTTTTAATTTCCTTATCCTTTGTCTCATTTTCTTCTTTTAGCTTCTGTATTCCAATTTTCAATTCTTTAATCTCGACATCTTTCAGATTTACCTGGGACATGGCTTGTAAGAGACTGTCCAATCCAGTTTTATCTTCATCTGTACCTGCATGTACCTGTTGCTGACCTAATTCTGCTAACTTTTTCTTTATTTCTTCCAATTGCTCTTCCAAACAAATCTTCTCTTTTTCCCAATGAACTTTTTCTTCGGTGAGCTTCAACATTTTTGCAGTAATATCTTTTACTTCATTTGACAACTCTTCTTTTTCTTTTTCTAGTACTGTTAGTTCGGCTCCTTGGATAAGCAAAGTGTTTGGGATTTTCAGCTCCCGCCTTAACATTTGAATTGCATCATCCTTTTCTTTGAGTAAATTTGTTGTTGCATCTCCCTCCTTGTTTATCAAATTTGTTTGCAATCTTTTTATTTGCTGTTGTCGAGACTTATTTTCTGTTTTTTCTTCTCTCAACTGCTTATTTAATTTATCTACTAAAATTTTCAACTTGTCTACCTTTAAGATCGCTCCCAAATAATCTGAGTATATAACCTCTCCTGTTTGTCTATGTAATAAAATTTTATCTGGGGCATTGATTTTTGTCAGATCAACTTTCATCTCTGAGATCTTATCTTTAGTAACAACTGAAAATTTTAGAGAATTTTCTTTAACATTTCTGCTAGTAAATAAACTGACTTCTATGTTGGATATATTCCTAACCTTTGGAAATAACTGACTGGTTCGTCGAGAGGATTCCTGTTTATTTTAACTGTGCTCATTAAATACATCCATCAGATTGTGTGGTTTATTTACATCATCTTCTACCGAGGATTCTTTAATACTGTACTCATTTACCATGACCTCTGGTATTTTGACTTCGGTTTTTCCTTCCTCTTCTGAAACTGCCATTAACTCTTGTTGCTCATCCATTTTTAACTTTTTCCCTTTTTTTGCTTCTTCACTTTCAATGTTGACTACGTCTTGTATGGGCATTTTAAACCCTACCATTGAAGTATTCATCATGCTTTCTACCTCTGTTGTCGTATCTGTCAATATCATTTCTTTATCTTGAGAATCTGGAATGATTTCTTCCTTATAATCCAACCAATTTGCTCTATCAGACATTCCCTCAATCACCTGATGATTCAACGCTTTGATGCGATGATCCGTTCTCCGTTTTGATATTATGTTTAACGGATCATATTCAATAGCCATGTCTGTCTCAAATTCCATATCTTTCAATAATTTTTCTATATAAATAGCAGCGTTTTTGTTCTTCACTGTGAATGGGCCAAGTGTGAACGGATACTTGATATATGTTGCTTGTTTGAAAAGCAAGAAATTATTATCTTCAACAATTAATTTCTGCCTAAGGAACTCCAAGGGCAAAACCCTTAAGGTAAGAAATGGCGGTAAAACATAGGGATTATGTTTGAAACCATATAACCTGATCATTGTACTGTCTTTTGACAAGAACCAATCTCCTACAGCGTATTCTGCACTTAATTGCATACATGCTTGCATTTATGGTAATACTCTAGGCAATCTTTCACCAAAAATCATTCTGTAAATTTCTGAGAGCATATAATTTATGTAATTAAACATATTATTTTCCAATAACTTTGTGAAAATGATCTCAGGGAATTGTAATTCTTCGTGACTGGCCATCATGATCATTTTCATCAAAAATGACTGAAATCTGAAATGTCTGAGAGTAGGGAAATTAACCATCTGGTCATGGATCTTTTCAGCCAGGAATTCTTCAAAGTTAAGTCGAGGAATTTGATTTTCATCAATCCCTGACGAAATTGTACTCATTTTATACAAAAGTCTTAACTGAAACTCAGTTACATACATGTCTGTGTCGAACCCTAGGATTAAAGCCAAAAATGTCAGAACCAGCTGGGTATTTTCATCAAATAAAGTGACATCTATAGGGTAAGGGATATCTGAAATGTTTGTTTCTGGTTTAAGACACGTAGACAAGAACTTTTCTCTATTATCTTGAAGGGTTTGACGATAACATTCAATAGCAGAGGTTTCGGAAAAACTTTCAGACTCGAGGGTTTGGGAAAAAATTTATTTCTAGGGCTTTGATTATGACGGCAGGCTCTATTTTACAGATGACTCTGGTTTTTCAACTGTCTAAAACAGTTCTTTCTTCTCTGGAATAATTATCAACACACCACGACACAAATTCTGGAAAAGACGGGATTTGGTCCGGGCAGAAGGCTAACAAGGATTACTGGTGGACTCTTTGTATGTCTATACCTTCTTCTAATAACTTAGACAACTTAAGCTTGACCTCAGCGACTGGTAACCCGATTAGGGTATCGTAAATGTCCCCATCTCTATCTTCTAGGGCTTCTTTGGATTTAAAAACAGCTATATCATGCACAGTTTCCATTTAAATCGTTTCTACAAACAAATTTCCTTTAAAATATGTGAGCCAGGTCACCAGACCCTACCTGTACAAACACGTCTTTATCCTTCTGTCGCAACTGCCGATCTCCACCGGTCTTCAGAGCTTCCAAGAACAGCGAAACATAGACAAAATGTCGTTATTTGAAAACCCTTTTGTTTTATATAGGCTCTTTTTCTTAACCTTCTTGCATATTTCTGAATGTACTTTATTCCCAACCATTGATCGCATGCTTTTGTAATTTGAGCCGTTAGATCTTATGCTTCTCTATTCCCCATGGCGGTATCCGCAATCCCAATAATGGTTTTCCTTTGTGGTTTCAACTGTGTGCGGATCAACCATTTTCTGACACCTGTTAAAGTGGTTTATTTACCGCAACCACCTTTTCCTTTATTGAGTGCGCACTTCCCATGATGCGGATGAATCTCGTCCTTATATTTTCTCCCAATGCATATCGTCCATCCGATTTATGTCAACATATGGCGCATTCCTCTGTGCACTTCTGCATCTGCCACGTGCTATGGCCCACGTTTTTCCCGTATTATCCTTTGGCGGTTCCGCACAGTGCTGTAGTAGTTTGTGATACCACTATCATGTTGATACGGAGCAATAACAATGCGACACGTACTCCAGCGGTATTATGTCCGCAACCACTCACCATTGTTTGCAAACAAACTTTTTGGGCGGTGCGGGGATCCACGATAGCCGTTGATCTTTTCCTTTGTCATCTCCGCCGTTGGAGCTTCGCCAAGATTTAACTTTCTCAATAATTTCCTTCGGACTATTGCGCTTGTAGGTTTTTGCTTTGTTGATTTTGTATTATAACCCTTCATTCAACACATCCTTAGGAAATTTACTTCTTTTGGGTATTTTTGACAAACCTTTTAGGGTTTCTTTGGGTATTTCAAATATGGTGTCAACAACTGCCTCCAACTGGGGATGCTATCCTCCCCGTGAGGTAGCAAAGAACATAGTAGACCAAGTGCTTAATCCATTGGGTTGCATTCAAACTTTCTGCAAATCAAGCTTCATAACATCATTTTTTTTATTTTTTTTTTTGGTAATGCGTGGTAAAGAAAAATATATACACTGTACAAAATTCTCTTTCACCTCTGTCCTTTAAGAGAGATAATGTTTGAGGTGTCTACCATTTACTGGTCCTCCAGGAAAGAATTCTCCATTGCAATTTTTAAGGGTGAATGCATTTTCTCCTTGGTATCCTGAAACAATATATGGACCTTTCCACAAATGCTCAAACTTCCCATGGTGATCTTCATTTCTAGAGTCCCACTTCAAAACTAAATCATTTATCTGAAAATTCTTTTCTTTAACCTTTCTGTCAAAAGTTTTTTTCATTTTCTCCTGATGCATTTGGGTTTTATTGTATGCTTTTTCTCTAACTTCATGTAATTCTATCATTTGATTTATCCTCCTCTGCATATGATTTGGTTCTTCTTCGACTTCTTGTAACAATTTCATAACTGGCAAACCCAAAGAAACAGGAAAAATTACCTCTGTGCCATACACCAACTGGAAAGGCGAAGTGCCAATTGCTCTTTTTGTATTGATTCTATTTGCCCACAAAGCATATTTTAATTTAGTGTGCCAAGCCCTCTTGTTATCCTCTAGCAACTTCTTTATGATCCTCACTAGACTTTTATTTGAAGATTCAGCCAACCCATTTCCTTGTGGATAATAAGCAGTGGAATGATTTAAATGTATGTGATATTTGTGACAAAAATTTATCATCTTTTTTTATTTGAACGCTGGAGCATTATCTGTCACTATCCTTTTAGGACAACCAAACCTGGATAAGATGTTTTCTTCTAAAAAGTTCATTATCACTGTTTCTGTGGCGTTTCTTGTTGGAATGGCCTCAATCCATTTCGTGAAATAATCTGTAGCAGTTAGAATCCACTTACGCTGCCCTGAGGAATTTGGGTTAATTTCGCCCATGAAATCTAACCCCCACTGTTGAAAAGGTGCCTCAACTGAAATAGGTTTCAAAGGAAATGGTAATAGTTCTCTTTTCTCATCAAAAATTTGACACTCACGACATTTGATCACTTCTTTATATACATCTGAATACATGCTGGGCCAATAAAAACCAGATCTAAGAATCTTGTTCACCGTAGCCTTCCATGAATGATGTCCTCCACACATGCCTTTATGAAACTCCACCATAATATGTTGCGCTTCATTCTCTAATAGACAATTCAACAGAATACCTCCTGGATCTTTCCAAAATAAATTCCCATCTAATATGCAGAACTTGGCTGCTTTCAACTTCACTGATCTTGCTCTTGTTTTTTCCATATCTGCAGGTGCTTGAAGATTTTGCAGAACATACACAATGTCCGCGTACCAGGGAGATAAAGAGAAATCTTCGATTACTTGGCAATTTGGAATGGTTTCTTTTGAAATTTCGGAAAGAAAATTCATACCTAGAGAATCCCAATTTGTCTCCGTCATCATTTTAGCCAGACCTTGGCCTTTTATCAGCTTTGTAGGCTTAATGTCGAGATCATATTCCAATAATACTGCTATCCACTTTGCTCTTTTTCCTTCGGGATCTGGCTGGGTAAGAATATCTTTCACTGCTGCTGATGGAACATGTGCTATTATATGAGAGTGCAATATGTATATCCTGAAATCCTTCAATGCTTTCACTAAAGCATAAGCTTGTTTCTCCATAATGTTATATTTTAATTCTGCATCCCTCAGAATTTTACTGAAAAATGCAATTGGTTGTTCCACACCTTCTTGGTTATTTTGTAACAATACTCTAGCTACTGTGTGCTCTGATGCATAAGTAAACATAATGAAATCTTTTGAATAATCTGGACTAATTAACACTGGTGCTTCAGTCAATGCCCTTTTAATATCATCAAAAGATTGTCTTGCTTCATCAGTCCATTTAATCTCCTTGTCTTTTCTTAGCATTTCAGATATGTTTCTCAAAATCTCAGCAAAACTAGGGATGAACCTTCTTAACCAATTTACCCTTCCAATAAATGACTGAATCTCCTTCTTACTTCTAGGGATTCCGACCTTCTGAATGGCAGATACTCTCTCTGGGTCAATCTTGATGCCTTCTTTTGATATAATGTGTCCCAGCAATCTTCCTTCTTCCATGCAAAAATGAGATTTCTTTGGATTTAAAGAGAAAACCTTCTACATTTCAAGAAAACTCTTTCCAGATGTTTCCAGTGATCAGCAGCATTCTTTGAATATACAGTGATATCATCCATGTATACTACCATGAATTTTTCCCTTTCATCTGCAAATGCAATGTCCATGGCTCTCTGAAAGGTTGCCCCTGTGTTCATCAAACCAAATGGCATTTTGGCATACATAAACGTTCCCCATGGAGTAGTAAAAGCAGTTTTATCCTAATCTTCTGGATGAACTTTAATTTGATTGTAACCTGAGAAACCATCTAACATAGAAATTCTTTCAGCTCCTACAACTTTCTGCAAAATATGATCCATCTTCGGGAGTGGGTAATTATCTTTCAAAGAGACTTTGTTCAAATTTCTAAAGTCTACGCACAACCTTATTTCGCCATTCTTTTTCCTTATTGGTACTAGGTTAGCTAACCACTGAGATACGATTATCTTAGCATCAAACAGCTTTCTCACTTCTTTTTCTATTATTGGAAGCAACTTGGGATTTATTCTTCTCGACTTCTGCATAAAAGGCTTTTCATCAGGTTTGATAGGAATTGTATGCTGTATAATAGAAACATCATATTCTTTCAGCTCTTCATAACTCCAGGCGAAAACATCTGAAAATCTTTTCATCACTTCCACACTTTTATTCTCTTCCTTTCTTGGTAGTTTCTTTGAAAGCTTTACTAATTTGGGATCTTTTTCGGAACCTAAATTGCAATCTTTGACATCCTCAGGTTTAGGTTCTACTTTTGGATTTTTCACCACGTCATTTTTATCAAACAATTTTTCTAAAGGAATCAAACCTCTGGGGATAATGTTATTCTTCAGCTGAATTATATCCTTACCTCCAATCCTTTGCTTGAACTTTTCTGTTTCTTCAGGGGAATCTTTTTCATCTGGACCAGCTTCAGCATCTTCTGCATCAATAGACCTGTAATTGAATTCATCTGTCATCTCTAAAAAACGTTTAATCTGTTGATCATCTTCAAAAACTTGCCAGTGTTTGATATTGTCTGGGATAGATGGTCTGTGTATAACCTCAATATCATATTTCTTTTTAGAAAAGATAGGGGTTTTGAACGCAGCTCCAGCAGTGGCCAAAGAATCTGCTACGGTGTTATTAACTCTGGGAATTGTAACAACATCATGTTCATCGAAAAAGTTTTCCAATAAATCCCACACTTCATTCCTGTATGTCCTCATTTTAGGATGTTTGGTCTGATAAATAGCTTTTACCTAATTTATTACTAATTCAGAATCTCCAAACACTTCAATTCTTTTTGCTTTTAAATCTCTCAATACATTCAACCCCAGAATCAAAGCTTCATATTCTGCAACATTGTTTGTACATTCAAAATTCAATTGATAAGAAAACATCAAGAATTATCGATCAGGTGTGATTATCCATACTCCCGCAAGAGCTCCTTCTCTGCTCCTAGCTCCATCAAAATGCATTGTCCAAGTTCCTTCTTTTCTAATTTTTTCTCTTAATAGTCTTTCTTTTTCATTTTCTTTAGGTTCGATCAAATCCATCTTTTCTTTGGATCCAACATCATTGTACAGAATAAATGACCCCAAATCTGTGTCTATTGCATATATAGCATGCTTTTCGGGTTCATTTAAGTCACTTACCAAATAAGCAACCATTTTTTCAGCATATAATCTTCTATGTACCCCTAACACTGGAATAGTAGCAAAAGACATATCCATTTGCAAAGTTCCTTTCAACTTCGAAGCCCATGATCTGGACAGCAACATACCAAATTTTCCTGGAATATCAGCAACCACCACATCCAGGAGGATACCCTTGACTGGTATTTTACTGAGATTGACTGCCAAATCTTTAATCAACCCTAAACATTTAACTTTCCTTGAATCAAAAGAGAATAGGTCATCATATGGTCTTGTGATCTCCAACCCCAAAGATTCAACTACAAGTTTCGGCATCAGGTTATGAGAAGCTCCCGAGTCTAACATACAATTATGCACAACTTTATCATGAACGTTTATCTACATAGAAAGGAGAAATTTCCCCAAAACTATTATCTTCCATTCTTGAACCCAGACAAATATTAGGAGCATCATTATCCAATTCCAAAGTATCTACTTCCACTGGATTTTCTACTTGCATCATCTTAAAAATTTGTTCCTTGTATTCTTTATTCTTTAATATCTCATTGAAAGGTACAGAGATCTTGACTTTAGACATTTCACTTTGTATATTGAAAGGAGCCAAATTTCTATCAACTTCTTTTACTGGATCTTTCTTGTTATCTGAAATCCCTTTTGGCACATATTCGTTTTCTTTTCTTCTCATTTGCTGCTCATTCTGACTGGTGGAGGGTTTATCTGTAGATCCTTTTGATTTACTCAATGACTCTTTTCCTTTGTCTATTATAATGTCTCTATTTCTCAGATTTATCTTTCTTTGAAGATCGTTTATAGCACTTTGGTAACCAATCTGGTATTGATCAGTTTCTGTCTCCAAATTACAACATTCTCCTTCTGCAAGGAACATATCATGTTCATTTTTAGTCAAATAGACTTCTGAATCACAACTGCCACAATGGTGAATGTCACTCTCAGCCATCTCAGCTTCAGCTTCCCCAGCAATATAATTTTCAGGAAAAGGAGGTATGACTGGATCTTCTTCTGCATTCCTTGGATTCCTCTGATCTCTTGGCCTTATGGGTGGGACAAAGGGTCTCCTAAAATTAGGGTTTCTGATTTGAGGTTCTGTTTGTTCTCTATTCGGAGCTTTGTTATCCACTACTAACCTGTCTAACAACTTCTCCATGGTTTTCATCATCGCTTCAAATTTTACATCTGTGGAAGAGGAAGAAGCTGTATTTTGATTATATTCTTTACTTTTCTTTCGGTCTGTATCTCTATGCCGCATCTTGCCAGAAGCCATCATATTAGCTTCAACTTCCACCACATCTTTCATCATTATTGCCAAAGTGGTAGATCTTCTTTCTCTTAATGTGCATGAAAAATCACCTTCAAAAGCATCTGCATAATGTAACTTGGCTGCTCCTACTGGAGGTTTTATGTCTGCAGGGATAGAGTTATAAACTTTCATAAATCTGGCAGAGAATTCTTGAACCGACTCAAAACCTCCTTTCTTCAGATTGTTATACTGTGTCAACATCTGTGAAGGATTCTTCTGGTCTTCCCATCTTTCGATGAAAAGAGTTGTGAAAGCATCATAATTAGCAATTGATCCTGCAGCTAAAGCTCTGAACCATTTTTTGACTTCGCCTCGTAGGCTTTGAGAAAACAACCTCATTTTTGCATCATCATGATCCACTTCTTCTAAATCAATGAAATCACTAAAGTTATCAACATGTTGCTGTGTTGTATAATTACCATCATCATCAAAAGTAACGATTCTCTGTCCATAATTTTGAGGCAAATCGTGTAAAGCAGCGGGCAAAACCAATGGGGAAAATCTGGCAGCCATGGGTGGTGGATTATAACGTGGAACAATCACTGCCTATTGTTTTATAAATTTATGACTTTGCACAGGTATTCTTTGGGCCTTAGATATTTTGGAACCATCCCTTTCAGATTTTTGCAAATTTTCCCTAACAGATTTTAAAGAATATTCCCACAAACTTTTTGGATCAACCTTTGTTTCTTTCAAATCAGAATCTAATTTAGTTCTAAAAAAAAAAATTCACTTGAACCAATATTTTCTTCCTCAAACAGATTTTCTTGAAAAGAAGGGAATATATTCGAAAACTGAGAAATACCTTCTTTTGTCTTGCCTTTGCCTTTATCCGTCTTGAGGAGCTTTTCTGGATTATCCACGCCTGAGAAGAACTGTGAACCTGGATTTCTTCTTGTAGCCACAATGTCTATTTCTGAATACCTTCAAAAAACCTTGAAAATTTTTCACAAGTGAAGTCGCCAGGGCAATATCTACAACCAACTTTTAAAACGTCAAACTTCCTTGCCCAAGAAATTTGACCTTTCTTTGTCGTTTCTCCCAGGGAAAATTTCACTTTCGTTCCCCGGCAACGGCGCCAAAATGTTAACATTCAGATTTTATCTCGGTTGTAAAAGAATAACACCTAAGGTAACTTATTTCAAACCAAACTTTAGGTAGAAAACTTAGCCATTTTTTCCCCCAGAGAGGGCTCTCTCACAAGATATATGTAAAGGCTAAAAATATATAGAAACGCACTCAAAATTTCTCAAAAATGATTTACGTGGTTGAAAAGGAAACAAGAAACATTGGGCATGGAGTCAACTTTCAAATATTTAACGTGCTAGCAAGAGATTTATACCAAATAGATTTTCACAGAGGCAAGATAGCAACCATATCACAGTCAATTTGATTTTGCAGGTGGTATAGAAAGAAATAATGACAATCCATCAACAACAGGCATCTAACTAGGATGAATCCATTGTCAACTTTGGAGAAATAATGGATACTTAAATGCGATAAAACGAGGCATAACCAGTATGAATCCCGATTTATTTCAAACATTCATTTAAGCATAGAAGAAGAACATAATGGAAGATATAACAAAGAAAGTAAACATGCACATATAGAGATAAGGGAAAAGATAGACTGTAAAAATGACCAACACATGAATCTCTGGTCTCAAAAGATAGGTATTTCCACTGTACGGCTTTTTATTATTCTATCAAAATCTGACTTCAAAACTTATTGTCTCTCAAAGAGTTTCCAACCCTTTCAAAAATGATTCTCATTGTCTTTTATACAAAATTCAAAAAAATCTTGACATAACTGCTTCTTTTAACTAGTAACTGAAAATGTCTTAACTCGAAAGATAACTGTCTTTAAACAATATTACAAATTTTTAAAATAAAAACATCATTTTTTCCACTCGGCAAGAGTTCTGAATGTATCTTCATGAATGAACAGAATATCTTGTGCTTCCATATTTATCCACATAGTTCCATTGGTCGACCGTGGGTAGATCATAACTGGTCATTTCCTTCACCAAGACTCGCATTTCAAGGTGACCTACATAAGAAACAAGAGGAAGATTCTCACAGATTGAGATCAACATATTTAAAATTTCAAATTCCTCCGCAATTTTTTCCATTAAAATCTTTCCAGTAAGCATATGTGTGAAAATCCTCACAGCAGATCTAAGAGATGATGTATCTCACAAGAGAATAATTATGATTAAGCAAGAAAATAGAAGAAGAGTGATACATGCAGTATAATGAGCAACAGAATAATATGGTACAGTAGAACTCAGATAGAAGCAATAATACTTCGGTCATACTATGTTATTAATCACAAATGGACATATATATAATACAATGCATGAGGAATTCGAATGCCTAAGGTGGCAATTCGAATTAGCCTTCATGGAGTGATCAAAGGATCACTGGAGTGTCATCGGAGCACAACTAGGTGTCCTCATGATCATCGGAGCGCAACTGGAAGTCTTCATCATCATCAGTGGAGTCATCAATGCTCAAGTAACTGTCAACCATCAGTCAAACTAACTCTGGTAGGTGTAACTCAGTGTAACTGAGTGTAACTCAATGTAACTAAGTGTAACTGAGTGTAACTGAATGTAACTGAGTGTAACTGAGTGTAACTCAATGTAACTGAGTGTAACTGAGTGTAACTGACTGTAACTGAATGTAACTGAGTGTAACTCAATGTAACTGAGTGTAACTGAACTGGTAGGTGAAGAAGGGAGAGTTGCTCCCTAAAATCAAGGAAGAAGGGCGCACTAAGCAACTGGAGGGCTAAAACTGAATAGTGAGAAGCTCCTGGGGGCTGGCTAACTGAGGGCTAGGTGCTGGACTGATGACTGGGATGCATGCAAAATGCATGCAAACCCTAGACTGCATGCAAACCCAAAAAGGTGCATGCATGACTGAAAATGTAAAGGATCAAAATACTGGTGGGACTAGGATGGAGTATAGGAATATCCTAACACCCCCCCTTAATCCATCCTGGGCCCTGGTAACTAAGACCAAAGGTCACCCAATACAATGAATAATAACAATCAATAAACCAAGGAAGTGGGAAAATTTCATGGGAAACATACCCCCTCCTCAAAAAATAGACTGTAAGGCACACATAAAAAATAAAAGCTCCAAACTCAAGCATGTGTGATGCTTAGTCATATGTCTGGAGGTATCTTCTTCTTGGGAAGAAGTGGATCATGCTCAAAAAGCATGTGCTTGTACTTGCTCTTCAGATCGAATGTGATGAGAACAAATCCAACAGTATTAGAATGATCCTTGAACCTGTGATTCGAATCAGCTGAGGTAGGATCAAATTTTTGAATGTGCATATAGTCCTTTGTCTTCTCCTTCGAACCACCATGGGTGAGATTATGCCAAAAAGAACTATTACATGTTTGCTTGAAATCAAAATCAGATTTAAGACTTTCAAAACAGTTTCTTGAGATCTCCTTTGAACCAGCAAGGGTGAGATCAAAACTATCATATGATGCATGAGAAATTATCTCAAGCGGGTGGCAATGGCCATATTCTTCAATAACCTTCTGAAAGCATGTGCTAATGATCATATTGTAGTAAATAAGAGATGTTTGCTGAAGAGGAGCGAATGCATTACCTCCAATAGCTGATGTTACCTCCGAAATAATCATGTGATCATGATGCAAACCAACAAACTCTGGTGCAAGAGAGGATTTAGGACCTTCTGCAATATCTAGAGTGTGAGCTGGCACAGAAAGAGAAGAAGGTTTGAGCATGAGCGGAGAATCTGCAAGTTCTTTGTCAACAACTTCAATATGAGATGATACTGGTTCATGATCTAAGAGATCATCAAGGGGAGCGAATGCAACATGATCTGAGAGACCATCAGGAGGAGCGAATGCATCATGATCTGAGAGACCATCAAGTGGAGCGAATGCATCAACTTGCTTGCTTTTGAAGGGATTTGGACCAAAACCATCATTCTTTTTGCCGAATCTTTCATCCAGATGAGCCCATAACTCTTTTGGAGTTTCAATTTCAAAGATGGTCGGGTACAATATGTAATCAGTCATAGTAAGCTTCATTCTTCCAATGTGCATGTCACCTTTATTCAACCATTTAATCTTCTTTGTAGAGGATTCAAACTCTCTTTCAAAATAGCAATCAAAGAGATCATGGCTCTTTAAATATGCTATTATTTTTGGTTTCCATTCATCATAGTTGAATAGAGAAAGAGGAGTGATTTCTTCTAATTCAGGATACATTGAAGATGTAGAAGACCTGCAAAAACAATATAGAATAACTGCAACTGCTACTGCTGCAAAAATGCAGATTCTGCTGCAACTGCTGAACTCGAAATCTTGGTAATAACCTGCAAAAAACTCTCAAGAATGGAGATAAACAATACTCTCAACATGCTCTGATACCATGTGAAAATCCTCACAGCAGATCTAAGAGATGATGTATCTCACAAGAGAATAATTATGATTAAGCAAGAAAATAGAAGAAGAGTGATACATGCAGTATAATGAGCAACAGAATAATATGGTACAGTAGAACTCAGATAGAAGCAATAATACTTCGGTCATACTATGTTATTAATCACAAATGGACATATATATAATACAATGCATGAGGAATTCGAATGCCTAAGGTGGCAATTCGAATTAGCCTTCATGGAGTGATCAAAGGATCACTGGAGTGTCATCGGAGCACAACTAGGTGTCCTCATGATCATCGGAGCGCAACTGGAAGTCTTCATCATCATCAGTGGAGTCATCAATGCTCAAGTAACTGTCAACCATCAGTCAAACTAACTCTGGTAGGTGTAACTCAGTGTAACTAAGTGTAACTGAGTGTAACTCAATGTAACTAAGTGTAACTGAATGTAACTGAATGTAACTGAGTGTAACTGAGTGTAACTCAATGTAACTGAGTGTAACTGAGTGTAACTGACTGTAACTGAATGTAACTGAGTGTAACTCAATGTAACTGAGTGTAACTGAACTGGTAGGTGAAGAAGGGAGAGTTGCTCCCTAAAATCAAGGAAGAAGGGCGCACTAAGCAACTGGAGGGCTAAAACTGAATAGTGAGAAGCTCCTGGGGGCTGGCTAACTGAGGGCTAGGTGCTGGACTGATGACTGGGATGCATGCAAAATGCATGCAAACCCTAGACTGCATGCAAACCCAAAAAGGTGCATGCATGACTGAAAATGTAAAGGATCAAAATACTGGTGGGACTAGGATGGAGTATAGGAATATCCTAACAATATGATCCAAATGCTGAAACTTTTTGTGATCCATTCTTATGTCAAACAGTAACCTCTTATATTCATTTGGAGGAATCAATTCATGCTTTTCATCCCAAAAAGCAGGGAATCATTTGTTTATTAATTTTTCAAATCGCTTCTTAAACCTTATTACTTCCTCTCGTATATCTCCAGCTTTAACTTCAATATTTTCAACATGTGAATACTTTCCCAAAATTCTTCTAGCCCATGTAATGACTGAAATTCTATTCATTATATTCATTGCTGTCAAATCTGCTTCAGTTAAACTATTTAGGAAAGTTATTGCCCTTTGTGCTATTTCCTTTGGCTTTCTGTTTAAATTCTCTCTGACTGCTCTGCAACTTTCAAAAGCGTCTTTGGCCACTTTTTCTTTGATTCTCATATAATCAAGATAAGGTCTTAATTTTTCAATTTCCTTTATAATTTGATCCCATACCATATGCTTGCAACCCTGCATTGCAGCTTGTCCTGTTACATGAGCTGCCAAACCTTTATTATTATCAGACAATTCCTGATTCCTTGCTTGCAAAGTTTTAATTTCCTTATCCTTTGTTTCATTTTCTTCTTTTAGCTTATGTATTCCAATTTTCAATTCTTTAATCTCGACATCTTTCAGATTTACCTGGGACATGGCTTGTAAGAGACTGTCCAATCCAGTTTTATCTTCATCTGTACCTGCATGTACCTGTTGCTGACCTAATTCTGCTAACTTTTTCTTTATTTCTTCCAATTGCTCTTCCAAACAAATCTTCTCTTTTTCCCAATGAACTTTTTCTTCGGTGAACTTCAACATTTTTGCAGTAATATCTTTTACTTCATTTGACAACTCTTCTTTTTCTTTTTCTAGTACTGTTAGTTCGGCTCCTTGGATAAGCAAAGTGTCTGGGATTTTCAGCTTCCGCCTTAACGTTTGAATTGTGTCATCCTTTTCTTTGAGTAAATTTGCTGCTGCATCTCCCTCTTTGTTTATCAAATTTGTTTGCAATCTTTTTATTTGTTGTTGTCGAGACTTATTTCTGTTTTTTCTTCTCTCAATTGGTTATTTAATTTATCTACTAAAATTTTCAACTTGTCTACCTTTAAGATCGCTCCCAAATAATCTGAGTATATAACTTCTCTTGTTTGTCTATGTAATAAAATTTTATCTGGGGCATTGATTTTTGTCAGATCAACTTTCATCTCTGAGATCTTATCTTTAGTAACAACTGAAAATTTTAGAGAATTTTCTTTAACATTTCTGCTAGTAAATAAATTGACTTATGTGTTGGATATATTCCTAACCTTTGGAAATAACTGACTGGTTTGCTGAGAGGATTCCTGTTTGTTTTGACTGTGCTCATTAAATACATCCATCAGATTGTGTGGTTTATTTACATCATCTTCTACCAGGGATTCTTTAATACTGTACTCATTTACCATGACCTCTGGTATTTTGACTTCGGTTTTTCCTTCCTCTTCTGAAACTTCCATTAACTCTTGTTGCTCATCCATTTTTAACTTTTTCCCTTTTTCTGCTTCTTCACTTTCAATGTTGACTACGTCTTGTATGGGCCTTTCAAACCCTACCATTGCAGTATTCATCGTGCTTTCTGCCTCTGTTGTCGTATCTGTCAATATCATTTCTTTATCTTGAGAATCTGGAATGATTTCTTCCTTATAATCCAACCAATTTGCTCTATCAGACATGCCCTCAATCACCTGATGATTCAACGCTTTGATGCGATGATCCGTTCTTTGTTTTGATATTATGTTTAACGGATCATATTCAATAGCCATGTCTGTCTCAAATTCCATATCTTTCAATAATTTTTCTATATAAATAGCAGCGTTTTTGTTCTTCACTGTGAATGGGCCAAGTGTGAACGGATACTTGATATCTGTTGCTTGTTTGAAAAGCAAGAAATTATTATCTTCAACAATTAATTTCTGCCTAAGGAACTCCAAGGCGAAAACCCTTAAGGTAAGAAATGTCGGTAAAACATAGGGTTTATGTTTGAAACCATATAACCTTATCACTGTACTGTCTTTTGACAAGAACCAATCTCCTACAGCGTATTCTGCACTTAATTGCATACATGCTTGCATTTCTGGTAATACTCTAGGCAATCTTTCACCAAAAATCATTCTGTAAATTTCTGAGAGCATATAATTTATGTAATTAAACATATTATTTTCCAATAACTTTGTGAAAATGATCTCAGGGAATTGTAATTCTTCGTGACTGGCCATCATGATCATTTTCATCAAAAATGACTGAAATCTGAAATGTCTGAGAGTAGGGAAATTGACCATCTGGTCATGGATCTTTTCAGCCAGGAATTCTTCAAAGTTAAGTCGAGGAATTTGATTTTCATCAATCCTTGACGGAATTGTACTCATTTTATACAAAAGGCTTGGTTGAAACTCAGTTACATACATGTTTGTGTCGAACCCTAGGATTAAAGCCAACAATGTCAGAACCAGCTGGGTATTTTCATCAAATAAAGTGACATCTATAGGGTAAGGGATATCTGAAATGTTTGTTTCTGGTTTAAGACACGTAGACAAGAACTTTTCTCTATTATCTTGAAGGGTTTGACGATAACATTCAATAGCAGAGGTTTCAAAAAAACTTTCAGACTCGAGGGTTTGGGAAAATTTTATTTCTAGGGATTTGATTATGATGGCAGGCTCTATTTTACAGACGACTCTGGTTTTTCGACTGTCTAAAACATTTCTTTCTTCTCTGGAATAATTATTAACACACCACGACACAAATTCTCGAAAAGACGGGATTTGGTCCGGGAAGAAGGCTAACAAGGATGACTGGTGGACTCTTTGTATGTCTATACCTTCTTCTAATAACTTAGACAACTTAAGCTTGACCTCAGCGACCGGTAACCTGATTAGGGTATCGTAAATGTCCCCATCTCTATATTCTAGGGCTTCTTTGGCTTTAAAAACATCTATATCATGCACAGTTTCCATTTAAATCGTTTCTACAAACAAATTTCCTTTAAAATATGTGAGCCAGGTCACCAGACCCTACCTGTACAGACACGTCTTTATCCTTCTGTCGCAACTGTCGATCTCCACCGGTCTTCAGAGCTTCCAAGAAGAGCGACACATAGACAAAATGTCGTTATTTGAAAACCCTTTTGTTTTATATAGGCTCTTTTTCTTAACCTTCTTGCAGATTTTTGAATGTACTTTATTCCCAACCGTTGATCGCATGCTTTTGTAATTTGAGTCGTTAGATCTTGTGCTTCTTTATTCCCCATGGCGGTATCCGCAATCCCAATAATGGTTTTCCTTTCTGGTTTCAACTGTGTGCGGATCAACCATTTTCTGACACCTGTTAAAGTGGTTTATTTACCGCAACCACCTTTTCCTTTATTGAGTGCGCACTTCCCATGATGCGGATGAATCTCGTCCTTAGATTTTCTCCCAATGCATATCGTCCATCCGATTTATGTCAACATATGGCGCATTCCTCTGTGCACTTCTTCATCTGCCATGTGCTATGGCCCACGTTTTTCCCGTATTATCCTTTGGCGATTCCGCACAGTGCTGTAGTAGTTTGTGATACCACTATCATGTTGATGCGGAGCAATAACAATGCGACACGTACTCCAGCGGTATTATGTCCGCAACCTCTCACCATTGTTTGCAAACGAAATTTTTGGGCTGTGCGGGGATCCACGATAGCCGTTGATCTTTTCCTTCGTCATCTCCGCCGTTGGAACTTCGCCAAGATTTAACTTTTTCAATAATTTCCTTCGGACTATTGCGCTTGTAGGTTTTTGCTTTGTTGATTTTGTATTATAACCCTTCATTCAACACATCCTTAGTAAATTTACTTCTTTTGGGTATTTTTGACAAACCTTTTAGGGTTTCTTTCGGTATTTCAAATATGGTGTCAACAACAGTGATCCCGTGATTCCAAAAGGAAGGATAGTCTTAAATGTTGATCCTGAGTTATGATGGGATTGATCATCCCTAGACAATGATCCCGTAATTTCGAAAGGAAGGATCACTAGATTTGTTTGACTAAATCCTGAGTTCCAAAAGGAAGGATTGCCCATGATCCTAGTTCCAAAAGGAAGGAGCACAAGAGTTGTTGGACTGAATCCTGAGTTCCGAAAGGAAGGATTGTACATGATCCCAGTTCTGAAAGGAAGGATCACCAGAGTTGTTGGACTGAATCCCGAGTTCCAAAAGAAAGGATTGTCCATGATCCTAGTTCCGAAAGGAAGGATCACCATAGTTATTGGACTAAATACCGAGTTTATAAAGGAAAGATTGTCCATGATACCAGTTCCGAAAGGAAGGATCACCAGAGTTGTTGGACTGAATCCCGAGTTTCAAAAGGAAGGATTGTCCAGGATCCCTAGTTTTGAAAGGAAGGATCATGTGTGTTGTAGGTGATGATGCTCCTGATGATATTCCAGTACTGTAGATGAGGAAGCTCCAGTGCTGCAGATAATGACGTTCCAGTATTGTAGATGAGGATGCTCCAGTACTGCAGATCTTCCAGTGTTGAAGATTGTTAAAATTCAATATGCTAAGACAGAAAATAGCAGCATTACATTCCATTTCACAATAATAGCATATACAGGATCACTGAAGAAACAACAAGCATAGCATAAACACAAGAGACAGAGATTTATCCTGGGAAACCCTCATGGGGTAGAAAACCCAGCAAAGCTTCCTCAATATAGATGACCAGCAATATACAAAGATGCAAACCCTGAGCATAAGCTCCTTCTCCTCCATAGCAGACCTCTCCTCCACAAATGCGCCTTTCTCAATTGAGTGAGTGTGTGTATAATGAGGAACACACCTCCTCTATTTATACACTTCTCTGATATGTATTTTACACAAGTACATGTAGGCTTGTATTTAACCATTAGGTTAAATACCCCATTATAACTGACTGGGCCGACCCCTCTAGGGTGGTCTAATAACCCTTTGACCCACATAACACATTTAGGGCCGACCCCCACTAGGGAAGTCTAATAACCCGAGTTACCACATTCCGACGGAGGAATAAACATCTCTGGATATACAATAAGATCTTCATGGAGGAATGAATCATCTCCGGAATAATAAAGTACAAATATAATATTCTTTGAAGTTACAATATCTCAACACTCCCCCTTAACGAGAAGGATATTATAACAGCATCTGCCCGAGCAAGGAGTCATCAACATCATACATGATACATCTATAAATCACTGGAAGCTTTCTCAACATCATCAGTAACTCAAGCAGTTACTGGAACATCACTGTCAACATCAATCATCAACATCACGATCTTTAGCATCGTCTTCATACGATCAGCAGCATCGTCATCACACGATCAGCAGCATCGTCATCACACGATCAGTAGCATCGTCATCACACGATCAGCAGCATCGTCATCACACGATCAGCAGCATCGTCATCACACGATCAGCAGCATCGTCATCATACGATCAACAGCATCATCATCACACGATCAGCAGCAGTATCGTCATCACATGATTAGCAGCATCGTCATCGCACGATCAGCAGCATCATCATCACACGATCAGCAGCATCGTCATCGTATGATCATCAACATCATCATCATACGATTATCAGCATCGTCATCACACGATCATCGGCATCGTCATCACACGATCATCAGCATCGTCATCACACGATCATCAACATCATCAAGGAATGATGTAAACCAGTCATGTACCTTTTGAACCGAAGTCCAGGGACGATCCAGTCCTATCTTTATCGAAGACATACGTCTACGGCTCTTCTTTCGGACTTAAGTCCAGGAATGATCCAATCCCTTCATTATCGGAGACATACGTCTACGGCTCTTCTTTCGGACTGAAGTCCAGGAATGATCCCAATCCCTTCATTATCGGAGACATACGTCTACGGCTCTTCTTTCGGACCGAAGTCCAGGAATGATTCCAATCCCTTCATTATCGGAGACATACGTCTACGGCTCTTCTTTCGGACCGAAGTCCAGGAATGATCCCAATCCCTTCATTATCGGAGACATACGTCTACGGCTCTTCTTTCGGACCGAAGTCCAGGAATGATCCCAATCCCTTCATTATCGGAGACATACGTCTACGGCTCTTCTTTCGGACCGAAGTCCAGGAATGATCCCAATCCCTTCATTATCGGAGACATACGTCTACGGCTCTTCTTTCGGACCGAAGTCCAGGAATGATCCCAATCCCTTCATTATCGGAGACATACGTCTACGGCTCTTCTTTCGGACCGAAGTCCAGGAATGATCCCAATCCCTTCATTATCGGAGACATACGTCTACGGCTCTTCTTTCGGACCGAAGTCCAGGAATGATCCCAATCCCTTCATTATCGGAGACATACGTCTACGGCTCTCTTTAGGACTAAAAGTCCAGGGATGATCCCAATCCCCTCAACTGTCCACTAAGGACTTCATTCTCGGAGACCTTACGTCTACGGCTCTCTTTAGGACTGAAAGTCCAGGGATGATCCCAATCCCCTCAACTGTCCACTAAGGACTTCATTCTCGGAGACCTCACGTCTACGGCTCTCTTTAGGACTGAAAGTCCAGGGATGATCCAATCCCCTCAACTGTCCACTAAGGACTTCATTCTCGGAGACCTCACGTCTACGGCTCTCTTTAGGACTGAAAGTCCAGGGATGATCCAATCCCCTCAACTGTCCACTAAGGACTTCATTCTCGGAGACCTCACGTCTACGGCTCTCTTTAGGACTGAAAGTCCAGGGATGATCCAATCCACTCAACTGTCCACTAAGGACTTCATTCTCGGAGACCTTACGTCTACGGCTCTCTTTAGGACTTGAAAGTCCAGGGATGATCCAATCCCCTCACATGTTCATCAAGAACATGTATCCTCATCATCATAGCATGTATCACCTCAGCATGCATCATCAATATCAAAACATGTAAAACCACAACATGTATCATCATCATCAAAACATGTATAACCACAACATGTATCATCAACATCAAGACATGTATAACCACAACATGTATCATCATCATCAAAACATGTATAACATGTATCATCAACATAAAAACATGTATAACCACAACATGTATCATCAACATCAAAACATGTATACATCACAACTAGCATGTATTCTTACTAATACATCAAAACATGTATACATCACACCAAAACATGTATACATCTAGCATGTATTCTCACCAATACATCTATCATCAAAAGCATGTATAAGTAAAGCTAAGTATTCTAAGTATAAGAGTCCTAAATCTAAATATTTCTAAGTAACTGGGTGTAGAGAACAGGTTACCTCATCAACGACCTTGTTGTTTGATGAGACAATCTCATCAGTAGTGACTATACTACTCCCCCTTTCGAGGAGGGTCCTTTTGAACTACACCAATCTTGTCTCGGAAGTATTCAAACTTCACTCGAGACAGAGGTTTGGTTGGTAACTTCTTCACTACTAGCAGAGCAAGCAGCCATATATTCCGCTTGTGTTGAGAGCCACACTAGACTGCTTCCAGCTAAACCACGAGATCATGGCTAATCCCAGACAATAACATCCTCTCGATGTGTTCTTCTTGTCTGATACACTTCCTGCCCAAACAGAATCTGAATAGCCATCTGAAGTCATGATCTTCAAGATAGCATAGATCAAATTCTATCGAGTCCTTTATGTGCCTCATCACATACTTTGCAACTATCAGGTAAACACATCTAGTTTCCACTAGATACTAACTCAAGGTGTTCATAACAAAGCATATATCTAACCTAGTATATGTTAGATATATCAAAGACCCAATAATTTGACTGTACAGAGTTATATCCACTAACTCTGATGAGTTATCCCCTAACAGCTTCAAGTTGGAATCCATAAGAGTGGCCATTCCAACACCTCAAGTCATATTTCTCATCATACTTTCCCTGGTTGAGAAATATTCCTTCTGAGCCTTGCCATACTTCCAGACCTAGGAAGTAAAGCATCAATTTGAGATCTTTCATTTTTCATTTCTGCATTGAATGATCTTCTGCATATCTATCTGTGCCATCTCTCGTTAGATGGGTCTACTGATATGAGCCTCAATATCATTCGAACTCTGTGGTGAGTTCCTTCTTGCATCCATGTCATATGTGTATCATATTCAACCTTGTAGCAAAGGGTTGAGATCCACATCACCCATGGTGACATTAAGCTTATCAAATTATTATCGATCCTAGGTACCTATACAGAACCTGATTCATACTTCTTCTTTAATTACACCATACTTGGAGCAAACATCTTGTCGTGATTCTCTTCCCCTTTCTAAGAGAATCTTCTAGCCATGAGCCTTCTATATTTTGTTTGATTTGTAAATCTTCTTGTTTGAACATCCACCACTTGTACGATGTCCATCATTCTTCATGACCTTTCCTACAAATCAAAATTAAGTACATGATTAGTAATACTTCATAATCATCAAAAGATAACCCATTATGCATACAGATATCATTTACATAGTGATGCAACTATTTTGACCAATACTTTGGCACAACACTTTCCCATATCCTGTATGCATACAGTGGCTATCTAGATGCCTTCCATCTCTACCAGAACATACTATCGAGAGTGTGCACAACTCTCAGCATGTCAGCAAGGAGGTTTCATTCTAGACAAGCAACAATGGAATGTTTGTCCAAACATATGCACATTAGTTGTATACTGTTCAATGCTCTATGAATGTTTACACTCAGCATTATATATTCTAGGAATACAAATATGCATGCAGGCAATATCATTACTATTTCAAATAGCAACTCAAATACTTATCTTTTATGTTTGTGTGGCTGCCTCCCGCTTGATCTTCTGTATGTCTTTTGAACTTCTATTCATTCTGTACCACTGTGCATGCTCAAGAGTCATCCTCATGATCTCATACACAAACATACATTCATTAGTATATCCTAAATGCTATCAAAACTAAATAATCTTGAAAACGTATAGTCATGATTATAGTTAATAAACATTAGTATTCAAGATTTCAGGGAAGTCTTCTTTTACTCATGCATATCATTGATAAAAGATATAATATGCATAATCCCTTGATTACTAACTTTATGAATAAGCAAAACCAATCATTCCAAGTATACTTATATAAGGGATCCTAACACAAGGTAAGATTCATGGGAAACATACCTGGATTAGTATACCTACTTGGTTATGTACAACATACCTAAACAATCTCTTCAATGATTTAGAGATCCTGAGCTAGAACCTGCATGTCTCATAGGTTAAGCATAATATAACAAAGTCATACATACCTCGTAAGTAGAACAAAGATTATGGATGAGTCTTTGTCTTCATGTTTTTCATGGTCATGGAGCCTGATTTGTCTTTTGTGATGTACCTGTATCTTGTTAGCAGACAACCTCAACCTCACACAACACCATAATGCATTAGTACAATCATAAGTGTCAACACCCTAACCAATGAATATCTTCTATCATTCATTCATAATTTTGTTAAGGTGATACAACAAATCTAAAATCAAGATTGTACTAACTGTAATAACATGAAGACAAACATACCATAAACTTAATCATGAACAAATCTCAAAACATACCTCGATGAGTCATACCTATCGAGATCGCTTGTAATATCCTTATGTAAAGCCTTAGCCTCATCTCCCTCTGAAACATGAACTCCTTCACTTATGTAGGTGACCAATCCATCTTCTTCTAGGATTAACCCTATCCACTTGATTTGTAAGAACTGGACCTGGAGCTGGATATGGGTTTGTCAGAGAAACCCCAAAAATTCAAACTTTGAATTTCAAACTTCCGAAAGGATAGAGATATGCGCCTTGATGAGCTGATCAAACTGATATATTCAGAATTTGAAAACTGCAAAGTTTTACTCCTCAATTTTGCCTTTGAAACTTTCGGATTCACTGGACGTGACCCTGAACTGGGGTTTGATGAAGCCCACTCTTTTGCCCCATCAAAAATTTTGATCCAAAGGTCTAAGCTTCTATTTTTCTGAGGAGCTTCCAGCCGTGGTCACAGATTTCAAAAATTCTCATTTTTACAGAAGCCCTAATTTTCCGCTTTTCTGATCAAAGTCCCGAACTAGGGTCTAATCAAGCCCGGCCTTCTGCCCAACCAAAAATTCTGATCTTGGTCTCTAAATTTCTATTTTGATGAGTAGCATCCAGCCGTGGTCTCCGATTACAAAAATTCCAACTTTCTCCAAAGCCCTAAATTCCGGAAGTCATGAATGAAAGTACCAAAAAAATAATTCTGTTTTGACAGAAATATGTACCTGATTGTTTCTGGTGTAACTCTGAAATTTTTGATCCACAGGGTCTGAAAAAGTTTCTTGAGATAGCCTGACCTGTTATCTTTCCATCCTGACAGGTCTGACCTCAATTGGATTCTCTGAGAGAGAGTTATGCCAAATGTCGCAACGTGACCTGTTTTGGGAAAATACAGGAGAGCGAACTTGTACGGCGTGCCACGTGTCACTGTTTGACCTTCGGCCTCTGAAAAAGTTTTCTGAGATAGCTCGGCCTATTATCTTTCCATCCTGACAGGTCTGACCTCAATTGGATTTTCTGAGAGAGAGTTATGCCAAGTGTCGCAACGTGACCTGTTTATGGGATAATACAGGAGAGCGCACTTGTACGGAGTGCCACGTGTCACTGGTTCAACTTCGGCCTCTGAAAAAGTTTTCTGAGATAATGCAGACTGTGTACTACCTGTCACTTTTTACGAAATTTCATTTGGAGCTTCCTAGCCCAAGATATGACCTTTTTCCCAAGGTCACCTGATTTTGACTCAGATCTGGAAGAGGCAGAAACCCTATATTGTACAGATCATAAATCACAAAGTACAACGAATTAGAGGTTTTCCTTTGGACACAAGGTACCTGGAGATTTTAGCTTCGTCCTGTAACAATTTCAGATCCGAAAACTTCACCAAAACGGATTTATAGCGAAAGTGCTACGATGACTGGTTTTTGCTATGTAAAACCCTAACCTTCAAATTGTCGTAAGTAAAGCAAGTGTCTTTAGTGCCATACCTTGTCTTCCTTCAGGTCAGCTCTGACACCATGTTAAAATTCAATATGCTAAGACAGAAAATAGCAGCATTACATTCCATTTCACAATAATAGCATATACAGGATCACTGAAGAAACAACAAGCATAGCATAAACACAAGAGACAGAGATTTATCCTGGGAAACCCTCATGGGGTAGAAAACCCAGCAAAGCTTCCTCAATATAGATGACCAGCAATATACAAAGATGCAAACCCTGAGCATAAGCTCCTTCTTCTCCATAGCAGACCTCTCCTCCACAAATGCGCCTTTCTCAATTGAGTGAGTGTGTGTATAATGAGGAACACACCTCCTCTATTTATACACTTCTCTGATATGTATTTTACACAAGTACATGTAGGCTCGTATTTAACCATTAGGTTAAATACCCCATTATAACTGACTGGGCCGACCCCTCTAGGGTGGTCTAATAACCCTTTGACCCACATAACACATTTAGGGCCGACCCCCACTAGGGAAGTCTAATAACCCGAGTTACCACATTCCGACGGAGGAATAAACATCTCCGGATATACAATAAGATCTTCACGGAGGAATGAATCATCTCCGGAATAATAAAGTACAAATATAATATTCTTTGAAGTTACAATATCTCAACAAAGATGAGGATGCTCCAGTGCTGAAGACGATGATGATCCAGTGCTGAAGATGAGGATGCTCCAGTGCTGTAGAAACGAGGATGCTCCAGTGTTGTAGAAGATGATGCTCCAGTGCTGAAGATGAGGATGCTCCAGTACTGAAGATGATGATACTTTAGCTCTATACTGAAGATGATTATGTCGTTGAAGAACTTCCAATGATTTATAGATGTATCAACCAATGTTCCAGATGATGTTGTTGATGATGCCCCTCCTCCCTCTGATGATGTTGTGTAGGGTTACACATGCAAATGTTGTTGTCAGTATAATACCCTTCTTGTCAAGGGGGAGTGTTAAATTAATGTAAATTGAAAGAATATTCTACTTGTACTTTATTATTGTAACTCCGTCGGGGATGTTTTACCTCCGTTCGAAGATGTCATTATTATATTTGCTCATGTAAAAGTCATGAGGTAAAGTCTCCATTGTAAGTCGGGTCATTAGTACCCTAAAGAATGTAATATAATATTATTTGAGTTTTTCTAAGAGAGGTCGGCCCAGTCAGTTACAGTAGGGCCGACCTAGCTGCGATAAAAGTCAAGTAAAAGGTAAAGTATAAATAGAGAGTGAGTTCCTCTCATTTGTATCATCACTCACTTGTGCAATTCGCATTAGAGGAGAAAGAGAGATATCTGCGAAGGAGGAGGAGGATTGGCTTGGGTCTAGAGTTTGATCTTTTGTCCCTCTTATTTGTGAGACCTATTTTAGGCATTGTACTTTGATCATATATATTGAGGAAGTTCTTGTTGGGTTTTCTTCCCCTTGAGGGTTTCCAATGGTATATTGTTTTGTGCTTTGTGATTGTGTATCTTTCAGAGGTCCTTATTATGTTGTTATTTTGAATAATGTATTGAATGCTAATGAAGTTGGAATTTATTCTATAGTAGCATATAATCTTAACACAAATAACTTTTTTAGTTGGTCTAACTCTCTTTTTTTTCAAAATCCATGGAGCTTCTACATATGTTTCATTCATGTTTGGCCACAAATTTCTTCTATCAAATTTGGTATGTGAAAGAGCAGTATCTCTTCTCGAAGAGAATGTGTCCTTCTCTTTTCCTGATATATGTTGAAATATAGAATATGGGACATTTTTGAAGATGTGCATAGGATCTAATAGGTGATATATTAATAGATCCTTCTAGTAAGGGAGCTCATAAAATATGGATTTCCTTTTCATTCCCTCTAGCATATTAACTACAACTTGTTCCAGTTCTTCAATCGAATCACCTCAATCAAAAAAATCCTCCCAAGCTTTCAATTCAGTATCTTCATACTTCTTAAGCCAATCACCTAGACCCATAATAATGGGAGGGCCTCTATTTTCAACTTTTCCAACAAATTAATTCTTCAGGATATTTCTAAACTTATGATTTGGTGGTAGAAAAACCATGTTGTTTGCATAAATAAATTTATGTAGATCTTTAGAATACCGCCCTTGAATTGTTCTACACATCTTGGGCATGCAAATATCCCCTTTGTTTGAAGCCCTGCAATTCAATAAGTAATGTTCATAACATGAAAATAATATTATGAAAGTTGGGATGAAAATAAATTATGAAATACGTAAATATTTTTTCTTACCTGATTAAACACCGAGTCCTAGGAAATCATGAATAGTCCAACATATCACACCATATAACATGAACAACATGTTTGATGGAGGACGTGAAATGTCATCCATTCTTATGCCTTTCCATAGCATTTGCATCTCATCAATAAAAGGTGCAATATAAACATCCATATGTTTCACTTGATGTTTTCCTATAAAAATGAGAGTCAGCATAAGGTGCTCCTTTCTAACACTCATCCATAGGAGAATATTGTATACTATCAATCTGATTAGCCAAATAGTATGAGTTTTGCTCATGAAAGAGAATGGGAACACTCCATCTATTGCAAGCCCAAACCTAATACTACGAGTTTCATATTTGAATTTTCCTGGCCATTTTTCCTCTTTGTGTTTCATTGCTTTGCAGTATGCCGGAATTCGCATGAATCCAACTTTACGCATGTTCTTTGCATGCCATTCCATCAATTGTTCAAGCAACTTGCAATGAAACATTCATTGAAGTCTAGGTATAATTGGCATGTGGCATAAAACCTTCTTTGGAACTAGAGGACCTTATACATCTATATGATATCTCTTCTCTTTACAAACAGGGCATTCTACCTTGTTTTGGTATTCATCTCTGTATACAATGCAATCATTTTTACATGAATGAATTTGCTTATATTCAATCCCCAACTTGACCAACAACTAATGTGCTTCTCTGCAAGTTGATGGCAACACATTATCTTCGTGGAATATTTTAGTTTTAGTGCCCTGTAAGATTGCCAGAGATTGATGAGCCTGGGCGGCCAGGGCTTGGCCCAGCCGCCCTTACTCTTCTCGCTGTGTTTTTGTTGCAGGTTTTTCCTGAAGGGCGGAGCTATCCTTCCGGTGGTGGCGTCCCGTGGTCTCGTTTACAGGCTCTTTGCTATGGCATTTCTCCTCCAGGTATAAACGAGGGTTTCTGGATGGCTGATCTTTTTCGCCGGTTTAGGAGGCCGCTGATTCTGCTGCGGTGTCCACAGAAGCGGTTCTCCTGCACCTCCGTTGAGGGTTGGATTTGAAGGATCTATTAGTGGAGGGCGCTCTGCACAGGCGGTTGTGGCTGGTCTCAGACGGCGGATCGTGGGCTTCCGTGGATGCGGCACGCCGGCCTACGTCGCTCCGGAGATCATTGCCAAGAAGAGCTTCGACGGGGCCAAGGCCGACTTCTGGTCGTGGCAAAGGGAACGGCAGGGGGCAGAGCGTTGTTATAGACCATGGGTCACAGGAATTTCTGCGGTTCCCTCTCCAGCGTTGCCCATTCTTGGCGCAGGAATTTCTGCGGTTACTGCAAATCGACTTCCCTCTCCAGCGTTGCCCATTCTTGGCGCACAGGCTATAGTGGACGATTATCAAGATCTTCTTGACCGTGGCTGGAGAAGATCTGGCAAGTTACTTTGCAAACCTGAAACGGTGACTGTCTCATGGCGGCCTATTCCAGGACGCCATTGATTTGCCTTTGGCTGTTCGAGACTCCTGGATGGCCGGTCGTCCGGTGTACTCTGCGTTCGAAACCTGTGAACCCTGGATGATTCTTGGAGGTTGGCGGAGTTTGTTCTTGGCACCAGTCGGTGAAGGAGGCGTACCCATCTCCGGATCTTGAGGGCTGCGGTCAGCTTGGATGAGCTGTGTTTTTCTGGATTGTGGATTTCGTGGGATCGGTTTCCTGCTCATTGTTAACAGGGTTTGCTGCCTTTTCTGAGTGCTGCTCACTTTATAGTCGCTGCCTCCTGCTCGCTGCAGGGAGCTCTGTCATATCCCTCTTTATAGAGGCTGGACTGCCTTTGCTACTGGGAGGTAGGCGGATGCGTACGGGAGTGGAGCCTGAGGAATGGAGGCAGAACCTGGGAGCTGTGGATCTCTGTGGTTCTGGTTTTTGGTGGGTTTGAAGCCTGTTTTATTCACTGGTTTTTTATTTTTTTTGGGCGTTTGAGGGTTTGTTCCCGAGCCTGGGAATGTAAATATGTGACAATGTAGGGATCTTTGTGATCCTATTACATGTGCAGAATGTAATTTTGATCATCTTTTTGAAATAAAATTACAGACTTTTTCCAAGGAAAAAAAAAGATTGCCAGAGATTAAATCAATTGAATGTTTGACTTATGATGAACATGTTTGATAAGTCAATCTATACTAGCACTATTTATATACAACATATGGTTTTAAAATCTCCTTAAATAAATATAAATGAATTTGATGAATATATACAAGTTACATACACCAAATGACAATGCAAAGTAAGAAATAGAATTCAACTCACTTCAGTAGGGTAGTGAATCCTCTATCTGACCAACCAAATAGTGGCTTGATTTCTGATAATATTAAGGTGCATGTAAGTTTTTATGTTCTACTTGCACCTGATCTGAACATAGGTGTCTTTGTTGCTTGCTTGATTGAGTCACTTAGGTTGTTATCATCAATATTAATTCGGTGGTAATTACCCCTACTATCATCGTTGCTGTCAACAATATGATCATTATCCTGTAAGCATTTCCATCCCCAAAGAAACATGTAAGCATTTCATTTAATCCTTCTTCATGCACTGCATTTTCACTATCATCATCATCATCAAGGCTAAGTGGCATGCCATCAATGTATGCTAATCTCATCAACTCTTCAAATTTCTTAGCTGGTAGTGTTCTCTTCAATGTTGCTCTTTTCACCCTAGTATGGTTTAAAGGATGGTTTGGATCATCCCATATAAATATTAATAACCCAGTTGGATATTGGGTATTAGTAGGTGTATCATCAATATATTCCACCTATCAACAAATGCACACATTATTTAATGTTAGAAAACAATTGGATAAATCATAAATGTATCAATTTCAAAGAAATATAATCAAATACATCTTAACAAAGAAATTTTTTAAATGTATGAACATATATACATCAATTGAATAATGGAACATTATATTATAGACTACATTTTTTAATTGAATAATTTAAAACAAAACACATGTTTGACAACATAATTTATAAAACAGAGCACACTCATTGATTATTCTTTGGTTTTCTACCCTTAAGAACATCCTTAGGGAGACCTTGTTCTTCCCTAGTCTTTTGCATGGGAGTGTGTTTTAAAAAGGGGTAATTAATCAATAACTCATCCCCAATGGTAAGGTCCACAATATCCTCAACCATTATCAATCTATTAACCTCTCTTTCCATATCTCCATCTTTATCATTTATAACCTCAACAAATTGACAATTTTGTCTTACACTAGGGTACATTTCCTTATTACTATTTATAAATCCTGCAATATTTTTGTGTGTGTATCTATGCCCATATATATACATAAGATTACCTCTATTCATTTCTTTTCCACTTTGCACTTGGAGACAATGTGTATACATATTCGAATTTAGACCATACACTATCATATGATGGACCATAATATGATAGACCATAATATGATGGACCATAATATGGCATTTGTTATAGGTCAAATCTGCACTTCTCCGTCCCGTGATCACCTTGCCTTGTAGATCACACAAAAGGACACAAAGGATTGAAGAGCATGATTGCCTTAGATGACTTGTTGCCAGAAGTACACTTCTCACCTGAGAATTTAACAGTTTCTTTTGATTTTGCCACCTGTACGCCCCTCTCTGTACATAAGACCTGCGTACTGTACCCTACTCTCCTCAAGGGCAACCAGCGTACACCTCCAAAAAAGTTGTAAACGCATGTTGTAAAGCTTGAAAGTTGCTTCCTGTACGCTGCTCTTGTTGTATGAAACCCGCGTACATCCTAAGATGAAATCTAAAATATATTAATTTGACGAATTGGGATTAGTTGAAGTTGGTTCTGCAACTTCCCCAACCTCCCAATCCAACCACCTCTCGATCTAAATTGCCTACCTTGTCCCATAAATATAAGGAGGATCCATGAGAGGGGTTACTTAGAAAACACAAGAAAGAATCTTGAGAGAAGGCTTGAAGTATTGTTACGCTGGAGGAAAGTTCCAACTCAGAGTGAAGAGCAGGAGCCCAGGATCTGGTTGCAGAAACATCTCTACATGTCAGGTGTTAGCACTTAGATTTTATTCCGGTTGTAAGAAAATAAGACCTAAGGTAACCTATTTCAAACCAAGCTTTAGGTAGAAGAACTAGCCATTTTCTCTACCAGAGAGGGCTCTCTCAGGATATATATATGAAGGCTAAAATATATAAAGGTTTCTTTAAAATTTCTCAAAAGATATTTTCTGGTCGAAAAGGGTAAACAAGAAACATTGGGCATGGAGTCAAAGCTTTCAGAAGGTATAACAAACCAGCAAGAGATTTCACCATATAGATTTTCGCAGAGGCAAGATAGTAATCATGTTACAGTCAATTTGATTTTTCAGGCGACATAGAAAGAAGTAAAGACATTCCATCAACAACAGGTATCTATCCAGGATAAATCTATTGTCAACTTTGGAGAATAAAATGGATATTTAAATGCAGATAAAATGAGGCATAACCAGTATGAATCTCAAATTATTTCAAATGTTCATTTAAATATAGAAGAAAAACACCATGGGAGATATAACGAAGAAGATAAACATGCACATATAAGGATAAGGAAAATAACAGACTGCAAGACTGATTAACTCATGAATCTCTGTATCAAAAAATAGGTATCATCACTGTAATGCCTTTATTTCAAAAATAAACTTCAACTTCAAAACATACTTGTTTCTCAAAAAATTTCCAACCCTTTCAACAATGACCTCCATTGTCTTTTATACAAAATTTTTTTAGAAGAAGCTCCACATAACTGCTTCTTCTAACTAATGATTAAAAATATTTAACTAAAGATAACTGTCTTCGAGTAACCCATAACTGTCTTTCAAATAATATTACAATTTAAAATAAAAAGTCTTTTTTGCCACTTGGCAAGATTTTTGGATATCATCATTTTGCCACATGGCAAGAATTTCAAATGCATTTAAGTATGAACAGAATATCTGGTCTTTCCGTACTTCTCAACATAATTCCACTGGTCAGCCGTGGGTAGGTCATAACTGGTCATTTCTTTCACCAAGACTCGCATCTCGATATGACCTGCATAAGAAATAGGAAGAAGGTTTGCGCAAGTTGAAATCAGCATATTTAAAATTTCAAATTCCCCTGATATTTTCTCCATTAGGATTTTTCCTGTGAGCATGTGATCTATCTGCTGGAATTTTCGGTGATCCATCCTGATATCAAACAATAATCTTTTATAATCATTCTGAGGAATTAATTCATGATCTTCGTCCCAGAAAGATGGGAATCCCTTGTTCACTAACTTGTCAAATTGCTTTTTGAACTGGATTACTTCCTTCCTTATTTCTCCTGCTTTGGTCTCGATGTTTTCGATATGGGAGTATTTGCCCAAGATCCTTCTGGCCCAAGTGATAACAGAAATTCTGTTTGTTATACTCATGGCCGTCAGGTCTGCCTCGGATAAACTATTTAAAAATGTAATTGCTCTCTGGGCTATTTCTTTCGGCTTTCTGTTTAAGCTTTCCCTGACTGCCTGGCAACTGTTAAAGGCATCTTTGGCTACTTTTTCCTTAACTCTTATATAATCCAGATACGGCCTAAGTTTTTCAGCTTCTTTAATGATCTGGTCCCATACCATATGTTTACATCCCTGCATAGCAGCTTGTCCTGTTGCATGAGCAGTCAATCCTTTATTATTGCTGATCAATTCCTGATTACTTGCCTGCAAGGTTTTTATTTCTTTTTCTTTTGCTTCATTTTCTTCTTTTAATTTCTGTATTTCTGCCTTCAATAATTTGATTTCATTATCCTTTAAACTTATTTGTGACATTGCTTGTAAAATCCCATCTACACCATTTTTATCTTCTTCTGGGCCTGCCTGTACTTGTTGCTGACTGTTCTCTGCTAGTTGTTTTCTCACTGTTGCCAACTGTTCTTCTAGAATGAACCTTTCTTTTTCCCAGTAGTCCTTTTCATCTGACAGCTTTAACAATTTAGCTGTGACATCATTGACTTCGTTAACTAACTCTTCTTTCTCTTTTTCTAATATAGTCAATTCTGCACCTTGAATGAGTACAGCATCTGGGATTTTTAACTTTCGTCTCAATGTTAAAATCATTTCTTCCTTCTCCTGTAGCAGTTTGGTAGCTGCAGCTCCATCTTTATTAATTAAGTCCATTTGCAGCTTCTTAATTTGATGTTGTCGAGACTTATTCTCTGCCTTTTCTTGCCTCAACTGATTATTTAATTTTTCTACTGAATTCTTTAGTTTGTTTGCTCTTAATGTGGCCCCCAAATAGTCTGAGTATATAACCTCTCCAGCTTGTCTATGTAACAAAATTTTGTCAGGGGCATTTATCTTTGACAAATCTACACTCATCTCTGAGATTTTGTCTTTGGTTACAACTGAAAATTTTAAAGAATTTTCTTTGATGTTCCTGCTGGTGAATAAGCTTACTTCACTGTTTGATATACTTCTGACCTTTGGAAACAACAGACTTGTTTGTTTCGCAGATTCCTGTTTGTTTTTACTATGTTCATTAAATACTTCCATGAAATTTTTAGGTCTATTTACATCATCCCCTACAGGGGTTTCTTCAATTTTGTATTCCCTCACTGTAACCTCTGGTATTTCATTTTCTGTAGCTTCTGCTTCTTCTGAAATGGTTGTCAATTCCTGTGACTCATCAGTCTTCAATCGTTTTCCTTTTTCTGTCTCTTCATCATCAATAATCATAATGTCCTGTATAGGTCTTTTGGACCCCACTAATGCAGTATTGATTTCGCTTTCTGTTTCTGCCATTGCTTCTTCCAATGACCTTTCTATGTCGGACTTGTCTGGGATAATTTCTTCTTTGTATTCGAGCCAGTTGGCTCTGTCTGCCATCCCTTCAACAGTTTGATGATTCAGAGCCTTAATACGACGCTCAATTCTTCTTTTGGATATGATATTCAATGGGTCATATTCCAAGGCTGCATCTGTCTCAAAATTCATGTCTTTTAACAATTTCTCTATATATACAGCAGCATTCTTATTCTTTATTGTAAACGGACCTAGTGTGAAAGGGTATTTAATGTCCGTTGCTTGTCTGTGGACTAAAAAATTGTTATCTTCTACAATCAATTTCTGTCTTAAAAATTATAAGGCAAAAATCCTCAAGGTGAGGAATGCTGGTAGCACATAGGGTTTATGCTTGAATCCATACAATCTGACCACTGTACTATCTTTTGATAAAAACCAGTCTCCTGTAGCATACTTTGTATTCAGTTGCATTGATACCTGCATTTCTGGCAATACCCTAGGCAGACTTTTTCCGAAAATCATCTTAAAGATCGTCGAGAGCATGTAATTGATGAAATTGAAAATATTGTTTTCCAGAGGAGTTACAAAAACAATCTCTGGGAACTGTAATTCTTCCTGGCTGGATACCATAATCATTTTCATTAAAAATGCTTGAAACCTGAAATGTCTGTGCGTGGAAAAATTGACCATCTGGTCATGCATCGTTTCGGCTATGAAAGCTTCAAAATTTAGTCGGGGAATTTGACTTTCATCAACTCCCGACTGGACTATACTTATTCTGTACAATAAACTCAATTGAAACTCAGTTATATACAAATCCGAATCTAACCCTAAAACTACGGCCAACAGTGTCAAGACCAACTGGGTATTCTCATTAAAAAGGTTGATATCTAAAGGGTAAGGGAGTTCAGAAAGGCTAGTTTCTGGTCTGAGACACGTCGACAGAAATACTTCCCTATCATTCTGAGAGGCATGGTGAAAATTTTCAATAATTGATACATCAGAAAAAACTTCAGGGTCGAGGGTTTGGGGCAAATCTATTTCTAGGGCTCTAATCACTTCGGCTGGCTCAATTTTACAGATGGCTCTAGTTTTCTGACTGTTTAAAACAACCTTTTCTTCCCGTGAATAGTTTTCAGCACACCAGGAGACGAATTCTGGGAAAGCAGGAAATTGGTCAGGGCAAAAAGCTATCAGAGATGACTGGTGAACTCTATGCGGGTCTATACCCTCTTTTAACAACTCAGATAACTTCACTTTTATCTCGGAGACTGGGAACCTAATAAGGGTATCGAAAACGTCTTCATCTCTGTCTTCTAGGGCATCTTTCGACCTAAAAACGTCTATATCTTGTACAGTCTCCATCAAAATGCTTCTTTTTAAACAAATTTCCGTTTAAAGAGAGTGACAGGTCACCAGACCCTACCTGTAAGCGCTTGCTTTTCGCCTTCTGTCGCAATCGCCGGCTTCCACCAGTCTTCGGAGCTCTCCGGGATAACGACACATACAAAATGCCGTTATGTGGAGCCCTTTCTTTTTATATAAGCCTTTTTAGATTAACCTCCTTGCACCTTTACGAACGTGGGTCATTTTCATCCGTTGATCTTTGAAACATCATTTTGAACCGTCAGATCTTGTCCATCTTTATTGCACCGGCGGTATCCGCGATCGAAAAGGTGGTTTCTTTTTCCGGTTTGGTACCCGCGCGGATGCATCATCTGCTGACACCTGTCGAGGCGGTTTATTTTCCGCGACCGCTTTCCTTTATATCCTGCGCGCATGTTCCTGGCCGCGGATGAAATGCTGGCCGTTGATTTGATTGAAACATGTATTGGCCTTCCGATCCATGCAAAGTATAGTGCCACGTGCCACGGTCTCATCAATCCATTCCTCGCTCTCCACCTGTTAGGTCCCACCTTGCCACGTAAGAGATCTTCCCACCTTTCCGTAATGGGTGGTTCCGCGCGGTGTCATGGTGGTTTCTGATACCACTTTCTCCAAGCGCGGATGAATGAATGTGGGACACGTGCCTTGGTGGTATTATGTCCGCTACCACCCTCCATCGTTTGTTGACGATCACTTTGGCGACGCGGGGTTAATATGAACCGTTGATTTGGATCTATGCTATCTCCGCCGACGAAACCTGACCGGGGCTTAATCTTTATATTATATTCGCTAGCGGACTTTACACATATGGGTTTTTCTCCTATTCTTTTATATAAAAAACCTTCAACTTAACCCTTTTTGTGATGATTCTTTCTCTTAGGGTCTTTTAGCAAAAATTTCAATTTTCTTCAGACCTGGTGTCAACAACTGGCTCCAACTGGGGATGCTATCCTCCCTGCGAGGTAGCAAAGAACATCGTAGACCAAGTGCCTGATCCATTGGGCCAAATTCAAATTTCAATTTTTTTATTTTTATTTTTTTTTTTTTTTTGAAATATTTACACTGTACAAGAACTTTCTTTCACTTCCATCTGTTAGGACAAATAATGTTTGAGGTGCCTCCCATTTACTGGCCCCCCAGGATAAAATTCTCCATTGCAATTTTTTAGGATAAAAGCATTTTCTCCTTGGCATCCTGCAATAATATATGGACCTTTCCATAAATGTTCAAACTTTCCATGGTGCTCTTCTTTCCTGGAATCCCATTTCAAAACCAAATCATTTATTCGAAAATCTCTTTCCTTAACTTTTCTGTCAAAAGTCTTTTTCATTTTTTCTTGATGTATTTGGGTCTTGTTATATGCTTTTTCTCTGACTTCGTGCAATTCTATCATTTGATTTATTCTTCTTTGCATATGATTTGGTTCTTCATCAACTTCTTGTAACAGTTTCATGACTGGCAATCCTAAAGAGACAGGAAAAACTACTTCTGTACCATATACCAACTGAAAAGGAGAAGTACCAATTGCTCTTTTTGTACTGATTCTGTCTGCCCATAGAGCATATTTCAGTTTGGTGTGCCAAGCCCTCTTATTATCCTCTAACAACTTCTTTATGATTCTCACCAAACTTTTATTTGAAGATTCGGCTAATCCATTTCCTTGTGGATAATAAGCTGTTGAATGATTCAGATGTATATGATATTTATGACAGAAATTTATCATCTTTTTTGACTTGAATGCTGGGGCATTATCTGTCACTATCCTTTTAGGGCAACCAAACCTGGACAAAATATTTTCTTCCAAAAAGTTCATAATCACCGTCTCTGTAGCATTTCTGGTTGGTATGGCCTCAATCCATTTTGTGAAATAATCAGTAGCAGTCAAAATCCACTTGTGTTGTCCTGAAGAATTCGGGTTAATTTCACCAATAAAATCTAACCCCCACTGTTGGAACGGTGCTTCAACTGAAATGGGTTTCAGTGGAAATGGTAATAATTCTCTTTTTCCATCGAAAATTTGACATTCATGACATTTAGTTATTTCTTTATACACATCGGAATACATGCTAGGCCAGTAAAAACCAGCTCTAAGAATTTTGTTCACTGTAGCCTTCCATGAATGATGTCCTCCACACATACCTTTATGAAATTCCACCATAATATGCTGTGCCTCATTCTCTAAAAGACAATTTAACAATATTCCTCCTGGATCTTTCCAAAACAAATTTCCATTTAATATGCAAAACTTTGCAGCTTTCAGTTTTACTGACCTGGCCCTTGTTTTTTCCATGTCTGCAGGTGCTTGGAGATTCTGTAAGACATATACAATATCTGAGTACCAGGGAGATAAAGGAAAATCTTCAATTATTGGTGACTTTGGAACATCCTCGGATGAAGTTTCAGCCATAAAATTTATACTGAGGGAATCCAAATTTGTTTCTGTCATCATCTTAGCTAAACCTTGACCTTTTATTAATTTGGTGGGTTTAATGTCCAGGTCATATTCTAGCAATACCGCTATCCATTTTGCTCTTTTCCCTTCAGGATCTGGTTGTGTAAGAATATCTTTTACTGCTGATGATGGAACATGCGCTATTGTATGAGAATGCAAAATATATATTCTGAAATCCTTCAATGCTTTCACCAAAGCATAAGCTTGTTTTTCCATGATGTTGTATTTTAATTCTGCATCTCTCAGAATTTTACTAAAAAATGCAATAGGCTGTTCTATACCTTCTTGATTCTTCTGCAACAGTACTCCAGCCACTGTGTGCTCCGATGCATATGTAAACATAATGAAATCCCTTGTATAATCTGGACTAATTAATATCGGTGCTTCGGTCAAAGCTTTCTTGATGTTTTCAAAGGATTTTCTTGCTTCTTCGTTCCATTTGATTTCTCTATCTTTTCTCAACATTTCAGTGATATTTCTTAAAATTTCAGCAAAACTGGGGATGAACCTCCTCAACCAATTTACCCTTCCTATGAATGACTGAATTTCTTTCTTACTTCTAGGAATTCCCACCTTTTGTATTGCAGATACTCGCTCTGGATCAATCTTAATTCCTTCTTTGGATATGATGTGTCCCAATAACCTTCCTTCTTCCATACAAAAATGTGATTTCTTAGGATTTAACGAAATTCCAAACCTTCTACATTTTATGAAAACTCTTTCCAAATGTTTCCAGTGATCAGCGGCGTTCTTTGAATAAACAATGATATCATCCATGTATACCACCACAATTTTGTCCCTTTCGTCTGCAAATGCAATATCCATAGCTCTCTGAAATGTTGCTCCTGCATTCATTAGACCAAATGGCATTTTGGCGTACATAAACGTTCCCCAAGGTGTAGTAAAAGCAGTTTTTTCTTGATCTTCTGGGTGGACTTTGATTTGATTATAACCTGAAAAACCATCTAGCATGGAAATTCTCTCAGCTCCCACAACCTGTTGTAAAACCTGGTCCATTTTAGGGAGTGGATAATTATCTTTCAACGAAGCTCTGTTCAAGTTTCTAAAATCCACACACAGCCTTATTTCTCCATTCTTTTTCCTCACAGGTACTAAATTTGCTAACCACTTGGAAAACCTCAGAGACACAATTATCTTAGCATCAAACAACTTCCTCACCTCTTTTTCTATCACTGGCAGTAGCTTGGGATTTATTCTTCTCAATTTTTGCTTAAAAGGCTTTTCACCTGGTTTAATTGGAATTGTATGTTGTATAACAGAAATATCATATTCCTTTAAATCCTCATAGCTCCAAGCAAAAACATCTGAAAACCTTTTCATTACTTCCACACTTTTATCTTCTTCTTTTCTTGGTAATTTCTTTGAAAGTTTTACTAGTTTGGGATCTTTTTCAGAACCCAGATTATAATCCTTCACATCTTCAGGCTTTGGTTCAATCTTTGGATTTTTTACCACATCATTTTTATCAAATAACTTTTCTAAAGGAATCAAACCTCTAGGGATAACATTATTCTTCAGTTGAATAATATCCTTACCTCCGATCTTCTGTTTGAATTTTTCGGTTTCCTCCGGAGAATCCACTTCGTCTGGACCCATCTCATCACCTTCTGCGTCAATAGATCTGTAGTGGAACTCATCTGTCATTTCCAAAAAGCGTTTGATCTGTTGGTCATCTTCAAAGACCTGCCAATGCTTGACATTGTCTGGAATAGACGGTCTATGTATGACTTCGATATTATATTCTTTTTTAGAAAAGACGGGAGTTTTGAATGCAGCTCCTGCAGTGGCTAAAGAATCTGCTACAGTGTTGCTGACTCGGGGAATTGAGATAACATCGTGTTCATCAAAGAAGTTTTCCAGTAAATCCCACACTTCATTCCTATAGGACCTCATTTTAGGGTGTTTGGTCTGATAAATAGCTTTTACTTGATTTATAACCAATTCAGAATCTCCGAATACCTCAATCTTTTTTGCTTTCAAATCCTTCAACACATTCAATCCCAGAATTAAGGCTTCATACTCTGCAACATTGTTGGTACATTCAAAATTCAATTGGTAAGAAAACATTAAAAATTCTCTGTCAGGTGTAATTATCCATACTCCTGCTCCAGCTCCTTCTCTGCTTCTAGCTCCATCAAAGTGCATTGTCCAAGTACCTTCTTTTCTGATCTTTTCTCTCAACAATTTTTCCTCCTTATTTTCTTTAGGTTCAATTAAATCAATCTTTTCTTTAGATTCAACATCATTGTATAAAATGCAGGACCCCAGATCGGTGTCTAAAGCATAAATGGCATGTTTCTCAGGTTCTTTTAGATCACTTACCAAATAAGAAGCTCTCTTTTCAGTATACAATCTTCTGTGTACTCCCAACACTGGAATAGTAGCGAAAGACATATCCATTTGTAGAGTTCCCTTTAACTTTGAAGCCCACGACCTAGACAATAACATACCAAACTTTGCAGGGATATCAGCAACCACCACATCCATGAGAATACCTTTGGCTGGTATTTTACTGAGATTGACTGTCAAATCTTTAATCAACCCTAAACATTTAACTTTCCTTGAATCAAAAGAAAATAAGTCATCATATGGTCTTGTGATCTCCAATCCTAGAGAATCTACTACAAGTTTAGGCATCAAATTATGAGAAGCTCCGGAATCCAACATACAGTTATGTACCACTTTATCATGAATATCCAAATTCACATAGAAAGGAGAAACTTCTTCCAAACTATTGTCTTCCATTCTTGATCCTAAACAGATATTAGGATTATCATCATCTAACTCCAAAGTGTCTACTTCCACCCGATTTTCTACCTGCATCATCTTGAAAATTTGTTCCTTGTATTCCTTGTTCTTCAGTATTTCATTAAAGGGTACTGAAATCTTGACTTTTGACATTTCATTCTGTATGTTGAAAGGAACCAAACTTTTATCATTTTCTTTCATTGGATCTTTCTTGATATCTGGAATTATCTTGGGTACATCTTCATTTTCCTTTCTCTTAATTTGTGGTTCAGACTGACTTGTAGAAGCTTTATCAACATTTCTTTTTGACTTGCCTATTGGTTCTTTCCCTTTGTCAATTACAACATCTCGGTTCCTTAGATTCATCTTTCTTTGAAGATCATTTATGGCGTTTTGATAACCAATCTGGTATTGATCACTCCCCATCTCCAAACTACAACATTCTCCTTCTGCCATGAACATATCATGCTCCTGTTTAGTCAAATATACTTCTGGATCAGAACTGCCACAATGATGAATATCTCCTTCAGGCATTTCGGCTTCAGATTCTCCGGCAATATAATTCTCAGGAAAAGGAGGTCGGATTTGATCGTCTTCTGCATTCCTTGGGTTTGTCTGCCCTCTCGGTCTTACAGCTGGAACAAAAGGCCTCCTAAAGTTAGGGTTTCTGATTTGAGGATCTGCTGGTTCTTTATTTGGAGTTTTATTGTCCACTACTAATCTTTCTAGCAATTTTTCCATAGTTTTCATCATCGCTTCGAACTTTATATCAGTAGAGGAAGAAGAAGCAGAAGAAGAAGCCACATTTTGATTCTCTTCTCTAATTTTCTTTCTATCCATATCTCTATGTCTCATTTTTCCAGAAGCCATCATATTAGCCTCAACTTCTACTGCATCTTTCATCATTATTGCCAAAGTAGTAGATCTTCTTTCTCTTAATGTGCATGAAAAATCACCTTCAAAAGCATCAGCATAATGTAACTTGGCTGCTCCTACTGGAGGTTTTATATCTGTAGGGATTGAATTATAGACTTTCATAAATCTGGCAGAAAACTCCTGAACTGACTCAAACCCTCCTTTTTTCAAATTGTTGTATTGGGTCAATACCTGTGAAGGATTCTTCTGATCTTCCCATCTTTCAATAAAAAGGGTTGTAAAGGCATCATAATTTGCAATAGATCCAGCGGCCAAAGCTCTAAACCATTTTTTCACTTCACCTCTCAAACTTTGGGCAAACAACCTCATTTTAGCATCATCAAAATCTACTTCTTCTAAATCAATAAAATCGCTGAAATTATCAACATGTTGCTGTGCTGTATAATTTCCCTCATTATCAAAAGTAAAGATCCTCTGTGCATAATTTTGAGGCAAATCATGTAAAACTGCTGGCAAAACCAAAGGAGCAAATCTGGCAGCCATGGGTGGTGGGTTATAAGGTGCAACTACAGTCGCCTGTTGTCTATTACCCGGTACAGGTATTCTTTGGGCTTTGGATATTTCAGGCGCTTTCCTCTCAGACCTTTGTAAATTTTCCCAAACAGATTTTAAAGAATAGTCCCACAAACTTTGTGGATCAACTTTTGTTTCTCTCAAATCAGAATCTGACTTAGTTCTAAACAAAATTTTTTCACTAGAACCGATATTTTCTTCCTCAGACAAATGTTCTTGCAAAGAAGGAAATATATTTGAAAACTGGGAAATACCTTCTTTCGTCTTGCCTTTGATTTTCTCCGTCTTGAGGAGTTTTTCTGGATTATCTACGCCCGAAAAGAACTGCGAACCGGGATTCCTTCTTGTAGCCACAATGTCTTTCTCAACTTAATCTCAAAACTTCTAAAAACTGTCACAAGTGAAGTCGCCAGGGCAATATCTACAACCAACTTGTTTCAAACTTCCTTGCCCAAGAAATTTGAGCTTTCTTTGTCGTTTCTCCCAGGGAAAATTTCACTTTCGTCCCCGGCAACGGCGCCAAAATGTTAGCACTTAGATTTTATTCCGGTTGTAAGAAAATAAGACCTAAGGTAACCTATTTCAAACCAAGCTTTAGGTAGAAGAACTAGCCATTTTCTCTACCAGAGAGGGCTCTCTCAGGATATATATATGAAGGCTAAAATATATAAAGGTTTCTTTAAAATTTCTCAAAAGATATTTTCTGGTCGAAAAGGGTAAACAAGAAACATTGGGCATGGAGTCAAAGCTTTCAGAAGGTATAACAAACCAGCAAGAGATTTCACCATATAGATTTTCGCAGAGGCAAGATAGTAATCATGTTACAGTCAATTTGATTTTTCAGGCGACATAGAAAGAAGTAAAGACATTCCATCAACAACAGGTATCTATCCAGGATAAATCTATTGTCAACTTTGGAGAATAAAATGGATATTTAAATGCAGATAAAATGAGGCATAACCAGTATGAATCTCAAATTATTTCAAATGTTCATTTAAATATAGAAGAAAAACACCATGGGAGATATAACGAAGAAGATAAACATGCACATATAAGGATAAGGAAAATAACAGACTGCAAGACTGATTAACTCATGAATCTCTGTATCAAAAAATAGGTATCATCACTGTACTGCCTTTATTTCAAAAATAAACTTCAACTTCAAAACATACTTGTTTCTCAAAAAATTTCCAACCCTTTCAACAATGACCTCCATTGTCTTTTATACAAAATTTTTTTAGAAGAAGCTCCACATAACTGCTTCTTCTAACTAATGATTAAAAATATTTAACTAAAGATAACTGTCTTCGAGTAACCCATAACTGTCTTTCAAATAATATTACAAATTTAAAATAAAAAGTCTTTTTTGCCACTTGGCAAGATTTTTGGATATCATCATTTTGCCACATGGCAAGAATTTCAAATGCATTTAAGTATGAACAGAATATCTGGTCTTTCCGTACTTCTCAACATAATTCCACTGGTCAGCCGTGGGTAGGTCATAACTGGTCATTTCTTTCACCAAGACTCGCATCTCGATATGACCTGCATAAGAAATAGGAAGAAGGTTTGCGCAAGTTGAAATCAGCATATTTAAAATTTCAAATTCCCCTGATATTTTCTCCATTAGGATTTTTCCTGTGAGCATGTGATCTATCTGCTGGAATTTTCGGTGATCCATCCTGATATCAAACAATAATCTTTTATAATCATTCTGAGGAATTAATTCATGATCTTCGTCCCAGAAAGATGGGAATCCCTTGTTCACTAACTTGTCAAATTGCTTTTTGAACTGGATTACTTCCTTCCTTATTTCTCCTGCTTTGGTCTCGATGTTTTCGATATGGGAGTATTTGCCCAAGATCCTTCTGGCCCAAGTGATAACAGAAATTCTGTTTGTTATACTCATGGCCGTCAGGTCTGCCTCGGATAAACTGTTTAAAAATGTAATTGCTCTCTGGGCTATTTCTTTCGGCTTTCTGTTTAAGCTTTCCCTGACTGCCTGGCAACTGTTAAAGGCATCTTTGGCTACTTTTTCCTTAACTCTTATATAATCCAGATACGGCCTAAGTTTTTCAGCTTCTTTAATGATCTGGTCCCATACCATATGTTTACATCCCTGCATAGCAGCTTGTCCTGTTGCATGAGCAGTCAATCCTTTATTATTGCTGATCAATTCCTGATTACTTGCCTGCAAGGTTTTTATTTCTTTTTCTTTTGCTTCATTTTCTTCTTTTAATTTCTGTATTTCTGCCTTCAATAATTTGATTTCATTATCCTTTAAACTTATTTGTGACATTGCTTGTAAAATCCCATCTACACCATTTTTATCTTCTTCTGGGCCTGCCTGTACTTGTTGCTGACTGTTCTCTGCTAGTTGTTTTCTCACTGTTGCCAACTGTTCTTCTAGAATGAACCTTTCTTTTTCCCAGTAGTCCTTTTCATCTGACAGCTTTAACAATTTAGCTGTGACATCATTGACTTCGTTAACTAACTCTTCTTTCTCTTTTTCTAATATAGTCAATTCTGCACCTTGAATGAGTACAGCATCTGGGATTTTTAACTTTCGTCTCAATGTTAAAATCATTTCTTCCTTCTCCTGTAGCAGTTTGGTAGCTGCAGCTCCATCTTTATTAATTAAGTCCATTTGCAGCTTCTTAATTTGATGTTGTCGAGACTTATTCTCTGCCTTTTCTTGCCTCAACTGATTATTTAATTTTTCTACTGAATTCTTTAGTTTGTTTGCTCTTAATGTGGCCCCCAAATAGTCTGAGTATATAACCTCTCCAGCTTGTCTATGTAACAAAATTTTGTCAGGGGCATTTATCTTTGACAAATCTACACTCATCTCTGAGATTTTGTCTTTGGTTACAACTGAAAATTTTAAAGAATTTTCTTTGATGTTCCTACTGGTGAATAAGCTTACTTCACTGTTTGATATACTTCTGACCTTTGGAAACAACAGACTTGTTTGTTTCGCAGATTCCTGTTTGTTTTTACTATGTTCATTAAATACTTCCATGAAATTTTTAGGTCTATTTACATCATCCCCTACAGGGGTTTCTTCAATTTTGTATTCCCTCACTGTAACCTCTGGTATTTCATTTTCTGTAGCTTCTGCTTCTTCTGAAATGGTTGTCAATTCCTGTGACTCATCAGTCTTCAATCGTTTTCCTTTTTCTGTCTCTTCATCATCAATAATCATAATGTCCTGTATAGGTCTTTTGGACCCCACTAATGCAGTATTGATTTCGCTTTCTGTTTCTGCCATTGCTTCTTCCAATGACCTTTCTATGTCGGACTTGTCTGGGATAATTTCTTCTTTGTATTCGAGCCAGTTGGCTCTGTCTGCCATCCCTTCAACAGTTTGATGATTCAGAGCCTTAATACGACGCTCAATTCTTCTTTTGGATATGATATTCAATGGGTCATATTCCAAGGCTGCATCTGTCTCAAAATTCATGTCTTTTAACAATTTCTCTATATATACAGCAGCGTTCTTATTCTTTATTGTAAACGGACCTAGTGTGAAAGGGTATTTAATGTCCGTTGCTTGTCTGTGGACTAAAAAATTGTTATCTTCTACAATCAATTTCTGTCTTAAAAATTCTAAGGCAAAAATCCTCAAGGTGAGGAATGCTGGTAGCACATAGGGTTTATGCTTGAATCCATACAATCTGACCACTGTACTATCTTTTGATAAAAACCAGTCTCCTGTAGCATACTCTGTATTCAGTTGCATTGATACCTGCATTTCTGGCAATACCCTAGGCAGACTTTTTCCGAAAATCATCTTAAAGATCGTCGAGAGCATGTAATTGATGAAATTGAAAATATTGTTTTCCAGAGGAGTTACAAAAACAATCTCTGGGAACTGTAATTCTTCCTGGCTGGATACCATAATCATTTTCATTAAAAATGCTTGAAACCTGAAATGTCTGTGCGTGGAAAAATTGACCATCTGGTCATGCATCGTTTCGGCTATGAAAGCTTCAAAATTTAGTCGGGGAATTTGACTTTCATCAACTCCCGACTGGACTATACTTATTCTGTACAATAAACTCAATTGAAACTCAGTTATATACAAATCCGAATCTAACCCTAAAACTACGGCCAACAGTGTCAAGACCAACTGGGTATTCTCATTAAAAAGGTTGATATCTAAAGGGTAAGGGAGTTCAGAAAGGCTAGTTTCTGGTCTGAGACACGTCGACAGAAATACTTCCCTATCATTCTGAGAGGCATGGTGAAAATTTTCAATAATTGATACATCAGAAAAAACTTCAGGGTCGAGGGTTTGGGGCAAATCTATTTCTAGGGCTCTAATCACTTCGGCTGGCTCAATTTTACAGATGGCTCTAGTTTTCTGACTGTTTAAAACAACCTTTTCTTCCCGTGAATAGTTTTCAGCACACCAGGAGACGAATTCTGGGAAAGCAGGAAATTGGTCAGGGCAAAAAGCTATCAGAGATGACTGGTGAACTCTATGCGGGTCTATACCCTCTTTTAACAACTCAGATAACTTCACTTTTATCTCGGAGACTGGGAACCTAATAAGGGTATCGAAAACGTCTTCATCTCTGTCTTCTAGGGCATCTTTCGACCTAAAAACGTCTATATCTTGTACAGTCTCCATCAAAATGCTTCTTTTTAAACAAATTTCCGTTTAAAGAGAGTGACAGGTCACCAGACCCTACCTGTAAGCGCTTGCTTTTCGCCTTCTGTCGCAATCGCCGGCTTCCACCAGTCTTCGGAGCTCTCTGGGATAACGACACATACAAAATGCCGTTATGTGGAGCCCTTTCTTTTTATATAAGCCTTTTTAGATTAACCTCCTTGCACCTTTACGAACGTGGGTCATTTTCATCCGTTGATCTTTGAAACATCATTTTGAACCGTCAGATCTTGTCCATCTTTATTGCACCGGCGGTATCCGCGATCGAAAAGGTGGTTTCTTTTTCTGGTTTGGTACCCGCGCGGATGCATCATCTGCTGACACCTGTCGAGGCGGTTTATTTTCCGCGACCGCTTTCCTTTATATCCTGCGCGCATGTTCCTGGCCGCGGATGAAATGCTGGCCGTTGATTTGATTGAAACATGTATTGGCCTTCCGATCCATGCAAAGTATAGTGCCACGTGCCACGGTCTCATCAATCCATTCCTCGCTCTCCACCTGTTAGGTCCCACCTTGCCACGTAAGAGATCTTCCCACCTTTCCGTAATGGGTGGTTCCGCGCGGTGTCATGGTGGTTTCTGATACCACTTTCTCCAAGCGCGGATGAATGAATGTGGGACACGTGCCTTGGTGGTATTATGTCCGCTACCACCCTCCATCGTTTGTTGACGATCACTTTGGCGACGCGGGGTTAATATGAACCGTTGATTTGGATCTATGCTATCTCCGCCGACGAAACCTGACCGGGGCTTAATCTTTATATTATATTCGCTAGCGGACTTTACACATATGGGTTTTTCTCCTATTCTTTTATATAAAAAACCTTCAACTTAACCCTTTTTGTGATGATTCTTTCTCTTAGGGTCTTTTAGCAAAAATTTCAATTTTCTTCAGACCTGGTGTCAACATCAGGTATATTGTACTGATTTCATGTTTCTTTGACAATAAAAGGTCGAAACACCCTTCCTGTCCCAAATATGATATCTATTGGATTGCATGTCTATTTGTTTTAATTCTTGATTATAGTTGATGTTATATTACTTTGTAATTTCATCATATGTTATATAGTCAAGATACGCTGAGGGAGGTATCTCTTGTATTGCAGGTTCGTTAAGCAGAAGCTCGAGTGGGAGATCAAGTGAAGGACCAAGCGAAATCTAGGATCAAATATCGAAAAGAGGTATGTCCTTCGATCCCAGTCTATTTCTTTTGCAGTAACCATATGCAGTATAATCAATGTGTTTACCTGTCAACCCCGCCCAGTTGGTAGTGTCCATCTCCTCACTATAGGGTAGAAATCCCGAACAACAGACTGGCGACTCCGCTGGGGAGTAACCGCTTAGTTGTTCTACTCTAGGAGACTTAATTTTGGTTTTCTTCCCGCCCTTTATTCAGTTCTGATTGTCTAAGAGGCCCTGTAGGTCTGTGTCATCTTTCCTATTTCCTTGATTCAACTCAGTTTTTGGTTTGCAAAGCCTATTTGTACTCTGCTCAGGCATGTAGGCTGGTCTCCCCTACATACAGTAGTGTTTGTTGGCTGATGTACACCCCTCCTTGCACTGCACAGTAGCGTACACCTCCTGATGTACGCTGCTTGCAACACTGCACAGTAGGGTATGTTCCTGTAGTGGCATGTTTTGCTGTTAGGGTTTGTCTTCCAAGCTTTGGTTGTTGTTCCATCCTATTGCTTTGCTGTCTTTACTGACTCCTGAAACCTCTTATGCCTCTGTTGAGTCTTGTAGGCCTCTCCAATCTCTTTGAGCTTGTTTTTACTTTCTTGTGCCTTTGTTTAAGTGTCTTTTCCGCTTATGAGCCCTTTCTTGAAGTTCGTGCGCTATTCTTTTTGGACATAGTTGCATCTCTTTACCCTAGTTGCTGTTGCAGTTTTACAGACCTGCACTTTGATTGTTTGTTGTCTGTTGCAACGTTTAGCACGCTTTCACTTGGTCTCATCCTTCTTTAGGGTTTGACTGTCAAGTTTGAGTCCTTAGGGTCACTTCCGAAGGTTGCTTGGTTCAGTCACTTGCTGATTGTTTTATCAGTTTGTTCAAGTAAGTCAAAACCTATTAGTCTTCTTGCTGTTGAGTCCGTGTGTTGTTTAGGTCATTCTTGGTTCGCTTGCTTACTTTTTGTTTGGCTTAGTGTTTCTTAGGGTTTTGATACTTAGGAGCAACCTGTTTAGGCTTGCCTTTCCGTCACAAGTGTCTCTTTTTTCCATGTTTTCTTTTCACTTCATTTCCAAGCCTCAAGTTTTTCTTTTGCAAAAACTTGGTAAGTCAAGTCTTCATCGAGTCTTTCGATTCGTTTGCTTTGAGCCATTTGTATGTTTGCCTTGCACACGTTTTATAGTTAGATCTTGCTTGCTTTTGTACAAAGTTCTCTTTCTTTTATAGTTATCTGAAAAAGACAAAAAATTGCTTCAATAGCTCAATAGTAAGATCTTGCTTTATTTCGAGGTAGCTTAGTTTGCTTTGAAATATTCAAAAAGAAAATACAAAAAGATGTTTTAGGATTGCTTAGGTTTCAAGTTTTTGAAATAATTGTAAACGAAAAGAGAAAATTTTGTGAATTTGAAAGCGTTATCTTTTCAAGTACTTTACTTTCATAACAGATCATTCCACACACCGCACTACAACCTTTGAGTAACAAGTAACCCTTAAAAATAAATTATTAATAAAATTTATTGCCAACATTTTCTTTTTAGGAATACACGACATCAACTAGCTTAATCTAGAGTTTCGAGCCTAAATCACCTTAAACTGCTCGGAACTGGCTTCATTACTAAAAAATCGTAGTAAGACCTTCATTTAGGTAAACCCATCTATATCAAATAGTCCTGGGAAACTCTACTTAAACCAGAGCTAAACATGAGGTCGTGGGAGACTGGAATTGCTGAGGATATCCCCTCACTTTCCTTTTGACCATAAACCAGAGTCAATTCGCGTACGGGGATCCTTTCGGATTTCGGGCTTTGCTACCCTGCCCATGCGTTTCGACTAGGCTGACGACTGTCCCCCCAGGTTATTTCGTATTGATGGTAGCCTTAGTATCAGAGCTTTAGGATTCTACACAGGTAGAGTGGGCGGTTATTCCCACTTCACCTCGGATAGGCGTGGAAGGTAACCCTCTGGCAGTAATCCCGGGAAAGCGGTTTGGTGATTCAAGCGCTTGCACCCAGTGGACCTCCGGTGGACGCCACGAAACTGACCATCGATGCTCTGTTAGTCTGTTCTGGGCCCTGATCATCCCAGAATTGCTTCCGAGAGTATTTGCTATCCGTTTGATTGGTTTGATTACTTAGGAAATTTTTTAGTGGTTTGCTGTTTGCTCCTTAGTTGTAGTGGCCACTAGGTTTTTCCTTAGTTTTATTTTATTATAGTTGTGGAGGACCAAGATCTTCGTCGGTCTCGAAGGTTGCAAAACCTTCCCCCACTTATAGTGGAGCCTCCACCACCACCGCGACATAGGAGAACTGATTCCCGTGGTTCTTTTGAACTTACGGGTGAGACAGAGGTTCTTGGAGAACCACAGCCTAGAACACCGGATCAAAAAGTCTTGGACACTGTCGAGGTTGAGGATCTAACTGCTGCAGAGTTTAGTACTCCTTTCAACCCTTCGCTTACAGGACCTCACGATCCACTTCTGGTACCTGTTGGTTTCCAGCAGCCTGAGTTTAGTGCTTATCTTTTTACACCGGGTTATACCATGGTTAACCCAAGAGACGAGCAGGGAGTTCCACAAACTCCCACAACTTCTATGGATGCACAATTGCGTTCGTCGCAGAATGCTTCGGCCTCGACCCCGTCCTTTAGTTTCAATGTTGGCACTTTAGGCATGCCGAGTTCATTAACTTCGACATCTGCCTTAGCCACCAGACCCACTTTTGGACCCAACAATGTACCTCTATCGACGGTACCAGCAGTGGGTTTTACTCAGTCTTCTGCCACACAATCATTGCAAGGCGTGACTCAGAACATTGCTTCTTCATCCGTGGTCGGGTCCATCCCTTCTCCATCCATGCCCGCCATGGGTATAATGACGGCACCATCCACTACTACCACACCGGGTTTCAACCCCTAACAAGGTTATAACGTTAATCCGTCGAACATACCTGTAGGGAGTGTACCCTTCTCTTTGTTTTCTGGAGGAAGGGGTAATATCATTAACCCGCAGTTCGGTGGGTTTAACCCCCAGACACAATGGACTACTTCCCAAGGATTTAATCTGCTTACTTTCGGATGGAACAATTTCAATCCTTTCATTTCACAACCGGTGGCTGGGGGCAACCCCAACCAACAGTACACGAACCAAGCCATGGGTGGTCCCCAATACCAAGTTCCTGTTTACTAGAGGCCATCGGCTCAACCACGTTTACCGTTTCTGGCAACTTTAAACTTGCCAGACCTTTCAAAGCTTACAAATGACCCCGTGCACCATGATGCTGCATGGCCACCCGTTCCCACCAAATTGCCCTCGGACATACCAAAGTTTGAAGGTAAGACTGGTGAGGACCCTGGCGACCATGTAACAACCTTTCATCTCTGGTGTTCCTCCAACTCACTGAACAACGATTCCATAAGGTTGAGGCTCTTCCAAAGAACCTTGACGAGTGTTGCATCCGAGTGGTATATTGAACTACCCGCGCCTGCCTTTAGCACCTTCCGGGATCTCGCCATTGTGTTTTTGAACCACTTTCAGCTTCATGTCCGGTATGATGCCGGTACAGACCTTTTGTCGACATTTCGGCAAAACAAGGCCACTCATCTATCTGATCATATTCAGGAGTGGCGGAGGCGAAAGAGGCTTATAAAGGCTGACATTCCCCCAGGATTATTGTTAGAATGGTACCTTAAGTCTCTTCTTCCTTATGTTTCTAAGGAAGTTGCCACTTCAGGGGTCTCTTCCGAGGAGGAGGCCATTTTGAGAACTCAACAACTCGACTTAGTTTATGCTCAGTCTGGGCTGTTGTACGAAATTATTCCTGATGCACCAAGGTCTAGTATAGACCTAGGTAAACCTAAACCCGGACCATATGCCGATGGCATAGTGGGTTCAGTCAATTATGCAGCGTTTGACGCCTTAACAAAGCAGGTGCATGCCTTGTTAGTCAAACAAACTGGTGTAGAAGCAACTTCTGTTGCATCCTCCCCTTCTACAACTGAATCTGTACAGTAGGTGCAGACAAACCAAAAGGGCTCTCAGCAGCCCAAAAGAAAGGGCAAGAAAGGGGAGGGAAACCAACCAAATCCCAACAATAAGCAAAATGCCGAGGAGGGAAAAAAAGAGAAACGGAAGGCTAAGTTCCCTTGCAAACTGTGTCAAGGGGACCACCTTACCCACCAGTGCCCTCTTATGGAAGAAGCCTAGAAGCTGATCCATGAGAAGAAACCGGCTGTCTTGAAAGATCATTTTCCTCATGGACAGAGTTAACCTTCTGGCAACTCTATTGCTGGGGGCACCCCAGCTGATCAATCTTTTATTAACATGGTTAATTCAGACACTTTGTTGCAAACGCGAGCCAGGAATTATACCCAGGACCCGCAGCAAAAGGACACTCCTGAATCTTCCACTCCTCTTCACATACCTGTGGAGACACTGCCTAAGATACTGAAAGGTGTCTACAAACGGGTTGTGCACAACCCTAACGCGCGGGCTGCTCCCAACTACAATGTTGTGGAGGACTTATCCCAAACCCCCTGTGCTATGTCCACCCTGGAGGTACTGCAAAGTTTCCCATTGCAATGCAGTGCTCTTCTGGCAGCGATTGGGAGTGTTGATTCGTCCAACATGCTTGCACGCTTTGATATGAAAGATATCAAGTACCGGTTGCTGTATCATGTTTCCCTCTAGATCGAGGTTATCCATGGCCCTAAGACCATCGGACGAGCTATAGTAGATGAGGGCTCATCTACGTGCGTAATGTCGATTTCTTGCTGGAGATCCTTGGGTGAACCTGAGTTAGCCCCCTCGAACACGATACTCACTGCCTTTGCTGGAAGATCCTTCCGTCCACATGGAGTCTTACCATCCTTCGATATCGAACTTGCAGTCAAGCTAGTATCAGTAGAGGTCGAAGTTTTGGATGCCCCACTCGATTACAACTTGTTGTTGGGTAGGAGCTGGACATATGCCATGCAAGCAGTGCCATCAGTTGTTTTCCGGGTCATAATGTTCCCACACGAAGGAAAGATCGTCACAGTGGATCAACTTTCCTTTACTCGGAAGAACAACCAGGCTTCATCGGACTCATCCATTCCGTTGATTGATCAATCTGGCCCCGTCACTGAGAGTTTAGGAGCAGGGCTCTATGGGTCCTTAATAGGCACTTTTGACCTACCTGCTCCTACATTGTTTGTTGGTTCTGAAGAATGTTCACCTTCTGAGACCTCCACCGTCTGTTCAACGATAGATACACGGAGTCTCCCCACTGAATCAGAACCAACTGTGCCTGTATCTGTTGCAGAGGTAACCTACTTGGATTCACAACAAACTACAACAGAACATATCTTGACTCCGTTGGTCTCTGCCGAGTCAGATATGGACTGTGCTCCTGCACGGTCACTAGAATCCACCTACTCTCCTGATTGTTTAGACATGGTTTTGCCTTATGACGAAACCTTTTTGGAAGCTATGATAGGCCTGGACCACCCTAGGGAACAGTTACGCCCAAGGTCCTATTTACTTCCCATTCTAAACTTGATAGAGAGAGGTGAGTTCTATCTGAGACCCAGTGAGAATGTTGATTGGTCCTTTGTCCCTTCCACTTCACAAGCTATTCTTGCCGAAGGGAATAGAACGAGTACAGCGAGAACCATCCCGATCAACATTTCCACTGAACCAGGGGTCACCGAAAACATCTTTATTGGAGCGGACTGTTATCTCGATGAGATCATTTCGTACACCAATCTGTTTAATGATTTCCGTGACATCTTTGCCCGATCTCATGATGCGATCCCAGGCACTCACCCTACTTGAAGAAGTGCTATTGTGCTTTTTCATGTATTATGGTTGTATATTTTTGTATGGTTATTTTTTCTTATGCATCTAGTATCATATTGTCATTATTTTGTCATTGAGAAACTCTATTGATAGTTATTAACTGGATTATTGAGATCATATTTTGGCAAGTCATGAACATATGATCCTAGTAGTTGTCCTTTTAAGTCGTTTTAAGCTCTTGTTTTGACTATGAAAAACTAAACAAGATTGCCGAGCAAACTTGGCCTCTTCAAGCTCGTTAAAGGAATTGAAGGTCCATCCGCTTAGGTATAAGTTTAACCCTTTTCCGGACCTTTGCGGATTACTTACGAAAAAGGAATACTCTAGTCATCTGTGGCTAGAAGAGTTCTCCTCTCATTGTTTTATACTTTTTCGGGGGAGGGGACTAACTATATGAAAAAGGCCTTTTGGAGCCTCTTTTTAGGGTTTTCAGGATCTCTAAATAAGAAAACACCAAGCGAGCATTTACCTACTTGGGCTCGATGTAAAATCCACGAGAGGGTAAATAGAGGATTGTTTAAGTTTTTCATACTCTATAAACAGGAAAACACCGGCGAGCATTAACCTACTTGGGCTCGATATTAAAATCCACGAGTAGGTGTATGGAGTTATTGTTTAAGTTTTTCAGACTCCTTAAAATTGAAAACACTGGGGAGCAAGAACAGATCTCGGCTCGATATTAAAATCCAGAGATCGGTATTATAGAGTATTCTTCTATCTCTTCTTCGAACTCTGTAAACAATGAAGAAGGTCCTGAGTCTTCCTCCCATGGGCTTGTTAAACTTATTACATGGTTGGACCTATTGAGTTTTCTATTTTTCTTGGACTCATTAAATAAACAAGAAGAACATTCTTTTACCAAAAAGAATAAGGGATAAGAAGGGTGTATCGCATCTCTTTCAGTTTCAAAGGCAGTTATGTCAGTCCTATCCTTGAACACAGCACCTACTTGAGTCTTTCATGTCAGTTGGGTTTTAGTTTTTGACCTTAGGGTGAACCTGATCTCCGAGTTTTTACTCCCCCGGTTGGTTATTCTTCCAACCATATGGAGGGTCTGTTATGTCTCCTACATTGCAGATTTATATCACTTTTCTCGTTATGTTGAAAAATGCCTAAGTCACTTTGTGTCGTGCTCATTGTTCAAGGATACAACCTGTGTCGCCCATTCTGCAGTTTACCTTGACTTCATGTGTCGGCCATCCTGGTGTCAGTTTGTTTCATCTTGTTACTCGTCCTACTCCACATCAGCTCATACCTGTGAGTGTTCCTCGTGTTGGATGATGGAGGATGCATTAAGGCCTCCCTTCCAACGGACTTCTTCCCATCGACATCAACTCATTATGCTCTGGGAATGAAGTTTAGAGTTTCGGTTAGTACCTTGGGGATTTCAATCATCAGTGGCAGTTTCCCTCGCTGTTGGATAAATGGGAATACATCAATGTCTCTTATTCGACACGTTCCTCAAGTGTTCGACTTCAAGTCCTCTTATTCACACTTGTTGGATCGTACTAGGTACCTTGGACCCCATTATCATTATCGATGGAAGTCCTTGCGTTTGTTAACGGTATACATCAATGACCGGTAATCAAACGATTCCCCCCATGTTCGACTTCAGCTCATGTATTCGCATGGTTAGGGTTTGTACCTTGAGTTGTTTTGGATGAAGACCTTGGGACTATGATAGCATCACCATGTTTATGTTATCCCCCAAGCTGCGCAAGACTGAGCCTTACTCATTTTGGCTCTTTATGAGACATAGATCCAACTTGTTGTTATGGCTATGATCTCTCTGTTGACATGGATACACGCTTGTACTTCAGTGGCCATGCTCTATATATACATCTCCTAGTTATGTATCGAAGATCATGTTACACATCTATATGATGTCAAGATTGTAATTGCTCGCTAACCTTGATTGTTGTTTCAGGTGTTTTTGTGACTCGGTTCTGCGGTTTCTTGCTCCTCCTTTGACTTGGACTTATAATGTATTTTGGCCATCATTTCCCTCTGACCTCACACATTAGGGGGCATCTGTTATAGCTCAAATTTGCACTTCTCCATCCCGTGATCACCTTGCCTTGTAGATCACACAAAAGGACACAAAGGATTGAAGAGCATGATTGCCTTAGATGACTTGTTGCCAGAAGTACACTTCTCACCTGAGAATTTAACAATTTCTTCTGATTTTGCCACCTGTACGCCCCTCTCTGTACACAAGACCTGCGTACTATACCCTAATATCCTCAAGGGAAACCAACATACACCTCCAAAAAAGTTGTAAACGCATGTTGTAAAGCTTAAAAGTTGCTTCCTGTACGCTGCTCTTGCTATATGAAACCCGCGTACATCTTAAGATGAAATAAAAAATATATTAATTTGACGAATTGGGATTAGTTGAAGTTGATTCTGCAACTTCCCCAACCTCCCAATCCAACCACCTCTCGATCTAAACTGCCTACCTTGTCCCATAAATACAAGGAGGATCCATGAGAGGGGTCACTTAGAAAACACAAGAAAGAATCTTGAGAGAAGGCTTGAAGTATTGTTACGTTGGAGGAAAGTTCCAAGTTAGAGTGAAGAGTAGGAGCCCAGGATCCGGTTGCAGAAACATCTCTACACGTCAGGTATATTGTACTGATTTCATGTTTCTTTGACAATAAAAGGTCGAAACACCCTTCCTATCCCAAATATGATATCTATTGGATTGCAAGTCTATTTGGTTTAATTCTTGATTATAGTTGATGTTAGATTACTTTGTAATTTCATCATATGTTATATGGTCAAGATACGCTGAGGAAGGTATCTCTTGTATTGCAGGTTCGTTAAGCAGAAGCTCGAGTGGGAGATCAAGTGAAGGACCAAGCGAAAGCTAGGATCAAACATCGAAAAGAGGTATGTCCTTCGATCCCAATCTATTTATTTTGCAGTAACCATATGCAGTATAATCAATGTGTTTACCTGTCAACCCCGCCCAGTTGGTAGTGTCCATCTCCTCACTATAGGGTATAAATCCCGAACAACAGCATTAATCTCCATTCACCACTGCAATATGATGGACCATAATATGGCATTAATCTCCTAGTGGTTTGTTGTGAATTGTTTCTATGTTTAGATCCCACGTGGACATTTTGGACAATAAAGAGGCCTCGATTCACTCTGTGAATATTGGAGGCTCGTATCATGTAGTTGTATCCCCAAAATTGAAACACCTCATACACTCTAGGTAGTTGTTGATCACTAGGCCAAGTGCAATATAGTCAACAATCAAATGTCTCTTTGTAAATTGATCTCAAACTTAGGGGAAAGTCATCATCTCCATCACATTCATTCTCATAGGGTGTGTAGTCCACCTTCCCCTTGTCTTTAAGCAAATTATGCATCTTTAAACTAGTTCTTGTTATGTTACTTGTTTTCATCAATTCCTCATATTCCGAGCTGGTATATGTGCACATATTTTTGTTAGATGTATCATCTGATAAATTATCATTTCCCTCTAGGATGGAAGTCGGTGCTCCAGGAAACTTTAAACCAAGAAATTTATCTTGCAAGTATTCATTAAGAAAAAATGTAATTATTATTTAAATAATATAAAACAATGTTTAAAGAAGTATACATATTATTTATATCAAATTGGAAAATTCCTTACCACAATTCCTATTGGATTCGAATCGATTGTAGGAGGCATACTACCCATTGGAAGCTCATCATTTCTGTAATGTCTTTGTACAATCGCCCGTTTGAATTGTTTCTTTCCACAACATACAGAACATCCACAAACAACAATTTTCTTAAAGTATTCATCCCATGTACTGTAGTACCGACCAACCTCTTGTTCACTGCAATCATTTGTTGTGTCTTCAGAATCCAGTGTCATATACCCTTCCACCCACTGTCCTCTACGTGATCTAATATTTTTAGGTCCACATCCACATACATATATTTTTCTTTTGCTAGTTGAACGCTCAGGCTCTACATTTGCTCCAATCTCCATCTAAAATAATCAACAACATGCATTAATTTATGTCAAAATTGGATAATACACTATAAATTTTAATAATATTGTGAAAAAAGATGGATGTGTCACAAAATGCCATCAAATCAATTTTTCCTCAGTTAAGTCAAAATTTGAGTACCTGATGTCCCACATCATCTGTTGTGTCCCCATTTGTTATGACACGATCTGTTGCCATGGCATCATTTGGCTCCTGTAATACAAAACATAGTCAATCATTTTTAGTACACCAATTATATCATTTCAACGAATATGCTATCCAACACAAAACCTCACTTTAGTCATATATTGACATATTGATATCATGTTTTGGATTTGAATTTATTTTTATTTTTATGACCCTAGGTATATACATCGAGCCAAAATTTCAACAAGAAAAGAATCCAACATCCCTATCCCACATGGCCATCCTAATTTTCAAACTTTTCCCTTGATCATAGAATCACATTTAATCACCATTCATGTGCATTTTCAACTAATAAGTTTGACCTCAAAGGCATCACAGACAAAAAATTGACTTCCTCTCCTCTATGTTGTAGCATTTATGAATTCATGAAGACCTTCCTCCTTTGGTTGAGGTTTCTTTGTCTTCTTACCTTTATTGTATATGTAGATGATGTTGTCATATCCTCTTCGTGACCCACTTTCCTCTCTACGATTTAGTAGTTCTACGGCGTCCACGTCCTCTGTCCATGGCCTCCTCTGGATCCCGTAATACAAAACAATGACAGTAATTTTTAGTACACAATTGATATCAAATTATAAGCTAATAAGTTCGAGAAAATAGGGCCACAAGTCAAATTTAATTTTACATCTAATTTTCATTAAATTTTAATTTTTAGATATATAATTTTAATTTTTGTCCCTGATGGCGCTAAACAAGGCGCTTTTTACGTTGAATTTTGCGCCCCAAGAAGATCTCATTAAGTGCCTTTAGTTGGCGGTAAAGTTGGTGAGTATTTCGCTGACTTTAGCGTCGATTCGTAAAAATAAAAAAAATCCCACAGACTCGCGCACCAAAACAAGAGAACGTTGGATCAAGTTTGATTATCATCACCAAGAGTGCTTCAGATGCTCACATTCTCACATAATTCACCAACAGTAACTAATAAAGAGAGAAATAAGAGAAATCTCCTCTTTTTCTCTATTCCACAATCAACCACTTTAGCTATGGGTTAGATTGCTTACCTCGACTTTGGTTTGAATTGCTATCTCCTTCATTCGTGTAGTGTCTCCTTCCTTTGGACGTATTAGTGGTTCTTCCTCGCGGCCTCCACATACGGGATTTTCCCTAGCCTCCACAGACAGGACAGTTAGGTTTTTCCCTAGCCTCCACAGATAGAACATACATGATTTTCCCTTGCATGTTATAGTCCATAGCTCTCCTCCACGAACATGACATATATGATTTTCCCTAGCTCACAATTTTCCCTAGCTTGCCTCCACGGACAAGATGGACAAAATTTTCCCTAGCTTTCCTCCATGGACAATATTTGCTTTCCCAAACTCAAACTGTCGAGCAGAGGGAAGGGAGAAGATTGTGGGAAAAATGAGGTAAGTTATTGAGAATTTATAGATATGTAATTGTTCAAATTTTGTCTTCAATTTTTTGTTTTTTTAGTTTTTTATTCCAAAATTAAAAAGAATTTTTTTTTTTTGTAATTCTAGGGACATGATATTGACCGGGAGAAAGAGGCATTGGCTTCGATATTGGGGATGGAGGCAGTTAACAAACTTGACGATGTGGATTTGAAAATGCTTACTAGATACGTAGAAAAATGATCCACTAAAACCACTGAAACATTACAAGCACATCAACCATTACTAAGGGAATCAATTGATTTCCCAACCACTCCTGGATCGAGAAAAATATCAAGCAAATCATTAACAATAAACTCTAAGAATTTGGAACATGGAACAGAGACTTCCAATGCCCAAGCCACTCTTGGGACACACAACTCTTCTTCCACCATGCCATGTTATGGATCTTGCACTGGTATATTGGTACAAGGATAAAATACGATGTGGTTTCAGCTGAAATCCGTAGATCAGATGCCGATAAACTTTTTGTGACTAGGTTGAAAGAATCATGCCTTTAACGGTTCAAATACCATCTCCATTTAACTTGTAGAAAGCAGTAATTCACGACATGGAGACTGAATTTGGTGTAGGTTGGGTCGTAAAGAAGGTTAAACGGCAAATGTCTCAGAACTGCAAGAGATTTAGGTGTAATGAAACAAAGAAGATAAAAAAATCTCACCCAAGCAAAGGCTCAAAAAAAGGCCAGTTGATGTTATTTTAAAAGTATGGAAAGAACTAGTAAAAGCATATGAGAAGTTGGATGCATGGAGGCAGTCTGGTGAGGAGAGTACCTAGGTATTTGAATTTGTTTAAAAGATTATATCAAATTTATTAATCGATTTTTATAATTTATTTGTCCATATTTAAATTCAATTAGTATATGTTTCAGGACAAGGCCTCCAAGGCTGGGCTTGCAAAACGAAGTGCCACGCATCAAAGTGGCCAGAAATGTCTACAGGCATTGATTTGTACTTTCGTAAGTATATTTCATATGTGAAATGATCTTTTGTATTTCCTATAAAAAGGTAAATGATTGCATATTAATTAGTTTAACTAGTCCATGTGCCATGTTTTGACAGGAGGACAAATATGGCTGTCATCCAACACACTTTGAAAAAGAAATGTTGCAGAACCAAAAGCGGATAGACTTTATTATTGGGATGGAGAACGAGGTATCAATAGTTGACTTTCAATAAGTTGGATATTGTTGTGTTTATATGTCACTTTTTATTTATTGCTACCAAATGATGACTTCAACATTTTATGGTATTGTCTTCTTGGAAAACCATATGTAGCATTTGTTTGTTGCTCTTGTAGCCACACTGCTTGGTTACGTAGAAGCGAGTATTGAACCACCATGTACTCTGCTATGGTATTCATCCCACTACTTATAAACTTGTTTAGGTCTTCAACAATCTGCACAATTGGATAAACTTGGTTCATTGCCTGTACAACTAAACTATCCATGTTAGATGGCCTATTATCCAACCGTTTCAACAATTTGCTTCTTCAATGAGTTGGTGATGAAGCACCTGCCATCCTTGAAAATTTTTCCTTTATTTTATCTTCATTGGAACTCAATATTTCTACCAAACCCCAACAATAGTCAACCTCTTCCAAGCAACACCACAATACACAGTCTAAATCCTCCTCTAGCTCCTCCTCCAGACAACCTTCGATCTTAAGTTTTCACCACTCAACCTTATATGTTATGGGAGCTAACTTCCAAGAGACCCTGATACACTAACTTTATGGACACTCTAGATTTTGAATCCATGCCCATTGTATTTAGATTTGTTCTCCACTTTTCGAGTTTAGCTCTCAAGCTTAAATTTAGATCAACGCTTTAGTTTATGAATCTTGCTATTTATAGGAGGCATCTTTGTGCTCCCACTTTGTATTGGCATCACTGTATTTGCCAATCCAAACACCATAGTTTACTTGGGCACTATCCTCACTAGTTTTTCATGTGAAATGATCAAAGAAACCTTGCCACTACATGCCTTTTCTAGCACGTTTGAAATGTATTTCTATCTCCATATTCACACATATATGTATATAAACAATCATGGCCTCTTATTACGAAATTTGCTTGTAGGATGTCTACTTGCCATTATGAAAAATTATGTATTTCAAATAGTAATTCTTCCACTTGAATATCATAGCCTTTGTATGAGCATAAGTTACGTGTATGACCATGCTTATGGAAACACAATTTGCTATGGCAAATCATAGTGCACATGGATGTAAGATTTGTGTGTGTATTTGTTATTGGCAGTATGAGTTACAATTCCAAATCCCAACCCTTATTGGGAATTCTTATCAAATTTAATTGTGATTTTGAAGAAATCATTCAAGCTGATTTATTTTATTTTTATTTTTTTATGGAGCAACAAATTGCTAAGGCCATCTACAACTAAGATTGGGCCTAGTATTTATGTTGTTTTTCATTTATGACCTTAACTCTTCCAATATCCACACCCATATTGTGATTCCATTCTTCCAGTACTGAAGATAACATCACTCTTGGTTTAGTGTCTCAACCATTCCATTGACTAGACACCTCCATTGTGGTTCCATCAAAGACCTTGTTACACAAAGTACTAATGACATATAGTTGTTGTATTTCTTGACATGGCACCATATTTTTATACATTACCAATATCCTAGATGAGGAAACACAAATAGTTATACCTCTTACGAGCATCAGTATGCCTACCCCATGAGGAATAAATATGTGTGATTACCTACTCTTTAGTTGCAAGTTGTTCCCATCCTTACTCTTTGTTCGATGATGGCTCTCTCTATTAATGATAAAGTTAAATAGTCTATGTATTTTGATCATACATTGCTCTCCTAACACAACAAATGAGGGCATCTATTAGAGCACACATTCAATAGCAGGGTGACCAAATCATGTATGTTATTGAAATCATCAATTAAGGTGTGCATGCTTCATCAATACTTACATAGCAACATGGAGCTTATGAAAGGGATAAATAATACTTAATTCCACCACATAAGAACTTATTTATGAAAAATATCAAAAACCCCTAGTTGTATTCCCACATAGGTTTTCTCTACAATTTATAAATAATTTATGGAGAATTTATAAATATAAGGCTCGAGAAGAATGTGAAAAATCTTGGATTTTAGCATTGTTACTTTGATGCATTATAAAAAGAATTTTTCTTCCATTTTACCTCTACGCTCGAGAATCTACATTGCTCCAAGATCACTTCATTTTTATTGAATAAAATAAGAGAAAAATCCAACCAAGAGGAAGGATTTGAGAGCCACTTTCCCATTACATGAGGTATACATAATTTTTGCAATCTTCATTTTAAACATAATCTGATTTTTCTCCCCCATCCCCCCCCCCCACACCATTTTAGTGTATTTTTGATGATTGAATCTCATTCGTTGGTAGAACTTAGGCTATTAATTTTATGTTGTTCATGCAAGTTATCATGTGGTTTTCAAGATCCACTTGAGATATTTGTTGTTAGTGGTTATGAGCAAGCTTTGGAGTCCATTCAAGACCCTGTTACTCTGATCATTTGGACCAATTGCAACAATCAGGAAGAATATAAGAGAGGAGTTGTTAGGTTGATGTATTTCTCCTCTCCCTCCTTTCCTGACTTGCATTTAGAAGAGAATGTGTAGTATGTTGAAATATACATGATACATAAATAAGTTAAGAACTAGATGTTTGTTGTCTTATGGTAGATAAAACCATATCACAAGGGGAAGAATCCAACTTATCAATAATCATATTCCAACCTAGAAGAATCACTCCATTACTCATGTGTGTCTTGATCAAAAGGACATATTTTCCATTGATATAGGCATAACCAAGTCCAAAAATTGCATCCCAACCTATGATAATCCATGCCAAAAATTCCTAGCAGGTATATTGCCTTTTATATTGTGCTAATAGCAAAACTACATGACCATGCATTGAAATTTAAATAAATTAATCTACAAATTCTACCCTAAGAAGGTATTATATTCAAGTCCACCTAAGCTTCCATTGCTTCCTCTAGTGTTGGCGTGTCCTTGTCTAGTTAGTCCATAAGGGGAACTAGTTATGAATTCTACTATGCGAACAAATTGTTGTTACTCATTACAACCAACATACCCATGTTTTTGGATGGGAATTCTCCAAACAAAGAGTCCCCCATTGACACCGAGACCAAATAGATAGGATATGGTACAACAATGAGAAAAAATCGACATGAAGCACAATCCTATCGAACATTGTCTTCAAATAACTCAGTTGCAAATCAAACTCTAGTAGTTTCCTATGATAAATCTTCATGAAGGATTGAAATTATTTCTTAAACTCCTTAAATGCTAGGAGATGAATGACAATTTCAATTGCACATTCATCTTTAATCTTATGCTCGACACTCATTTTCCATTCTAGATGCTCCCTCCGTCTATTTTATCAGGTGGTAGAGCTCTCAAAATGAAATTAATATCCATAATATCCCTTTCACATGTTTGTATCCCTCTTTGAACCTCCTTCAAATTTCATAGAATATGACACTTATGGAAACTAAGAGGGCAAGAATTGAATTTTACTAAGTCATGCAAGAGTTGAATTCCACCGGAACCAAGCCTATAGTAGACAATTGAATGCAGCTCTGCTATTTGCTACATTTGGTACCACACAATCATGTATTGGGGGAGAATAAGACATGCTACAAACAAACATCTCTATATAGATCCATAGAATCAACCCACGTGAGACCAAACTCCCATCCAATGTACCATTCAAGAGTGCATCTGTCATCAAAAGTGCCATAGCAATTGAAGAATGCATCATTGGAATTAACTCCATGTTTCCTTGTTGACACTTAGTAGAATGAGAGCATAATAACCTTTGCATGTGACCCTATTGATGTCGTGTGAGAGGAGTGGAATAATGAAACCCCCCATTCATCCTTATTATGCCTTCATCCATTGATGCACTCATGTTGGATTGCTAATCAACCTCGTCATTTTGTACCCCTTAAAATTTGATAAGAGATTGATTCAAAATGACAACATAGATAAATCACCCTTTGGGTGAGGCGTGAGAGTCTAAATTTGTTTAGGGGGGTTTAATAATAGAATGATATAATGATGATTGAACAATCTCTTAATATTGATGCCTAAAATATATATTTATCCTTAGGATGGATAGGCCTTGAAATTTTTCTAGCACCTCCACCTCATTAGTGGATGCATTCCCTAATCTCCATGCAAACTCCATAACTATCTTCCATAATATCTCCTAAATACATATAGTCCCTTGATGTAAGATTATGAGATAATAGAAAATTATTTTATAATTAGATATGGTTGAGAATTTCATTCAATCTATTTCAAGAAATATCTCCCATAATATCTCCCAAGTAGGAAGTAACTAATGAAGTAGAGCAATTCATATGGAAGCCTCGTGAATAAGTCCTACATGATGAGAGTGGACTATGACAATTGAAAACGCTTCTACTAAGTTAAAGCAGACAAGAACAAAAAATGGAAGGCAAGAAGCTACCTGTGAACTATGATAGACCATAAATCGATTTCAACCTTGCAACCTTTCTAAAAACTTTGTGACTTTATTCTCACTTTGTAAATGCTCAAAGTTGAGATGGGATTTTCAATGTATGGATACATATTTTGTTGATAGCCTATCACTACATGTTGTTGGTCAACACAAGCAAAGAAATAAAGTTGTTTAATATTATTAGATATATGTTTTACAGTGACATAAGCACGTGGTGCTGTCAAACATGAAAGATTACAGTGAAACATTTAGGTGGCACAAGCCACTAAAATTATCTTTACAATAAAACATTTCAGTGGCTCCAACAGTCATTTGAGTGCGGATTCATTGAGTTAACCCCATTCATACCCATTAGGTTATGATCTATTACATAAACAAGCTTTTACGCCATTAATCAAAACAAGAGATCATAACAACCATTATGCAATTGAATAACAGAGTAAAGTAGGCATTATACAACAAACAATATATCATGCATATGCAAAATAAAAGTTTATTCTAGTTAAATATATTCTTCTATTCATCATCTTTGCAAGATCTAATACAATCAGGGTTACAATACCCTCAAGGCATAATTGGACAGAGTATAATAGAACCATGCATTTGCATTAAACTTCGCTTAACTAGACCTCACAGCTTGCATTTACAAAAAACGCATAAGACCAAAAACTCAAACCCTCTTTCGTAGCCTTAATGGATTCATATAAAACCATATCGAAGGTTCTTTGGACCATTTCAATAGATCTTGTCAATACCACTATGACTCAGTCAAAACCACTTATTCATCCCACTGTATATTTGGTTGGTCCTGAGCCTTTTGAATACTCTGTCTTCGCAATCTTCGATTCCCTTCCATACTTATTGTTTATCCCAATCCTCTAGCAAAACATAGAGATACAGAGCTATTATGTCACCTAATTCATGTTCATTTCCTCTACAATCCCAAACATAGCAAAATTTCCTTGTGTAGACTCTACAAAGAAGGCCTAAGATCAAAATACAAAAGCATTTGTTCATAAAAACTAAGACTTTGTTTTCCTGTTAGTGCAATCCATCTGATTTTTAGAATTGTTTGCATCTCCCTACTTCTTGAAATTCCCACTGTCTTCTTTGTTGGAGACCACTTCCTCGTCATCTTCCTAAGACGACAAATTCAAGTCTAGAAGCACAAATGGTTTGAAGAAGTCCCATGAATTTTCCTTATGTTTTTTCCTTGCTTCCATACCTTCAATTATAGAACACAATGCGTTGCACTCATCCTCCAATTTATCTTGATTGGCCTTCATTTTTCCAAGATGTTCTAGAATTACCAGTTGTTGATTCGATAGTCTATGGTTTTACAGATACAGGGATTATAGAGTAGGCTTTGCTTCTTCTTCCTCCTGAATGGGATTCCTTACTGATATTGGATTTACTAGCATAGCTCCTTTCCTTTTGTGTTCCATATCCCTGTCTAATTTTTTGTCTCCTCTTCAAAATAACCAACAGTATCTGGCAAGATCTCCAGGATGTGTTCCTTGTTTATTATTTATCATAACACCATCAACCTTGAGCCCGTTTTTAAGCCGAATTCCCTCTTTTTGCTTCCTGCTTCCCATAATTTTAAGTAATGAAGCACGATTCTTCTTGATTACCTTCATTTGGTTTTATGTTATATTAACTATTATTGTCTTTACTTTTTGGTCCTGGTTCTTCAAATTTCACTGGTTCCTCCATTCACACTAACTCCCACACCATTTCATATTTGCGAAAGGATGGGTTGATGGAAGCTGATAGACCTCTCCATTAATATTAATCATGATCATAATAATGCAGACATGGATTCCCCTTACGTCATCCAATATTCTTCGCTCGTTGATTGTACCCTCCCTCCATGGCTTCATGAGGCGAATTGAGAATTCACATCTCTGTTTGAGTATGGTTACACTTGATATACCATTTAAGCATAAATCAAGTATACAAGGTTAAGGTGTTTCTCTTTTACTTAGCTTTCCATTAATTCTTAATGTTTCTGCCACCTCCCGTGTGGCGAGATTTGCCTGATTATCATTATTTAGTTAATAAATTTTTACTTTGCATGAAATTTCAATTTTCTGAAAGAATGCTTCCTTTGACTGAATATATGCAAAATATGTACAAATAGGGCAAGTTTACAAAATAAAGTGGGTCATGTGTGTGACCAGCACATGATAAAAATAGTAGGCTTCAAAATCCATTAAAGCTACCAAAATTGACATAGATCATCTCGTATAAATATATTTCCTCCTAGCTATAGTCATTTTAATCGAATATCCTCATAGAGCCAGTTGGTCATAATCATTTTAATCAAATGTCCTCGTAGAACCACTTCGCCAAATAACAAAAATATTCTAAGTCTCAAAAAAGTTGTCATTAATACATAGCAAGTTTGGTAGTGCAAGGGTTATAAATTTATCATTCAATATACATGTTGGAAGGCTACGTCAAGTTGTGTTGATGCTCTCTCCTCTCTCACGCAACTCTACCAACTTTGTATCTTGGATTTCCTTTGCTATGGCGAGTTTGTCAGGAATGAATAGAAGGGACAACCAAGTTAGTAGGAGGCTCCCTATTTTTGGTCACTCGTGCTACTATTGTAGTCCCATCCAATCCTAAAATGTTTTTATATATCAACCAACTCTTTTCCATGGCTCTTTGTAATTTTGTTCGTGCATTCTATCCATCGATAATGATTGGAGCTATAATGTACATGAGAACCTGCAAGTCTTGGTCATTATGGATGTGCTTAATATCTAGTTTGACTTGTGATGATAATGTTTGTTGGAGAAACTACCTACAAGAAGTGCACACAATATCCAACATTGCAGTTGGTAGACAATCTAGCCCAAATTCTTCTAACATTGACTCTATCTCCTTCAACTGCAGCCAAAGGTTCTCCAAATAAACTTTCACTATCTCCAAATATTAATGCTCCCAATGATGCATTTCTCGTATCTACGTTTCTTTATCCAGAGAGACCTTGGCCAACTGGATGTGTAACTAATGGTGACCTTATTGAATCTCCTCGTGACTTTGCTTATCCTGAACAACCTTCTATATAACTTCATCCATGTGGAATTGAGCCATTTGTAACAAAATATGGAGTGGATTAGATATGCACATTTGCTACTTGGTCTAATGCACTATGTCAAGGACCCCCTAGTGGACACCAATTCAACAATAAACCATTGGAAGTAGACTTTTCAAATTGCATCCGCATATATGCTTCTAAATTAGGGTTAGCCTACAATCCTTTGAAGGTTTGGAGGACCCTCTCTTGTATGACATCAATCAAGTAGATCTGACAAACAAATGACCTGGGAGACCCTCAACATGGCTTGCTAATAACCACGGTCCTGTGCCAATTGCTCAATCTGCAACATAATCGATAACTTATCCAGAGGTGAAGGCAATGTAGTTGTGGTGATGGTTGGATTAGTCCCTATCAGAGTAAGGATCTTCTATTTATCTTCCTCTTTGGAATCCTTCTTGGTGTATCCTCCTCCCACAACTCTTCATTTGCTAGAAATCCATTCATACCATGAGAGTAGTGGTTTGGATAATCATCTTTACCATAACTACATACCCCTACACCTGTGTTGAAACCTCCCATGCACTCTCTATAAAGTCTCTATGTGTGGTGCCCACAAGAGTGCTTAACCATGGTTGTGTCTATCCCTGGGAAGGAGGAGGATTCACAATGCCTTGTGTTGCATGCTCAATGAAGGTGCTAGGAATTCCAACAACGGAATATTGATCATCTTCCTCAATGTGGACCAATGAAATGGTAGGGACATTCTTCTCCTCATACTCCTGGAAGGATATCAATGTCTCCTTCACAAAAGACAACCCTTCATTTCTTACGAAATCCATCAACTTTGTATACAAATCCTCACCTACAATGATTTGTAGTTGATCCATGTCTCATATGTACTTCTTTAAATCTCATCCTAAGAAATTGACATCATTTGGGATCTAATTTCCCCACAATGGAGGTATGGAATTCCATGCAGACCCACCAAGGCTCGTACTTTATTGAAAAAATAGACTATTCTTGGGAAGGTTGGTTGCCAACACTTTGGAGGTTTCCATTTAAACATGGAAAAGGATAAAAGAAGGTTGGCATATATAAAATCAATGCATGTGGCATGAGTATGTATGCATGCAACCATTAATTTGTTCATGGGAAAGGTGCACCGGTTCAATCATAACCTTGGATACAAAACCTTACAATTAACACAATGTTTGAAGAACCCACACCTTTGGTAGGATGTTGCATCAGTTACTAGTTGTGATCTAGTAGGTGACCTGAATGCATTCATTCCCTATGAAAATACTGATTATCGCATGGCATCCTCTCTCATTACTTTGATTCTCATACAAACTCAACTCTCCTATCCTCTTTCCATGCTTCCCATCTCTTTAAAGTGCTTCCATAACATCTTTTCCCTCCATGGACATGAAGATGAGAATAAGAAAATCTTGGGCATGACTAGGGTAAACTTGATCTATTCACAAAATGTTTTGATGCACTTAATTGATTAAAACCTTAGTGTACCAGGAAATTCCACCTATGCTATTAAAAGTTGGAATCTCCACCAAGTGCATCAAGCTGGAGTCACATAACAACTTGAACTCTAACTTTCAAACATGGCCACTAGTTACCTTCACCTTTCCTTATGACCTTTCCTATAGCCATAAGAAGAAGAACACAAGCTTTGTTGGTTTTCCCCATAGGTAGTGGGGTTTCTAGGGTAAAATATTTGTCTTAATGTGTGTGGTTGTATTGTTCATTATTCTATTGTGCATGTTTTATCTTATGAGTGTATTTCCAGTTTATTAATGTTGCTAGCATAGCTGTAGGATACATCGATAGGAAACTGTGAAATATAAGATTTAAGCTAAAATATCTACATGATCAAGCAAATAATTAATGAGCTGACAAAATTTTGAGTAACTCTCTCAGATCCAGAAGTGGCACGCTCAGCATTGAAAGGGTTCACAAAGGAGTGGGATCTGTTTGTTTCGGGAATTGTTGCCAGAGATAAGTTGTCAGGATGGGACAGGCTATTGGATCATTGCTGCCAAGAGTAGATCAAGAGAGGTAAGGATGTGGACGAAGAAGAGGATGAGGAGAATCTTGCTCTCACCTCCAAGAATGGAAAAAAGGAAAGAAGTTTACAGTTTCAAGTGGAGGAGCCACATGTAGTGGCAAACCCAATAAATACCTCTCAAGGATAAAATGTTATGTGTGTGGAGAGTTCAACCATTATGCCAATCACTGTCCTCGAGCCAAGAGGGGATAGGGGACAAAGAGTAAGAGGCAGCGAGTGGTTGATTTAGCAGAGGAGGGCCATGATGAATATGAGGAGGAGGAGTAGGTGGTTGCTACAAACTCACCAGTTATCCAAGCTGTTTAGGGAGGAGTACACCCTCTTCCTTGATTCAGGAGGAAGTCCTAGAGAGGGGTGGTACCTAGACAGTGGTTCCACTTGTCACATGACTGGAGAGAGGTATGCATTCCAAGATTTATTAGCTCGTGACAGAAGTTATGTGAGGTGCGGGGTTCACAACAGTGTGGTAGTAGTCAAAGGAGAAGGAACCGTGACAATCTAGATAGAGTCAGGTAAGACTCTTAGGGTGACCAAGGTTCTCTTTGTTCATAGGATGAGCATCAGTGTGCTCTCAATTTCAGCCTTGGAGGATCAAGGCTATGTAGTAGGTTTTCATGGATATGGATTTTATATATGCTCCTTGCGGGGATAGGCTACATGAGTTCCTGTGATGATTGGTATCAGTGAGGACTATCTTTATAGGTTATGGGAGCAACCCATCTACAGCTTCAGAGGTAAAAGTGATGGGTCAGTTGGAGCATACTTGAGAGAGTAGGAGGCTTTCCTTAGAAGACCCACGTGGTGGGACTGGTCCAATCTGGATGACGGGGGACACTCAGATGATCTCAGTGCAGGTGGCAGTAGCAGCTACAGGACAAAGCGGGCCGATTATAGAGATTTAGAGGGAGTAGGTCTCTTAGATTCAGAGGGAGAGACCCACCGAGGTGTTGATCATGGAGGAGGTAGCTCTAATGTAAGTACCTCCCTTGCTAAGAACATAAGAATTGCCAAAACTGAAAATTTTATTTGTGGAGAGGACATCGAGGTGGGCGACAATGATGATGATGGAGAGGACACCAAGGGGAGCGACGATGATGATGACATTGATGATGATGATCATGATGGTGATGATCATGATATTGATGATGGTGATGAGGCAGTTGCTGGTAGTATCCAATGACATTGATCATATAGACTCCATCATGGATCATTGTTGATATATCATTATGATGCCTCTTCACATGTTGATTATCACATGTGTCATTTTCACTTGCAGTACCATATTGAGTTGTATCATTTTGACATGTATCATTTTGCCTTATATCATTTATCATTTTGGCTTATATCATTTTGACATGTACCATTTTGACTTATATATTTTGGAGATGTATCATTTTGACATGTTATTGATGTATTGACATATTTGAGTTTCACTTGTTTTAGTTATATATGATGTTGATCTTATCAGTATTGACTTGTCAATTTATATATATTAATGGAAGTGGTCGATGATTTTTGGATGGATATTTATTACGTATGATGATTTTATTACTTAGGATGGATGTTGTCAAATTCAATTAAATTTCCTCATAAATGGTATTACATAAATTTGAAATGCGATATTTGTTTTTGTTGTAGATCTCCAAAAATGTTATGATATAAATTTCAAATGAGATATCTGTTTTTTTAAAAGATACATGTCAAGTTCTATCTAATATTGGTATATTTGACTAACTAATTTTAATTATAGATGATGATGATGTTATAATAATTTTCTTGTTAATTTATATACACTGAATGTTGTAGATTTTATTTTGATGGAGATTTAATGATTATAATAATTTTGCTGGTTTGTATGGATGTCCATTTCCCTAAAAATTCCTTATAAATGTTATGCTATAAAATATTTGAAATGCAATATGATTTACTCTATAATAATATAAGTTATTTAAGAGTCGTGATATATTTAACCAATTTAACTGAAATTTAAAATATTAAATTAATAAATGGAAGCTATAAACGAAGCAACATGAGTTGTTAAAATGGAAGCAAAATTTGGCTCTAAAATGGAAGCAAAACTCAACATTAAATTGGAAGCCATGCTTGGTGCTATTTCTGGATCTAAATAGGAAGCTAAATTAGTTGCTTAACAAGAAGCAAAAGTGGACGCTAATTAAGAAGCAAATCCGAACACCAAAAGGAAGCAAACCCCAGAGTTAAAAAAGAAGCAAAACTAAGCGTAAAAAGGAAGAAAACCTTGAAACTAAAAGGAAGTGAACCATGGAGCTAACAAGGAAGCAATTTTGGAAGCAAAATTCAGTGCCAATTAAGGAGCCAAACCTAGCGGTGCTTAGGAATCAAAATAGGAAGCAATTCAGGAAGCAAATGAAGAAGTAATAATGGAATCAATATTAGAAGCAACAACATATGTAATCATGGAAGCAATAAAAGAAGCAATAATAGAAGCAAAGTTAGATGCAACCAAAAACGCTATATTGGAAGCAAAATCTAGCGTGACAAATGACGTAATAATGGAAGCAAAACTTGGCGTAAATTAGGAAGCAAAAAACGAATCAACTTTGGAAGCCATACCAGAAGCAACATAGGAAGCTAATATGGGCTCTACAACTGGCACAATTTCTTCAGTCGACACAATTGAAACAACTTTTTAAGGTGCTATGGTCAGCACTAAACAAGAAGCAAAAGTCGACGCAAATCCCGACATTAATTCCGACGCTAATTCTGGTGCCTAATGAACAAGCATCATGGCACCGAATTTTGCCCAACAATTCATCCCAATTTGGAAAACAAAATACACTAAAATCCGACACTATTTCCGGTGCTAATGCCTTGTTTTGTTGTAGTGTCCCTACACATGGTCACCACCTCTAATGATACTTAGATCTCGGGTTAGCATTCTCTTTGGTGTTTTGTTTTTTCTATTTTAGGTTGTCTTTGGCTTATAAAAGCTATGGGAGGTTTGTTGTATAACAACCTTGGCTTTGTTTTGAGTTTGATTAGAACATGTTCAAAAACTGGTTAGACCATGGTATTGTGACTCAGGGGTTAGGAAGGTTGGGTTTCCCACTGGGATGACTCTGCTTTATCTCTTTACATTTGGTTTTGTGCATGACTAACAAATGGCCAGTAGTTGTATTTCTCTTTTGACTAATTAATATAATGTAAATATAGTTTACAAAAAAAATATCCATGGAGTTTATATGAGGAATCTTGTGTTCTATTTTTTAATCTTTTGACGTTTTGAGCCTTTTGTGCAAGCCCACATTCAAGGAGTTGTCATCAAAACCATTTGAGGGGATCAAAGAATGAAGGTTCTATCCTTAGGTATAAATAATCCAATTGTCTTCATTTCCATTTCCCAAACCTTAGCGGATATCCAACCGACTTATCAAGAAGATTGTTTTAAAAGGACAATTAAAATTATAATTAATTACCTTATTATTTTTTGGATGACAAGTGTCCAAGAACTCCTAAGTCTCCATCCGTCATCTTTGTTTAGGGCATTATTAATTTTTTCAATTTCAATCATCTCTCTTATTCATCTTTTGGTATAGTGATCAATCTTGGCTACTACCTTTGTTTGCTCGATACAAATATGGTGCATACAGTTAGATGAGTGTTCAACAAGTTATGACTTCTGGACCTAATTATGATTAATGTTTGCACAATGTTCTTTTACTCTGGTTTGGATTGCGCGTCCGGTTTACCTAATGTATATCCTCCCACATGAGCATGGTGTAGAATAAACCCCATTTCTTTTCATATGATTGATTGGATATTTAGCAATATCCAACATGCCTCTTAGTGTTCTCTCACCTAAATGATTTTTTTCTTAATATCTTGGCAAGTTTGTCAGTAGTCCCTTTGATGTAAGGTAGCATAATTCTTAAACCAAATGTATACAACTCTTGGTTATTTTGTCTTTATCCATGTTGTGCTTTGTGGATTCTTCTTTTATTTGGTTCTCATGGTATACAGTGTTTTTAAACACACCAAGGAGATGTTTCATTTCATGGTATAGGTGTTCATCATCGAAAACCTTGATAACTCGAGTAACAAGAATACTTGTTACTCCAAGTTTTTGTGCAGGATGGTGGTGCGAGTTGGCGTGCATATACCTCTCAGTATGCGTCTTTTTCCGATATACTTGATGTGATAAAGAACCATTATCTCTTCTTGTATCCAAGATATCCACGAAAGGTAGACTATTATTTTCTTCTATCTCCATAGCAAATTTAATATATTCAGACTAGTTATCGAGATGGTCTAGGAAATCATTGAGGTGATCTCTCCCATGTGGCCAAATTGCATATGTATCATCCACAATATATCTCTTCCAAACTTTTGGTTTGAGGGGATAAGTGTTGATAACTATTCTTTCAAAGTTCTCCATGTATAGGTTAGCAATGATGGGAGATAAAGGTGAACCCATGGCCACACCTTCAATCTGTTCATAGATTTCATCACGAGAATTGAAGTATGTAGATTTCAGATATATTCTAACTATTTCTACCATTTATGGATCAATAACATTTCTTATGACATCGATAGCATCATTTACTAGAATATTGGTGAAAAGTGACACCACGTCAAAACTCACCATAATATCATGCATTTCTAGTTTTATATCCTTGATGATATCCACGAATTGAGTTGAGTCTTTGATAAAAGATGAAGTATGTCTAGCAAGAGGAGATATGGTTATGTCAAGGTACTTTGTTGTTGGAGTATGTAATGATGACAAGTGTGGTGTTGTTGGTTGTGTAGGAGTGGAAGTTTCCTGAAGAATAAGAAGATCAAGCCTTCTTGTGGATGTTTCCCTATTTGGGATCTTATCACGTAAAATTGGTGTACTCTCTTTTCTCTTTCCTTTCCTCTCTTGAACTTGCTATTGATTATTTGATGCTTGTGTTGATAAGAGATTAGAATAGTCAAATTTGATTATTGATTTACATGTCAGTTATTTTTTGTTATATATTAATGGGTATTTCTCAATAATCTAACATTTGCGAGATTGTAGGTGGGCGAGCCGATAGTGTTTACTATAGGTTTGAAAGGGACCCCTTCTTTGTGAATTTTTGGCACTCCATAGATGCAAGGCATGGTAACTCCATTAGGTTTTAGTTTATTTTTTCAAAGAATCATCAAGGGATGTTTATAGCATTCTTAACCTCCTTCATGATTATATTGCTAGGATCTTTCGTATTTTTCTTATAATTGCCGCTGGTTGTAAGATGTCTATCATTTTTCAGTGGTAGTCTTCCATGTCCAAAATGAAAAATGCATCTCCTTTATCAACTCTCGGGATTGTTATGTCCTTATTGCATATGATATTGTTCAGAGCTTGTATTTCTTGTTTACTAATGTTACCTTATGGGGGCTTGGCCTTCCTTAAAGCAAGGACTCACTCTTGTCTAACCTCCTCAAAGTTATTTAAAGGGAGCATCTTTATTGATTCCTCCATATGTCATATAATATCCTCGTAGGGAATTCTCTTTAATGTTATCAAATCCTGGCACAAATAATATTCTCTATCCATCTAGAGTTTTGATCTTGATTGAAATTGCTTATGCATGGTGGGATTTTTGAGTATTAACAAGGTGTGTTGGTAGCCTACATCTAGAGCTTTTTTCGCTGAGTATAATATAATTTATTATAACATATTTTGAAATGTCTTAGTTTTTATAATCCAATTATAATAAAGTCAGAATTGTTAATAACATTATGCTTGATATTGTGTATGGTCTTATGTTATAGATATTTGAGTCCCTAATTCCAATGATAAAACAATTCTTAAAAGTGTTAACTTGGTTTTCTCCACTTCTTGAAATTATGACACAATCTTGTTGTCACTCCTTTTTGTTAGTACATCTTTTGCTTTACATCTGTTTCTAATTGCTAGTCATGTTTTTCATATATCCATTGAACATATTCAAACACTAGATTAGATATCAATTGAATTTTTAAAGTATAACTTTCGTTTTTTTTTGTTGTATTTTAACCTTCGTTTTCAAAGACTATATGGTGATGCATACAAAGAGAATGAATGGTGATTTATATTGACATGGGAGAGAATGGAACATTACAGATTAGACACAAAACACTTATGCAGTGGGAATGTACCAAAACTAAAATACTCGAAAATCTAAAATATCTCTTATACGTGTAAAATTTTTGGAACTTTCAAATTGTGCATGGATTACTATGCTTATAAAACTATAAAATTGAACCAACAAAATGACATGGCTCACCTCATGTTCTCACTTTGTTTTGATTGAAAAACAAATGTTTACACGACAATGATTGAAAAAAATGGAAACCTTGAAGCTTGGACATGCATATTTTGATTTCTCTCTAAAATTATCAAATAGAAAGTTTTTTGCTCGAAAAAAATAAAAAATGAGAAGTTAAATATTGATAACTTATAGATGCATAGAAATTAAAAATATGATAAATGCTCTTGTGAAAAGAAAGTCTCAACAACTTTACAACTTGAACAATAACTTATTCCAAAAGCATTTTTTAATGTTCATTCCAAATCAGGCAAATCTTGTTGTAAAATGTTCATGAAAACATGTCCAGATTGAGAAATGTCCACATCTACAAATAATATATTAGCAAAAATTACCTAAAAACAATGTTTATGTACATAAATTTAATTTTAATGCTTTCATACAACTATACAAAAATACAGATTTATAATGAAATGTAATTGCGCTACACCTATAATATACATTCATATATAAATTCAATAATAATAGCAATCTTTTTTTCATCTCTTACTTATTACAAGTTTTCATTTCAAATTAGCCTTACAAGGTTAGCAGAATCTTAGATACAATATGCTTCTAAATAGAAGAGCATTTTTTGTTGCTAATAAGTAGTGTACACCATTATATTCCAATCTTTCTTATTAGGAGTAACTATATACATATTTTCAAAGAGAAGATTCAAATGGCCTTAAATTAGAGATTACTCATAAAAAATAAATATAAAAATTAAGAAACTTTTTTGATAAAGGTTATATTGTGCTTTTCTTTGAAACTATCATATTATTTTTTTCCCCTTAGAAAAAATTCACAAACTTTTATTTATCATAAAGGCTTATATTCTTCCTAGTTCCATCACAACTATCATGACTATATAGTTTCATTCTGAATTCTTTTTTTACCATACCCGACAATAACACCTAACAAAAAGAAAGGATTCAAAAATTATATACAAAATAATTTTAGTTCAGCCTACATTCAAAAATAACATTTATGTAATTTTCTCCAAACTATATGCAAGAACCTGCAATATCTAAGGATGCTTAAACTCTTGCAAGCACCAAGCTGAGTATCAACCAATTTGGTGCTCCTGAAAAAAGATATAACTTGTCCAAATAAAAGTTATCCCATTCATTCCTGGATTCCTCCTAATGTGTGCAATAAGCTTTTTCACACCTCTACCCAAAACGTTTGTTGTTCAATCCCGCACTTGCAAGCTCCAGGTTGACTGTAGTCATCAACCAAATTAGTGCAGAATGCTTTGCCACCAAATGATTGTTTGATGAAATTATCTGCACCAAGCACAATTAGTGCACCAAGCCAAAACAAGGTTTTTTGTTTGTTTGTTTGTTTTTTTCACCTTCCTGCTATTCCGAAGGAATCAAGGAAAGCTTGAAATACAATCATTACAATAGGGCTCAACAAGAGCATCATGTCACTTACAAGAATTGAACCTGGGTGGGGAGGGCAACAATCTTTCCTCCCAACCACCCAAGCTACAACCAATGGACAACCAAAACAAGGTTCTTGTCCACTCAATGAGTTGACTGTAAACAAAATACTTTAAAAAATGTGCATATAAACATTCATTCTTGGATTTGCTATAAATCATGCATACAAAAGGAAACTACAACATACACATTGACAAAATGAAAACAAAGATAAACTTGAAACTCAACAATGGGGAGGAGATCATGGAGTTATTAAAAAAACCCAACTAGATTAAAGTAGAACTTCTTCTAAATTGACTCATTATTATTGGAATCCTTAAACACTAGAACCCTAATTTCTAGGGGAGGAATTGTACAATTAGGTTTGTCAAGATGCATGTACTTAAATAGATATTAACCTCCACTTAATAAACTCCATATTTGAAGTAAACTAGTGCTAATCTTTTTTGGCAATAATTTGTGATTGTGTTAGATCCTTTCCTCATGACTCAATATTCTTTGATAAAAAATTTATGCCTACAATATTCTTCACCATCAATTTCAAATTTATTACAACTTTCAAGACATTTGGCATGCTCTGTTGTCTTAGGGATCTTAGATGGGGAACCACTAGGGTCCTTATTCATCATTTACTACTTCTACTTCTCTCATGGCCTTTCCTTTCTTCTATTAACTATCTAGTTTCCACCATGAATGGTAGAAAATGTTGCATATTGAATACAACAACACTAGACTTTATATTTCTCTATCTCCTTCACTCATTAAGCCCTCATCCAAGATCACATAAAATGGCACCATATCATTGTAGCATTGGATGATCTTCTTTGCAATATCTTTGTAGATTTTACTACATTGTATGATGATGATGAAAAGGGAACCAATCTATACTTTATCATCACCTTTGCTACTAACACTCTAGTTATACACTAATTAGCTCACTTGGTGAGTGAAGGAGGCCCAGGCTATTCATAAAGTACGGGGTGGGGTGGGGTGGGGTTCAATTCCCCGTACTACAAAATATTCTGAAAAAAAATAAATATTGCATATTTGTTTTTTCACATGTTTTTTCACCTATTTTTTCACTATTAACTTCCTTGGAATTTTACTAAACACTCATCCATAAGGTTGGTAATGCAATTTTCACTTATTTTTTCACTATTAACTTCCTTGGAATTTTACTAAACACTCTTCTATAAGGTTTGGTAATGCAATTTTATGAAGAGTCAAATTGATTAGGTCATTTATTTATATTAACAATAATTCAATGAAAATTAATGCAATTTTAGAAAGGAAAAATGATTATGTTTGAAAGTTATTCATTTTCCCTTCAATAATTAATAATTATTCATTTTCCTAAAGTTACTTCAATAATCAAGAATATAGTTAATTGTTTTGCAAGCTTCACATTATTTTGGGTAAAACCTAATAAGTGTTGTTCTCATTGTTTAACTAAACCCTTCTAATTATGAAACCAAATCACTCTCTCCATTCATAATTTTCAAATCAAGGTCAGTTCATATAATCTTATAAGCTAATCTTTTCCATTATGAGATTTGCTTACATGGAATCCTTATTACACAAAGATAGTTAGACTCGGAAATTACAATGATCTCTATTATGACCTTCTTTGTATTTTGATCTAAACCCTTCGAATTATGAAACCAAATCACTGTGTCATTCATAATTTTGAAATCAAGGCCACTTCATATAATCTTATAAGCTAATCTTTTTCATTATGAGATTTGCGTACATGGAATCCTTATTACACAAAGATAGTTAGGCTTGGAAATTACAATGATCTCTATTATGACATTCTTTGTATTTTGATCTTATAGTTTAATGTACAATTGAATAGTTGGAAATTGTGGCAATGTGGAGTTGTATTTATTCTTAATATCTTTATCATGACCTCCTTTATATTTTGATCTTCCACTCTGGTTTCAAGTACCGTTGAATAGTTGGAAATTGTAGCAACATGGAATAATATTTATTTTTAAGGTCAAATAGACCAAAATTGATCTCATTAACTAGGTTAATGTGGAGTTGTATTTATTGTTACGACCTCCTTTATATTTTGATCTTCCACTCTGGTTTCAAGTACCGTTGAATAGTTAGAAATTCTAGTAACATGGAATAGTATTTATTTTTACGGTCAAATAGACCAAAATTGATCTCATTAACTATCATCATCATCATCATCAATATTTACTTTTAAATTATTAAATTAACAATTTTTTAAATTTCTTATAACTTAACATCAATATTTACTTTTGAATTACACTATTAACAATTTTTTAAATTTCTTATGACTTAATATCATAACAGTTTTTTTAAATGATTAATATCATAACAGTTACCATGTTAACACTTTTTAACTTTATTTTATATAATGATACAATAAAAAAAACTATTTATTTATTTTAGAATTAATTATATAGAAATCAATTTATAAATTTTCTTTAAACATAAAATATTGGTGAAAAATAATTAGTTTCGGAATATAAGAAATAATTTGAAATTTTTTAGTGTCCTTTACCTCCCTATATAAATGATAATTTGAGCTATGTTCAAATATGCATCTGTTGTTGTCAAATCTTTAACACAAATTCTATTCTCAATCCATCCAGATTTCGATCTGAGCACAAATTGTTTGGGTGTGGTGGATTTTCTTGATTATTGACAGGGCATGCTGGCACTGTGCGAATCTAGGGCTTTCTTGGCCGAAAGGAATAGCAGTTATGATAAAGCAAATACTGGGCAGGCTTCCTCGCAAACAGTCTAAATCTGATCACAACAATAACAGTAGTAGCGATGTAGGAGGAGGTGGGGGTTCTTCAAATGCGATCGTTTATAATCATGGGAATAAATTGGCCCCTGCTTCTGTTTTGTGTAATGGAAGCTCGACATCTTTCAATTACTCCTATGACCCTCTGCCCTCTTTCAGGGATGTGCCCAGTTCCGACAGAGAGAATTTGCTCATAAAAAAATTGAGCCTATGTTGTACTGTTTTTGATTTCACCGAGCCCTACAAAAATGTGAGAGAGAAGGAAATCAAACGACAAAACCTGCTGGACCTCGTGGATTTCATTACCTCAGGTGGTGGCAGGCTCAATGAAGCAGCAATGGAGGAGATTGCTAAGATGGTTTCTGCCAATTTGTTCAGGAATCTGCCATCGACATCATCATCATCGCCATCTTTACTTGAAGGCCTTGATCCAGAAGAGGAGGAGACAGCTCTGGAGCCTGCCTGGTCACATCTGCAGTTGGTCTATGATTTCTTTCTCAGGTTTGTAGCATCCACTGAGACTGATGCAAAATTGGCCAAGAAATACATTGATCATTCATTTGTTCTGAGGTTAATGGATCTTTTTGATTCTGAGGACCCAAGAGAGAGAGAGTGCCTGAAAACAGTTTTGCACCGTATTTATGGGAAATTCATGGTGCACAGGCCCTTCATTCGTAAGGCAATCAACAACATTTTTTACAGATTTATATTTGAGACTGAGAGATATAATGGAATAGCTGAACTGCTAGAGATTTTGGGTAGTATCATTAGTGGGTTTGCATTGCCATTGAAGGAGGAGCACAAACTTTTTCTTGTCCGAACTCTGATACCATTGCATAAGCCTAAATGTTTGTCTTCATACCATCAACAATTATCCCATTGTATCATACAGTTTGTGGAGAAGGATTTCAAGCTAGCAGACACTGTGATCAGGGGATTGTTAAAATACTGGCCTATCACAAATAGTCAAAAGGAGGTGCTTTTTCTAGTAGAATTGGAGACAGTTTTGGAAGTCACCCAGGCAGCTGAATTTCAGAGGTGTATGGTACCCTTGTTTCGACAAATTGGGCGCTGCCTGAACAGTTCACATTTCCAGGTAAGGATTTCATTTTGTACTAGAGGGCTATGACTAACGTCTCTTTTATTGGCTTAAAGTGTCAATAGATCAGATAAAATGTTTTCCAGAGGCATGTTAGGACTTTAATAATTATTACTCGGTCAAAATTCTTATTAAATTTCAACATCGACGGCAGCCTTCAGAGTTGGATAATGCGTCATACTAAAGGTCTTATTATAGGGGCAGTCTTTCTTGCTCTGTTTCTACTTCTTTGAGCACTTTTTTATGGGAATAATTTTTTGACGACTAGTTCTGTAGAAAGGTTCAATGCACTGCGTTTTGATTCTTTGATAAGTTAAACTTAGGGTTGAATAACTTTCTAAATGATGTGCCGAGTGCTGGCTTAAACGCAATCATTGGCTGGAATGAACTATATTTCTGGATTTCATTCTTATGTTGGTTCCTTGAAAACCAAAATAATCTGTTCTCACGAGGACAATATGGAGGATTTTAGCTATTCATGTTCTAAATTCTCAAAAGTTTTAGACTTTATATGTAAAATTGATGTGCAATTAGATTCATATATTTTTTTTTGTTTAACGGAAACAAGGAATTAATTTTGAAACAGAGTGTTTCATAAACTTTGTTTGCTGCATAGCTAGCTAGATAGAGAGGTCTTTGCAGGCATAGCCATCTTGGAGGCTTTTTACATGTACTATCAGAGACGAGATACTTGTATAAATACAATAAAACGAAAAGATTGCATAACATAGAAGAGACACTACTCTGAATCACTGGGGATGTCGAAATTGCTTTGTCCATTCTGAGTGTTAGATGGCTGTGGCTCAGGCTCGCTGCCACTGAATGAAGGGATTGTACCTTTTCAGGTTCTTCTTCCCCATATAAAACAATTTGAAGAGGCTCCACCCCTAACCCATCCTTTGCTCCAGCCTGTGGAAACAACAAGAACTATTTGTTGCAAGGCGTTGACTTGATGTTGGAGAGTTGAGATCTGCATATTGACTTGCTGCTGGAGAGCTGCTTTCCAACAAGCCAAAGGGTATTACCTGAGAGAGGGTAGAACCTGGTATTTCGATCCTCCTTTCACAATTCTCATAGGATGGAAGGGAAAGTTGTTGTTTTATTTTGAGTTTGCATTCAACGTCTGAGTGCACCTTCTGGAATTGAGAGTGCTTCCTTTGCTAGCTTATCAGCTTCCTTATTATATTCTCTAAACACATATCTCTTCATCTGCAAACAAATCCAGATATTGTAAACAGTGCTGAATTAGTCTGGACAACTGCCTCTGTATGTCTGTCAAACTTTGAAGCATGATAGCATTCAGCTGGTTCTGTTCTTCTTTAGCCTTAATTATTCTTTCATTATCTTCTCTGCAGCTTTTAAGCTCCACCCTCAAAGCTCCTCAGAGTTTTTATTATGGAAAAAGATTTTGAAGTAGAGCATCACTATAGTCTGTGAATCCCCAACACTTATTCTGTCTGCTGTGAATCTCCTCAGCAATTCTATTCCTTGCAGGGGTGCCAAAGATTCAGCTGTGTTATTTGTGGCCCATGACCCATACTTTGCTCTGGCCCGTGGAAAACAACCAGGACCATTTGTTCCAGGGTGTTCACTTTATGCAGGAGGATTGAGATCTGTGTATTGGCTTGCTGCTGGAGAGCTGCTTTCCGACAAGCCAAAGGTTCTGACTGATCTTGCAACCTGAGGGAGCGTGGAGGGTGGTATTTTGAACCTCCTTTCACAATCACATGGTATGGAAGGGAAAGTGGTTGTTTCATTTTGATTTTGCATCCATAGTCTGAGTGCACCTTCTGGAGTTGAGAGTGGTTCATTTGCGAATTTATGGGCTTCCTTGTTATATTCTCTGAGCACATGCCACATCTCCTTATCTGCAAAGAAATCCAGGTATTGTAAACAGTACTGAATTAGGATGGACAACAGGAGGTCTTTTGGAAAATGCTTTTGAAGTAGAACTGCCACTACAATCTGTGAATCCCCAACACAGATTATTCTGCTTGTTGTATATCTCCTTAGCATTTCTATTCCTTGCTGGGATGCCAAAGATTCAGCTGTGTTATTTGTGGCCCATTACCCATCCTTTGCTCTGGCATGTGGAAAACATCCAGGACCGTTTGTTCCAGGGTGTTGACTTGATGTTGGAGAGTTGAGATATGCATATTGACTTGCTGCTGGAGAGCGGCTTTCCAACAATCCAAAGAGTGTGATTGATCTTGCAACCCGAGGGAGGGTAGAGCTTGGTATTTTGAGCCTCATTCCACAATTCTCATGGGATGGAAGAGAAAGTGGTTGTTTCATTTTGATTGTGTCCATACTCTGAGCACAGATCCCGGAATTGAGAGTGCTTTTTTTGCTAGTTTATTGGCTTCCTTGTTATATTCTCTGAACACATGCATATTTGCTCATCTGCAAACAAATCCAGATTTTGTAAACAGTGCTGAATTAGTCTGGATAACTGGAAGTTTTTTGGAAAATACTTTTGAAGTAGAGCTGCCACCACAATCTGTAAATCCCCAACACTGTGTATCTTGTCTGTTCTGAATATCCTTAGCAATTGTATTCCTCGCAGAGCTGCCAAAGATTCACCTATGTTATTTTTGGCCCTTGGAAAACAACCAGAACTTTTTCCTGCAGGGTGTTGACTTGATGTTGGAGAGTTGAGATATGCATATTGACTTGCTGCTGGAGAGCGGCTTTCCAACAAGCCAAAGATTGTCTGATTGGTCTTGTAATCCGAGGGAGGGCAGAGCCTGGTATTTTTAGCCTCATTCCATAATTCTCATGGGATTGAAGGGAAAGTGGTTGCTTCATTTTGATTGCATCCATACTCTGAGCACACATTCTGGAATTGAGAGTGCTTTGTTTGCTAGTTTATTGGCTTCCTTGTTATATTCTCTGAACACATGCCATATCTCCTCATCTGCAAACAAATCCAGATTTTGTAAACAGTGATGAATTAGTCTGGACAGCTGGAAGTTTTTTGGAAAATGCTTTTGAAGTAGAGCTGCCCCTACAATCTGTGAATCCCCAACACTGTGTATTCTGCCTGTTGTAAATCTCCTTAGCAATTCTATTCCTTGTAGGGCTGCCAAAGATTCTCCTATGTTATTTTTGGCCCTTGGAAAACAACCAGAACTGTTTGTTGCAAGGTGTTGACTTGATGTTGGAGTGTTGAGATCTGCATATTGAATTGATGTTGGAGAGTTGAGATCTGCGCATTGACTTACTGCCAGAGAGCTGCTTTCTAACAAGCCAATGGTTGTCTGGCTGATCTTGCAACCTGAGGGAGGGCAGAGCCTTGTATTTTGAGCATCATTTCACAACTCTCATGGGATGGAAGGGAAAGTGGGCATCCATAGTCTGAGCGCACCTTGTGGAATTGATAGTGCTTTATTTGCTAGTTTATCAGCTTCCTTGTTATATTCTCCAAATACATGCCATATCTTCTTATCTGCATGCAAATCCAGATATTGTAAACAGTATATACTGTCTGTTGCAGATATCCTTAGCAATTCTATTCCTTGTAGGACTGCCAAAGGTTCACCAATGTTATTTGTGGTCTATTACCCATCGTTTGCTCTGGCCTCTGGAAAACAACCATAACTGTTTGTTGAAGGGTGTTGACTCAATGTTGCAGAGTTGATATTTATGAGACCGGCTTTCCAACAAGCCAAAGGGTGTTTGACTGATCTTGCAACCCAAGGGAGAGTAGAGCCTGGTACTTTGAGCTTCACTCCACAGTTTTCATTGGGTGGAAGGAAAAGTTATTGTTTCATTTTGATTTTGCATCCATTGTCGGAGCACACCTTTTGGAAGTGAGAATGCTTCATTTGTTAGTTTATTGGCTTCCTTGTTATATTCTCTGAAAACATGCTGTATCTCCTTACATGCAAAGAAATCCAGATATTGTAAACAGTGCCGAATTAGTCTGGATAACTGAATGTGTTTTAGAAAATGCTTTTGAACTAGAGCTGCCACTACATTCTGTGAATCCCCAATACAGTGTTTTCTGCCTGTTGTCAATCTCCTTAGCAATTCTATTCCTTGTAGGTCTGCCAAATATTAGGCTGTGTTATTCTGTGATACATCCTTTGCGTTGGTGGGTTGGAAAAAAACAGAATCGTTTGTTGCAGTGTGTTGACTTTATGTTGGAGAGTTGAGATCTGCATATTGACTTGTGGCTGGACTCTGGAGAGATGCTTTCCAACAAGCCAAAGTGTGTCTTAGACTCTGACTGATCTTGTGAGCTGTGAGAGGGTAGAGCCTGGTATTTCAAGCTTCATTTCATAATTTTTATTTGATGGAAGGGAAAGTGGTGATTTCATTTTAATGTTGCTTCCATAGTCTGAGTGCACCTTCTGTAATTGAGAATGCTTTGTTTGCTAGTTAATAGGATTCCTTGTTATATTCTCTAACGCATGCCATATTTATTATTTTCTTATCTACAAACGGATCCAGATATTGTAAACAATGCTTAGTCTGGACCACGGGTGGTTCTTTGGAAAATGCTTTTGAAGTAGAGCTGCCACTACCATCTGTGAATTCCCAATGCATTGTATTCTGCCCATTGTGATTTTCCTTTGAAATTCTATTCCTTGTAGGGCTGCCAAAGTTTCAGGTGTGTTATTTTTGGAAGTCCCTATGCTCCATGAGAACTTACACACAATATTTCCTCCTCGATTGAAAATGAGCCTTTTGGAGCCCATGGAATCAGGAGGGTGAACCTCAGTGCATTATGTTGTGATGTTGAGTTCCTCCTTGTGGAGGCCCAGGTTCATTTGCTAGCCTTTTTAGATTATGTAGACCGCGATTTTCATGGTACTCATGTTGTCCACGTGGTGTAATTACTCTGAATCTTGTTGTTTGTTCTTTGCAGTAATATATGAAGTATTTTAAAAAATGAGACAACTTTGTTGGGTACTTGGTTAGGGTACTACCCATTTTTGATGTCTTTTTCTCATAAGTCCAGCATGTAAGGAGGATTTGCAAGGAGGCTTTTTGTGAATTGTCTTTTCTTCGTCATTGAAGATGAGATTATTTCTATTAAGCCATACTTTCCAAGTAGTGAATATAGGGATCAAAGACCGTAGCGATTTAATCAAAGGCTCACCCCTTAGGGATTTGTAGTAATTGTTGTACGAATCAAAGAAGATCTCCTCTCGTTATTTGACGGATGAGAGGTCAAGGGAAATTTATTTCAAAGAGCAAGAGATTCGAAATTGAATTTGTGAAAGGGCATTCTAGGGACATGTGGACCATTGATTCTTTGTTGGCTTTGCAATGAACACACCTAGATGGACCTAAAATTCCCTTTTTTAATTAGATTTTGGCTAGTGACCAACGTATAGTGTGCTACAAGAAGAAATTTAACTTGGGGATTGAGAAAGAGAGCCAAATCTTATTCCGCTAGATGGGGGAGGTGATGTTGAGAAAGATTGCTTCAAAAGAATGATATACCCTTGATTGAGATGTGTCTTGTTGTGTTACACCATGAGAGATATTCATCCTTCTCAAAATCTAGTGTGGGAAGCCATTTAGGAGAAATGCCATCTTTATCCGTTGCTATAGTAGGTAAGTAGGAAGGTTTGGAAGGGGTTTCCATCCTCTCCAAGTATCCCTATCTCGGTTACTGTAAGAAGATATGTTACCAAGAGGTGCACATCGTTGCTATCAAACCTAACTCTCAATGGAAGCATATATGATCTTTTTGAGATAGTGGAAGCTTTCCGTGACTAAGGAGCTGCTTCTTCTACCGCACGAGAATTATTCATCCTCTCCAAATCCAAAGTGGTAGAGTTCAGTCATCTTTTTTCATTTCTACATCATTTGAGAAGGTAGGTTTGGAGGAGCTTCCATCCTATCCAAGTAAGAAGAGAGATTAGCAAGAGAGTGCACATCATTGCTATCAAACCAAATTCTCTATGGGAGCATAGTTGATCTTGAGATAGTGGAGGATTTCCTTGACTAAGTAGCTTGTTTTGCTACCATATGAGAGGTTGTAATTTTGTGTCAAATCCAAAAGGGAAGATCCTTTAGGAAAGTGTCATCTTTTTCCATGGCTATACTAGGTAAGAAGGATAGTTTGGAGGGGGCTTCCATCCTACCCAAGTAGGCTTATTCCCTTTACTCCAAGAAGAGAATCTCAAGTAAATTAATGCCATAGATTTTGGATTTCCTATTAATTAACTTTGCTCCAATTGCTAAAATGTAGGGATCTAAAATATTTTTGAATCTTTTTTCCATTGTTGTTGATCCTCCCCGCAACAGGATCTTGTTATTAGTGAATTGTCGTTGAAGTTCAAAATGCTACAACCATTACAAAAATAGAGTCTCCACCCAATGATCACATGAACAACCTAGAACAAAGATATTTGGTAGGTATCCTTGATACTCATATAAATCAGTGAATAACATTAAAAGAAGCTCACAGCCTCACATGATACATTACAAATGAGGCAAAACATCGAATATACAGGAATGGGTTTAGATTAGTGGTCTTGAAGTCCATAAAACACGGGATTACAACACTTATCTACTAACACAAATGTGGGCTATAACCTCCATTAAGGGTGAGTCATAAATGACATTAAGGGCTATTAGGTCACAAGTCAATATTAGTGAACATATCTCCAATTTATCCCCTTAAGATTGACTTGGGGACACAGATAAGGAAAGTTGGCGTAAAGGATGTTTGACCAAGTACATATTGCATCCCAACATCCCCCTTAATATACTCTTGGGATATATGCAATAGAAAAGTGACCAAATAAACATTACAATAATTCCCCCCTTAATGTTTAATTGGGTAGGGGATGAAATGATGACCAATGATGACAACAACAATTTGACCATGATGAGGTGCAAACAAGTTCTCAATGGAGAGTCCATATGCAGAATTGTAGCCTCCAAAAGAACCTTCATACTAATCTCTTTGGCAATGGTGGAGCAAACCGAGAGTCTTGCTTCAAAACTATAGCCTTCAACAACACTTTCACATGAACCTTGTCAAACATAGTGAAGAAAAGGGAAGGAAACTCGTGTCCAAGTGTGAAAGAGCATATGCATGAGCAATTAGAGTGGGAACTCAAACTCCATGATGTCATCAAAGAACAATTTTAAAAAACAACATAGATGGCAAAGATGCTCATGACCATGTGCTCATGATAGTCAATAAGCAAACCAAGAATCTGACCACGCTCTTATGAGGATCAATATGCTCAACAAGTGCTACAGAGTCCAAAGACCTACATGCAACAAGATGGTCTACCCATCATAAAGTGCACATGTGCTAAGGCAAGAACAAACAAAAAAGGCTGCCATCAAAACTGTCAAACACAGAGGTTGCTGCTAGGCCAATTAATCAGAGAGAGCAATAAGGATTTGTACAATTGTACAATCCATGACAAAAGTTGATGTGAACTCCTCAAACAACTGCTCAGATGTTGCCATGACTAGTCATCAATCCAATCACAATGTGCCCTTGCAGTGGTGCCAATCCAATATGCCTTTCATGTCTCTTCACTACAGATATGTAAGGACTGCTAGCATACCAATATAAATCTCAAGTGTGGATGGAGAGTGAGAATGTCTTTGATCACAATGATTAGGGTGCCAGATACGATTGTGATGTGGATGGTGAAGAATCCGGTGTTGGTTGAATAGAAGGTGGATGATGTGGTTCTTGCAACTCAATGGTAGAAGCATCATCTATAGTGACAGATTCAAGCTTTGCCATATCATCAATAGATGGTGTATAAGATTTGGTTCCTGCAAAACAAATGTAGCAAATGAAGCAAATAATGCAAGACTTGCTAATTGCAAATAATCGTTGCAGAGGGATCAATTTGACTTACATTTGGCAACGAAATCCCAAAATATCCAAGGCCTGCTCTCGTTGGTCTTATTTCAGGCTCAATAGGAGTAATGATACCCTGTCCACTTCTGGTATACCGTATAATGGCGACGTGTCTTTACCAATGACACACTGGAAGAAAAAGTTGCCATTTTTTTTCTCTTAAAAACAATTCTCTAGGTACACAAAACAGATTGCTCAAGCCCTAGGTTTGTTGGGCAGAATTTGGGTATGTTGGTAGAATCAGGGAAAAAAGTCACGGAGGGTCCACAGGGAGGTTGAACAGGGCCAAAAATCCTGTTTCAAAACTTCTTCCTTAAAATATCAGCAAAAAATAGGCCTAAAAATGGCCCCTGTAAGTAGAAATTTGCCCTATAATAGACTCTGCAACAACAAACGAGTCCAAGATTCGATGGAGAAAGGGCAGATTTGGGAGAGGGCATGAAGAAACAACCCTAATTTCACCCCCTATTGCATCTCAAAGAAATAGCAGAAAAACACCCAAAATTTTTTGCCCTAAAACAGAGCTATGGAGAATCTAGAGCAATATTTTTTGCGGCATCTCAAAGTCTGAAAACCCTAGTTCGATTTGAAACCCTAGCCCTAAAACAAACCGCAGAAAAAAAACAACAATATGCACAAGCTCAGATGTGCAAAATTTCCAGCCTAAAATATGTTGTGATCAAACTTAAATTGAAATCCTTATTTTTCCTTAACAGGCTTCAGAAATTAGCAATTCTTCGTATCCTCTTTGGATGGGTGAAAATATTTAATCTTCGCAGTGGGCTTGAGTGCAAGCAGTCATGTCTGGGGAGACAATCCCATAGCTATGAGCCATGTTAGAGTTTATAATGATACAACCATCAGGAAAGTATAGATTCCATATGATGGTCACATGAACAACTCAAAACAAAGAGATTTGGTGAGCATCCTTGATACCTAAATAAATTAATGAATAACATTACGAGAAGCTCACTCAATACATTACAAATGAGGCAAAGCCTTGAATATGTAGGAGTGGGGTTTAGAATATACAGGAGTGGGGTTTAGATTAGCAACCCCCAAGACCATAAACACGTGGGATTACAAAGCTCTCCTACTAACCACCAATATGGGCTAAACCACTTATTAAAGGTGAGTCATAAATGTTAAAATTATAGCTTCAGAAGCTTTTAAATATCATTATTAAAACTTCTGCTATGTACCATGCGTCATCTCCAGCAGCTGCTTAGCCAAGTGACATGTGTCCCTAAGAGGGCTGCTTAGGAAGGGGTTTGCATAGCCAAGTGACATGTGTCCCTAAGGGGGCTGCTCAGGAAGGGGGCTGCTTAGCCAAGTGACATGTGACCCTAAGGGGGCTGCTTAGGGCGGTTCCCTTAGGGGGCTGCTTGGGACAGCCACCCTAAAGTATAAATAGGAGCCACCCCTTCCCATTTTACTCATTCCAATTTCTTCCTTGAAGAGTACTCTTGGAGGAGGTGGAAGAAGCATGTAGAGAACACTGTGAGCAGAAGCTGTCCTTCATTTCTGGTGATGTGCAAAAGCTCTCCTTCATTTCTGGTGATGTGCAGAGGCTGTCCTTTATTTCTGATGATGTGCAAAAGCTGTCCTTCATTTCTGGTGATGTGCAGAAGTTGGCAGAGAACATTGTGAGCAGAGGTTATCATACAGTTCTGGTATAAGTTGTTATGCTATTAATTTTTCCCTAGCACAGTGAAGTTTATGATGATGATGTAATTTTGAATCTGATATCTTATATAAGAAAGATTGCTTGGCTGGAGTTTTTATCCCTTCTAAGGGTTTTCTCCAGGATAAATCTACTGTGTTCATGTGGAATGAATTTGTGCATTTTATTTTGACATGTACTGCTGCTTGAATTAAAAATTGACATGGTATCAGAGCTTTGGGTGTGAACAAAGCTCAGTTTTGTAGTTCTTGAGCCTTCACAGGTCCTAGGATTGAAGTTTTATAAAGCACAGTCCTAAGTTTCTTGTTCAAATGTCTTCTTCTATGTTTGTTCGGCCTGAAGATAGGCTAGAGGGAGCTTCAAACTTTAATGTTTGGAAGCTCACGATTATGAATATTCTCCAAGAGTTAGAACTAGATCAGTTTGTGACTACAGTGGTGGAAGAACCAATTTCTAATGCTGGTAAGGCAGCCTTTAGAAGGAATCAAGCTAGGGCAAAGAGAGTTATTTTTGATTCTGTAAAAGATAGTATCATGCCTGTACTAACTTCTCTGATGACAGCTAAAGACTGTTATGATACTCTTGTGAAGTTGTATGAGAAGACTACACCCAGTCAGAAGAGAAATCTGAAGAACAAATTGAAGTTTTTACAGATGGAGAAAGGTGAGTCTGTTGCATCCTTTTGTTCTAAAATTGCCGAGATTCGTGATCAGTTACTTGTCACAGGGGTAACAGTTGATGATGACGATCTTGTTCAAACCATATTTGATGGTCTTCCATCTTCATGGAGTACTTTCCTTTCCAGTGTGAATGGTTGAGAGATTTAGCCTACTTTTGAGCGTTTATGGCATGACTGCCTTCAGGAGGAAAGTCGTATGACTTCAAGAAATCATGTTGTTAATGATGAAAGTGTTGCTTTGGTTGCAAAAACAAGAAGAGGAAAGAAACCTTTCTTTGAAAGGCATTTTCAGGAAAACAAGCTCAAAGGAAACTTCAAAGGTAAAAATTTTGATATGTCTAAGGTTACATGCTATAGTTGTAACAAGATGGGATATTTTGCTAAAGACTGCAGATCCAAGAAGAAAGTCTTTCATAAAAGGAAGCATCATGCATCTACTGCTGAAGAAAGAGGATCAAGTAAGAAGGCAAGTGAATCTCCTGAGAGACAGGAGAACAGAAAAGAATACTACCTAGTGTCTGCTCTTTCTGGTCATCTAACTACTGATCATAACACTTGGTTGGTTGATAGTGGAGCTTCAAAACATATGACTGGTTACAAAAATATTATTTTAGATTACAGGAAGAAGTCTTGCTCAGTGCAGGTTCAGCTGGGTGACAACTCATGTTATGATATCAAAGGGGTCGGTTCCATCTCTCTTCAGTTAAAGTTCGGATCCATCATTCATATTGATGAGGTCTTATTCGTTCCTGGCATGAAGAAGAACTTGTTGTCAGTCTCTACACTTGAAGATAAAGGCTGTAAGGTGACCTTCATGGATGGTTAAGCAGTTCTTTGGCCGAAAGGTGGTCAACTAAGTTCAACTGAAGTCATTGGAATTCGAGAAGGAGGTCTCTACAAGGTAACGAATCATTATGCTCGTGCTCTTGTTCATTCTACAGTCAGTCCCAACGAATTGTGGCACAAAAGATTCGGCCATCTTCACTTCAAAGCTCTTCTTGGACTTCAATCTATTATGGTAAGTGGTATGCCTTCTATTTCTTCTGATAAAAATGAAGTATGCAAAGGTTGTTTACTTGGAAAAAAATGCAAAGAAGTCTTTTCCTCACAGTAGTAGAAAAACTGAAAAGATCTTAGAGCTTATTCATTCTGATACTTGTGGACCAATGTCTTCTCCTTCCTTGAATGGTCTTCTGTATTATGTCATATTTATTGATGATCTTTCTAGAAAATGTTGGATTTATTTTCTGAAGTGGAAAAGTGAAGTTTTTTCCAAATTTAAAGAATTCAAAGCTTTAGTAGAAAACCAGATAGGAAAACACATTCAAATTCTAAGATCTGATAATGGAGGGGAATATGAATCTTGTGAGTTCGAAAGTTTTTGTAAGGAAGTTGGTATCAAACGTTAGTTAATTGTTTCGTGCAATCCTCAGCAACATGGCGTGGCTGAAATAAAGAACATAACTATTTGTGAGGCTGCAAAAGCTATGATGTTTGATCAAGATCTGCCCAATTCTCTTTGGGCAGAAGCTACAACTACAATTGTATACATTCATAATAGATGTCCACATGCTATCCTAGAAGATAGAACTCCTGAAGAAGCTTTCTCTGGTAAGAAACCAAATGTAGATCACTTAAGAGTATTCATATGCCTAGTTTACATCCATGTGCCTAAAGAGAAGAGAACAAAGATGGAACCCTTAGGAAAGAAAGGGATATTTGTTGGATATAGCGAATCTTCCAAAGCTTACAGAATCTATATCCCAACTCAGAAACAGATCGAGGTTAGCCGAGATGTAACTTTCCATGAGGAAGTTGTTTTTTAAATGATCTAGAGAGCTTCAAATCGATGTTGAGCCAGATTCTCCTCCAGTCGAGACTTCTGGTCTTGACTTTCAGAGGGAGGAAAGTCATGATGATCCAATGGATCAAGATTTAGTGCTGGAACCTATCGAGGTGTTAGAAAGGTCTCTTGAAGAACCTCCTATCAAGAGAAGACCTACTTGGTTCAAAGAAACTCTGCAAGAAGCAGATAAACATATAGCCCCTTTAGGAACCTTTAGAGAGAGCAAAAGGCCTCAAATATTTACAGGTTATGTTGCTTTGGTAAGTAACATTAGTGATGTTGAACCTTCTTTGTTTAATGAAGATAACAAATTCCAGGTTTGGAAAGATGCCATGTTGGAGGAATACAAGTCCATCATGAAGAATAATGTATGGGACATAGTTCCCAGGCCCAAAAATAAGTTAGTTGTCTCATCCAAATGGCTATATAAGATAAAACATGCAGCTGATGGGAGTGTTGAAAAGTACAAAGCAAGATTTGTTGCCAGAGGCTTCTCCCAAAAGGAAGGTATAGACTATGATGAGATATTTGCACCAGTAACCAGGTATACTACTATCCGCACAATTATCTCTCTTGCTTCTGTACTTGGTTGGAAATTACATCAAATGGATGTAAAGACTGCTTTCCTTAATGGTGAAATAGAGCAGGAAGTATATGTAGAACAACCTGATGGCTTTGCCATGCATGAAAAGGAAACTCATGTATGTAAGTTAAAAAAGGCCCTGTATGGTCTTAAACAAGCACCCAGAGTTTGGTATAACAGAATTGATGGCTTTCTGCAGGGATTAGGGTTCAGTAAAAGTACCGTAGGGATTAGGGATTAGGGATTAGGGTTTGGTATAACCTCTATTTTAAGGTTGTTGAAAATCAACCTTTGATTTTGGTGTTATATGTAGATGATCTTTTCCTTGCAGGAGAAGAAAAGCAGATTGCCAAATGCAAAGAGAGACTCACTGCTGAATTTGAAATGAAAGATCTAGGAATGATGCACTATTTCCTAGGATTAGAAGTTTGGCAGAAACCAAACGAGATTTTTCTATCTTAAGGAAAATATGCAGTAGACATATTGAAAAGGTTTGGTATGATGAATTGCAGGAGTATGTCAACTCCTATGGTTGCAAATTTAAAGAAGTTACATGACTCAAGCTCAAGAGAAGATTTGGTGGACCCCACCATGTATAGGAAACTTGTTGGGTCATTAATGTATCTAACTCATACTAGACCAGATATGCAGTTTGCAGTGAACGCATTAAGCCAATTTATGGCTGAGCCAAGAGAACGACATTGGGTGGCAGGTAATCATATTCTGAGATATCTTAGAGGTACCATAGCCTATGGGATAAAGTTCACATCCAATGGTGGTGTGACGCTGCATGGTTATGCAGATTCAGATTGGGTGGGAAGTCCAGTAGACAAAAATAGTGCCTCTGGTTACTGCTTCAGTTTGGGATCAGCCATGATCTCCTGGTCCAGTCGGAAACATGAATCTATTGCTCAGAGCACAGCTGAGGCTGAATACATTGCTGCAAGTAATGCCAGCAAAGAAGCAGTATGGGTCAGAAAACTCATTTCTGGGTTGTTTAATGAAAAGCTTGAGACTACGACTATCCACTGTGATAATCAAAGCTGCATGAAGCTCACAGAAAATCCGGTATTTCATGACAGATCAAAGCATATTGATCTAAAGTACCATTATATCAGAGATATGGTACAATAAAATGTGATCAAGCTGAAGTATGTTGCAATAGATGATCAGGTAGCGGATATCCTGACAAAACCATTGCAGTTGGTGAAGTTTGCTCACTTCAGAGGCAAACTTGGAGTTGTAGAGAATGCCTCCATCTCTGAGAAAGAGAATGGTCTAAAAGGCGTACTCCAAGGTCTGAGGTCATAAGTGACCCCCCTGAAGCTAGCCAAGGAGACTTGGAGATTAACCAATTCTGTGAGTCATGGCAAAAGTCAAAGTGAATATAAAAACTTTGTGAGCCAAGACAAAAGTCAGAATAAAAGTGATAAGGCCTTTAAAATCTTGTGAGATTATGACAAAAGTCAAAGCGAAAGGACAAGCCTTGTGAGTCATGTCAAAAGTCAAGACAAGCAACCTTGTGAGCATTTAGCAAAAAAAAGGTGTCTAGCTAAAATTCCTATAAAGCTAGAAACAAACAATCTTTCTTATATAAGATAACATGAGTTCATAATTTAATAGCTTCCTTGCTAAGAGGGAGTGTTAAAATTATAGCTTCAGAAGCTATTAAATATCGTTACTAAAACTTCTGCTATGTACCATGCGTCATCTCCAGCAGCTACTTAGCCAAGTGACATGTGTCCCTAAGAGGGCTGCTTAGGAAGGGGGTTTCTTAGCCAAGTGACATGTGTCCCTAAGGGGGCTGCTTAGCCATGTGACATGTGTCCCTAAGGGGGATTCTTAAGGAGGTTCCCTTAGGGGGATGCTTGGGACAACCACCCTCAAGTATAAATAGGAGCCACCCCTTCCTATTTTACTCATTCCAATTTCTTCCTTGAAGAGTACTCTTGGAGGAGGTGGAAGAAGCATGCAAAGAACACTGTGAGCAGAAGATGTACTTCATTTATGAAGCAGGCAGAGAACACTGTGAGCAGAAGCTGCCCTTCATTTCTGGTGATGTGCAGAGGCTGTCCTTCATTTCTGGTGATGTGTAGAGGCTGCCCTTCATTTCTGGTGATGTGCAGAGGCTGTCCTTCATTTCTGGTGATGTGCAAAAGCTGTCCTTCATTTCTGAGAAGCTGTCCTTCATTTCTGGTGATGTGCAGAAGCAGGCAGAGAACATTGTGAGCAGAGGTTATCATACAGTTTTGGTATAAGTTGTTATGCTATTAATTTTTCCCTTGCACAGTGAAGTTTATGATGATGATGTAATTTTGAATCTGATATCTTATATAAGAAAGATTGCTTAGCTGGAGTTTTTCTCCAGGATAAATCTATTGTGTTCATGTGGAATGAATTTGTGCATTTTATTTTGACATGTACTGCTGCTTGAATTAAAAATTGACAATAAATGGCCTCAAGGGCCACTAGGCCACATGCCAATATTAGCTAACTTATTTCCAACAATTGGGAGTGTGAGATTGTCTCGGATCCTTACTATTTTCATTCCTGGGAGTGAGCTTTTCTCCCATTCCAATTCAAGGGCTCTGTCAAGTGCTTCGAACATAATGATAGAGAGGAAGGGAGAAAGAGGACATCCTTGCCTTATACCTCTTGAATATTTGAAAATTCTGAAGACCTTCCATTGACAATTGTGGCTTATCCAAGGAGACTTGATACATACTTATATCTCGTTTAGAAAATTATCTCCAAACCTGGACTTGTCTAGGATCTTAAGAATGAAGACTTACCTTGTCAAATGCATTCTCCATGTCTAATTTAATCACCATGTTGAGATTTCTTACTTGAATGGATTGCTTCTTGAACTAGAATAATGTTTTCTTGGGTGAATCATTTTTTGACAAACCCTCTCCTCTTCTAGGTGTTACGTCTTGGATTTATACACAAGATAAGTCCAATATTCTAGGTACAAACCTAGGGTAACTATTGGAAGTTCTATCAACTGACACATCAGTAGAACCTCCCTTCACTTTAGGTTGGCTCTCCTCCGACAAAGAGGGGATTTTCTAAGATCAAATTACTAATCTGTCTGTTCGCACAGATCTGGAAATCAGATTAGTGATTTGTATGTTTAATGATCTTCTTTAGAATAAAACGATGAGAAGACAGGCAAAACTGAGTGTCTTGTCCTTTGGGCAAATGGAGTCAAAGAAATACTAGATGAAAAGTTTATAATGCAAAAGGGACATCATTAAGTTATGTCATACATGAACATCACCACTTGAATCAACTACATTGATAGAAGGAATTGTATGATTTGCTCATTAAGATGCCATGTCATCACCAACTCAAAACCAACCAATACATAATGCAACCCATAAAGTAAAGAGATCAGCAACTGCCATCAAATGAGAGTGAACAACAACCTTACTTTTCATCAACAATAGTAATAACATCAGCTGACAAGGATGGCACAAATGCCTCTCTGAAAGGTCCTCTAACCTCCAAACAGTTCACAAAAATGTGTAACTGATCCGAAAATAGAGATATGTATCAGCAGAATTTGATATGGCAGCCCTAGCATCTATATGATTTATTCTCTAGCAAAAGATAACATAATTCACCAATGCCTTTCCTCCCTCATAAGTTCGTAACCTGCAAATTCACAATACCCTTGGCCTTCTAGGGGTGATTCTCTCCACTCAAACTTCGGATTTGCAAATGAGGAGGTTCATCCTTTTATAGACTTTTCTCCTCAACTGATTTTACAATAAAATATTATTGCACCCAGAGGAGCGAGGTGCTCTACAGCTCAGTATGAGGGAGATGTTGTCATGTAACGTGACACTACCAAAAATAAAAAGTAATTAAAAAAATTCATGCCAGCTCACAAAATAAAAAATTAAAACCAAACGAAAAATAACTAAAAAAATCTGTGGGCCTATAAAATAAAAAAATTAAAACCATCATAGATCCATCTTAAACCCAGTGCTTATCAAGCACCGAGAAGGATCAAATTTCTCTAGATGTAAATTTTTCTGAACATGCAAAAACTTAAGGTAAAAAAAAATACACATCAAGAAATTGGATCCCTCTCGGTGCTTGATAGATTCGGGTTTAAAATGGATCTATGCTGGTTTAGAAAAATCTAGGGAGCCTTAATCCTTCTCTTTTCCAAGGAATATTAATAAAAGAACATGAGAAGGGTCTAGAAATGCCACTTGTCCTTTTTAGCATGAACAAACTCTTGAAGATGGTTTCCTTCTTAGATAAATGGGCTGCTCTAGGACTTTCTAGGCTAAGTGCTCCCTTGTAGATAACTACCTTGTAACTACCCTCATAAAATGATAATATATGCCAAGTCAAAGAGGGAATTCTTTAAGGTAGGGAAATACTCTTCCTTGGGATGGTAAAAGAATGCCATGCATCTTCGTTGGAGCTAGGTGATTTATTCAAAACTTCCTTCAAGTTGGGTGCTTCGAATACTGCTATTGTTTGTGACAAATTTGAAATCATTGTAACTCCCTCAATATTGGTTGTGTTGCCTAATACACACCTGGGGGGAACGTGGCAGGAAACCTTCAAGCCACTTGGTGTGTCCTTGGGGGCAAGTGAGAGTCAAGTGCTGTCACCTGATTACTCGACTCCTTCGTCTAGGCTACTCCTAGTGAAGCCAAGGGGGGTGGTCCCTATAAAATAAAATATGGCTTTTAAACTATATAAAGCAAAAAGCTATTCTAGGAGTTAATGTTTGGATGATGGAAATATTACAACAAGGAACCATTTGCAACTCATTTAAATATAACAACACATGATATAAAGACATTCATGACATTTTATGATTTAAGTTAAACATTTATAACGTATGATGACCAGTGCCGAGATTGTGAATGCGATTTGCTGCTGCTGTGTTGTGTCGTGAAAGTATTGCAAAGTCTTGTTGTAAATTTTAAATTATTAGTGAGTATTAAAGGAGTGGGTAAATTATTGGTTTGGCCCAACTCTGAGTCGTTCCTTTGAACTAGGCGTTGTGACAGCTATACCAAGTGTCCGACCAGGTGAGGATCAACCTTCTTACGGCAGCCTATTGACTCTATAGTTAGCCTCACTCGACCTCCCGAGTTCTTAAGATTGAAACTTTATAGGATTGCCCTATTAAAACTAGCCACTCAAAATCCCCTTCCTGATTGACCAAAATGTTCAGACTAAGCTGTAGCGGTCAAGAGCATATTCGGATCTCTTAAGCCTTCGTAAATTTTATTTAATGTGAAAAAGTGAGTTACTTAACTAATCTAAAGCCCAAGAGTCTCTTTTCCACACAACAAAAAATGGTGCAGTACTTCGGGAAAGCAAGGGCACGAATTATAAGGTTTATTGAAAAAATTGTAAAAATGACAAAGCATGAAATAAGTAAATCTGATCTAAGAAGTCCTTTAGGGAAGTTTGTATGCTTTGTGATGTGATTTAATTACTATTAGCATAAAGGAACTAATCTAAAAAAAAAATGCAAATCCCCCCTATGGGGATAGGGGTAAGCGCAGGAATAGCTTGCTGTGCTCTTTTTTTATTTTTTTGTTACATCAAATGAAATAAAGAAATAGTGCTGGTCCTTTATCAATAGGCACCAATACAGTTTACAAATATTAGAGAAAGTAAAAGATGGTAGAACCAACTCCCCGGATGGCCACGGAAGCCTCCAAATCTTAGATTTTGGCAAGTTTAATGCTCAAACCTGCTAAAAAAAAAAAAACCAGTGAACGAAATTAGTTTTAAAAGAGCCAAAAAACACTTTAAAAGTGTCTTTGGCCTTGTTACAAAGTTTGCAAAAATTTTCTAATTTAAAAAATGCAAAAAAGAGAGTAAAATGACTTGAGGAAAGTGAGCTAAAAAACTACTTTCCTTAGGATCTTTGCTTGCTTTTGAAGTCAAGCCAACCAAGGCACTTAGTTGCCAAATATTAAACAAGCTTAAAGAGTAAGACAAAACAACACAGATATTTCAATATGCAAAATTAATAACTTGTATTGAAAACCCTAAACTAGTTGGATCTAGAACTTCAAAAAATGAACATGAAAACTTGATCTAGATTCTTAATATGATTTAAAGCCAACAAACTACTTATGATAAATACTTTTAAAATGTAGATCTATGAATGCTTCAAACCAGAAAAGTAACCGGAATGGAAATAACTTTAAAAATGAGGAGAAGGGGAAAAGGAAGCTCTTTCAAGCGAGACCATGAGACTTAGAGATGAATTCCTGGATTGCTGTGGGACTAGATCTGAAAAGAAAGAAGTTAGATAAAGAAAAGAGAGACAAGCAAGTTCTCTTCTCCTTCAACCAAAAGGGTACCTGCAGCTTACATCAACTCATACACAAAGCATTAGATCTGGAAGCCAAATATATAACAAATCAATGCCGAAATACTCATAAACAAATGAAATATTTTAAAACTAGATCTCTTAGCATATGAAACAACAAGATTAGAAAAGTAAACAAACTTGACGAATCTAGCTTACAAAACAAATAATTGTCCTTACAGTAAACCAAGATCGAAGTAGGAAGTAGATGAGCAACTCACTACAAGTCGCCTTCATTCAACACATTGATCATGCATCCACACATCAAAGAAACACAAGGATTCGACCTCCAAAGTCTCTTTATTCTCAAATAATCTCAATGAAGTACAACAATGGCAGAGCTTTGCCTCTCAACACCAACTAGTGTGAAATGGGAGCAAGCTCTTGCTTAAATAGCAAATTACATGCAAAAGGGGGGCGCTAATCCCAAGGAGGGCGCATGAGTCTGAGAGGGAGTTGAACTGAGCTTGATAGATCTTGATTGGACGTTGACTGAATGGCAATGAAAGGAGGTTGTGTCACCTCTAGAAAAGGTAGGCAACCCAAACCTCGAGTTTATCACCATCAATCACAAACCTCCACCTCACAAAGTCGCCCATGCATGGAGAAGTGCGCACTTCTCAAGGAAGAGTTAACTGGATCTTCCAAAATTTGATTGGAATCAACTGAATCAGAGCTCAGATCACCTTTACTTAACTGTATCATCACTTTAGTTCATCCTCAGTTCTATCATCACTTTAGTTCATCCTCAGTTCAACTCCGGACACTTTCCATAGATTTAGGAATTGTCTTTTCATTTAATGTGTCTTTATTTGACATTTATTTTGTCTTTTTTGGGTTTTCGAGCAAATATTATTTTTTGAGATAAATAATTGCTCGAGACTTTGGAAAAGTGGGTTTATGGGTTAAACAGGTGCTCTGGCTTAGAAAACAAGCACCCCATTGTTAGATTTCACCCACAAACCACTTAATTATTACATTTTGAATTTTTTCAATTAAACCATTAAAAAATGGTCTAATTTATGAAAAAATTATTTTTTTCAAAACATTGAAAAAAACACCTAGGGACCTAGTACCTGACCATATGACTTTATTTAAGTGTCTAGCATGCTTATATATGTTGACACATGAACTTTAATAACCCCCCAAGGCTAGAGCCTAACCACCAACTTAGGCATTCCGGCTTTGGAGGTGTAGGAGAAAAACTTGTTAATTAAACTTGGCTAAAGGAAAAGCATAATTGACAAGGGAAAAAAATCCTTGGAATACCCTCGTTGGTTGCCAAGTCCTAGGAAGCTAAGTTACTCAAAATACCACCATGCTAGGAAGAAACCCCGTGGGGCATGGACATGCTTTAAAAAATTAAAAAGGGGGCCCTGAAAAGGCCTGATTTGAACTTCTGAACACTGAAATGCACAAGTATTTGTGCAAACTTTGGCGGCTCTCTGGAAGTCCAACTGATGTGCAACTCAATTGGTAATAGGTTGGATTCTCTATTATGACCACAATTATGAATTTTTGCAGCCACTCTACACCTACTGATGTTGATTTGGCGACAATTTGGGCATTCTATCAAAAGACAACTGCTTAGGATGTGGGTGCTGCTAGACCAACCCCTTACAAAGTGGATCTCATTGACCTATGTGCCCCTACAATGGGGATCTCATAGAACAATGTGCTAGATGGGTGTTCCTCTCCAAAAACATGCAAGAGCAAGTGTAAGTACATGCCAAGTGTAACCTCTTCCCTTTGTGCATCCTTCAAGAAGCTCATCTTCTAATGATGTACATTAAAATAACAATAAAGGACCAAGTCAATGGAGTGCTCCTCAAGATGTGGTTCCACCTTTCTCGTGGGATAACAAAAAGATGCTAAGTGTTTTCATGTAATGCATGACACTCTCCTAAAAGCTTAAGTGGTGTGAAATGGCTCTAACTATGTAACTTATGCGTTGGAATATGTGAAATGCCTCAACATATAATTCAAAGTAAAAAATGCATCGTCATATGTAGAAGGCACCCCAAAAGTTGAATTACTGCCACATATGCAACACTGCCTCCAAATATGTGAACTTAGTTATAGAACATGCCTCAAAAGATATGAGTACCATAAGTTATAACATGTGAAAGAAAAAGTCAAACATGTAGATCTCCATCTCTCCCAAGCCTGACGAACAAGATTATGTTAGTATTCATGACTTGTAGCAAGCTCCCAAAGCTCACATCCTCATCATAGTATGGCTGAGAAGAATGCATCGAAAAATGCAAAAATGAGTCTTGCCTTTTCATATGGTCACAACTTGGCACCATTGTCGGGGATAAAGTCCCTTTCTTGGATTCAATAGACATGTCTATAATGATATGATGAGGTATGCTTGTTGAAGATTGCTTTCCTCATTTGGTGACTCTACAAAAAATTCATTGACATATCTTATGAAGAATGAGCACAGAAGCTGATTCAATGCCAAGTCATGAAGGGAATGCTAGGTCCTTGTGGTACAAATTCCTTCATGTTAGAAAGGAAGAACAAGAACGGAAATGGGGATTTCATATTGGGTTCACTGAGGCATACATGGCGATCCATCCATCTGCAAGGGTAAATAAGGTGTCTTACGAATCTTTATATCAACGCATTTGATCCAAAAATGTCCTATTTCTTGAAGAGAATGAACATTGGATATATGAAACCAGCTTACTATGCTTCCCATGAGATAAAAAAATTCTTTGTAATCTTAGGAGGGATTATGGATTTGTAATTTTTGTAGAAGAATTTAAACCTAAGTTGTTGGAATGTTTCAAATCGCTTGTTCTAGAGGATTCTATTTGGTGTAGGGAGTGTGAATGTCCTCGTGAAGAAAGAGGATGCTATTATTTTAGAAGCGTAACTAATTTTCCCATAAAGAATGAAGGTTTGCATTCTACTCACATATAATAAGTTACAAGATGCATATGCCATGCTTGAGGTTTGTAAGAAAAAGAGAATGGAAGTAGATAACTTGGTGATTGCATATCAAAATAATCCTTAAGATATTTTGTCAGCTAAACTCAAGATAAATATGCAGCACTAAACTCTTTTGTTGTTGTTTGCAAAGAAAACTTTCTCAAATCTGCTCATGTAACACATCATATGATCCTTGGAAGGGTTCTTCAGTAGGGGACTAGCCCAACTTCTTATCACATGAGATACTAAACCTTGATATTTCAAATCTGGAATTTGAAGTAAAGCCTTTAAACTTGGTTGCACATCAAAAAGATGAATGCATTGATCCTGTTAAGCAGATGGATGAAGGCCTTGAGGACTTGGATGCACTTCAGAAAGAAGAGCCCTGCGTGCATCCAAAAAGTGAAGAGCTTGAAGACCCCACTACACCTCAAAAGGAGTCATTGGCACTTGATGTTACAGATCCAACTAATGAAGAACTGGTAGAAAACCTTATTGTAGCCCCTCCTGAAGAAGACCTCGGTGATGAGATTGATGGCGAAGACTCTTGTGAAGAGGTTCAAGCATCTACTTCAACTTTTCTTGAAGACAAGTGTTTGGTAAGACACATTCCCCTTCAAGTTTCTGAATCTAATGCTCAGTCTTTTAGTGATTTAAAGGGGGCAGATTTTGTAGACAAACCCTTGGAGGGTAAAGAATATTCAGATGTTCTCAGTCCCTCATGTGAAGAAGAACATGGCAGCCAAGAGGATGCTAATGTGGACACTTTTTTTGGTGATTGAAAGATGGATGGGATGTCACTAGTTCATTCATGGAGATCCCATCTATGACACAGACAATGACAGCTTGATGGAGGTAAATCTGAATGGGCATTTTCCACTTTCAATCAGCATTGGGAGCCATTCCATGGTGCATGAAGAAGACAGTGCAAGTCCTATTTCCTTGGGTCTTGGGCAGCTAAATGAGATTTTGAGGTATGTCATGCAATTGCTGTCGTTGATCAACATCCTTGTTCCTATTGATGGGGGAGATTCCTTGCAGCATAAGGAGCTTTTTCATAATATTACATTGACAAAATTTTACCAGCCATTGATGTTTTCAGCTCGTACACATTGCATTTATGAAAAATCAGTGAGGATATGTGTTTGGGGGCTGCAATATTGATTGGGACAGCGACATGCTCAATCTTTGGTGTTTTGTGTAGAATTTTTCAACCTCCCAAAGGAGGGCATCAAGCCCTAGATCATGATCTGATTTATTTTAATTTTTTTCATATCTGACTTTTTGTGTCACACTTCATGTTCAAGTTTAGTAGAGAGCAGTGATGAAGGGCAACAGACTTTATGCAGGTGGATATTGGAGCCACTTCAAAACCCTGGTTGTTGGAGGGTGAGCCATTGATTTGCATTGAAGAAGGATCTATTGAAGTATCTAGAGCAGCCCATTTACCAAGAGTAAATTATTTTCAAGAGTACCACTCTACATAGAAGTGTCTAGAAGAGATTAGTACCTTTTGGAATTCCTGTTGTTATTTTGAGAAGTTGCTAGAAGATCTCTCATGAAGAGCGCCTTACCTTGAAGATAATTCTGGAACTTATTTCATGATGGATCTATAACCTTCTAGAGTGTTCTCTATGATATTTTATTAGAAGGTTGATCAAAGAAGTTTCTAGAACACACTTTTCTTCACATAAAAGGAGGGCACCCCACATAGAAGTATCTAGAAGCTCTTCTAGAAGTATCCCTACTTAGAAGTCTCTAGAAGAGGGCTCCCTAGGAGTTTCTAGAGAATTCTATGGGCTGTAAATGGAACTATTTGCAAGTTGTGTTTTCATTGTGGAGAAAACCCCAAACCATTGGGCTGAAAGTGAAGATATCTTGTGCAGGTTTGGAGCATCATTAAGGAAATATTTGGGGCAGCAATTATCTCTTGTAAGGCCATTTTTGTATCTTGTTTTCCTCTCTTCTTTGCTAGAATTTCTGCTGCTGTTATAGGGTTTAATTTCTAGCGTAAGAGGTCTGAAAAGTGACATTATTGTCCTCTTAATGACCCTTAATTTCAGATCTAATTATGTTATGCGCCTGGGCTGTTTTCCTTAATAGAAGGATGTCTTTATTTCATATTTTGGAATTTGATTTTATGTGATGAAATGAGAATATAATAGGGGTACTGTTGCATATTTATGAGCTTAGTGTGTTGGCTGGAAATTAATTTGCAGCACTGTCATAACTAATAAGGTTTGCTATTCTTGCATCTTCATTGGTTGAATATTGTCTATTGTTGAATTCTCCAAGTCCTTAAAGTTTTTTGACTCCATTGCCCAAGGATTATGCATTGATCTACTTGAATCTACCATCAAATATTTGTTGCATATCATAAGTCTTAGATTTCCAAATCAGATTTGTCTCAAGTGTTAATAAAGATTTATTTAACAATCTTATTTAATGAAACCCCCCTAGTGCTGGAGGAGAGCCAGCCTAAAGTGAAGGGAGGTTCTACTGAGTTGATAGTGTGTAGAACATCTAGGAGTTGCCCTAAAGTTTGTCCTTCGAAGGATTTGGACTTGTGTGCGGATCCAGGAGGTAAAACTAGGATTAGTTTATTGAGTAGATTCTAGAGACTATAATTTTGGAAGAGACTTTGTATGAAATGTTGCCAAGAGAAATTGATCTAACCTTGAAAATCATGCTATGTTGGTTTCTTTTGGGATGAGAGCCACAAATGTGAACTTTAGTGATGTCCTTTTTAACGACAATCCAGAAAATTTGATAAAAGTTTGGGTGCCTTGTCTAGATGGAAGGAGAAGATGATCTCCTTTACTTATTCAGAAATCTGTTTGAGCATATCTGAGTTTTCTTTATCAGAAATGTGTTTAGGGATATATGTGAGGAGGTGGTCTCAAGCCTCATCTCTATTGGTGTTGGGTTCACTCATTAAATCTCTGAAGTGATTATGAGCAAGGATTTAAATTATGTGAAATCAGAAGGGACAATGCTATTTGGGAGGGTGATTTCTGAAACATAGTTAGAGTATTTTTTCTTTTGTTTGCCATTTTGTGGAAGAATTTCGTATTTCAGTCCCTATATTTTAGCCAAACATTGTAGATTTCAGACTCCAATGCTCCTCTGCTTGATGAATTGCATGGGGAGTTGGAGACTATCTTCTGTTTCTTCATGTAATTAAGCCTTAGTATATCATAACTCCTCAATTTTGAGTTGTCTACCAGCCAGCTTTGCTTCAGCTTGCTTTCTCCAGCTACTCGGTCACATTTAAGATTCCCACTTATTCTTCCCTTAGCCAAAGTGGGGTAAATCTGAAAGAATGGATCCCATTAGTTTAGGGGAGTCAATGACTACTAAGGCTGTAGGTCTATAATTGGAAGAGAGACAAGTGTTGATGACAAAGGAGATGCATAGATTTGCATTGAAGAAGGATTCATGACCAAAATCTATCGAGCCTTTCTACTAAGAACTTATGAAGCCAGGACCAATTTTTTCATTAGGCCAGGTATATTTCCGCACCTTGGGTTTTATATCCAAAAAACTGCATTCTTGGATGACGTCTTCTTCAAATTTCCTGCACGGGTCTTGGACAACGGGGCCTTTTTTTTGCTCATTACTGAGAATCAAGTTAAAATCCAGAGATGTTATTCTATATCAAGGAAAAACTTTAGGGGGGTTTCTGAAGGGATGACCAACACTTATTTTTTCTCAAGGTAATTGTTACAGGCATAAACATTTGTAATTTAAAAGAGTGCTTAAAATGAATGAGTTTGCAAGAGATAGTAATCCAATGGTCAGATTTTAAGTAGCCATCTACAGAGATTTCTGAAGGTTCCACAAGATAGCTAAACATACAGAGAAATCCCTACATTCATTGACTACTTTTTTTTCCCAAGAAAAAAATCTTATATTCAATATTTCAAGCAGAAATCAGAATTTATATATAGTGTCCTCCGACGTTCCTAGAGGATGAAGTCTCTTTCTTGTCAAAGCAAAAAAGCAAAAACTGCACACATGACTGCCTGTGTCTATTAAATAAAGTCTTCCAAAAGCTCAGACTTTTAATGTCAGGCCATTCAAAACAATAAAACATACATCAATGGCATTAATAGTCAAAGGGCCACAACAAGACAATCATAATTTCCAGCATAAGCAGACTTTCCTCAATCCCTCTGAGCTTCAGTATAAACACTGATTCGTATATGGTAGGGTACCCTCCTTGTTTGTTTCTTCCTCATGGAGTATGCCCTCCTGCAGAGATAAAAACCTCTTTCAAGAGGCTTGTCTGCCTTCTCATTTAATTCCCTGTAAATATGAATGACATGAACTTCCAAGAATTTGCTTTTGACCTCAGTCACTCTGTCCATGATGGGGCACAGCATCAGATTTTCTATCTTGTTCTTTCCCTTAGCCCAATCTATAACAAGTTTGGAGTCCCCCATAACCTGAACTTTTGCAGTCCTTTCTGAAGCAATTTTGAGTAGTAGCCATAAAGTATAAAATTCCTAGGTTACCAGGACATGGATACGGATCCACCAGATTTTTGAAAAGCCAGGATCTGGATACGGCCAGGATATGTGAAGTACAATTTTTTTGAAAAAGATAATAATATTTTTAAAATTTTAAAAAATGTATTCAAAGTTTATAATCGAAACCATTCACAAATCACGTCACTAGAACTGAAATCATATATAAATCTGAACTTTGAAACAATGAAAACTGAAATGATACATCTTGCCTCATTGAAAACTGAAAAGGATAATATTAAATACAAAAATGAGTGATCAATGATCACTCTACTAATATGATAATGTAAAGTAGATCTAACTACATATCATGAAATGGTCTACATCCTCATCTGCATATTGAATCTCTACATCATGAATCGATGGTGGGAGGTTAGAAATGTTGTAAGCTATAGAAAAAGGCTGAATTGGTGGTGTAATGTCCTCAAGTAGGTTTAGGGTGAGTCATGGCATTCAATGTCATGTTTAATTTAGAGATCTCAAGCTGCACATCCCACATCTTGCTCGGACCTTTCTTATACTCTGGATGAGCATGTGATAGAATGTGGAGGTTGGAATGAACATACAGAAGATCCTCGGCCTTTGCTGCTCCCAATTTGTTTTGCTTCACTAAATGGATGAAGCCATATGTACTCCAATTCTTCTCAGTGGATGAAGAATTGGCAACCTGCGATAACAACCTAGTGGCCAGGGTTGAGAGATGAATGCTATCCCCGCCATAGAATCCACACCAAGTAATAGGATCAAGATGTCCCCGATCATCCATGGCCAGTGGATCTGAAAAGTTACCAGTTAATTGTACAAATCCTCCAAATTCCTCACGTACTTCCAATGCAGTTCTCACATCCCTATATTATCTTCCTCAAAGCTGTTTTATATCCCTATACCACTTCATAATCCTTGTTTGGAGCTGTCCTATCAGGTAAAGACAAAATTTTGGAATGATAATATTTGTGGTGGAGTGCATAGGCCAAAAGGTGTAATGGTGTGGTCATTTGTGCCCTTTATTTCTCTGTAAAATACCTCAAAAGGGTCACTTCCACTTGCCTTGATAATTTCCCTTATTCTCTCTAGCATACTATCTGTGTTTTCGTCGACTTCCCCCAAGCAAGGCATATCTGTGTCAAATGTCTTCATCATGGTTAGCATTGGTTTTGCAGAAGGTATTGAACCTTGTCCCATCATGCATCATCAAGAATGATAGACTTGATTTTTTGCCCCCTATTAGAAGTGGAAGTCCTCCTCAATTAAGAGGGTTGATGACCATTTCCTGTAATGCTTGTCTGACTTCCACAAGCCTCTTTATGACTAGGGTATGGTGTTAATTTTTTGAGCCTAGATCCGATTAACAGTCCTGAATAATTTATTGCAATTATTAACTAACACACTGTGGTTTAACAAATTTACGTAGCGAAAAAATACAGGAAATCACATTCACATTTGACACAGATTTACCCTAGAAAACCCCAATTGGGGAAAAACCAGCAACATATTGATTTTTATTAACTATCAAAATCTTGGGCTCCCGTTTTGGGAAAATGGCCCATTGAGGAATTACAATGACAGAATGCTAGCCTTCACACCTCAAGATTAGTCCTTTGATCTTGTTGGTTGCTAACACTTGGCTGCCCCTTGCTCTCCTTTCCTCTGACCCTGCCCCTACACCTGCACACTTGGCTGAAAGTCCATCTCCAACCAATCAATGAAATTTCACTCACTCTGTGCAACTGTTGCGTGTCACCTCCTCTCACATTGGCTGTATTTTATAACATTACAATATGCAAATGCCTTGGGCTATCAAATACCATGGGCCCCCTAGATCACTTTACATAAAGTAATTACAAAAGTACATTCACTTTAATAGTTCACTTTACTAAATTGAATCTCCTAAGTCTGAGAGTCAATAATGATGCCTTCCGCCTGTTAGACACTCCCTCTTAGCGAGGAAGGTACTTCTTCGAGAGCCACCCGTAACTGGTTATCCCTCTGACCTTGGCACATTGTCACTCACATTATCCTCCACACTGGAATTCCGTCAACCCTACTGGTTAGTTGCTCCCGGTTTACTAGAAGACAAGGAAAATGACTCTACACACGTTGCACATTGGTGCCAAGAAGTTTGAAAACTTTGTCAAAGGTATGCTCTCCTTCAATGTGCTCCTAGGAGTTGTCTCCTGCTCCTGAGCATCCACCAATGTCATCTTGTACCAACTAGGTCTCTTGGCATAACTAGAGGGGGCTAACTCCCTCTTTACCTCCGAAGGTTTACTTCCCATACTGGAAGTTTGTGAACTTTGCTCACCCTTCGTAGTCTTCTGCTCCTCGGCCTCTATCACCGACATTGATCCATGATCCAAGATCCCCTTGGATCCAACTACAGGCTTGCCCTGTAACTTGTAAACTTTGCCCTCTCTGACACCAAGAACTCATGTTGAGTCTATGCCAGATCCCATCGTTCGAATGAGAACCCGTCCCCTCTCAAAAGAGATGGCGTATCCATTGTTCTCCAATGTCGATATTTAGGCCAAGTTCATACTGAGCTCTGGTACATAAAACACATCTGTCACCTCCAGAGAACCTACTGACTTCAACTGAAACCTGATTGTTCCAAATCCCTTCACAGGACACTTGGCATGAATGCCAAGTTCCACATGCAAATATGGGTCTATCCTTGACAACTTGGTGAACAACTCACGTGTCTCCATCATGCGACGAGAAGCCTCAGTATCCACAAACCAGGCATTGCTGAAAACTGTGCCAGAAATACAAGAGACTAACGAGAACTCTTTCTTGAACTTCTCATCAAACTCATCAACTTGAGATTTTGCAATTGCTGCTACCTGTTAAGACTTGCTCTTCTCTTTCTTCCATTTTGGACACTGTAAAGCATAGTGGCCACACTTATGGCACGCTAAAGCATAGTGGCCACACTTGTTGCACACAAAGCACTTGCCTTTGCTCTTGTGCTTCTTCTTCACCCCTTGTGAAGTTTACTCTCTACTTTTACTGTTCCTGCTTCTCTTTTCCTGACTGGCAAGAGCAACATTCTTCTCATCATCCTCCTGTTGGCCTCTAGATAGAGACTACTCCCGAATCTCCTCTTGCATGAAGTCATCCCATAACCTCTCCCAGTCGAGAAGTTTCTCCTGTGTAACGATCCCTTTGACGAAGGGTGCCCATGCTTAGTGAAGCCATTGAGGGCAATCCTCACCAACTTTGGATCTGACACTGTCTCCCCAACTATTGCCAACTTATTATGAATCTGTGTGATCGTGGTGAGATAAGAAGCTAAAATATCATTCTTGGACATCTTGGTGCTTTTGAGATCCTCCTTCAGCATCATCTTCTTGTTTTGGTTATTACTTTGATATAAGCCTATCAAAGCATCCCACATATCCTTGATCGACTTCTTCTTATTTATGTGAGGAATCAAATGATTCTTCACCGCGTCCAAGATAGTCCTCCTAGCCTTCACATCTTTTAGGTTGTGATTTGCCAGATCCTTAGGATCCGTTGGTGTGGTCACCCCTCTGCTTGCAAACTTCCACAGGCTATTCTCCATGAGAACCAACATGACCATTGCCTTCCAAGGGCTATAGTTGGAGGCGTTTTCCAATACGTCTTCATATCAAATCCCTGCTGTGGTCATCTTGCTGCTTGAAATGCTTGCTGCTCGAACTCTGTCCGTTGCCCAGATCTGTAGCCTACTGGTGCCCAAGCCTATTTCTCCTACTACTTTTGCCTGGATTACTTTCCTACTACCTAGACACCTTTCTAGGCTGCCTAAGCTTGCTGCAGTCTACTACTGCTGCACGGACTCCTTCTTGGGCCTTTTTGGTTGCTGCCTAAATTCTCCTGGACGTTGCTCGGATTTTCCAGGGCTGCCCAAAGGTTGCCCTGCAGTTGCCCGAATTCTTGGGTCTGCCCTGGGCTTCCTTTGGATCTGTTGATGTATATGTAACTTCGGAATGTATTTCACATATATGTATATTGTATTCTTATAGAGATGTTATTATTCCTCTATACGGAAGTGGTTGTATTCCTATAGAGATGTTATTATTCCTCTATACGGAAGTGTCGTCATTTATATTGTGAAGTGTCGTAACTTATACTTGATGGGTTATTAGACCACCTTGTTGGGGTCGGCCCTGTATAAGTCATGTGGGTCAAAGGGTTATTAGACCACCCTATTGGGGGTCGGCCATGTGGGTCAAAGGGTTATTAGACCACCCTAGTGGGGGTCGGCCCAGTCAGCATTATGTTAAGTGGTTAAGTTGAGGCCGACCTAGTTGAGTAAAGGTCAAGTCAAGTTAGTGTATAAATAGAGAGTGTGTCTCTCTCATTTTACACATTCTATTCTCTCACTCACACTTGGGAGAGTGGCGCACTTGTGGAGGAGGAGGCTCTGCTGCTAGGAGAAGACTATCTCTTGTATTCTGGTTGTATCATTGCTCTATCTATCTCTGAGGAAGTTATTGGGGGTTTTCACCTTTATGGTTTTCCCCATGTAAACTCTGTGTCTCTTGTGTGCTTGCATTATTGTGTCCAAGATTGATATGCTGTACATGTTGTTCTCTCAGTTAAGATCCTAGATCAGATTGAAGTAAATTCTGAAAATTTAACATGGTATCAGAGCTAGCCTGAAAGAAGGCATGATATGGCATGTATGACACTTGTTGCACTTACGATGCTAGGGCTTGATATAGCAAAAACCAGTCATCGTAGCACATTCGCTATAAATCCATTTTGGCGAAGTTTTCGGATTTGAAACTTTTACAGGTCGAAGATCAGAGCCCCATGTACCTTGTGTCCAAAGGACAACCTCTAATTCGTTGTACTTTGTGATTTATGATCTGTACAATATAGGGTTTCTGCCTCTTCCAGCTCTGAGTCAAAATCAGGTGACCTTGGGAAAAAGGTCATAACTTGGGCTAGGAAGCTCCAAATGAAAGTTCGTAAAAAGTGACAGGTAGTACACAGACCGTACTATCTCAGGAAAATTTTTCAGAGGCCGAAGTTGAACCAGTGACACGTGGCACGCCGTACAAGTTCGCTCTCCTGTATTATCCCATAAACAGGTCACGTTGCGACACTTGGCATAACTCTCTCTTAGAGAATCCAATTGAGGTCAGACCTGTCGGGATGGAAAGATAACAGGTCGGGATATCTCAAGAAAATTTTTCAGAGGCCGAAGTTGAACCAGTGACACGTGGAACGCCATACAAGTTTGCTCTCCTGTATTATCCCATAAACAGGTCACGTTGCGACACTTGGCATAACTCTCTCTCAGAGAATCCAATTGAGGTCAGACTTGTCGGGATGGAAAGATAACAGGTCGGGCTATCTCAGGAAAATTTTTCAGACCTTGTGGATCGAAAAGTTCAGAGTTACACCAGAAACAATCAGGTACATATTTCTGTCAAAACATAATTATTTTTGAGCACCTTCATTCATGGCTTCCGGAATTTAGGGCTTCGGAGAAAGTTGGAATTTTTGTAATCGAAGACCACGGCTGGATGCTACTCATCAAAATCGAAATTTAGAGACCAAGATCAGATTTTTTGGTTGGGCAGAAGGCCGGGCTTGATCAAACCCCAGTTCGGGACTTTGATCGAAAAGATGGAAAATTAGGGCTTCTGCAAAAATTGGAATTTTGGAAATCTGTGACCACGGCTGGAAGCTCCTCAGAAAAATCGAAGCTTAGAGCTTTGAATCAAATCTTTTGGTTGGGTGAAGCTCCGGGAAACTCAAACCCTAATTTAGGGTCCTCCCTAGTGAATCCGGAAATCTAAAAGGCAATTTCGAGGGGTGAAACTTTGTAGTTTTCAAATTCTGAATATACCAACTTGATCAGCTCATCAAGGCGCATATTTCTATCCTTTCGGAAGTTTGAAATTCAAAGTTTGAATTTTTGGGGTTTCTTTGACAAACCCTATTACATCTCCAGATCCAGTTCTTGCAAATCAAGTGGATTGGGTTAATCCTAGAAGAGGATGGATTGGTCACCTGCATAAGTGAATAAGTTCCTGTTTCAGAGGGAGATGAGGCGAAGGCCTTCCATAAGAAGATTACAAGCAATCTTGATAGGTATGGCTTACAGGTATGTTTCGAATTCTGTTCATGGTTAAGTTTATAATATGTTTGTTTTCATATCATTACAGTACAATCTTGATTAATTACTAGACTTGTCGTATCACCTTAATAGAAGATATTCATTGATTAAGGTTTTGACACTTATGATTGTACTAATGCATTGTGATGTTGTATGAGGTTTATGTTGTTCGCTAACATAAAAGGTACACCAAGAAAGAAAAATCATGTTCTAGTTCAAGAACATATGATCATGATGACATGAAGACAAAGATTCATCCATTGTCATGGATCACATAGAAGATCTACTTACGAGGTATGTATAACTTGGTTCTACAATGGTTAACTTATGAGACATGCAGGTTACTAGCACAAGTCATTGAAGAGAACGAGAAGACATTATGCGGGTATGTTAGACATAACTAGCTAGCATGCTAATCCAAGTATGTTTTTCCTATATCAAGCTAGAATCCTACCTTGTGTTAGGATCTTATACTGTTGTGTTGTTGATAATGAAGAATCATGAAGGTATAGGTTGGAGTAATCACGGGTTTATGCTTTGATGATTTAACTAATCAGAAGAGTCCTATGATCAAATAAGAATATGCATGGGTAAAAGAAGACTTCCCTGAAACCTTGAATACTAATGTTTATTTGAAATGATCATGACTATACATGCTTAAGATTATTGTGTTTTGATAGTATTAAGAATATACTAATGAATGTATGATTATGTGTGAGACCTCAAAGATAACACAATGATGATACTAATAAGCATGCATAGGGATCTAGAATGAATATAAGTTCAGAACAGGTAATCCAAGAAAGCAAAAATCAAGAGGGAGCACACTCCAGTGGTTTCTGCAAGGATGCAGATATTCAGAGGGAGTTGACCATCTCTCTACATTCCACAACAGAAAGGTGTAGAAGAAGCTACTTCAGATTAGCTCCTGCAAGGAAGCAAAGACTCAGAGGGAGTCCACCCAACAAACAAACAAAGATAAGTATTTTAATTGTCATTTCTTGCATATTTGTTTGTTTAAATAATATTGTTCAATGATGTATATGCTTATGTTCCTAGATTTAGGATGTGTATTATGCATATTAGAATGATTGCATTAATGAACAGCTTACTACTAATATGCATTTGATGGGTAAGTGGCCTATGGCACTGTACAACATTCCATTGCTACTTATCTAGAATGAAACCTCTTTGCTGACATGTTAGGATTTGTGCACACTCTTAACAATGTTCTGGTAGAGATTGGAAGGCATCTAGAAAGTTACGGGATATGGATAAATGTTGTATTGAAGTATTGGCTAAGATAATTGCATGACTGTATGACATATTTCTTTATGTGTAAGAATTTGTTTTGAAAACTATGAGATGTTTTCTAATCATGCAATTTAACTTGTTGTGTAGGAAAGATCGTATACCATCACCTACAAAAAAAGGACTACAACATTTGTTCAGCAACAAAGTTATCTATTGAAAATATTGAAGTTCCCAGGATCTGGGAAGAATGCCATGATCGAGGAGTACAAGTCGATCATGAAGATGTTTGGGATGTAGTCCCAAGACCTGAAGGGTAGTCTGTAGTGACTTCCAAGAGGATCTACAAGATCAAGCATGCTGCAGGTGGTAGCATAGAGACTTTTGCTCCTGTAGCCAGATACACTTCCATCAAATCAGTACTTGCTTTGGCTGCAGTGATGAGGTGTGACAGAGTGCAGATGGAATCTCCCTTGGCCAAGGGAAGAATGCAGTAGAAATCCTGAAGAGGTTCGGGATGATGGACTGCAAGGATATGGCCACACTTATGGCATCGAACCTGAAGCTTCTGTGTGATGCTTCATTTGATCTGGTTGATGTCACGATTTATCGTTAAATGATTGGGTCCTCTATGTACCTGACGAACACGAGACCAGATATTTGCTTTGCGGTGAACACATTGAGCCAGTTCCTGACGGATCCGAGAGATGTTCACCTGGTTGCTGTAAAGCATATTCTGAGGTACCTGAAGGGTACGGTTGATTATGGGCTCAAGTATGATGCGAATCAAAAGTTTAACCTGCAGGGTTATGTTGATTCAGATTGGGCAGGCAGTGCTGCAGATAGGAAGAGCACATCTGGGTGCTGCTTCAGTATGGGATCAGGTGTGATCTCTTGGTTTAGCAGGAAGCAGTCCTGCGTAGCACTGAGTACAGCCGAAGCAGAGTATGTTGCGACGGATGAGCAGGTTGCAGATGTATTGACCAAGCCGTTGGCCATAGTGCAGTTTGAGTACTTCAGAGAGAGGCTTGGTGCACTTCAGATCGAGGTTCCTTCCAAAGGGAAGTGATGAGTCCGGAAGATGCAGATGCACATGAGCTTTTTTGACATGGTTGATGTGTTCTCCCTTGGTCGTGATGTAATTGCTGAGCCATTTTTCACATGGTGGTAGATGTGTTCTCCCATGGTGAAAAAGTAAGGGCTGGAGCCTTCCCCGAATGGTGGTAGATGTGTTCTCCCATGTCGGTGGTGTAAGTGCTGGATGATGTGCATCTGGGCTGTGCTTCGTGGACGATGAGATGATCTGAAGAGGACGATGCTATGATGATCAGGAGGATCATGGATGATGAGCATCGGGACGATGCTCCAGTTACTACTCTGTATATGTATATGCATCATGTTGGATGCTTGTTATGATCAGTTGGATCATTGCATCATATTGGATGCTTGTTATGATCAGTTGGATCATTTATGTATATATGCATCATGTTGGATGCTGGATATGATCAGTTGATCATTTGTATGTATTTTGTATATGCATCATGTTGGATGCTTGGACCATGTATCTATATATGTATCAGGTGGATACATTGTATGATGAGGTAGATCATGTATGTTGATATGTATCAGGTATGATTAGGTGGATCATGTATTTGTATTTGTATCAGGTGGATACATTGCATGATCAGGTGGATCATGAATGATGATATGTATCAGGTAGATACTTGGTATGCATCAGGTAGATGCATTATATGATCAGGATGATCATGGATGATGAGCTTCAGGATGTTGCTCCAGATGATATGTACCAGGATGGTACAAGTGATGATGATCAGTATGATCATGGGCATTAGGATGATGCCTCGTGCGATGATGATCCGTTGGATCATGAGTATCAGGTTGATACTTGGAGGTCAGAGATGATATGTGGCAGGTTGTGCAAATAGCATGTAATCAGTCCTGGGAGATCTTGCCGGTCGTGTTGCGGCACAGAAATGTTCTTGGGATATTCTTTCCGGTATTGCTATGTAGTATGTAATCAGTCCTCAGATATCCGATAGGTTGAGCCGTGTGCTCGTAATCAGTCCTGGGATGAGGTATTACTACGGAGACATGTAATCAGTCCTGGAGATCCGAGAGGTTGAGCTGTGTGCTCGTAATTAGTCCTGGGATGCTCTTTAGAGATCTTGCCGGTCGTGCTGCGGCACATAAATGTTCCTGGGATGCTCTTTAAAGGTTTTGTCTATCCACATGTAATCAGTCCTGGAGATCTGAGAGGTTGAGCTGTGTGCTCGTAATAAGTCCTGGGATGCTCTTTAGAGATCTTGCCGGTCGTGCTGCGGCACATAAATGTTCCTGGGATGCTCTTTAAAGGTATTGTGGAAGAGATGCATGTAATCAGTCCTGGGAGATCTTGCCGGTCGTGCTTAGGCACATAAATGTTCCTAGGATACTCTTTCCGGTATTGCATCCGCACATAAAATTAGTCCTGAGAGGCCACCTCTATCAGACCGTTCGCACAGATGATGAAGACCTGCAGGTGGTGGGCCTACATCCAGTATGAAAAAGGACTGGCTCTGTAGAACTTCCTATCACGAGTAGATTCAGAGATTGATTGAGATAGCAGCAGCAGTGACGATGACGATGATTCGAGGATGATGATTCGCTGATGATGATCCAGAGAAGATGACTTGTGCTAGAAGACCTGTGTCGAGAAATACCTTCCTAGTTAAGAGGGAGTGTTGATGTATATGTAACTTCGGAATGTATTTCACATATATGTATATTGTATTCCTATAGAGATGTTATTATTCCTCTATACGGAAGTGGTTGTATTCCTAGAGAGATGTTATTATTCCTCTATACGGAAGTGTCGTCATTTATATTGTAAGTGTCGTAACTTATACTTGATGGGTTATTAGACCACCTTGTTGGGGTCGGCCTTGTATAAGTCATGTGGGTCAAAGGGTTATTAGACCACCCTATTGGGGGTCGACCATGTGGCTCAAAGGGTTATTAGACCACCCTAGTGGGGGTCGGCCCAGTCAGCATTATGTTAAGTGGTTAAGTTGAGGCCGACCTAGTTGAGTAAAGGTCAAGTCAAGTTAGTGTATAAATAGAGAGTGTGTCTCTCTCATTTTACACATTCTATTCTCTCACTCACACTTGGGAGAGTGGCGCACTTGTGGAGGAGGAGGTTATAAATAGAGAGTGTGTCTCTCTCATTTTACACATTCTATTCTCTCACTCACACTTGGGAGAGTGGCGCACTTGTGGAGGAGGAGGTTCTGCTGCTAGGAGAAGACTATCTCTTGTATTCTGGTTGTATCATTGCTCTATCTATCTCTGAGGAAGTTATTGGGGTTTTTCACCTTTATGGTTTTCCCCAAGTAAACTCTGTGTCTCTTGTGTGCTTGCATTATTGTGTCCATGATTGATATGCTGTAGATTTGCTGTACATGTTGTTCTCTCAGTTAAGATCCTAGATCAGATTGAAGTAAATTCTGAAAATTTAACAGGATCTGCTGCAGTCTATCCAGGGCCTGTACTGCTTGGATTGCCTTGGGCTTCCCTGGGATCTGCTGTAGTTTTCCCGGTGGCTTGGTAGCTCCTAGTGGCTGCAACTGTCACATGTTGTTGGCGGTTTGCCTTGTCGGCGCGTCCTCTGCGTCCACTAGAAACTTCTTCTTTTCTTGTTTTCGTCCCTCGACTGTAGCCCCCTTGCTACCTGCTTTTCGTAGTTCACACTCACCTTTGTGCAACTGTGTCGTTGGTTGCTTTCTCTGCAACTCGCACCCAAAAATCCTCTGTCGTTTAATCCTTTTCATGACCTCTGCCAGCACTCTCGCACGTCTCTCTCGCTGCTGGTTGCTATTAGCTTGAACCCTGTGTTGGCGGCTTACCTCTGGGTCTTACTCCCAGTGTCTAGCACCATATGCGATTGAACTGCCGCGTCTTCCCGTTAGCTCTGGTCATTAGCTCTGTGATGTAGACCCCTAGCTCCTCCGCGGATCACATCCACCACCGCTCTCGTCCACTAGCCGATCATTTCTTATCCCTCGCGCTCCTTCCTATGTCGACGACTTCTCCAACGCTCGATCTGTCGGTGGCTAACTCCTTGCCGTCACCATTGCAATCCTGTCCACCCTGCTTGCCAGCTCCAATGCCCAGCTCGCATGCTCGGAGCTCACCTCCCCGTCGGCAGTCACTCCCCCAACCCGCAGATTTTTCTTCCCATTGGCTACTGTTGCCCCAGATCTGCCCCCATGTTTCTGGCCCTTGTTCAACCTGAGCTTGTTCGTTGACAACGCCTGCAGTATGTCGGCAGTACGGTAGTTGCTGTACGACGACTGTCGTATAATCCTTTTTTATTTTATTTTATTTTTTTATTATTTCTCTTCGTAAACCCATAAAAAATGACTTCCCAACACCCAGAGCAAACCTAGCCTTGTCACTGGCTCTAATACCATGTTAGTTTTCTTAGCCTAGCTTCGGTTAACAGTCCCAAATAATTTATTGCAATTATTAATTGAAAACACACTGAGATTTAACAAATTTACGTAGCAGAAAACCATAGGAAATCACATTCACATTTGACACAAATTTACCTTGGAAAACCCCAATTGCGGAAAAACAAACAATAGATTGATATTTATTAACTATAAAAATCCTAGGCTCCCGTCTTGGGAAAATGGCCCATCGAGGAATTACAATGACAAAATGCTAGCCTTCACACCTCAAGATCAGTCCTTCGATCTTGCTGGTTGCTAACCCTTGGCCACCCCTTGCTCTCCTTTCGTTTGATCGTGCCCCTACAACTACACAGTTGGATGAAAGTCAGTCTCCAACCAATCAATGAGATCTCACTCACTTTGTGTGACTGTTGTGTGTCGCCTCCTCTCACCTAGGCTGTCTTTTATAACATTACAGTTTGCAAATACCTTGGGCCAATACCATGGGCCCTCTAAATCACTTTACATAAAGTAATTACAAAAGTACATTCACTTTAATAGTTCACTTTACTAAAGTGAATCTCCTAAGTCGGAGAGTCAATAATGATAGCTTCCACCTGTTAGACACTCCACATGGAAGTACATGTCCGATGCTACAAGAAAATAAACATGCGGGAGGCAAAATGAGTTTTAGCAACCTACATAAATTTTGATAAGTCAAATCTCAAATCTCAAATCTCAAATATGAAATGATAATCATATATGATTAAAGTTCATAATTCATAATACAAATAACACTGATTAAAAATGGAGTACCTTCAATAGTTCCAACTTTGCGAAACCCCAATATATGGCCTGGGGCATTGAATTATTGGTGATGAACATTTGATTGGCTGCATATATTTTGTTGATCCACTCAATCTCGCCAATCTTGGCAAGCATAAAGTTCCTAATGCACCACACTTGGAGTCCAAAAGATGTGATGATATCGACCCTCCACAATCAACCTTGCAAGCTCTACATACCTGTGCACTAGATCTAGGATCTCTTTAGATCTGTGCTCATTGCTTGGGAAATTAGCCTTGGCATGCCTGCCAAGCGTGCATCCTTTGCACACACCTTATTGCTCAATGCTAAACTCTGGAAGACCTATGACTATCTTCCTCAGAATAGGCAACGCCCGGTGATGTAGGCACCCCATCCTCTTGTGCCATAACTCACACAAGTTCTCTAGGCTATGTGCTAGGGTTCGAACATGTTCACCCTGCAACCTGTACAAATTGCCTTCTCTAACCCCAATCACATGAGCTGATCTTGGGCTAGACTCCTTCGGTCTAATGAGGACTTGCTTGTTCTTGAACTCTACTGCAAAGCCCTTATCTTCCATGATAGAAACTGAAAGCAAATTCTTCCTGAGACCTGGAACAAATGACACATCGTCAGTGTCTAAAGAGTTACCTGATTGGAGTTGGAACGGAATGGTACCAACTCTTGTTATTGGATACTTGGCATCATCACCAAGCTCGACTTGAACTCCAGAGTTGTGCTGTTCTAGACTTGAAAATAACTCTCGAGATGATGTCATATGCTTCGATGCTTCACTGTCTACATACCATGAGTTCTTTGGAACTATGTTGGAAGAGAGGCAAGATACCGTGGAGAAATCCTTCTCGAATTTGGAGGCAAACTTGTTCATTTGTGTTTCAACTGAGGCTGCTACTTGGTGCTATTGCTTCCTTTTACCCTTCTTCTTCGAACATTATGATGCATAATGGTCCATTCTTAAGACATATGAAGCACTTGATTTTACTCAAGTCCTTCTTCCCTGACTGGGAGGCTGACTCCTCACTCTTTGACTTACCCATGTTGGGTCCTTTACCTCTGCCCTTCTTTGCCTGACGAATGAGGGCATGGTCACTATCACCTCCCTGTTTGTTGACCTTTGACTCCATTCGAGTCTCCTCCTGGATACAATCATCCCATAGTCTTTCCCGGTTGGGAAGATTCTCTCGAGCACAAATACCCTGGACAAATGTTTCCCATTGTGGTGGGAACCCATTTAGTGCCTTGTTTACTAACTCCTTGTCCTCAATCTTCTCCCCAACTACTGCAAGCTGGTCATGGATTTGTGTGACCTTCATCAGGTAATTGGTGACGGTGTTTGATCTAGTCATCTCAATAGATCTAAGCTTGTTTTGCAAAATCATGATTTGGTTAATCTTCTTGCTCTGGTAAAGGCTAACCAAAGCATCAAACATATCCTTCGCTATCTTCTTCTCGGATACATGAGGGATCAGATGATCCTTTATTGCATCCATGATCACCTGCTTGGCTCTCACTTCTTTCTTCTTGTGAGCTGCCAAAAGTTGCGGATCTGTCGGTGGACTCTGGAGTTACCACATCCTTGATGATATCCTAGAGGTCATTCTCTTCTAATAGAAGAGTTACCCTGACTTTCCATGCTAAGAAATTCGGGGCACCATCCAATCTGCCCTCGAACCTGAGGCTGGTTGATGCCATCTCTGAGATCTAAAGCACAAACTCCAAATCTGAAAATCAAAATAATGAAACCCTCGTTGTTGATCCTTTTCCCATTGCAACTGATCTACCCACTGTAAATCCCTTGGAGTATCAGTCAGCGAGATGCTTTGATACCATGTTAAATTTTCCTTACCCTAGGTGAATCCCGTCCTTATGTTTTCAAATAAATGAACTGATATTTAATTTGCGGAAATTAAATTCTTCACATAGCAGCATTCACACACATAGTAGGAAAATGAACAATGAAAGCATAAAACAATTAACACACATGTACTCCTTCAAATAAGCTTTTCATTTAAACTTCAAAGCTTACAAGGAAACCTCCACTGCTGCCAATAAATTACAGCAGTACGGTACATTCAAACAAAGCAAAATATCTGCAGACTTACAAGATAAATCTGCCCACCAAATCTACGGAAAACTGCCTTCAAACAATCGAGAAATCCTCCCAATAGTTGCTGGTAACTATACGGGACAACTGCAGGCCTGTATGGACCTGTCTGCACAAATCCGTACGCTGGTACATACCTGCTATACGGATCCATATGACTGCACGGATCTGCTATACGGCTCCATATGATTGTACGGATTAGTTCCTATTGTTGCCTGCTTGCTGAAATCTGCGTGGTTGCTTCCTGGGCTCCCCTTCGTTGCTCTAATTTCGCTCTCCGGATGAGTTTCTTCACCTTTCGACCAAAACTGTCTTCTTGTGAATAATGAATGTGTCTTTCCCTATACTTTGACCTACCTTTAAGTTTAGCTGAAATCCTAATCTACCAATAACCTAATCTCACAGTGAGATTAGTCTAAATCACTAATGCATTAAAATGCACTTTATTAAACTCAACAGCTAATTAAAAGACTTTTACTTTATAAATAAAGTGAATTACAAAATAGATTTATTTGGACCACTTCTTGCATGTTTGACACCTTAACCTATGCGGAAGTTCCTGTCCGAGCTACAAAACATCAACACTCCTTAGCATAAATAGAAACAATGGGGTACTCCTGGTTGTAGAGTTGGTCACGCCATGCATATAGTGTTCTCGACTTGGAGGATATTATACATCCCATTATATAGGGAGTATGGTGAAAGCACATTAAATGTAACTCTATTAAACTTCAACCCAAAATGATGTTCACATTTTATTCCACCCACATCTTCCTTTCAATGTCCAAGTGAAAGTCATGTGCTGTGGCATAACTTTCCAATAGATACAACTTCCCTTGCCATGAGATGGGTGCCATCATATAATGAATGAAGTGCAATGGACATTGTAGAAGAAGTGACCACCCTTCAATGTTTACATCCAAGCACAATGTGTCTGCAAGCCATGGATTAGGACCTTTGAGCCTCAAAAGCACTATTAGTAGATACCCAACTACTGATTTCGACAACACCTCTATAGGCATGCTTGAACTTCCATGTTGGATTTCTGGACATATTTTTGATTTATCCAAAGGATTGAAAGCCTAGTCACCACTATGTTTGGCATTCATTATATAGGTGAAGGGATTCATTTACACCACTGTGTCCGATTGCTTCTAAAAAGGGCTCTCCATGGGGCTATAAATCATTATAGGGGACACTTTAGGAAACATCAATGCACGTCTTTCCAATTCTTGATTAGGGATTTGTGGTATCCGCTTGTCTCGGATGGCACAATCGAGAAACTTGAATTCATTCATGTCGTAGGAACCCTTCTCCCTTACACGAAAAATAAGACTATAGTTTGATGGTGGTGGGGTCTATGGACTATTAACCAGATAAGTCTATTCACCATTGGTTCGGGAAACCTGGTGTTGAGAATGAGAGGGCGCAGATGACTGTGAAGAGTTGGCAGAATTTGATTGCTTATAAGATCATTGTGCACAAGATTGAAACACTCAGTGGCTGTTGAACTTGCAACAATATCTCTAAATATTGGAGGTAGGTATTTGGCAATCTGTTTTGATTTGTTTTCGTCATCATCTTTTGCAATGTCATTGTGGATGGTTTCCATGTTCATGACAATCACTTCGAAAAGTTTTTTCCTGTTGGAAGAGAGCTTGTAGCTAAAATTGGAAGTGTTTGAGATCTTGATGGGGTTGTGCATGATTTTGAGGGATAAGGTGATGAACTTGCTTGGGATTTCAATTTCCTCTTTGTCTGAGGTGTTCATGTTGTCGCCGTGAGAATCTCCATTGACCATTTGAATTCTTACTACTTCAATTTGTTTCTCCTGTTCTTCTTTTGGATATTAGGTTCTGGTTTGATGTGTTCTTTATATCTTTACGTTTCAAATATTCTATCTATTTCATTTTTAGATTTCTTAATATCATTGAGTTTATTTTTTATTTCGTAAAAAATGGCAATAATAGCCTCTCTAGTTATATCCATGATATATCCAAAAAATGGTGGTGGCTGTCAGGCAGTTTAACCTGATGTCCACAAGCTTGGCTTTGATACCAATGTAGCGGAAGCTTAAGTTGATTTAAAAATTTCTATTGGATATTCCAAGAAATATAAATAATAAATATATAGAATGATGAATGATGTTTTACAATGAATAATGACCTTGTATTTATAGGTCTTGTGGGGGGACCATTCATGTAAAGTTATGACTTTACGAATGCACCTTTTAATAATACACTAAGGTTCTAAGCCTATATTCTATATATTTATATGTATTATTCCCATAGTCTATAAATAATAAATATATATATTATTGACAATGTTATTTTATATACATAACAGAGTTTTTCTTTAGTTAGTAGTTGCATGCACAGTTAGTTAAACAGTTCCCTAGTTAGACTAGGCACTCATGCATGTGGATTCTTAATCTCAGTTAGGGTTCAGATCTCTAGGAGGATGCATGCTTGCATGCCTTAGTTCATCTCCAGTAGAGACAGACTTCCCTTGGCTCATCTATCCATGCAATAAAGGTGCATCAGGGTTAGGGTTTGATACTTTCAGTTGACACTCTGTTGTGCATGTCTCCAGATTCATTGTACCTTCTCTTCTTCCTAGCCTTAAAGGAGAAGCAGGGTGCACCACAATGGGGGTTCAAGAGTTTGAGTTTTTGAGCTATAGCATTTTAGTTTACTGTTTTCTGATATAATATAAAAACAGTGATGCTGTTTTGAGAGTTGAGATCTGCATGTTTTCGGTTCATATTATTAGCAGTGTGTGTTTGTAGGTTAATGTACTGTAGCTAAGGAGAATTTTAAGTTAAATTCATATGTGCAGACTCTGTGTACCATGGTCTGATTTGGACAAGGAGCAGTTTGCTCAAGAAGATAGTTAAAGGTGGTGAAGTTGATAAGGAAAAATAAAGAATTGCAGGGGTTACAGAATGGGCATATTGGGGACATAGAGAGGAGTTGTCAAAGCAGACAAAGATATGTGAAGGAGAATTCTGGGGTAAGATTCACAAACTATAGCAAAGAGTACAAGAGCTGGGACGTATTCGAACATGATAGCAGAATGAAACGATGAAGAGTATCAAATAATGTCTTAAGATTCAAGAAGATCTTATCCTTGTTTATCCAATTGAGGGGTGATGTCACGGGCGCATCGGCCTGACCCAATTTTTCGCCTTTCAGTGGCCCATGCGGCACTGCCCGGATCCTTGCCGAGGGTGAGACCATCTTGGTAGGTGTCCGACAGACTACACCTGACCCGCGGAACCTCACACTTCTATCTTTAACAGTTCTGTACTTAGTCAATTCTACTTAAGTGCATGCCAACAACCAACTCTTAAACACTTAGACAAATACAAGAACAATACAAGAGACCAAAATGTATGAGGGCGACACCCCTAACTCGGAACGTGCCTAACACCCTTTTGTTATATAATGGTTACAACAGACTTTACATAAAACAGTGAAGGGCTGCCACACCTCGACACCTCATCCGCGAGCATACCCTACTTGGCAGCTCAAGAGACATCAAATGACAAGTACTCTACCACTGTCTAGACTCTACCGCACTAGCAGCCACAATATGCATCCACACTCTGCTCCACATCCCTGTCGCACGTCTCTTGGCTTACTATTGTCCACTGTAGCCTAGCCAACCATCTCGGCACAAGCCATTGTCTGTCATGACCGCACCACCATCTTGGGAAGCTCCTGTCCATTGAAACCATGCCATCCATGCTGCAGTCCATCATAGCCTTCCCAAGCCACTGTCCATTGCAGCCTAGCCATCCGTCTTGGCACAACTATCTCTTAGCCAACCACGCCCTAAAGAGTGCCCACGACTCTGATGTCTGTTGCAGCCTCGTCCGTAAGCTCCACCATGAGACCGCTTGCATGCAGGTCTCATTGTTTGCCCAAGTCGCACCACTCCCTCTCCGCAGCTAAGTCTGTCGCACGCCTAAGTGTTCAACCAACAGTTAGACTCCACCAAGAGCACCTCACCATGAGGCTAGCCTAAGGCAAAGACACCTCCAACAAGGCCTGGCACATGCCTCTTTTTGACCTGCAGATCTGCCACATCTGTCGCAAGGAGAAACCCCATAAACCTTTCACGCGTGCTGCTGCCAAAGACAAGTGTGCCCTCCTCTGAGTCACTAGAGGAGGGGCACGCTCCTGTTCCTACCACAGACCCCAAAACAGTGCGAATTGCCTCTGCTGAACTTGCTTCCCACTTGGTTGCCTCTCTTGCCTCCATCCGTGCGCTATATATATACATACCAGTGCTCTTGGCACACACTCATCTAACTGACCCGTTCGCAAGCCTTGCATGGAGTGCAAGTCACTTGGGCACCCCACCAAGCCGACACCCACTTTGCCGGTCCGCACCCACCTTGGGCGCACATCTGCCAACATGCCCATCCTTGGGTGTTTTTCATGCTAATGTGCCCACACTCGTCTTCCACAAGCGCCCACCTCCGCATGGTTCCCACTCAATCATCGCATCGCGTCAAGTGTGCCCATGGGCATGGGCATGCCTTACTACTCACGCAAGAGCCCATCTGCCCGCACTCAAGCCAACTAGCCGACGGTATAATCTGTGTGCCACACCAACACTTGCCCGTTTTCGATTGTGCCACCAACTGAAGGGCCATACTCTAAGTGGTTCAGGGAACCCCAACAATCCTCCTACTCAAGGTCGTTACATCCTCCCCCACTCAAAGTAGTTGCTTTCTCGACAATGTCTTCAAGAACATCCAACTATCCATGAAGCCAATGTCGTTGCTGCCACCTACAACTGCAACTGTCTAGCTGTCGCATCAATCCAACTTACTACTGCTTCGGTGCGTTGCTTCCTAGTCATTCCTTTGTCCATGTTGGCTCCCATGCTTGGACTAGTTGGGTAGCTAATCCAATTGTCTTGCCTAACTGCACGAGAATGGACTCCATGCCCAAATCAGCCAACTCCTGCGCACTTCGGTCCTCCATGCAACTCTACCGAACCAAGGCAAAGTCATCAACTTCACCTCAAAACTGTCTAAGGTACAATACTCAGCGCCACGCCAAACCATCCAAGTGTTGTGGCTTCCAGACATACTTCCGTTCCGGTACTCGATCTCCTTGCCACAACAACCAATCCTCTTCCCTTCACGTTTTCCTTCTGTCTGCACACCCCTCTTGGTCCAAAGGGAAGGCAACCTTTCTTTCCTTAAACCAAGACAAAAGCACCACTGTCACTTCTGTCATCCGCAACTCCCTCCGCAAGGTCTGCTATAGTCCATAAGACAACCGCAAGCTAGTGTGGTGTCCCATTGGGCACACCGAGAAACCCCAATTTTCCACTTAGCAATCTATCACTGCTGCGATCCGTCTTCTCCACGAACTTCTCCGCAAAGAATCGACAGACTAGTCCTCCTCGACTTGCAACCACTCAACCAAGGAATAATTAGCATGATGATCATCAATTTGCTAAGTCATGGTGCTCCAACTGCACCATTGCGGAAAACCTGCTGCTCCCTCCTCCCGGGTCTACCACATAAGTCATCTCAGCAAGCCTGCCATCCAGCCGCTTTCAAGTACATGCTGCCTCCACAACTCATTCCAGAGCTCATCCACAACACCCAAATCCTCTTGGTAGGACTTCTGTCCCAGTGCCTTCCACGATTGTCTCAGTTGCAATGACATTTGGTAACTCCCAAGAGTATTCCCTGCATGCACCTTCCAACGTCCAACACTCAAGTCGTCAAGCCTTCGCACACTCCTTACGCATGCAGTAATTAATAGTAAATAAAAACTAAACTAAAGCAACAAACATTCTTCGATCAAAACATTCGGCAAGCATTTTCATGAATCAAAGAATATTTTATTTTGCAATATGTAAAAATGGATTTACAATGAGAGTTTACCTCAGAATAATTCTTGGCGCTTCCAAGGAACAGGGCAAGTACTCCTGTTACCAACTGAGTTGCACACAGTTGGACTTCCGGAGAGCCTCCCATGTTTGCACAAATACTTGTGCATGTCAGGGTTCAGAAGTTCAAATTAGGTCTTTTCAGTGCCCCTTTTAAATTTTTTATCGCATGTTCATACCCCACGGGGTTTGTAATAAAGTGTGCTAGCATGGTGGTCTTGTAAAGAACTTGGCTCCCTAAGACTTGGCAGCCAATCTGGGTATTCCAAGGAGTTTTTTCCCTTGTTAATTATGCTTTGCGTTTTAGCCGAGTATAATTTTGAGTTTTTCTCCTACACCTCCAAAGCTAGAATGCTCAAGTTGGTGGTTAGGCCTTGGGGGGTTATTAAAGTTCATGTGTCGATGTATATAAACATGCTAGAAAGTCATATGGACATGTGCTAGGTCCCTAGGTGTTTTTTTTAATGTTTTGAAAAAATTAATTTTTCCCATAAATTAGGCCATTTTTAATGGTTTAATTGGAAAAATTCAAAATGTAATAATTAAGTGGTTTGTGGCCAAAATTTGACAATGGGATGCTCGTTTTCTAAGCCAGAGCACCCATTTAACCCATATACCCACTTTTCCTAAGTTTCGAGTAAACATTTTTCTCAAAAAATGATATTTACACAAAAAGCCAAAAAAGACAAAATAAATGTCAAATTAAGACATAATTAAGGAAAGGGAAATTCCTAAATTAGTGGAAAGTGTCCGGAGTTGATCTAAGCTTCAACTAAAGTGACTGAGCAGTTAAGTACAAGTTATCTAAGCTCTGAATTAGACAAATCCAATCAAGTTTTTGGAGTTTCAGTTAACTCCTCATCAGGAAATGTGCCCTCCTCTTGCATGGGCAACTTTCAAACATGGCATTATATGGTTGGATGTGATAAACTCGAGGTAGAGGTCGCCTACCTCATCCAAAGGTGTCTCAACCTCCATCAATTGGCTTCCAATCAAGTCTAAGTCAAGAACTATGACAACTAGTTGGACTCCCTCATCATCTCATGCGCCCTCCTTGATGGATGTGCCCCCTCTTGCATGCTTTTTCTTATTTAAAGGAGGCATTCCATCATTGTGAGGCATCAGAAGGTGGAACCTCTACTTGCACTCTATTGTAACATTTCTTTGTGAGCATTAATAAAAGGCTTTGGAGGCTATTCTGGTGTGTTATGTGGAGGCTTGATGTACCATGCTCTAAACATGAGGTAAGTTGGTAACTTGTATTATTTCACATGCTTGTTCATTGTTGAGATTTTATCTGTCTTTCAAGAGGAATTATATTTCAGTAAGGGTAAGAAGTAATGTTTTATAGGTTACTTTTATTGTCAATGGTAGAAGAATGCATAGAGATATATGATTTCTTGTTTGAATCTATGTCTTCTTAGTTCTTTTATTTATTTTACACAGGTATATTTGATCCCTTTTTGCAGGTGTTTGTGAGGTTTTTTGCAGGTAATCTAGGCTGGAAGGAGTAATAAGGATACTATCTTTGCCCCTCTTTCAGTAGATCCTAATAGAGCTTCATCTCTCCGGTCCACCAAGAAGACGACTCCATTGCCCAAAGCTTCTTGCTCAACCCCCATGGGTTCCTGTCTTCTCGATCCAATTTCTCTCTAAATCTCTCTTGGTTACCTTTTTCCTTTTTTTGTTATTCAAGATCTATATTCAAAGCTAAAATCAAAGTAGATCTAAAAGTCTAGATATAGTTTGTTTCGAAGTTTATTTTCAAGATCTAGATCTAGCAAATACTTCTTTTTTATAAGTTTTTATTTTTAAATTTAAAGGGCTTTTATAAGGAAGATTTGAACTTCAATTTATCTATCTAGCATTTAGTGCTTTACAATTTGCTTGCCATCTCTTAAAGAGGCAAGCAAAGATCCTAAGAAGGCAAGCTTTCTAGCTTGCCTTACTTAGTTATTTTTCCTTATTTTTCCTCTTTCCTTTACTAGTTAACTTAGGAAATTTTTACAATTTTTGGTAGTATGGCCAAAGACACTTTTAAAGTGTTTTTTGGCTCTTTTGAAACTAATAAAGCTTGCTGGTTTTTCCTTTTTTAGCAGGTTTTGAAGACATTTGGACCGAATTGGAGCTTTAGAACCATTTGTGACCATTCGGGCAACCTGTGCTTCTTCCTCTTAGATTTTTCTAGCATTTGTAACCTGTCTGGTGCCTAAATCAGAAAGGACCAGCAACATTTCTTTTATTGGGCATGTTGTAACAAAAAATAAAAAGAGCAAGCAGGCTATTTCAGTGGCTGCCCCCATCCCCCTGGGGGGGGATCTAAGTTTTTTGTGTTTTTTTCATTTTTTCATTTTTTTTGCTTTAGCTTAGGTTTATTATGCAATTAGTAATTAAATAACATCATGAGCACACAATCTGTCCCTAAAGGACTTCTTAGATTAGATTTACTTCGTTTGCTTTTGTCAAGTTTCCACAATTTTACCTTTTTCTTTTAATAAAATTTGTGCCCTTGCTTTCCCGAAGTACTGCACTTTTGGTGTATGGAAAAGAGACTCTTGGGCTGTAGATTAGTTAAGCAACTCACATTCAAGTTTAAATAAAATTTACCAAGACTTGAAATCCGAAGTATGCTCTTGACCGCTGCAGCATAGACTGAACAGTTGGCCAATCAGAAAAGGACGTAGAGTGACTAGTATAATAGGGAAATCCTACAAAAACTCATTCTTGTATGCCAAGCTCTGGGTGATCCCCTCTTGGGCACCTTGGGCGCACTCCTACTTGAGCACATGCCCACCTGAAACCAAGTCTGCACCAACGAACTAACGAAGCACCGTGGCATAAATTTGGGCATTCCCATCAGCCACTACCTCTCGACATGCTCCAACACTTCTCCCAACTCGTCTCGGCTCAAAACTTCACTAAGTGTTGGGCGCACGCTGCACTTCTCCTCAAGTACACTTGTCTTGCTGGCACCAAGCAACACATTCCAACACCCACCAAGTGCTTCCTGTCGTCGCCATCCACACTTCAACCGGACTTCCAACACTCGTAACTTCTTGATGACCGAAGCTCTTTGTTTCCTTACGATCTGCAACGTCTGCTCTGCACTTGCGTTGAGAATGGAGGCCTTCCCACTTCCCATCTTACATGTGTTGAGCATGGGCGCACTTCCAGTTAGTGAACCCACCTCCCGTCTAACATGCGTTGAGAATGGACGCACTGCCCAACTTCCGTCTTAACAACGCATCCCGCAAGCACAACCACAACACAAAGAACCAACTCCTGCCATCAAGTGCACTTCACCGTGCTGGCAACCTCTGCCATGCATAAGGCACTCCTCCGCCAAGTGCATCTGCTGCAAAGATGCGCCTCTTCCAGATGCCCCTTTCATCACCGCTAGGCGCTCTGTCCATCTAACACCCACACACTTCATGCTTGCAAGTTTGCTGCTAGGCGCCAAATCCTGGGCGCACATCATTGCCGATTGTTCTGCACTGTGGTCACCCTAGGCAAGTCGAGCGCACTGTTGTTCAACGCACCTCCCAACTTCCAATAGGTCACTTCCACACTTAGCTTCCCAACTGCGACAGTTCTTGGCAACAAGTCTGCGTCTCGATGAAGAGCATCATCCGCAACTACGCTTTGTCCAAGCTGCCACAAGTCCATCTGTGCCAACTCCTGCAACAAAGCTTCCGCAACCGCAGTCCTGATACCATCTCTTCGCAAGAAGAGTGGTGAAGAGCTATCCACAAGCTAGCCTGCTTTGATACCATCTCTTTACAAGAAGAGTGGTGAAGAGCCCATGTTCGTTGCTCTGATATCATCAGTCGCAGGCGCACCGGGATGACCCAATTTTTCGCCTTCTGGTGGCCCATGCAGCATTGCCCGGATCTTTGCCGAGGGCGAGACCCTCTCGGTAGGTGTTCGATAGACTACGCCTAACCCGCGGAACCTCACACTTCTATCTCTAATGGTTCTGTACTTAGTCAATTTTCTACTTAAGTGCATGCCAACAACTAACACTTAAACATTTAGACAAATACAAGAATAGTATAAGAGGCCAACATGTATGAGGGCGGCACCCCAAACTCGGAACGTGCCTAACACCCTTTTGTTATATAATGGTTATAAGAGACTTTACATACAACAACGAAGGGTTGCCACACCTTGACGCCTCATCTGCGAGCATACCCTACTCGGAAGCTCAAGATACAACATCAAACATAAACTACTCTGCCATTGTCTAGACTCTACCGCAGTAGCAACCACAGTCCGCATCCGCACTCTGCTTCACATCCCTGTTGCACTCTGTCGCACGTCTCTCGGCTTACTACCGTCCGCTGTAGCATAGCCAACCATCTCGACACAAGCCACTATCCGTCGTGACCGCACCATCATCTCGGCAAGTTGCTGTTCATTGCAATCATGCCATCCATGCCGTAGTCCATTGCAACCTTGCCAAGCCACTGTCCATTGCAGCCTAGCCATCCGGCTAGGTCCAACTCTCTCTTAGCCAACCACACCCTAGAGAGTGCCCACGAGTCTGTTTTCCGTCGCAGCCTCGTCCGCAAGCTCCACCATTGTTGAAAAATATAACTCTGGAGGTCCTCCCATATTTTTGGTGTGGGTGTGATGAGGAGGACCATAAAGTTGTCCTTTGTGTATTTATGTAACAAAGTGACGTTTATGTAAATAAAGTGAAAGTGATTTTGTACTTTATAAAAGTGGGTCACTTAAGTGATGTATTTTTTAATTAATTAATTATTAATTGAGAAAAGTGCATCTATTGTGAACCATAGATCTCCTAATCTAATCCTAGCCATTGATTAGGTAGTTTCTTTGGTAGTTAGGGTTAGTTAATGAAAAGTAAAGTATAAAAGAAGATAAAGAGACAAATGAAGAACACTCACCATCAAAGAGGATTAAGAGAAAAATAAGAAGAAGAAAGCTTCCAAGAAGAACTTGGCACATTTCCCAAGATATTTTCGGCAGCACATTTCCCAAGACAACCAACAATAAGGCACGGTTCCCAAGACAGTTTTGCAGCAATCCGTACAACACGTTTTCTAGTAGTCTGTACAACACGTGTGGGCACATAAATCGATGCAAAAGGTACATAATTGATTGCTGTCAGTCTGGTCCGTACAACATAATTTCTGGCACGAGTTGGGCACGATTTTTGAGGCAACATTTAATGCAAAAAAAGGACAGTCCATACAACAGAATCTGGCATGTGTGAGGAAGGCCGTATAACAAGTCGTACACTGTTCTGTGGGCACGAATTTCAAGGCAATAGTCTGAAATGATAAGTAGGGCTAATTTGTCAGTTTATGAGTGAAGGAAAATTTTGTGTGAAGAAGTTTCAGGATTCTTTTTATTGAAATTTTTCTCTTAGGGTTTTCCCCAAGTTTGTGGGGTTTTGCCCGGTCTTTGGCCAAAATTCTTGTGTTCATCTTGCTTAAAGTTATTTTCGGTATTTGGGAGTATATTTGGGAGTGCATTTTGAAGTTGTGGTTTTACTTTCAGAATTTCAAGTTAAAACCCTAGTTATCAAAGTGTTTGACAAAATGTGTGAATGAGCAAATTTCATATTTTAAAGTCAATTTTCTTCATGGTATCAGAGCTCATGTTATCAGAGCCGTACTGAAAAAGAAAGTAAGCAAGTGTTCTTTGAAGTGCAAAAGAGTGTTATGATTGCCTTTCAAGTTATTTTTGGTTGCAAGTATTTTCCATGATGAGTATCAGGTTAGAGGATAGGTTGGATGGAATATCCAACTATATCCCATGGAAAGTAAGAATCACTGATGTGTTAAAGGAACTAAGGGTTTGGAGGTTTACTAACAGTGTCATGACTAGGCCAACATATAAAGATGAGCTTGAGGAGTATGAAGCTCTTGAAGCCAGAGCCCAGAGAGTCATACTGGATGGGGTTAAAGACCATCTCATCCCACATTTAGTAGAAAAGAAAGTAGCTAAAGAGATGTGGGACACATTGAACCAGTTGTTCGAAGCGAAGAATGAGAATTGTAAGATGGCCCTAAAAGACAAGCTACACTTTATCAAAATGAACAAATATGAGGGTGTAGCCTCCTACTTGACTCGTGGCACACAAGTCAAGGACGAGTTGGCAGCAGTAGGAGTGACTATCCCTGATTCTGAGTTGGTGAGGATAGCCCTGAAGGGCTTCACTAAGAAGTGGGAGGTCTTTGTGAAATGTATTGTGGGCAGAGAAAAGCTTCCCAGTTGGTCCAGATTATGGGATGACTTTATCCAGGAGGAAATCCGGGAAGGGCCACAGGTTGGTCAAACTAGTGAGGATGCTGAGTAGGATGTGGCACTTGCAGCCAAATCGAAGAACAAGAAGAAGAAAAATTTGAGTCAGATTAGATGTTATTAGTATGGTCAGTTAGGATACTATGCCACGAAATGTCCTGAGAAGAAGAGAGGGAAGACAGAGAAAGCTTCAACAGTAACTGCAATATATGAGTTTGCAGGTGAGTTTGAGCATGAATTTTCTTTAGCCTCTATTGACTCTAGTGTAGGAAGCTCAGTTTTTGAGCATGTTTGGATTGTTGACAATGGGTCAACCAGACATATGACTGGAGTGTATGATGCATTCCATATTATCGCAGAGTTGGGACCATGACACTACTTTCAGACAGATATTGACAGTCCATAGATAGCAATTCGAGGGGTTGGAACAGTCAGGTTTCAACTAGACCTTGGAGAGGTCATGGAGATACATGGAGTCCTCTTTGTACCTGGGATGAGAGTTAGTAAACTCTCAGTGTCATCTTTTGAAGATGATGGTTATGGGATGTTGGTCAGGGACGGTCACATCTTCATTTATCGGAGAAATGATCTTGTCAGGACCACTATCTTACTTAGTGATCCCAGGGACAGATTATACATTTTGAGAGGACATGTTGTACGTCCATGGACAGGTGGATGGCTGTCAGAGTCAGAGGATGGGGCAAGACATATAGTTGATTGACATGTTAGTTACATTTCTTTTGATGAGGAGAGTGAATCTCTTTAGAGTACCGGCAGAAGATTCAGCCAGACAGGTGATGGTGATGAGCAGGTTGATGAGGTTCATGCAGAATCTCAAGAGTCAGAGTTTTATTTTAGTGGTGGGAACTTCTCTCCGAGAGACATTTTAGAGTAGGAGGGAGTTGCGTCAGGAGTCAGAGGCAGAGATTTGGATGGTGCCGAAAGGACCTCCCTCGTTAGGAAGGAGTGTTGAAAAAGATAACTCTGGAGGTCCTCCCATATTTTTGGTGTGGGTGTGATGAGGAGGACCAGAAAGTTGTCTTTTTTGTATTTATGTAACAAACTGACGTTTATGTAAATAAAGTGAAAGTGATTTTGTACTTTATAAAAGTGGGTCACTTAAGTGATGTATTTTTTAATTAATTAATTATTAATTGAGAAAAGTGCATCTATTGTGAACCATAGATCTCCTAATCTAATCCTAGCCATTGATTAGGTAGTTTCTTTGGTAGTTAGGGTTAGTTAATGAAAAGTAAAGTATAAAAGAAGACAGAGAGACAAATGAAGAACACTCACCATCAAAGAGGATTAAGAGAAAAATAAGAAGAAGAAGAAAGCTTCCAAGAAGAACTTGGCACATTTCCCAAGATATTTTTAGCAACACATTTCCCAAGACAACCAGCAAGAAGGCACGATTCCCAAGACAGTTTTGCAGCAGTTCGTACAATATGTTTTCCAACAGTCCGTATAGCACGCGTGGGCACAAAAATCGATGCAGAAGGTTCATAATTGATTGCACGAGTTGGGCACGATTTTCGAGGCAACATTTAATGCAGAAAAAGGATAGTCCTTACAACAGAATATGGCACGTATGAGGAAGGCCGTACAGCATGTCGTACACTGTTATGTGGGCATGAATTTTAAGGCAGCAGTTTGAAAAGATAAGTAGGGTTAATTTGTCTGTTTATGAGTGAAGGGAATTTCTGTGTTAAGAAGTTTTCGAATTCTTTTTAATGAAATTTTTCTCTTAGGGTTTTCCCCAAGTTTGTGGGGTTTTGCCCGGTCTTTGACCAAAATTCTTGTGTTCATCTTGCTTAAAGTTATTTTCAGTATTTGGGAGTACATTTTGAATTGTGGTTTTACTTTCAGAATTTCAAGTTAAAACCCTAGTTATCAAAGTGTTTGACAAAATGTGTGAATGAGCAAATTTCATATTTTAAAGTCAATTTTCTTCAACCATGAAACTGCTTGCATACAAGTCTCATTGTCTGCCCAAGTAGCACCACCGCCTCTCTGTAGCTAAGTCTGTCGCACGCCTAAGTGTTCAACCAACACTTAGACTCCAGCAAGAGCACCTCACCATGAGGCTAGCCTAAGGCAAAGATGCCTCCAACAAGGCCTGGCACATGCCTCTTCCTGACTTACAGATTTGCCACATCCGTTGCAAGGAGAAACCCCATAAAGCTTCTGCGCATGCTGTTGCCAAAGACAAGTGTGCCTTCCTCTGAGCCACCAGAGGAGGGCTGTTCCTACCGTAGACCCCAAAACAGTGCGAATTGCCTCCAACTAAACTTGCATCCCACTTGGTTGACTCTCTTGCCTCCATCCGTGTGCTATATATATATATATACGCGACATTCGCACGGGAGTGCTCTTGGCATGCACTCATCTAGCCGACCTGTTTGCAAGCCTTGCATGGAGTGCAAGTCACTTGGGTGCCCCACCAAGCCGACACCCACTTTGCCAGTCCGCACCCACCTTGGGCACACATCTGCCAGCATGCCCATCCTTGGGCATTTTTCATGCTAATGTGCCCACGCTCGTCTTCTGCAAGCGCCCACCTCCGCGTGGTTCCCGCTCAACCATCGCATCGTGTCAAGTGTGCCCATGGGCATTCCTTGCTGCTCACGCAAGAGCCCATCCGCCCACACTCAAGCCAACTAGCCGACAATATAATCTAAGTGTGCCACACCAACACTTTCCCTTGGTCACGCTACCAACCGAAGGGCCATACTCTAAGTGGTCCAGGGAACACCCAACAATCCTCCTACTCAAGGTCATTGCAGGTGAGCTCATAGGGGGCTCTGGTAGCATCAAGACTGAGAATGCCAATGACCATAACATCTGTACATTCTTGGGGAGATAGTGTGCCTGTGGGATTTTCCTCCTCCGTAGCAGGGTTTCTTCATTTGCAGCAGCTTCTTCTGATGGTTGTCTGACTTCTTTTGGTCCTACATAGTTGTTCACATTGCCGGGAGCATCACCATCAACTCCTATTGGTGATAAACTAACAACCACTACTTCTGCTATATCTTCTACCATTGCTAATGTTGCTCATTTTATTACCCCCTTGTTTGTTGTGGATGTACCCTTTTCCATATAGATGAGCGGGAGTTGGGACTCTCAATTCTGAAAGGGAAGACTTATGTTAGACATGAAATTGTAATTGTTTATTGTAAAATTTAATCATAAGAAAAAGGGGACACATGTCTTTATGTATTGCTTTATGTACTACGTAATTTGAATCTTGATCAGCAGGGAGATGTGTCCATGGTTGTTTGCCAACTTCCCAAACATTGTCAGTCAACTTCCCAAACATTGTCAGTCAATATACAGAGACATGTGGAACATACCCTGGTTGGAAATTCTCCAAATCCCCCTCTTATCTCAGGAGCATATTCCTTTGTTGTGTCTATGAGTATGATCATCTGTACAAATTGAATGATAATAATGAGAGCATAATTTATTTTTTCTGTTGACTTGATTGCATCCATTTGCATGCATTTTGTTAAATTCAGTGATACATGGGGATGTGTTCCTGTTTTCTGTCAAATCTACCCCTCAAAATATTATTAAAGATGATAATATCCGAGAGTTCCCAAAATGGCAAAATGCAGTCTAGGGATGGTGTCAGGGTCCCTCTCACTTTAAAGTTAGTGCCTTTCTGCCTCAAGGGTGGTTTTCTGAAGGATCCTTTAAAATTGTCGTATATAGGCAATGATCTTGTATATCATACGATCTTCAGTGAAGTCCACTTCAACTGTGCGGACACGATTCTTCAAATTTGCAAATTTCAGTTCTGATTTTTGTATGACCGGTGTGTTAATCCCTTGGGTGGAGAGATGCATGGTAGAAGAAACACAGACAAACACTAATCTACCGATGGGAAGTTCCACTATACCACCAAAGAATTAGCAGAATAAATTTCACTAGGGCAATGAAAACAATTAGTCCTACTGAAAGATAGAATTTCAGATCTGAATCTTTAAGCTTAGTGAGGGCATTCAGTACATGAAAGAATTCTCACATGAAAACCAAAACATTTCAATTGGCCAATGAAATAGGATGACTTCTTTTCTTCATTAATCAGAGCTGCCAATGAGTACAAAGTCTGAATATTATTAGAGAAACACTAATCTACTGATGGGAAGTTCAACTAAACCACCAAACAATTAGCGGAAGAAATTTCAACTGGGCAATGAAAACAATAAATACTACTGAAAGACAGAATTTCAGATTTGAATCTTTAAGCTTAGTGAGGGTATTCAGTACATGCAAGAATGCTCACATGACAACCAAAACTTTACCATTGGCCAATGAAATAGGATGACTTATTTTTTTCATTAATCAGAGCTGTCAGTGAGAATAAATTCTGAATAATATTAGACCACAATCCTTCCTAATCATAGAACCTAAGGGGATTTAATCACAACTTAGATTTCCATCCTTACACAATTCCAGGAGATACAATCTATAGTAGAATCATGCGATAGATTTGACATATGAAAGCACCCCGATTGTAGCCAAGAGATTCAGAACATGAAACTAATAATCATGGAAGAATGGATAGCTGAAGGATTGAAAGTGCATCAATGATTTCATCTGCCTGCCTGATCCCATCTTTTATGCTTGCCTCTGGTTCCTTGAAGTTACAAATTCGGTATGCCCTCTAAAATATCAAAGGTGTCTTTTTCAAAATCAGAAAAGCACAACACAAAAGATAAAAAAGCACTCCAAAACTAGGCCCCAACACACTTTCTAAATTGTTACATGCTGGTTGAGGAACAAAGCTTTTGACGTTTGTACACTTGAGTGTCCTAAAACAAGCCCAAAGGCAGTACCCTCATGCTGATTTAAGAGAATAGCAGCACTTCATATCCAATTTGACACACAAAACTTAGGAAAAACAATGCTTCACATCTGCATGTGCTATTTTTTGAAATAGGTTCCAAAACATCTCTTCAGTTGCTGATCCCAAAGTGCATCCCCTTGCCAAAATACCATACCAAAAAACTGCTATTCCCAGCCCTCATGGAATGCGGACTTGTAATGTTGAAGAAGGGATAAACTAGGGACTAATCCATGGAAAATTGAAGTGCAGCTTAAGTACAAGTTCAGGTATCATCCTATTTTCAACAACAACGGTGATGCATATCCTATTTTTAGCTGAAAAACAGTGCCTGACCACAATTTCATGAATTTTTGGGATCATCGTTCTTCATGCATCGACGTAAACACTATTTTTAGTGAATCTATTTCCAAAAATATAATGCCGCTTTTAAGCTAAAATAGGTGCTTCTTTTATTGCTGGTTTCACATTATTTTAACTCAACTTCTCCCTCAAAGAAAAGCACCAACTTTAGACCATTTTTGGCATGATGAATACACATATTGGAGTGCTGCCTTTAGTGCCACTCAATTTGCTGTACTCTGTACTATTTTTTGCAATGTTATCTTCCATAGGAATACTGCCATTTATTGCTGACAAGAGTGCACTTGACTTTCCGAGTGAAGGTAGAGTGCTGATTATGCTCTGAAAATAAGTGACTTCATCCACATGATTCTTTCTGCTAAATTTACCCATGAAGAATGCTAAACATGACTCAAATTTCTAGGCACAAATTCCGAGAAGAAGGGTGCTACTTCAGGTGCTTCATTTGGCGAACAAACTCCCCAAAACATGACTTTCCCAATGACCATCATTCTTGTCCTCCTTTGATGGTGCTATTATTCTGCTTTGGCACACCATGGTTAGCACTTGACTTCAAGATAAGATAACCATTACTTAGGCTTCTGAAAACTCGGCTTTCCTTGACCAAAACACCAATCCTTCTGCTGCTGAAAATTACCTGAGGGCTCTGGTAGCATCAAGAGTGGAAGAATTGATCCATCATAGGGCTGCTAAGGCCATGATACGTGACCAGGATTTGCTGATGTTTCTATGGGAAGTTGCATGCAATGCAACAGTCTACATCCATAATAGGTTTCCTCACAGGATTTTGGAGGACAAGATACCAGAGGAGGCATGAGTCCAGAGGTGAGCCATTTTTGCATCTTTGGTTGTTTAATTTATATCTATATATCAGTTGAGAAGAGGACCAAGTTAGATCCCTCCAGCAAGAAGGGGTTGTTTGTTGATTATAGTGAGACTTCAAAGGCCTACAAGATCTATATTTCAGGGGAGAGAAAGACAATGGTAAGCAGGGATGTAAAGTTTGAGGAAGACTTTGCTTCCATGGAGTCTCATGAGCCTATGCCAGTGACAAAGGATGAAGAGTGGGAAGCTTTGAAGGTTGAGACAGGGTCACCAACGAGTTTCAGTTCGGGGCAACCGTGTTTACGTTCAAAGGAGGAGCCACCAACTCCTACCAGTTATGTCAGGAGACCTCGATGGTTCACGCAAACATTGAGGGATGCGTAAGAGCATGTGGAGGCTCCTAGGAATTCACTTAGGGAGAGTAGATCTCCAAAGAAGTCTCTAAACTACATGGTGTTGATGAGTAGCATCATAGATCCCGAGCCTTCCAGTTTTCATGAGGCATTCAACCAGTAGGTTTGGGAAGATGCCATGGTGGAGTACACCTCCATCATGAAGAATGATGTTTGGGACATTATGCCTAGATCGGAGTAGAAATCAATAATGACTTCTAGATGGCTCTACAAGATCAAGCATGTGGTAGATGGAAACACAGAGAAGTGCAAAGTGAGGTTTGTGGCAAGAGGGTTCTACTAGAAAGAGGGAGTGGACTATGAGGGGACTTTTGCTCCAGTCGCCAGGTACACTTCCATTAAAGCAATGATGTCTTTAGTCTCCACTATGGGATGGAGGATACATTAGATGGATATGAAGACAATTTTCCTCAATGGGATAATTCAGGAAGAAGTGTACATAGAGGATCCTCATGGATTTGAGATCAATGGAGAGGAGCCCCATGTGTGCAGGTTGAAAAAGGCCTTGTATGGAATCAAGCAGGCACCGCGAGCATGGTATTCCAGGATTGATGGATACTTGTAGAGCATGGGATTTCACTAAAAGTGAAGCAGATCCCAACTTATGTTTCGTATCTGTTGAGGTGGATATACTTATTTTGGTGTTGTATATAGATGACTTGTTTCTTATAGGTTCAAAGCGTAATTTTTTCATAAATCTCAGATCCCAACCCGGTTTAAGTCTCTCTAGTACATATGTTTAATGCCTAGCCCAATCCTGTTGCTCGGATAACAGATAAGCATAAACAATAATCTGTAACTGGAAACACATGAGATTTATTTACTCTTTTAATCAATCACAATCACACATATAACATAGACACAAAAGTTTTTGGTCAATGTGACCTTGGAAAAACCCTTGCGGGAAAACTAGTGAGAGAGTAGAAGTATTTTATTATCTTTCAAAAGAAGTCCATAGATCTGATACACAACATTCACACAAACTTATCTTAGAAATCCGAGCCTTGGATTCCTGCTTGATCCTTGTTGAAGATATCCTTGGGATTTGAGGCCCCTCTTCCTTCTGATTGCCTTGGGATTCACTCCCTCTTCCATTGCTGCAAATCGCCCTCTCTGCAATTCTCCCTCTCTATCTTTGTTGATGAATTCACCCTCTTAGAATCAATCTCTGCAACCAATCAATCCACCCTCTTTGATCTCCAGATGAAGTGCGCCCTCTCTATCTCAGATCTGCACCCTCTCTTTGCCTGGAATGCACCCTCTCTATCTCAGAAGTGCACCCTTGCTCATGCATTGAGCCTCTCTTGTCTTCTCAATTGAATTGGTTCTCACATAACCTTATTCGCCCCCTTTTTGCCTTCTCAACTCTTTTTATCGTTTGATTACCTTTTTAGGGTTTCATGAAAAATTACACTTCCGCATTAAAAAATGCATGCATGCATTTTCCGCATGCAAACTTAAAAAAGAGTTTTGCTTCCGCATGAAGCAAGGTTAAGGGTCCAACACTTTTCCTATTTAACTTTTCAACACAAAGAAGCACATTGCAGGGTGAAAGGAAGATATGGCAGCTGAGTTTGAGATGAAGGACATTGGCACGATGCGTTACTTCTTGGGGTTGAAGGTTTGGTAGAGATCAATGGAGATCTTCCTTGGGCAAGGTAAGTATGCAGTTGAGATCTTGAAGAGATTTCTGATGGAGTATTGCAAACCCATGGTCACGCCTATGATCACTAATTTGAAGATAGTAATTACTTCAGATTCAGATATGGTGGATCCCACATTGTAGATGCAGTTGATAGGTTCCTTGATGTATTTGGTCAACATTAGGCCAGATATATGTTTTGCAGTGAACACCATGAGTCAGTTGATGGTGGAGCCGAGGCAGGAGCATTGGGTAGCAACAAAACATGTGTTCAATACTTGAGGGGCACAGTGGAGTATGGGTTGAAATATCTTATAGAGATGGTGAGGTGAGATTGTAGTGGTAACTCAAATTGGGCAAGCGATGCATTAGATAGGAAAAGTAGACTTCCTATGGTACTCAACTCATCAACCAAAAGTAGACTTCTATGGTACTCAACTCATCAAAGTCAGAGTATATGGCAACAAGTTGCTTGTAGGCTTATTTGATTAGGAGTTGGATCTCATGGTGATTTAATGTGATATTCAGAGTTGTATCTAACTCTGAGAATCCAATTTTTCATGATAGCTCCAAGCACATTGAGATCATATATCACTTCATAAGAGACAAGATTTAGAAGGAAGCAATGAAGTTCCAGTATGTACCCATGGATTAGTAGGTTGTTGATATTCTGATCAAGCCTTGAGCAAAAGGGAAGTTTGAACAAACTTGGATTGGTGCAGAATTCCTTCCTCGCTAACAGGGAGTGTTGATGTTTGTAGCTCGAACATGAACTTTTGCACAGGTTTAGTGTCAAACGTGCAAAAGTAGTCCAAGTCAAATCTATTTGTAATTCACTTTATTAATAAAGTGAAAGTCTTTTATTTAGCTATTGAGTTTATTTTTAATACTTAGGGATTTAGACTAATCTCAACCAAGATCTCATTGCGAGATCAGGGTTTTGGTAGATTAGGTCTTCAACTTGCTTATAAAGGTAGGTCAAGTTAGAGGGTAAAGACACATTCATTCTTTGCTCAAAGATAGTTTGGTTGGAAGGTGAAGAAACTCATCCGATGAGCAAAATTAGAGCATTGGAGAGGAGCTTGGTTCAACAACCAGACGGATTTCAGTGAGTAGGTAGCAGCGGCAACAGATCCGTACAGTGGATCCCTATAGGTGTACGGATCAATACAAATAGGTCCATGCAAGTGTATAAACAATCCGAGCCGCAAGCAACAAGCATTAGTCTGATTTCTTGGTTTTGGTTAGGCAGATTTCCTCAGTAAGTGTGCAGATTTTGCTTTGTTTGAGTGCACCGTACAACTGTTAGTTTTGTTAGTTGTGGAGGTTTCCTTGTAAGCTTTGATGTATTAATGAAAAGCTGATTTGAAGGAGTAAATTGTTTGTGTACTATGTTTATGCTTCCGCTGTTCATTTTCTAGCTATATGTGTGAATATTGCTATGTGAAGAATTTAATTTTTGCAAATTTAATAATTGTTTATTTTGTTTGAGAACATAAGGACAACATTTACCTAGGGTTAGGAAAATTCACATAGTTAGCTGTCCAATTAGAGATCTCAGATATTTTTTATATGGCTAGATATAATGGCTTCAACAAACATCTTGAATCTGAATCAATGTTATGGGAGCTGGACCGGAATTGGAAAAGTTGGCTGGTCCGACCAGTCTTGAGGCCATTCCGGTCTGGTTCAAGGTTTCAGATCGGTTCTGTACATGAACTTTCCAGTTTTGTACCTAAACTGGTTGGTTTTGCACTTGAACTTCCCAGTTTTGTACCCGAACTGGTTGGTTTCGCACTTGAACTTCCCAGTTTTGTACCTAAACCGATCGGTTTTGTACGGAATCAGCCTTAAATGCTTGAACCAACCAGTTCTGTAAGGAACCAGCCTTAAATGCCTGAATCGATTGGTTTTGTACGAAATTGGCTGGTTTTGAACAAGTCCGTAAGCCATGGTTTTGAACATGAAATTGTTAAAAATAAAAAGGTAAACCCTAGACCCTAGTAATCATTGGTAAATTAAACGGTAATATTAAATTCTTAAAGTAAAAGTGACATTCACCTTATCTCTCATTTATTATTTGACATTCTCCTTATCTTTCATTTTCTATCCTTTTACATATATTTGTAACATTACCATTAATTGTTTTAGGATGTTTGAGAGTGGTTCCAACCTCATCGGGCTTCATATGGAAAAAGTAGAATTTTAGATCCCATTCAGAATTCGACAGACTTAACGGTTTTCAGGATTTTAGGATGGCAATGTTTTCACTGGATTCTACCATGTATGAGGGTATGGGATTGGAATTTATTCAAGCACATCAACCCCTCTATTTACCTTGATGTTGGTGGTGTTGATTACGAACTCCTCCGTCATGACCTTAAACAAAAATGTACCCTTCACTCAAGCAAAATCACTTATTAAGCATGGAAGCTTTTTCTACGTTATTTTAATGCTTGGATTATGAAGTTTCATCAAAATTGTAGGGTGTTGACTAATGTCCTCGAAGGATCAACTTCGATTTTTGAGGTAGAGGCAAGGGCTAGATCCTAGAGGAAGGGGGCACATTGTGCTATTGATGATAGGATCCCAATATAGGCAATTATTTTGATGATATGTAGTTATTTGTTCTAGCATGAAGTTTTTTGGGCTGTAGAGGCCATTTAAAGGTTATTTGTTTATGTATTTTGGGTCAGATATGGGTTGCACTCAATTCATATTTTAGTTATATGCACCCTTACTTGTGTATAATGGTTTGGATTCATGAAAAACTTTGCATATTTGTGTATAATGGTTTGGATTCATATGGATGCACATGAATAGATATGTTTTTTTATGAAAATTTGAATATTTAATCTATTTTTTGGTTGATCGGTTTTTTGGTCTGTCTTTTTTTATAGTTCTGGTCCGGTTCAGATTTTTGGGTTTGAACAGGACCCGTTTGATGATCGATCGGGTTCTGATAACATTGATCTGAATAACTGTAGCTTCAAAGAAAACTTTGCAATAACTACTTGTGCTCCAAATAGTTTATTCGGATTGTCCTAGATTACCTTGGATGATTTTTCCAAATCTATATGATGCAGTTTAGAGTCTCAGAGAGCAAGGCCAGTAATAACATTGGCTTTGTTGTCTCTGCTTTGCTATTCCAATAGTTTATTTGGATCTGTCAGTGATGGCTCAGCCCTGTTTACAATTCCCCATAGGTTTTTGTTCATTAATTGCATCTGAATTTTTTCCTTTCCATGTGTTGAAATTGAAACCAGAATATTTCTATAATGGCATTTCCATGGTTTTATAGCCAAATCTATTCACATAGACTAATTTTTGCCACAAATTGGGAGAACAGGTAGGAAATACACAGATCTGCCTCTATTCTGTTGATGATCTTGCTGACAGAATGGTGTTTTATCCTAAGATGATAAAGATAAGTGATAGATGCTGAAATCTAGCCATAGAAATCAAAATATAACCACAAAGCCTGTTAATTCCGTATCGTATCTGTTAAAAATAAATTTAACCAACAACTAAAACCTCTGTAAAAATACCTTTATGTTGAACTGTACGAATTTCTGGTTGAGTGGAGATCATACCATTGACTGTATGTCAGACTCCAGAGTACGAGCTGTATAGCTGAATCAGAGTTATATGACTGGTTGGAACAAATTGTACGGCAGTGGTGGAAGCAAAATGTACGGAGATGACTGAGTAAGATTGTACAGTGGCAGAATTTGTACAGAAAAACTAATTTGCATAACAGTAGAGTTGTACGGCTGGCTAGTGGCTGTATGGCAGGAAAAAAATTCATATGGCAGCAGCCTCAAAATGTTTTATGGCAAACTTAATATGGTAACGGCCTCAATTCCTATTCACGTCTTTCTGATTCTCGAGATCATCTTGTGATGCAAAAGAAGAGCATACATAGCGGATTAGTCCTAGGTGCTCTCCCGCTTTGATACCATATTACAAAAAACTAGAAAGTTAGAAACCCTAACACCTGCCAGAGATACACACAATAACACAATATGGTATTATGAGTAACTGGTGCAATTTTTACAATGGAGTTTACCTCCTTATATATCATATATCATTGTCCACTGAGCAAGTCATTTCCATTTATGAATGTGCGACAGATCGCTTTACACAAAAAGTAAACTTGAGCCTATCCTAAAGTCATAAGGTGGCTTTATTACATAGTAAGCCTTGTATTCTAACACACAGATATATCAAACTCTTCTATATGTTTTCTCCATTCTTCCATACTAATAGATCTGACATGCCTTACATGCCCCTTGATGTATTGATTCTAATATATTCTCTATTCACGTTGTCTGTCTATGATTAACAGATCCATGAACACTAATCATTAATCCAATGTTTTTCTTACTTTACCGCCTTCAGTATTTTTATGATGGTTGCCTCCCATTCTTGTGAATGCAGCTAAATACTGTGCCTAAACTATATATTTTCTTCTTTGATCCGTATTTATTTCAGGATGCTAATGGAATGAATGCGCTTTCCTTTAGACAATGGCAGTGACACTTCTTGTTATAATTCACACCATTTAAATGGCATACATGTAGCCTGATTTGTTTTGGTTTCTCTAATAGCTTTTTGGTCTTTATATTACCATGTAGAAGCATATTATAAACAATGGCTACATGTTCTTCAACATAGTTATTAAAGTATGTAATGAAACCAGCAAATCACATGAAAACATGCCAGCATTGAAGACAATTTAAAATAGACGAGAGAGGTGTTAAAAGAGGTTGAAAGCTTTGGGAGAAAGAGCTAGTGCTTGTAAAAATGCCATCTGTTATTTTGGCTCCTCATATATATTACCAAAAAGGTGAGCTGAAGTCCGTTGGAAGCAAGAGATCTCCTCTAAATTGTCCAAATTAATTACAGAAACTAGAGGTTGGCTTCTGAGATGATTGTTGTTTGTAAATATGCCAGTTGGATCTATAGTTAATTTGGAAGTGTCTTTCATTTTCATCAAAGCAAAGTTATATGTATATCTATATCTATATATATATATATATATAGGAAAAACATGCTTCTTTTGTGCTCGATCATCATAAAATCATCAATTTCCAAAATTGAAGCAACATGAAGAAGGTTGAATGAAAAAATGTGGATTTGTTCCCATGTTCCAGTTTTAGAGTACATCACATAAACATGTACATATGTTTGTATATACATAAGTGTGGTGTATAATTGTGTGTACATGCCTATACCGACATATACGAGTAAGCTTTCCCGTGAATTGTTCTACTGGGACAAACATATACCCTTAACAGTTTTGTGGGGAGAATTTAGCCATTATGAATGGTGGTAATGATTCATTAGAAGACAAAGTTACGACTTCCAGGTAAATTTAGATAAGCGAATATGAGAAGATATATATTGAAGACATGAACGGATTTCACTTTGCTAAATTATCAGTTCCAATCTAACATAAAAGTTCTTTTGAGTAGATCAAGGTTGGATACAAACCCATATTCTGAGTCATTGGAATGATGGCAGTAAATTCCTTGTCTCTAAACTATGCCTTTTCAATGTCAATGTTTCTTGCATTGATAGTTCCTCTTAGGAGCAATGATAAATCATAAACATATTATTGATCATTCCTTTAAAGGAGCAGAATCTGTGCAGGTGTCAAGTCAGCAGTAAGCTGAGATTCCAAAATGTGATAATTTCCTGATGTTGGGGTATTAATATGCCGTACTTTCTGGAAGTGGTCACAAAAAATGTTTTTTATTGGTAGCTCTGTACAAGGAAGAATGCTTATGTACTCTTTTTTGACTTTGTTTCAAGCATAACAGAATTGTTAAACATGCAAGATAAACGTGACAGCTTGCTGCAATGCTTATTTGAGAATATTATCTTCACAAATAGTAGTGATAGCTCTTCCAATGATGTTTACATACTCCCAAGCAACTATGTGAAGGTAATATTTCTCATTTTTGGAAAAGCCTACATTGACCAGGGTCATTCTAAATATAATTGGATTCCTGATTGTGTAGGTTGCATGCTCTGGTTATATTTGGAACTCAGTATATATTAGCATATCTTCAGTATTGTCTTCAATGTATTCTTTTTGACTTTGTCAAAGATCTTTACCAAATCAAGAAACTAAAAGTACAATGCATTCTGGTGTTGTCGGCTGTCTTTTCTCTTTTATTCCATTAATGTGAAGATGGAGTTTTATTTTCTGGACTGATAGTTGGCTCTTGTTGTGTTCTATATTGATCACTACATTTCAAATGATGTTATCCTCCATGAAAAACAGAAAAAACATAAATATCAGAGGAATGGACGTAAATGGCATCATCGTCTGCCCCCCATACACACGCAGGCATTGGATGCACTCCCTTAGGATTCCTTTGGGACAGCTCTGGGTGGGATCTCATAGATTTTGGGTGGAGACTGACCATCATATATCACGATCTGAGAGGATCTGCCAGGTGTGTCACCTGAAGGAGCCAGAGACAGAGGCACACCTCATTTTTAGGTGCCCCCTATAATATGAGACCAAAGGACATTACCATTGCCTCTATAGAGATGCGGGGGGGTTCCCTCTCGACTTTCTTTCGACATTAGGACCAGAGATTTCTAACCCTCTTCATTAGAGATGTTTTCAGCTACATATCTCAGTTTTTACACACCCTGCCTTGCCTTGGGATGACTCAGAGCGGAGCAACAAGCGACGAGCTGAGTGCTATAGTACTTCAGATAGTAGAGTGGTGAGACCTCCTATCTCCCTTCAGCCTCTTCCTTTGGGAGATCGATTGATATCTTTGAGACCGGCTGAGAGGTGTTGAACAACACATCAGTACACACACACCTAGAGCGTAAGAGGGACTAGCTCTCGGTAGAACCGGTGCAGGGCGTCTCCCTCTCGTTGGATGCCTTCTCGGCCTCGGCGGAGCAGTCAGGGATATATCTAGAGTTTTTTTTCCTTTGGCCTCAGATGTTAGGAGTATTCCTCGCTCCTACATCCTACCCAGGATCGTCTAGCGAGACACCTCATCAACTCCAGAGGACTTCGATAGTGATAGCGATCCAGTGCCTCAATCGCCCCCATCTTCGTCGATTATTAGAATCAGACGTTTTTTACTTCATTGGCCTCATTGTTTGTCTTCTCCTACATCACCATGCCTTACCATGGCTTTATAGTTTATACATGTTTATGAGGACGTCTCACTGCTTGTATCTTTCTTTCTTTATTTTACTGTATATTAGGTTTTGCTTCGGCATTTTCTAGGAGTTCTGCTTGCACTCCCACATTGTACTTATACTATTTGTATCCTTTATTGACCTACTTTTGTGGTCATTCGTTGGACATTAATATAATTATATTATCTTATCTAGTGAGGAGCACTTAAAATTATTGCCCATCCTATCCATAATTTTGTCATCATGAATGGGAAAGAAGGTAATTACTTGCCTTGCAGTAAAACTATTCAAATGAGGAAAGTTAAATTGCCAAGGTAAATAAAGCATGATTTAGTTCATAGTTGAAAAAATCGGCATTGGCAAAAAATCGGCAATGGTATGGAATACAACTTCTTGGCAACATCGGAAAAAAATTTGGAAAAATTGGCAAACCGCGACAAGCATTTAAAAATGCAAAATTTGTACTTTAATAGGGTCAAAATTTGCTTGCCAATTTTTCCCCTATTTGTCGATTTTTCTAGATTTTTCTCAAATTTTCCTCATTTTTCTTGATTTTCCCTTTTTAAAATTTTTTTCTCGATATTTCTTGATTTTCCTGATTTTTGTCGATTTTTGCTGATTTTTTCCCGATTCTTCCTAGTGCCTGATTTTTTTCGGCCCAAAAAATTGGCGGCGAGAAAAAATCACGATTTTTCGGGACATCTGTGGCTTCAACAATCCAAGTAGGGGTCCCATGCTGGGTCAATGTGAATAGCAAATGGAGATAAAAAAATCAGCGTTAGCAAAAAATAGGTGAGGGTCTGGAATACAACTTCTTGGCAACATAGGCAAAAAAATTGGGAAAAATTGGCAAACCGTGACAAGCATTTAAAAATGCAAAATTTGTACTTTAATAGGGTCAAAATTTGCTTGCCAATTTTTTCCCCTATTTGCCGATTTTGCTTGATTTTTCTCGATATTTCTCGATTTTCTTGATTTTTTCCTGACTTTTGTTGATTTTTGTCGATTTTTGCTAATTTTTCCCGATTTTTGCTAATTTTTCCCGATTTTTCCTAGTGCCTGATTTTTTTCAAAAAGAGTGATTTTTTTCGGCCCTAAAAATCGGCAACTAGAAAAAATCACGATTTTTCTGGACATTTGTGGCTTCAAAAATCCAAGTAGGGGTCCCGTACTGGGTCAATTTGAATAGCAACTGGAGATGAAGTTGGAGGAAAGTAGCACACTGCTATATAGATGTCTCTAGGTAGTAGAGAAAGCTTGTGAATTTGAATCCACATGAATCGGGCAAACTCTTGTGAAGAAACCATTGAAACCCTCCCCTGAAGAGAGTCTTTGGTTAGACAAGCGACCCCCCCTGAACCTATGACACCTCTTGAAGCTCTGGTCTCTTGCCTGCAAATTGAAATCCAGTGGCATCCTGCTATGTCTGGGAGAGGATGGATTGGACTAGCATGGGTATTAGTGATAAATAGGATGTTTGATAAGCCAAGAGAATCATAAATCATACCCGACGATGACCAAAAATCTCCATTGTTGTTCTAGCAACCTATTGATATTTCGGTGCACTGTTGCCTCTACCAATGGGCCCGTCATTTGTAGAACCCCGAGCAAGACCATCCTAGAGGCGGGGAATCTCGAATGACAACTCTAAGATCTCTGATAACTGCCCATTTCCTTGCTTGTCGTGTCGTTGCAACTTGCTCCCTGGAGCATTTAAGCTCCGCCACTTGGGATCGAGTGAGATCTTCATCAAGGAAAATGTTGTCGAGAATAGAGAAAAGCTTCCACTTGGTTCGAAGGGCTTGAAGGCGGTCATCTGCAATTTTGAAGCAGAGGAAAAGTGTGGAGTCAGAGCCAAGCCAGGCTCTTTCAAGAGTAATCTTTGGGAGATCATGGGTATTGCAGAGGAATGTGGTACTAGCCTATAAGGGGTCCTGTGGTAAAGAAGGTGAGGTGAGCCTCCCCCACTTTGAGGTTAAGCTCTTGAGCATGCCTAGTGTTACAATGGTACTAACACCAGCGTACCTGCAAAGGTGCCCCAGGGAGAGGGTGTCTTTTTCTGACCAGGAGGGGTGTTTAGCCAACTCATTTTGAGGGTAGGGGCATGGCCAGACCCTCTGGCTTCTCTTTTGGAAGTACTATGGCTTAATGGCATCGTTGACTGCCTCATGAAAGGGTTTGAAACCCTGAGGTTGGTGTCCGGGGCTTCCAGGGGTGGGTCACTGGGCCACATGACCTCGACCTTGTTATATCACTCCAGCGACAGGTTCTTCAGCACTGAGACACACTCTTATCTCCCAGAGTACCTCCAGCACCCTCCTGGTCCTCCAGTTCAGCAACGCCCTCCCTTTGGGCCCTCCTTCAGAGGATGACGTCATCCTCCTGGGCAGATTGTTTGCTTGCTAAAAGGGGGGGGGGCATTGAGGGTTTTCATCACTGTTGGGGTTAGTTGGGGAATGACGACCACCCCTGCACAGTCTGGCCTTTAGTTTCGTCAAAATTGGCCTTGTTTAGCATATTTTTGCACCTAGGGGGAAAAATACCCCAGGTAGCCTACAATAGGCCATCTTTAGATTATTTTATATTATTTTTGTTATATTTTTAAGTTGACATTTTTAAATATTAAATTGTCCTTATTTTGTGTAAAGTGAGTGTGAGATCATATAAATAAGATCTCCTCACTTCATTTTTAGACATCAACTTTTGGGACAAGATCATTATGTTTGCTATTTGCCCTAGATAGGGCTCTTTGAAGGGATGCACTCTCCTTGATGAAGGTTATTTTGCAAGTTTGAAGCATTTCTTGGAAGTTTTACTATTGTTCATGCCATTGCTAAGGTGAGGCTAGAGTTGTTTGCTTAACACATGCACTTGGAGGTATCTATACTTTTTTGTTTGATGTTTCTTAGTCAGCTTGTATGAAGGTGATGCTTGTTAAGGTTGGATGGAAGCCATTCTTGCTTCATTTTGTCTTGATTTGCATGTCATTTTCGTCATTGATCACCATTGCATTCAAGCTTGAGCTTTAGGTCTTCAAGTCTTGCTAAGCTAGGCTCCCTCTACGAATCTTTGAGATTTTGGAGGTAAGCCCTATTTTGCTAAGCTTGCCAAGTACCATCTCAAGGAGGGTTGCTCCCCTCATTGATGCCCTAGGTTTGATGAGTAGTTGTCCTTTTGAAACCCTACTTGTTCAACTACATCTAAAACCCTAATTTCTGAGTTTGTGTGTTTGTAAATATTCTATTAGCTCATTTTTTTGATTTTTGGTAATTTAGGTCTGAATTTTGTTTTGTATATAAAAACAAAACCTTAAAACCCTGAAAATTCATAAAATTTCAAAAAATCATTTTTTTGGGCCATTTTAGGGCCTCCCAAAATTTTTGGCCCTATAATTTCAGCTCCTAAAATTTCGGGCCCTATAATTTCGGGCCCTACTTCCTCTCTCCATCTCCCTCCTTATCCCTATCTCCTTTCCTTCCCTACCCTTGGCCTCTTCTTCATCATCCTTCCTTCCACTGCTGCTCCCTTTCTTCCTTCCTACCGCAGCTCTAACTCATCCTTTCTCATCCTTCATAGCCCTGTTCCTACCTTTTTCTTTACCTTCCTTAACCCCTTCTTTGCCCTATCCGAACCCCTTCACATCACCATGCACAGGTCTGCGATATAAAATTGCCGACCCTGTGTTTTTGCTTCCTCCTTCTGCTGCCCTAAAACACACAGAGGTTAAAAAAAACATTCATTAAGTTAATATCTCATAATTCATCTTGCATAAAGCGAAATCTGATATCCATTCTACTTGGTATTGTTTTGCAAGTTAATCATTTATTATTGACGCTCAGAAGTCTGATTTTTGTATGCATTTGAAGTTAATTTCTGTGTGACTATAACTCTGAGTGTGAACCTACAGCAGATCTGGAAAAGGCCTCCTTTACATTGGCTTAACATTTAATGTGAAGGTTGTTTCTTGGCCTTATTAAAGTTAATTGAACAAACATTTAGTGCTGGTGACTCATCCAAGTTATTCATGATCATCTATGTTGAATGCTGAACTTACAGTGACAATTAAATGATATTCAAAGGTTAGTTAGCATTACAAGGGGTACTTTATGCCACAGACCTGGAAGTGATCAAGCAAGGTAGATACATTCGATAGTTATTACTGGTTGGTTATAGGTGATCATTGGTTATAGGGTCTCCTAAATGTTTGACACTTATGATGTTATTAATGACCTTTACACACTCCATAATTTACAACTAAACTTGACTTATATTCATATGTTCTACTTTACTTACAGCTGGATATATCTTGTCAATGACACATCTTTGCATATACCTAATTGATGAATAAAACGGATATTTCGTTGCTTTATTGAATATGTGTCTTGTTGACTAGTCTTTGCATCATTTCACTTATTCACTTCTGCTGTTATAATTACATCTGATTGGTGAATGATATTGGCAACTATCACATACATTGCATATTGGATTAGTAGTTTGTTAGCAATATAGTCTTTTGATCCAATATTGGTTATAATACATGCGCACATGTTTCCTACATTTTCTTGGTAAAGGATCCGAGCTACATTTGGTGGATGGTTATTATCCCTTGACCCATTACACGCTTGCATGCTTACACATTCCATTGAACGATCTAAGTGGACTACTGATTTTGATCACATCTTTTGCACTCACTAGCATTGATCATAATATTATTGACTCCATTTAGGCACTGGTCTAACTATAAGATTGCATAGAGAATATATTCTGTAGTTGTCTTAGTGTTCTTACAGGTGTCTTTAAGGATACTTCTCCTTGGAGGTTTCGACTTCCGAAGAAGTTAGAACGATGACCGAGGTGACATTGGGTCACTTTTCTTATTTGTGCTTACTGGGAATTAGCCCTGCTAATTTGCCCGGTAACACCTACCATGCTCTTTAATAAGCTTGGTTTGTACATCTTCCTCAACTGCTACCTTAGGGGGGCCTTGTCTTTTCCTCGAACAATGTGTTCCCATGATTTAATGTGGGTTTCTGTTTCCTGCTCGAATGTGGCTTGTTGATTTTGGATTTTCTTTGTGCTTGTTTTTTAGGTCAAGTATCTCTGCATGAAAAGCGTTGTTTGGTGGGTGAAGAGCCTCCTTCACTTTAAGTTTGTATAACAATTGCTTAAGGGCCAAGTTTTTTGATTTTACCTCGGAAACTCTTTTAGAGAGTATGCAAATTTTATCTACATGTGTTCCATAGCCTTGGCAAAATTGTGGACTTGGGCTATTAGAAAAACTGGGTCTGTTTGAAGTGTTACCAAATTGTCTGAGCCATCATCTGTTGGATTAGAACCTACATGCCCACTCTACAGGTTTCCAAACTGCTTTCCCTTGTGTGAATTACACATTGAATTTGGCATGTTGTCGCTAGTCATTGTGCTTCCTGAGATGTCGAGAACTTGGTTAATTACCTCGTGGATCAAGGGCGTGAAGAGTAGAGGAGAGGAAGGGGGCGACGTAGATAGGAGGGGGGTCAGCGAGACAAAGAGGAGGGGGATAAGGATGAGAGGTGAGGGGGATGGCAGAGGGAGAGAAGGAGGGTAGAGGAGGAGAGGGGCGATGGGAATGATGGAGCATGGGTTCCCATGTCATAGAAATCGCGGTCAACGATGGTCGACAGTAGGGTCGCCGACGGGAGTTTGCGTGAAGCATGAGAAAGTTTGCAGGCGGGGGGAGTGTCGATATGGGCACTGGCGTTGACGCGTGAGGTCGACGTGGAGAAGGGAAAAGAGAAACACACAACAGAAACACTGGCGTGGGTGCAAGGAGTAGACACGAGAACAAAGTCGACGTGGGGTTCGAGCTAGTCCAGAGAGGGGAGTTTTGATAGGGTAGGCAGGTTTGAGTTGGTCCCGACAGGGCAAGCTGGTCACAGCAAGGAGGGCAGGAGAACAAAGTCGGTGCGTGGATCTTCGAGCCGGTCTTGAGAGGGTAGCCTCGACATTCCCCCCTTTAAATCCCCTGGGCGGGTTCGAGCTGGTCATGGGAGTTGAGATAGTCATGGGAGCTGGTATGTTAGACGGACAATTGCAAAATCACTAATCCATTGGAGGGTTCGATCTTGAGCATCAACTTTGCCTGAAGAAGGAACATTGTTCTCAATTTAACCTACTATATCTTTAGATGCTTTTAAATCATTGGGGGCCTTGTCTCTTAACAAAAAGCCAAAGTTTCCCTCAAATGCATTTATGTAGTAAAGAAAAATGGCACCACCTTGAGGTTTAATTGCTTTAGGAGAACATGCCAAAAAGAGAGGTGCGCTAGCCTTAGAAGCTCATGTAGACCAAGATAAAAAGTAAAATGATCATGTTTGAACCCTTGTTCTTGTTTCAAATGAGAGGGAGGTGCTCTTTATTTATATGGAGCAACATAGCCTCTTAACTTTAGATCCTACCTTACCAAAAGAAAAAATATTTTGAAATTAGGGTTTGTCACACACAAGCCAGGGACTAAACCACAAGATGGCATAAAATAACAATAAAATGATGCAAATTGTAATGTTTCGTTTTGATAAACCTGGAACAACTGACATGCGGCGCATGCGAGCCATAGCTCAAGAGCATGCAAGCATGCATGCATGCAAAAAGTGAGATGCATGCAACTCAACCGAAAAATAGAAGAGTAAAGCGACTTAGGTATACAAAAGTTAGGGCATGCAATGTCAAAGTTATAAAAGAAGGATAAAGTGAGTTACTCGGTATCCATTGTTATTATTGATCATTGAGATTCGTGTTAAGAGCTCTGAGAGCCATTTAGGGTTGAGGGCGATTGCCCTAGCCAAATAGGTGACTTCGGTAGCGAAATCTACCTACCCTAGACATATCCAAGGATAGATCACCTAGATCTATCATCATACTTCAAAGGAAAGAAATATTGACGAAGTCTCAAACCAAGCATTGGATTCTCACATTTGGGTTCATTTGATTAGTTTATGGAGGATTCAAGCTTCAAAGAATAACTTGCTGCAGAGACAGTTTGAAGAATCCAAAGATTTTATGAATTTTGGAAGCTGCTACAATAATCCGTACCGCTGCTACAGTGACCTGTACTGCTGCTACAGTGATCCACTGCTATAACAGTCATAAATCATCACTTAGGAAACACAGAGAAGTTCAGAATGTGCATATAAAGAATGTTGATGGCAACATCCATTTCCGGACTTTATAATAAAGAGAAATCTGCTGATACAACCATGAATTACTAATTATATATCAGCCCATGCAAGAGAGAATTCGTGTGACTGTAAAAGGGCAGTGTATGACCTATCTGAAGATTGGTAAACTGAGAGGGATTCACGAATTACACATGCAATATTTATGAAGTTGCAAGGCAAGTCATTCATTCATTATCGAGAGCTGTTAGTGCATATTGGAGTTCATACTTAGCCTTTGGAGGCATCCTTTCTTGGACAGCATACTCCTTACAAGCTACCTATTCAAGATCAACTTTCTTATAAGCTGCTACAGCCATCTTCCTCTAATTGTATTCGCTGCTACAGGTCAGATGTATACACCTTTTGAGAACTGATATTTTATTAAACAGTTGAAGGCTTCTAAACTGGGAGTTGTCTATCAAAGCTGAGCATGCACCTTCTAGTTGGGCATTCTACTCATACAATATTCAGCCCTCTACTATCTACATCACTCTGAATATATAGATCAGCAGCTACAGCTGTCAGTACTCCAATCTCATCATTATGTAAAGGTCAGAAATATGCCCCTCTGTTCTATGGTTAACATTGATTGATTTGTAGTAATTTATATAATCAGTTTTGCATATACAGTCTACATATCCTACCAGTCTTCTCAAGATTGATACTCTTGGATTCATGATATTTGTCAATGGCATGCAAATAGTCTTTGAGTAACAAACTATCACATGAAACATTTCAAATAGCCAATGAGTCAAATAGCAGCTACATAAATGCAAAGGAAAAGACACATATATTAGACATAATTCCTACTTGGAATCTTACACAAATGGCTTCAACAAAGTGAGATGTTAAGCCTAAAGGAGGACGTCATGACCCGACTAACCCCAACGATGTGCTTGTCCCTCAACGTCTTCCTTTATAGCAAGGTAAGGCTTCCTTCAAAGGATGATGTCGTCATCATTTTTGCACATGGAGACCAAGGGGAGGGGTAATACATCAAAAGCGACGTACAAGTGGGCATAGATGAGGTGTGAAAAAATGGGTATGACAACCCTTACACGTGCAATCACCTCTACATAACATAAACACAAGTGTGGCTATGAGCCCTTGAGCCATGTGTCCTAATGGGTTCATCCCAAGGTGCACCAGACACCCACCCTGGGCATAAGTGCTCAACATGATGGGGGACTTCCGTCCATCAAGGGGTGGTCAATAGAGTCACTAGGCCAACACTCCTTGAAATGAAAACCAAGAGGACTTGCCATGAAGAGACCAAGGGTCTTGAGCCTTGCTAGACCAACACTTTTACATAAGAAAGCCCAGGATTGGCCTTTTACAATGGCAAAAGACCTCCTCATTCTGGTACATCTTGAAGGGCATGCTGTAGACAATTTGAGGTGTAACAGAGAGGAAAGAGCAAACAAAAACCCAACACAGTTAACTTTGCTCTTATGGCCAATGTTCAAGAAGTGTTTGAGCCATAGGTGTTCGATGAAGCTAAAGGGAGACCTAGAACTGAAAGGGAGAAGGCCATGATTGCTGAACATGAAAGTTTGATGAAAAATTAGACTTGGAATCTCACAACACTTCCACCAGGGAAAAAAACCCATTGTTTGCAAATGGGTGTACAAGGTCAAGTACAAGGAAAATGACCCACTTGACAAGTACAAGGCGTGGCTGGTAGCTAAATGGTTCTCTTAATGAGAAGGCATTGATTATGGGGAGACCTTTGTTCCTACAACAAAGATGAGCACCATCTGCCTAGTTCCATCCATGGTAGCACAGCGTGGTTGGAATGTCCATCGGATGGACGTGAAGAGCGCCTTCCTCAACAGAGATTTGGAGGAAGAGGTCTATATGTATCAACCACTGGGGTTTGAGGTTTTAGCGAAGGAGCACTTTGTTAAAGTAGAACTTAGCTTTACATAATGGTCAATTAGATATGAGACTTAGGCTTTAATAGTCACTTTAGTATTTATATTATTTTGTGCTTTTATGCTTTATTGTATTTCTCGGTCTATCGCACATTCATAAAGTGGATTGACTCAACCTCATTGTAACCTTATATAAAAAAGCTTTCGCTTCCTCATCTATGCAATACATTATGATAACTCTTATGAGTTACTTCTTGGTTTCTTTATGTGCTTGTTTTTCGTGATATGGTATCAGAGCTCAGTTAGAGCCTCGAAGATGTGGAGGGTGTGAAGACATAGAGACTGCTGTTGGCAGAGATGGATTGAGGGATCGCTAGCGTAGCACATCAAAGAGGCGAAAGGGTTTCACTGAAACCATGTACAGTTTTGATTTTTCTTTCATTTTGAAGCAACGTAATTGTATAGAATCATATAGATTATATGGATTAGTACGATTGTACAAATCGTATGGAACTGTATGATTGTACAGACTATACTGAATTGTATGGACTATATGGACGAAAAGATTCATTCAAAATTTTGTTTAGTCCAAGATTCACTTATATGTTATTAGGAGTCCATCTAACCTTTCCATGATAATGGCGATACTTCTTTGTCTTATTTTCCATGATAATGGCGAGCCTTGTTCTGCTTTATTGTAATCCTCCTTTCTTTTTTGTATGCTCCCAAAATATAATTCAAATCCTCACCAATTAGCCAAGGTAAGTTCCCAATCTAATTTGTTTCTTCAGAGATTAGTCTCTGACAAACTAGCTTTAGCAATGCTTGATTAGGGCCATAGACATTTGTTGTAACGAAAGTTAAATTCCAAATTCTGGAAGACATTTCGAACCATCCAACTTATTCTTGTTTTGTCTCCATTTTACTTGGATTGCACCAGATCAGTAATCCTCCTGCTCTTCCTTCCACTTGTTTGTACCAACCCTCTGCCTTGGGGCACATTTCTCTTCTTGCTTTCACCACATTCCCTACTGAGAGTTTGGATTCTTGGATGAGAACTATATCTGGTTTTTCCATTTGGATTTTCTATTTTTTGGGATTTTTTTTTTGTTTTCAGGCCCCATGCCTCTGACGTTCCATGATATTTTCTTCATTTTTTCATCCTAAGAGTGGTCTTGTCTCCTAAACTGTTAACAAATTTGGATGGATACCAGGGGTTCCCCTGGTGCCTTTTGTGGGGATATTTCTGCTTTTTGAAAATATGGGTGTCATTTAACAACCTTGGAAAGGAGTTTTTAATTTCTTTCTGAATTCCTTCAACACAATTACTTGACCTTGTTCTTGTAGTTTTTCAACGTTTCTTTTCTTGTCTCTGTTTGATTTCTGCCCAAAATCTGGCTTTGAAGGTCTGTTTCTAGTATGGGTAGGGCTCAGAGGGTTTTCTGGTCTGTCCTTTTTTTCTTTAACCTGGGTCAGCTCATGATTCCCAGTTTCTACTGACAGGAGTTCCCCTTGACTGTTAAGAGATTTCCCAGGGCTTTCTTCAGAGTCTTCATATAATATACTCTCTTTCGCTGGATGGGTGATGAGTTTGGTACAATAATTGATTCGAAGTTCCAGGATATTGCCAATGTTTTTAATATTATTCAAACCTGAATCCAAAGCATTTTCTATCCGATCCTTGGATAGACCATCTACAAGAGGGTCAAGTGGGGCAGAGTTGAAGGTCCTGCCATCATTGTCTGGAACTTGCCTTAAAGGATTTCTTCCCACGGAGTTGTTCTGATAAAGTCTGGGTTTCCTCTTGCTCTAAAGAAGAAAGTTTGTTTTGTAATTGGATGAGAATTAGGAACTGAGGTTCTTTACTTTTTGGTTTGGATGGAAGGATCATTTTCTTTTCTGGTACTGTTCCCTTGTTTGGTTCTGGTGTTCTTGGCCCTGATTTGAGGATTTTGATTTCTGAGTCTGTGCTGCCTTGAAATACCCATATTTATGGCTGAGTTGGTATCTGAAAGGGATGTTTTCATAGTCCACATCCTGATACATAGTTTGGGCTCCAATTTCTAGTGTGATTTATTTGGCAAGGGTTTGCTCAAATGCATAGAGACACAGATTCTAACATACTTGGTAGGTTTTCTTTCCTTGGTCAACTTTGCCATACTCACATACAATCCAAGTCCATTACTGACAGTTTTCAGACGAAAGTTGTTCCAGAACTCAAAAGCCAAAAATAAGCAGTCGACCCCAAATAAGGGGATTTTGAGGAAATTTATACTTTAAGATTGAAACCAGTTTCCAAAAACTTCATATATAGTCCAAACCAGTTTAGGAAAGAAGGTCCTCCTTCAAAGACTGCATCCTTATTTTCCTTGGAAGAAAATATTGCCATGAAGAAACCTCTGTCTAAGAGGAAGAGATTGTATTCATGTTTCAGATTCTAGTTTTCAGCAATCCAGTTTCAGATTGTTTATTCCGATGGATATAACCCCATGAAGTGACATATGAGACATAGTGATGAGTTTAAATAGATCCACCATCATTGTGTTAGGATTGATTTTGGTAACTGGCTTTGAGGTGATCCACTCCAAGCAATCCTTCTTTAGAGGATGGATATTTGTGACCCTTGTGGTTTCTTCCCTGAGGTACTGCATCTGTGCAACTGAGGCAAAGGTTGGAGAGACCAAGAGGGCTTCCAGGTAGGAAAGGCTTGAAGGAGATCATGAGTCTCTAACCATATTTTCTATTGAACCTTAGTACTTGTGCTCTGTTTCACTCTTCTGTGCTCCAAAGAAAACATGATTACTAATTATTTATATTTTTATTATTTTGATGGGTAAATCTGGTCAACACATGCAAACTACATCTTCCAACATCTTCCAACATGGTATATATCATATTAAAATGAAGCAGATACTTCTCACAACTCATGGAGGTTACCTTTCAGCTAAGATGCTGGGACCTGGGGTATTTATTCTGCCAAATTTGCCCAGGATTTTCACCTGGTCCCAACTGCATGAAACTACCTGCTTATGCAAGTGAGAAGGCCGATGAGGGGTGAACATGTCTTTTGGGGGTTTGAACCTTGGTGGGGTAGGGTATTTCTTTTTTATTATTATTTTTGAAAATCCATCTCATATTTCATTGCTGAACAATAAAGAACACAATAAGAGGTAGAGCCAAAGCATGAACATACAGATTGTGCCTCCGTACATAGGCATGGAGAGCCAGCATGCAAGCTTTTGGCTCCGATCTCAAGAGAATCTACATCTTTTCCTAAAATACCAATCCTAGCTGAAATCTGAACAGCCTACTCCATTCTAAAAGTTGTGATCTACCAAATGAAATGGATTAGTTGCCTCATTAGAAGTTGTATGTAACTATCTTTTCCATAAAACAGAGATGACTGACCATCTAGATTATATATTTTCATTCATTGTAGTCAGTCACAAGAGTTGATTGATTATAGTGCTTTCCATAAAGCAGTTGATTGATTAATTGTCGTCATTCCTATATGATTGCATTATCTGTACAAAATGTGACTTTTCTGTTATTCCCTTTTATTCCTCTCTTGTTTTCTGTTGTCTTTTTTCTCCTGTTGAAACGATAAATTTCAGTAATTAGAAATGTTTTATCTTCTTTGATTCATACTCTTGACTTGCGTGTCATGCATTTATTTTTAGGTAGCTGAGCGTGCTTTGTTCCTGTGGAACAATGATAATATTTTAAATTTGATGTCACAACACCGATATGCAATATTGCCATTGATTTTCCCTGCTCTGGAGAAAAATATAAGAAACCACTGGAGTCAGCTTGTACACAGTTTGACTTGGAATGTGAGAAAGATGTTGATGGATATGGACCAAGAGCTTTTCCAGGAATGCCAACGTAGGTACCTTGAAGAGGAAACAAAGGCAATACGCATACAAGAAAAACGCGAAATGACATGGCAGCGTTTGGAAGCTGTTGCTGCTTCAAAAGCTGTAAGTATTGAACTAGTGCCTGTAGCACATCTAAGGGGTAGCAATTCTAGTCTGAAAGCTTCATCTGTTAGTTCACCATTTGTAATATTATTATATTAATCAATCCTTGGGCAGGAAACTGAAGTAGTTGGAGGCATGTCACTTTTGTTTCGACCTCTTCCTTTCCAAGTGTATTGCAACATTTTATGACTGAGAATGGGCTAAAAGTTGTCTTGCAGGTAAGTTTCTCCTGAGGAGGTCTTTTGGTCGATAACTGCAAACTGAAACAGAGTTTTGAGCTTTGGCTTCGAATTCCTTTTGCACAAATAAATATTAAATTCTTTGCACATATCTGTTATATCATTCTTTTCCCTTGTGAGCTGGGTTGAAAGGAAGTTGGAAACAGAGAAATGGTTAAGGTATGGGTTCTTCATTATTGGTCAACCACATACTTGCTTTTAAGTATGATGTTACTTTGGTTGGCCTACTGCCTTTCTACCCATATGTTGTAAAGATTGTCAGGATTCTGCCTCTTATTGGCTGGCAGATGTGCGTTGAGTTGTCTCCTTACAAATGCAATGCACCGCTGAGAGCCTGCATTTGCCAAGTATGTTTCTGTGAATCTAGCTTGAAGAAAAATAGTATATTAGAAATTCAAAAATTTGGATTGCCAGAACCTTTGGTAACTGGCCATGGTTCTAGCTTCCTTTCCACCCAGAAGTATGATAACCTTTTCTGCCTTATTGCAGAGAGCCATTGATGGGCTTGAATTTAGTACAGGAAGTTATTGATGTATTTGTTTATATATGGAGAAGTTTAGATGTTTATGTCAAAATTGGAGCATATTTCTTCTGATGCGTGTTTGCACTTCATTACTGATATTTTGAATCTGAAATTATTCTATTACATTTTTTTTTGAAAATACCTGATAAGCCATCATTACATTAAAATGACCTTTCCCTGGCCTGCTACATACCCATGCAAGGAAGGCAAGTGCATGATATCTTACTCCTAATCTAGGTTCTCATAACTTTTTCTTGATGCAATTGGATGAGCTGAACATTGGATAGCTATATATCTAGAATAGAGAATTTATCAATTTCTAAATTAATTCATCAGATGAGCTTTCTGGCACATATTGGGCCACAGGAAGTGGAAAGTGACCATCCTGATTACTTGCCAGACTCCAGACAGATTCACAGCAGCACCAAGGATCCATATATGTTATTCTATTTCTGAATGAATCATCATGTTTTTTGATGCAGTATTCAAGGCTTCAGTTGTATATTGTACCTACTCTTATGCTAATATTGTCTTTTATTTCTTAGCTTGAGTATTTAGGCAGCCTTTTAACTGTTCCATGTCCATGGCAAAGTTATGCTCTTCCAAGTGATTTATTGTCTGGAGGGTGGCATAAAGCTCTGTGGCACCTTTATAACTGTAGGAAGAAACCAGAATTTAATATTTATTGACCAGCTATATATTGCATGTTAAATTGTTACAATGGTAACTTTGTCTGTTTCAGATTCTAGTCCATAAGTATGCAATCATAAACTGTATAATGCATTCCAGGTACAGCCTTCCTCGTAATTATATGTTGAAAGACAAAATTATAGGCCTCTTCATATCTGTTTAATTGATCAGTATTCTTATATCATCATACTTGAATGTTTCAAAAATGTACTTTATAAAACATGCTTAATTTGGAAGTTTGTTTTCATTCTTCAGTTCAGACTACATGGTAGCATTATGGCTAACTTAACCTTCATCACATTCATATTGTCTCAAACCTGGAATGTGTTGTCACCTTCATCACTTTCAAATTGTCTCAAACCTGGAATGTGTTCTCTCTGAAATACTGTAAACTAAACAACCAGCTGTGTTACTTAGCCGTCACGCATGCTTTTAAATGATTATTTGGCAACTGAGATGTAGTCTGTTTGGCAAATGATTAGGTGGAAGTGATAATTTTGTGCTTCAAGACACCAGTGTTAAGTGCATCATTGTATGGAAAATCGCAAACGATGTTTTTGAGACTCTAGAGGTTAGGCAGAGGTAGAGAGACTGCAGGCTATTTGACATGAAGCTAAAGGAGTGATGAATATTAGACAAAGAAGGGAACACAAGGCTAAAAATGACTGCCACATGGTATGGTCTTATTTCCTGTTGATATTAATCATATTACTACTATTTTGTCTGTTATTAACTTATTCTCAATCAGTTGGCTATGCAATTATGCCTGCTCAATTGGGCTTGGACATTGTATCTTCATGGTTATAACTGCATGAAGCAGATGACCTTCTATAGTTAGACTGAACCTATATGTAAATCTAAGGTTAACTGGACACGTGCTAAAACATAACCTATATAGAGTAATACAAATTACCCCCTAGCGTGTAATATTTATTTGGGCAGGCAAGGTTTCAAAGCTTTGAAACCTTGGTCTCCTTGTAGTAGGTGCCCCTTACTGTTCAACTAGAATCCAATGGGCATGAATAATGCTATATTAATTGAAATAAGGAAGGTCGCTAATTTGTTACTATAATGCATAATAGCATATACTAGTGAAGATTGTAAGTATAGCAGGAGTGGTTCACTTGATGTCTATGAAATGTGTAGTGTTTATCTGAACCTCCACACCCTCTAAGTAAAATGAAAGAATGAAAATAAAAATTAAGGATTGGATTTATATCTATTCCACTGTAGGCTGATGATTCTTCCTCTTCAAGCACACCTGCTTTTGTTATGTTTCTCACAAGATACGACCTAAAGTTGATTAGTGAAAGAAACCTTGAAAATAAAAAGATAAAATCAGTTTCCCGTTGCACATTGCAAGAAGAGGATAAATCAAAACCTATTGCCATGTCAAGTCTGGTCACAAAGAACTAGCGAGGCCAGTCTATTTGACTTGAAACAAGCCTTTTAACTCTCGGCCTTTCAAATATTCATTCTTTAATCATGCTTTGAACAATGTTAATCCAATGACACCACCTAAGTCGTTTTGTCACAGAAACATTACAAATAAGTAGGAAAATCATTCTACAAGTAGAATAGGATAAATAAAGTATTTAAATTATTTGTGAAAATAATGAAAAATAAATGAGATTAGTTGTGAGATCAAGCAAGACTACAAATTCAAAACAAAATTTAAACATATGCCACAGTTTCATTATAAAGTGTCAGTTTTACCAATTGCATAAATACAAATTATTGTAAAATAGAGCCTTTAAATCAAATCGAACATGGAGATCAATAAAAGTCGATAGATCACATAGAGGCACCCATGATTGACATCATAAAAGCACATAATTCATGCTTTAATTATTAGCAAAAATAGTAGCAAAATAGTTCATGACTTTACATAATCATAAACAAGAATAAGAATTAGAGTCAAAGATGCCAAACTTTCATTCGTTGAGCAGACCACCACGTCCTAAAGGTCCGATTCATCAATGCATTATCCGTGAAGAGGAGGATATTAAAATTGATAATTTTAAAGGGACTCTGGAATATTATAAGTAGTTATGGATGAAGAAAAATCACTAGTGTCAAGGTGGAAAATAATGGTTAATTTTGAAGAAGCGGCGAGGTTTATATATGCAAGAACTTTGAAGTTTAAAGAGATAAACTGCAGATCTTGGAAATAGTCTATTCATAAAACATAAAACTCACATCCTTGAAATATCATATGGCAATGATAATGAAACTATATATAGTCATCAAGACTAATAAGGGGATTAATCAAACATTTCCTATTGAAGGTGGATGTGATACTTTATTTGAAAATCATTTGATACCACTTTGTTGATGACACCTTTGTGATTTGGCCCCATGTCCAGTCTTCTCTTCACTCTTTCCTCAACCACTTCAATAACATTTACCCTCACATTCAATTTATCATGGAAACCCAGGAGGAAAACTCCATTCCCTTATTGGATGTACTCGCTACTCAACAACTTGATGGAAGCTTCATCCATTAGGTTTATCGCAAGAAGACTCACAAAGATTGGTATCTTTGTTGGAAATAGTGCAACTTCATAAGTTATTCTTATTGTATTTTATTATATTTGTTGTACCTCCTACGAGAGAAAATATTAATGTATTTGATCATGTAAACCCTTGAAAGAATCAATGGAAACCTTGGGGTAAAGATACATAGAAAATAATTATTAAATATTAAATTTATCTTTCCCCAAGACAAGTCAGCCCTGTCAGTTAGACAAGTCGGCCCTGTTAGGGAAAAAGTAAGTTTTGCAAGTGTATAAATAGGGAGGTCGTGTGCCTCATTTGGTTACTCATCCAACACAAGCTAGTTCGCACTAGTGAGAGAGAAGTTCACATCTACAATAAGGAGAAGTGATTGTGGGTTTTTTCACTTGGAGAAATTTTCTATTTTCTCTCTTCTCTCTGCACTCTGTTCTCGGATTGATCATCACTATACGAAGGTTGATGGGTTTTCTCCCACTTGGGTTTCCCAAGATAAAATTATTGTGTTTATTGTTTCTGTGCTTGGTTATTCTTCTAGTGATCCTATTGTTTATTTACAATTAAATTGTATTGCTATAATTGTATTAAAAACTAACATGGTATCAGAGCAGTACTAGAAGAAGCCATTGCCGGAAGCTAGGGTTTGACTTTTCAAGGCCTTGCCTTATCAATTTGGATGGAAAAGAGCATTGGAAATCTTGCCCTAGGGAAGGCGCATCTTTTAGTGAAGGAAAAATTCAATTCTGAGAAGTTTCATTTTTGACCTAATTCTACAGCTACTACAGTTACTGCAGAAATTAGGGTTTCAAGTTTTGTACTGTTTAGTCCACAAAATTGACTTGACCTTATCTTCTCTAACTCGCCTTGATAGGGCACATCTATTTGTGGAGCTAGTTTCTCAAGAGTCCAAACTTCATTTTTGACCTAGTCCCTACTAGGGCTTCTGGTCCAGATTTGCAGTTGTTTTCGGACAATCTACCTAAGCGGACTCAAGGCTAGATCTCCCTAGTCCAACTGGATCTAGAACAAATAAAGTACATAACATAATCAACTTCCCTAGATCTATAGAAGTGTAAACTAACAAGTAGATATCTAAAGTTCGCAAATCCTCTTGCTCTTTGCTTGATCCAATGCTCTAGAACCTTCAGATCTCCAGCTGCAATGCCTTGTTGAACAAGTAGAAACAGACAAACAGTAAAAGCATATATTACATGATTGATCTAAGCTAACAGTTAAGGAAGAAAGCTCTAAACACTACTAACACAATAATGTATATGGGAAGATATTGTATTAACTTTAATAAAAGAGAGTACATAGAGAGAATGTTACAACCTATGCCTTAACGTTGCAACTTTCCTTCCAACAAGCCAATCCAAGCCTCCAAGGATGAAGTAAGACTCCCAAAGATGAATAAGGATCACCTAGAGTAATTCCACCAGCATGAGAGTACTATAGACCTTCTTCCCTTTCCAATGGGGAGAGGCTTCATATTTATAAGACCAAATGGGTAGAGTAGGTTGAGGATTAAGGGGAGAAGTCTAAGGGATCTTCCCTTGAGGTTAGGGAACCGAAGGACAACTCACCTGTGAATTAGGGATAGACTTCAACCTCACCATGCTTCGAGAAGTCGCTCGAAGCTCTTGTTTATCCAATTTAACCAACCCCGACGCACCCTGCATGAAGACAATTGGCGCCAGGAAGGAGTCAACGCAGGCTGTATGAAAAACAACCTGAGCCACTGGCGCATCTTGCCAGATATCACTGTGCGTCAGGCATGATTTGGTGCCTCTTGTTGGAAGACACGATGCGCCAGTGCAACTAGGAATTGTGGACACAAGGAACAACAACTTGCTCTGGATGTTTTTGGTCAGGGAAACTTCAGGGATTAAGGCAATGAGTTGACACACGACTCATGATGACGAGATTTTGGCATAACAGAATGCTCCCCAAAGCATGAAGCTGGTAAAATAAAACAGGTGAAATGCTTTGTAGTGTGAAATATTGATGCCAAGGATTTGTTGGCCGGAAAGTGCTGCTGCAAAACAAATGACTCTGAGATACAGGTCTCATATGACTCATAACATGGTTGCCGACCAATGCACTGCAAATCCATGATAGTAGAGCCGACTGAACACAATCATGGCTACTGACCACAAGCGTAGATCCATGATGGGATAATAACACATCCACGACCAATACAGAGTGGATTCGTGTGATATGACAAACAATCTACATCGCAACCTCGGCAAGATATGAGTTAACCTAGGGTCTTCAAGCTAAACCCGCAATGATATGAATCTAACCATGTGATTACAATGTCTTGGAGTCGAACATGGTAGAAACCACTTGATTACCGGTCATTAATGTATACCGTTAACAAGCACGAGGGAAATCACCATTGATGTCAATGATCCCCAAGGTATCACAATACATACCATCAAATGTGAATCAATGAGTTGAGGTCGAACACTCGATGGGATCTTTCAATCAAGAGTCAATGATGTAAACTCATGTTGAAAACGAGGTAACCTGCCATTGAGGCATGCAGGCCCAAGGTACTTGATTGGTTTCTAGATTCAATCCCTGGATGATGTGTTGAAGTCGACAAGGATGAATCCGTCGAAGGAGGGCCATGATGTATCCCCCATCATCGACACGAAATGCGATCATAGATGTTTGGAATGAATCGGACAGTAATGTGTGAGACTGACTCAGAGATGAACGACATGATAGAAGGCGATTGCAGATAATGAATGACAAATGTCTCTTGAACATGGGCATGACATGACTTGGCAGTATTGACATGACGAGAATTATATCGACCCTTAATGCAACTTATGATGAAAGCATTCTTCAGATAACTCAAAGGAGTAGCAAGACTCTTGGAATCAACAAGACTCGAAGACAAACAGATTACCCAAGTACTAAATGCACATGCAGATGAGTGTCATGTTCAAGAGTGACTATGTACTGCCGTAACTACAATGAAACACAAACTCTTCCCTTATCCCCATCATGATTGGCGAGTATCTCTTTTGTTTGTTAACGAGCTTGAGGAGGGTAACAGATGCTCAGTATAGCTCATCCCATGGACAAGTCCAATCCCAAATGTTTTACGAACCGAGGATAGGAGGGGTTTGTCCCAAAACGGGCCCTTCCATGTTAGATTTTAACGAGTCCAAAGAAGGTAATCTCGACGTCATTTCATATTTAGAGAGTCTGAAAAGAACTAAAGAAGACTCCAAAGTTTCTTTTTCGTAAAAGTTAGTCTCTTCATCGGAAAAATGATAAAACAATGTGGAAGAGAACTCTTCCAACCATGATTGGATGGAATGTTCCTTTTTCGTAAATAGTGCTTCCTGGTCCGAAAAAGGGGTAAACTATCACCCGAAAAATGATCATTCAAATACTTTTACAAGCGTGAAAGCATCAAGTTCACTTGGCGATCTTTTCATATTTAGGGAGCCTGAAAAGAGCTTAAAGGAAGACTCCCGTGGGGTTACTTTTTCGTGGGAATTTTACGAGCTCGGAAAAGTGATAAAAGATAACTGGGAGACTTATTCTCATCGTTTTACGAGCACGAGAATGAACAAAGAGTAAGCTCGGTGTCATTAATGTCCAGTTTTAAGGAGCGAAATAATTACACAATAATGCTCGGAGAGTTGTTCACACCTGACAACAGGCGTAAGATGACCACAATTGCAACAAACAATTTTAACACGGCACTTTATTTCACCTGTAGACTTCAAAACTAGGTCATAATGATTAATTAAGCATTTATACATAAAAGTAACCCCAACTATAACAAAAATAACCAACAAAAGAATAAATTAAAAAGGGAATATTCCATTTTCAATATAAAAAGGGTAAATAGTAAAAATGAGTTACTATTTGTTTTTAGCAAATTGGTGGAGGTGAAAAATACCATTTGAAGCTGTTTTTAAAGTGTCGATTGCGGGAGGTCCAGTCAACCATTTGTAGTGCCGTCAGCGTCAAGTAACCCTAAACTTTTCCCTTTTCATTTATATTGGAGTAAAATTATTTTTCATTTCCAATTTCTAAGTTTTTGGCTTGTGGAAGTGGGGGGGAATGTGCCTTCAGCTTAGCGCACTTCTCCCTTACGGGATGTGCGCCGAGGCCTTCCTGGCGCCATCTCCGTGAGGGTGTTTTGTGCCAATGGCGCCCTGTCCGTAGAGATGGGGTGCACCGACGTCGAATGCCCTCATGAACTCAAGAATCTACCAAAAATTAAGAAGTTGGGAAGTTGGATACTCTTCTAATGGGTATTTTATTGATGTTTGGACAGGTTTAGGTGGTGAAGATGGTCCAATGGCGTGAAAGAGAGCATGAATTGGATGATGCCCAAGCGGCCAATGAACCCTAATGCATGAATGCCTTGCGGAATTGTGGGCTACTAAAATACTTTCACATCCAGGGCATGAGGGCCTGAGTACCGCTACTGGAATACCTGATCAGATGCTGGGATTCGGAGCAGCAACACTTCCGGGTTGGTACATACACCGACCATAGATATCGATGATATCTATTTTATGATGGGGTTGTCCCGACGAGAGGCTCCCGTGTCTTTGACAGGATCACGAGAGAGTGATCGGTCTACTGAGGATGTAGTGGCCCAATGGTGCACTCCAGGAACGCAGACAGTTGGTGGGAAAATTCCCATCAAAGATGTGAGGGACCGCCCCATACACACAGTTCTGTTCACTATTGAGAGGGTGGTAGGGAGCAGGACTCCTCACTTGGCCAACAAGGCCCAAATACTATATGCGGAGGAGTGTATGGCTCCTACAGTCTTTAACTGGTGCGAGGGATTTCTCGTGTCTCTCAGAGAGCAGCTCACTGAATGTCGGCGTGGTGAGCTGAAACAATTTGGATATGGATCGGTTGTGGTATCGTTTTTCCTAGAGCGGGTTCCACATCTACACCCACAACTCGAGCTAGATGAGTTGGATCCTAGGGATCCACACATGGTGCGATGGTCTGAGGTGATGGCCCGTCACAGCGGTGGGGGACCCATCATTAGTTATGGTCCTTCTTTCTTTAGTTGGTTGAGGGGACAACTCCTCATGGTGGAGGACTACCCCTACGAGGGCACTGATTTTAGAGGTGACCTAGACTTGGTTCTTCCTGAGGACGTACAATGGGGAGACTTAGGTAAGAATGACAACTCTGTTATGTATTTTTGCATTTTCTGATTTTTAGATGTTTTTGGAGTAGTACTGATGATTGATTCATGCTTGTGCAGATGTTGGTCCATCCCGTCCAACAGGTGCTTCTGCGATCGCGCGGAGAGGAGCGGTATGAGAGATGGAGGCCACAGATCGAGATGTCATGGAGAAGCTAGATGAGCTGGAGGAGAACCTCCAGCGGTTGACTCTTGATATCCCAGATCCACACATACATGAGCTACCTCGTCGCTACCAGCGACATACAGTGGGTGTATCCGAGCGTTTTGGTTCGCTACTTTAGAAAGTAGCCAAAGCCATTGTTTGCTATCATGAGCGTCCTAGGGACTAGACTCATGCGTATACGTATGTACTGAAAGCCACGAGATTCATACTTTTGTAGAGGAGACTCTTACTGAAAGCTCATGAGCTCCAAATTTTTGTGTCAGTACCACATTTTGTATTTTTACCGACATGATATATATAAAACTCTATTTATAGCTCTATATACAACGTTGTAGTGATGTTTATGGGATCTTGTACATGTTTGCTTATACATTATGGATGATTTTCATGTTGTGTCATTTTTACATCTTTTGAATAAAATGTTTTACGAATGTGCAATGTACCAATCTAGTATAAAATTGGCCAATGAGTCATCAATAGTGTTCATCTCTCTAGGAATATGCAGGTATTGAATAGACTCAAAAGACCTCTCTAGGAGATGTACTCATCGGAATAGACGGAGCAGGGTAGGGTCGCGGATAGCGTAGATACGGTTAAGGTGGGAGACCACTAGTTGCGAGTCAAGGTGAATCACAACATGGTCCATACCTAGGGAAAGAGCATCGGTTAAGTCTCCATTCACCGTGTGATACTCGACGACGTTATTGGTTGTGTAGTCTAGACTACTCCCTCCCGAACTAATGAGCTCGCCGGTAGGAGAGTAAAGCACCCAAGCTGCCGAAGCGAGGTTACGGGTATGCCGACTGACGCAATCCGCAAATCCAACACATGTTTCCATATGCACATTCAGGCAGAACATGGTATAAGCGTAGAAACAAGATCCTAACACACTCAAACAAAGCGTCACACCACACAAAATACACACCATGTGCAACATATACAAAGTACTAATGCATAAGAACTTAGGCATAGTACCACTTTAGGTAGAGCCCATTGTGAGGCTCTCCCAAAGATATTCCATCATAGTCTTCAAGTTCATATGCTTCGTTCTCCAACACACGTTTAACGACATATGGCCCGTGCCACATGGACTCAAATTTTCCTGCCCCGAGCTTATCATGCTTTTGGTTGTAGGTGAGGACCAAATCTCCCTCGCTAAAGATATGAGGCTTGACTGACTTGTACTAGGATTTGATGCGTTTTTTATGTTCTTCATTAGCAAGAGTGGCATCATGGTGGGTTTCATCGAGTTTAGCCAAGTATAGAAAGCGTTCTTCCTCGGCAGTAGTGTTTGGAAGAAGTTCGATCGCAAGTTTCAACGATGGAATTTCGCACTCAATAGGTAAGACTGCCTCCAGTTCGTAAACCAATTGGAAATGAGTGAATCCAGTGGTAGTTTTGACGGAGGTCCGGTATGCCCATAAGGCAGAAAAGAGCATGTTGTGCCAGTTAGACCTGTGTGTACCCCCCATGCATTGGATCATGGTTTTCAAGACCTTGTTGATGGCCTCTACTTGTCCATTAGATTGTGGGTAATATGGGGTTGACTTCTCATGGAGAAAACCCAACCTGGTACTCAATTCGTCTACCATCTTGTTCTAGAAATGATATCCATGATCCGTAACGATGCTTATGGGACTCCGAATTGCGCAACGACGCGATTAAACATAAAGAGTGCGGTTGTTTTTCCGTCTTCATTGTACGTAGGCATAGCCTCGGCCCACTTGGTAAAATAGTCAACAACAACGATGATGTAACCATGCCCCTTGGCCGAGGTAAGCTTACAGTGCATGAAATCTATGCACCACTTAGCGAATGGTCCAGCGACAATAACGGGATGTAAAGGGGCTGGGTGAGAACACGGTTTGTGATGAAACAACTTGCAGGGATGACACTTCTTGACGGCCTCAATACAAACTTTGAATATAGAAGGCCAGTTGTATCCAGCGCGTAGTATTTTCTGGACTGTAGCCATCCCAGAAAGATGACCGTCACATGCCCCTGAGTGACAGTCATTCAGAACATGTTCAGCCTCCTCATGAGTTAGGCATCGTCGGAGGATGGAATCAACACCATGACGATACAAGGTATCACCAATGATCAAGTAGTACTTGGCGTGGTGGCGTATACAACGACGGTCGTCATGAGACAGTTGAGGGTTGAATTGTTGGGTTTGGAGATATAACGTGATGTCTCCATACCAGGTGTCAGACGTACTGATGAGAAACAACTACTCGTTGAGGAAGGAGTCGATGGGCTCAGTTTTCGTATCAATACGGGGAAGATCACAGATGAGCTCCGCAAAAACCAAAGATTTCTTTGATTTGGCCTTCTCGATCTGGAGATCGAATTCCTGAAGGATAACGATCCAGCGTGAATATTTGGCCCCGAGCACCTGATTAGTAAGAATGTAGTACATGCAGTTAGAGTCGGATATGATAGTAGTAGTGCGGAGCAAGATATAATGGTGGAACTTCTGGACAAAAATGACTGCTTCGAGAGCGAGTTTTTCGACATGTGAGTAATGGGTCTTGGGGTCAAGGAGACCTTTACTCGGGGAGTATATCACATGTTCCTGGGCATTGTTGTCTTCCTGGACCAAGACCATGGCGATTGTGGTAGCGGAAGCAACGAGATAAAGGATGTAATCCTTGTAGTAATTGGGTGGTTGGAGCACAGGGGTGTGCGTGATGGTATGTTTTAGGTTGTTGAAGGATTGTTGGGCATGATCACCCCAAATCAAGGGGACGTCCTTCTTTAAAAACCGCATGTAGCCCTGTGTCTTCTCAGCGAAATTACATACAAAACGCCAAAGGTAGTTTGCCTTCCCTTGTAAACTTTGAAGCTCCGAGATGTCAGTTGAAGGTGGGAGAGCGACGATAACTTCCACCTTTAGGGGATCAATGTGGATCCCGTCTTTGGAAACGATGAAACCTAGGAGGCATCCCGAATCGACGCGTAATATGCACTTGTTAGGGTTTAGACGAATGTTATATCGTCTACATCTGAGGAAAACGACCATTAGATGATCGATGTGGAACTCACGATGAGTTGAATGAGCAGGAAGATCATCGAGATATGGCTCCACAAAGTCCTTCACATCATGAAAAGCATAGGACATGGCCCGCTGGAATGTAGCACCAACATTTTTGAGGCCAAAGGGGAGTTTGTGATAAACAAACGTACCCCAGGGGCAGATAAAAGCAGTTTTGTGTTGATCGGTTGGGTGGATCTCGATCTGATTATAACCAGAAAAACCATCCATAAATGAGAAGATGATGCTTCCAGCGTAGTTGTCGACGATTTGGTCGATGAACAGGGTAGTGTAGTTGTCCTTAGGACAAGCCTTATTCAGATCCCTGTAATCGACACAAACCCTAATGGTGCCCTGCTTTTTGTTCACATGGACGACATTGGAGACCCAATCCGTTAAGGGAACTGGATAGATGAAGCCGACCTTCAACAACTTTTCAATATCATCCTTTATAGCCGCAGTCTTTCTAGGGTGTACGAGATGTAACTTTTGTTGGACAGTTTTAGCGTCGATATATGTCTTGATCTCATGTACAACAATGGCATGATCAATCCCGGGCATTTCCTGATAGGTCCATGCGAAGACATTGCGGAATTGTTTGAACAAGGTCATATATGTGGTGATCTCTTCAGGAGAGCAGTTTTGGCCAAGTCGGATATGTTCCACGACTCCAGGTGTGGCCGAGATGTCGATCGGAATAGTGGGCGTAATGTTCGCCAAGTTGCCCTCTGTGACCGTATCACAAGTAAGAATCAGAGATTGGGGGCAAGGAAAGACATCCTGTGACAAAATTGGATTGAACTTACCTTCTCTCAACTCGCCTTGATAGGGCGCATCTATATGTGGAGTCAGTTTCTCAAGATTCCAAACTTCATTTTTGACCTAGTCCTTGCTAGGGCTTCTGGTCCAGATTTGTAGTTGTTTTCGGACAATCTACCTAAGCGGACTCAAGCCTAGATCTCCCTAGTCCAACTGGATCTAGAACAAATAAAGTACATAACATAATCAACTTCCCTAGATCTATAGAAGTGTAAACTGACAAGTAGATACCTGAAGTTCGCAAATCCTCTTGCTCTTTGCTTGATCCAATGCTCTAGAACCTTCAGATCTCCAACTGCAATGCCATGTTGAACAAGTAGAAACAAACAAACAATAAAAGCATATATTACATATGATTGATCTAAGCTAATAGTTAAGGAAGAAATCTCTAAACACTACTAACACAATAATGTATATGGGAAGAGATTGTATTAATTGTAATAAAAGAGAGTACATAGAGAGAGAACGTTACAACCTATGCCTTAACGTTGCACCCTTCCTTCCAACAAGCCAATCCAAGCCTCCAAGGATGAAGTAAGACTCCCAAAGATGAATAAGGATCACCTAGAGTAATTCCACCAGCATGAGAGTACTATAGACCTTCTTCCCTCTCCAATGGGGAGAGGCTTCATATTTATAAGACCAAATGGGTAGAGTAGGTTGAGGATTAAAGGGAGAAGTCTAAGGGATCTTCCCTTGAGGTTAGAGAACCGAAGGACAACTCATCTATCAATTAGGGATAGACTTCCACTTCACCATGCTTTGAGAAGTCACTTGAAGTTCTTGTTTATCCAATTTAACCAACCCTGACGCACCCTGCATGAAGACAATTAACGCCAGGAAGGAGTCAACGCAGGCTGTATGAAGACAACCTGAGCCACTGGCGCATCCTGCCAGATATCACTGTGCGCCAGGCATGATCCGGCACCTCTTGCTAGAAGACAAGATGTGCCAGTGCAACTAGGAATTGTGGACACAAGGAACAACAACTTGCTATGGATGTTTTTGGTCAGGGAAATTTCAGGGATTAAGGAAATGAGTTGACACAGGACTCATGATGACGATATTTTGGCATATCAGAATGCCCCCCAAAGCATGAAGCTGGTAAAATAAAACAGGTGAAATGCTTTGTAGTGTGAAATATTGATGGCAAGGACTTGTTGGCCGGAAAGTGCTGCTGCAATACAAATGACTCTGAGATACAGGTCTCATATGATTCATAACATGGTTGCCGACCAATACACTGCAGATCCATGATAGTAGATCCGACTGAACACAATCATGGCTACTGACCATAAGCGTAGATCCATGATGGGATGATAACACATCCACGACCAATACAAAGTGGATTCGTGTGATATGACTCAAACAATCTCCATCACAACCTGGGAAATATATGAGTTAACCTAGGGTCTTCAAGCTAAACCCGCAATGATATGAATCTAACCATGTGATTACAATGTCTTGGAGTCGAACATGGTAGAAACCACTTGATTACCGGTCATTAATGTATACCGTTAACAAGCGTGAGGGAAATCACCATTGATGTCAATGATCCCCAAGGTATCACAGTACATAACATCGAATGTGAATCGGTGAGTTGAGGTCGAACACTCGATGGGATCGTTCAATCAAGAGTCAATGATGTAAACTTATGTTGAATGCGAGGTAACCTTCCATTGAGGCATGCAAGCCCAAGGTACTTGATTGGTTTCTAGATTCAATCCCCGGATGATGTGTTGAAGTCGACAAGGATGAATCCGTCAAAGGAGGGCCATGATGTATCCCCCATCATCGAAACGAAACGCGATCATAGATGTTTGGGATGAGTCGGATAGTAATGTGTGAGACTGAATCAGAGATGACCGACATGATAGAAGGCGATTGCAGATAATGAATGACAAATGTCTCTTGAACATGGGCATGACATGACTTGGTAGTATTGACATGACGAGAATTATACTGACCCCTAATGCAACTGATGATGGAAGCATTCTTTAGATGACTCAAAGGAGTAGCAAGACTCTTGGAATCAACAGGACTCAAAGACAAACAGATTACCCAAGTACTGAATGCACATGCAGATGAGTGCCATGTTCAAGAGTGACTATGTACTGCCGTAACTACAATGAAACACAAACTCTTTCCTTATCCCCATCATGATTGACGCGTACCTATTTTTTTTTTAACGTGCTTGAGGAGGGTAACAGATGCTCGGTATAGCTCATCCCATGGACGAGTCCAATCCCAAATGTTTTACGAACCTAGGATATGAGGGCTTCATCCCAAAATGGACCCTTCGATGTTAGATTTTAACGAGTCCAAAGAAGGTAAACTCGACGTCATTTCATGTTTAGAGAGTCTAAAAAGAACTAAAGAAGACTCCAAAGTTTTTTTTTCATAAAAGTTAGTCTTTTCACCGGAAAAAAGGATAAAACAATGTGAAAGAGAACTCTTCCAACCATGATTGGATGGAATGTTTCTTTTTCATAAATAGTGCCTCCTGGTCTGAAAAAGGGGTAAACTATCACCAAAAAAACGATCATTCAAATACTTTTACAAGCGTGAAAGCATCAAGTTTGCTTGGCGATCTTTTTGTATTTAGGGAGCCTGAAAAGAGCTTAAAGGAAGACTCATGTGGGGTTGCTTTTTCGTGGGAGTTTTACGAGCCTGAACAAGTGATAAAAGATAACTTGGTGACTTATTCTCATCGGTTTACGAGCACAAGAATGAACAAAGAGTAAGCTCGGTGTCATTAATGTCCAGTTTTAACGAGCGAAATAATAACACAATAATGCTTAGAGAGTTGTTCACACCTGACAACAAGCATAAGATGACCACAATCGCAACAAACAATTTTAACATGGCACTTTACTTCACCTGTAGACTTCAAAACTAGGTCAGAATGATCAATTAAGCATTTATACATAAAAGTAACCCGAACTATAGCAAAAATAACCCACGAAAGAATAAATTCAAAAGGGAATATTCCATTTTCAATATAAAAAGGGTAAATAGTAAAAATGAGTTACTATTTGTTTTTACCAAATTGGTGGAAGTGAAAAATGCCATTTGAAGTTGTTTTTCAAGTGCCGACTGTGGGAGCTCTAGTCAACCATTTGTAGTGCCGTTAGCGTCAGGTAACCCTAAAGTTTGCCCTTTACATTTCTATTGGAGTAAAATTGTTTTTCATTTCCAATTTCTTCTAAGTTTTTGGCTTGTGGAATTGTGGGGAAATGCGCCTTCAGCTCAGCGCACATCACCCTTCCTGGATGTGCGCCAAGGGATTCTTGGCGCCATCTGCGCGAGGGTGTTTTGCGTCGATGGTCCCCTGTCCGTAGAGACGGGGTGCGCCGATGTCGAATTCCCTCATGAACTCAATAATCTACCAAAAATGAAGAAGTTGGGAAGTTGGATACTCTTCTAATGGGTATTTTATTGATGTTTGGACAGGTTTAGGTGGTGAAGATGGTCCAATGGCGTGAAAGAGAGCATGAATTGGATGATGCCCAAGCGGCCAATGACCCCCAATGCATGAATGCATTGTGGAATTGCGGGATACTAAAATAATTTCACATCCAAGGCATGAGGGCCTAAGTACCGCTACTGGAATACCTGATCAGATGCTGGGATCCAGAGCAGCAACACTTCCGGGTTGGTGTATATACACTGACCACAGATATCGAGGATATCTATTTTCTGACAGGGTTGTCCCGACAAGGGGGCTCCCGTGTATTTGACAGGATCACGAGAGAGTGATCGGTCTACCGAGGATGCAGTGGCCCTATGGTGCACTCCAGACACGAAGACAGTTGGTGGGAAAATTCCCATCAAAGATGTGAGGGACTGCCCCTTACGCACAGTTCTGTTCACTATCGAGAGGGTGGTAGGGATCAGGGCTCCTCACTTGGATAGTAAGGCCCATATACTATATGCAGAGGAGTGTATGGCTCCTACAGTCTTTAACTGGTGCGAGGGATTTATCGTGTCTCTCAGAGATCAACTCACCATATGTCGACGTGGTGAGCTGAAACAATTTGGATATGGATCGGTTGTGGTATTGTTCTTCCTAAAACGGGTTCCACATCTACCCACACAACTCGAGCTAGATGAGTTGGATCCGAGGGATCCACACATGGTGCGGTGGTCTGAGGTGATGGCCTGTCACGGCGGTGGGGGACCCATCATTAGCTATGGTCCTTCTTTCTTTAGCTGGTTGAGGGGACAACTCCTCATGGTGGAAGACTACCCCTATGAGGGCACTGATTTCAGAGGTGACCTAGACTTGGTTCTTCCTGAGGACGTGCAATGGGGAGACCTAGGTAAGAATGACAACTCTGTTATGTATTTTTGCATTTTCTGATTCTTAGATGTTTTTGGAGTAGTACTGATGATTGATCCATGCTTGTGCAGATGTTTGTCCATCCCGTCCAACAGGTGCTTCTGCGATCGCGCAGAGAGGAGCGGTACAAGAGATGGAGGCTGCAGATCGAGATGCCATGGAGGAGCTAGATGAGCTGGAGGAGAACCTCCAACAGTGTACTCTTGATATCCCAGATCCACACATACATGAGCTACCTCGTCGCTACTAGTGACATACAGTGGGTGTATCCGAGCGTTTTGGTTCGCTGCTTTGGAAAGTAGCCAGAGCCATTGTCTGCTATCATGAGCGTCCTAGGGACTAGACTCATGCGTATATGTATGTACTGAAAGCCGCAGGCTTCATACTTTTGTAGAGGAGACTCTTACTGAAAGCTCATGAGCTTCAAATTTTTGTATCAGTACCATGTTTTGTATTTTACCGACATGATATATATAAAACTCTATTTGCAGCTCTATATACAATGTTCTAGTGATGTTTATGGCATCTTGTACATGTTTGCTTATACATTATGGATGATTTACATGTTGTGTCATTTTTACATCTTTTGAATAGAATGTTTTCCGAATGTGCAACGTAGCAATCTAGTATAAAATTGGCCAATGAGTCAGCAATAGTGTTCATCTCTCTAGGAATATGCAAGTATTGAATAGACTCAGAAGACCTCTCTAAGAGACGTACTCATCGGAATAGACAGAGCAGGGTAGGGTTGCAGATAGCATAGATACGGTTAAGGTGGGAGACCACTAGTTGCGAGTCAAGGTGAATCACAACATGGTCCATACCTAGGGAAAGAGCGTCGGTTAAGACTCCAATCACCGCGTGATACTCGACGACGTTATTGGTTGCATAACCTAGACAATTCCCTCCCGAACTAACGAGCTCACCGGTAGGAGAGTAAAGAACCGAAGATATCGAAGCGAGGTTACAAGTATGCCGGCTGGCGCCATCCGCAAATCCAACACATGTTTCCATATGCACATTCTGGTAGAACATGGTATAAGTGTAGAAACAAGATCCTAACACACTCAAACAAAGCGTCACACCACACAAAACACACACCATGTACAGTATATATAGAGTACCAATGCATAATAACTTAGGCATAGTACCGCTTCAAGTAGACCCCATTGTGAGGCTCTCCCAACGATATTCCATCATAGTCTTCGAGTTCATATGCTCCCTTCTCAAACAAACGTTTAAAGACATATGGCCCTTTCCACATGGACTCAAATTTTTGTGCCCCCAGGTTATCATGATTTTGGTCGTAGGTGAGGACCAAATATCCCTCGCTAAATATACGAGACTTGATTGACTTGTATTGGGCTTTGATGCGCTTTTTATGTGCTTCATTAGAAAGAGCGACATCATGGTGGGTTTCATCGAGTTTATCCAAGTATAGAAAGCGTTCTTCCTCGGCAGTAGTGTTTGGAAGAAGTTCGACTACAAGTTTCAACGATGGAATCTCGCACTCAATAGGTAAGACTACCTCCAGTCGGTAAACCAATTGGAAAGGAGTGAATCCGGTGGTAGTTTTGACGTAGGTTCGGTACGCCCATAAGGAAGAAAAGAGCATGTTGTGCCAGTTAGACCCGTGTGTACCCACCATGCGTTGGATCATGGTTTTCAAGACCTTGTTGATGGCCTCTACTTGTCCATTAGATTGTGGGTAATATGGGTTGAGTTCTCATGGAGAAAACCCAACCTGGCGCTCAATTCGTTTACCATATTGTTCTAGAAATGAGATCCATGATCCGTAACGATGGCTTGCGGGACTCCGAATTGTGCAATGACGTGATGAAACATAAAGAGTGCGACTGTTTTGCCGTGTGCATTGTACGTAGGCATAGCCTCGGACCACTTGGTAAAATAGTCAACAACAACGATGACATAACCATGCCCCTCAGCCGAGGTAGGCTTACAGTGCATGATATCTATGCCCCACTTAGCGAAGGGGTCGATGACAATAACATGATGTAAAGGGGATGGGCGAGAACACGATTTGTGATGAAACATCTGGCAGGGAGGACACTTCTTGATGGCCTCAATACAATCTTTGAATATAGAAGGCCAGTTGTATCCAACACGTAGTATTTTCTGGGCTGTAGCCATCCCAGAAAGATGACCGACACATGTCCCTGAGTGACAGTCATTCAGAACGTGTTAAATCTCCTCATGAGTTAGGCATCGTTGGAGGATGGAATTGACACCACGACGATACAAGGTATCACCAATGATCAAGTAGTACTTGGCGTGGTGGCGTATACAACAACGACCGTCACAAGGTAGTTGATGGTTGAACTGTTGGGTTTGGAGATATAACGTGATGTCTCCATACCAGGGGTCAGACGTACTGATGAGAAACAATGAATCGTCGAGGAAGGAGTCGATGGGATCAGTTTCCGTATCAGTACGGGAAGATCACAGATGAGCTACGCAAAAACAAAAGATTTATTTGATTTGGCCTTCTCGAACTGGAGATCGAATTCCTGAAGGATAACAATCCAGCGTGAATATTTTCCCTTGAGCACCTAACGTGTAAGAATGTAGTACATGCGGTTAGAGTAAGATATGATAGTAGTAGTGTGAAGCAAGATATAATGGCGGAAATTTTGGACAACAATGACTGCTGCGAGAGCGAGGTTTTTGACATGTGAGTAATAGGTCTCGGGGTCAAGGAGACCTTTACTCAGGTATTATATCACATGTTCCTAAGCGTTGTTGTCTTCCTGGACCAAGACCATGGCGATCGTGGTAGTGGAAGCAACGAGATAAAGGATGTAATCCTTGTAGTAATTGGGCGGTTGGAGCACAGGGACGTGCGTGATGGCATGTTTTAGGTTTTCGAAGGATTGTTGGGCATGATCATCCCAAATGAAGGGGACGTCCTTCTTTAACAACTGCATGTAGCCCTATGTCTTCTCAGCGAAATTACATACAAAACGCCGAAGGTAGTTTGCCTTCCCTTGCAAACTTTGAAGCTCCGGGATGTCGGTGGGAGGTGGGAGAGCGACGTTAGCTTCCACCTTCAGGGGATCAATGTGGATCCCGTCTTTCGAAACGATGAAACCTAGGAGGCATTCCGACTCGACGCATAATATGCACTTGTTAGGGTTTAGAAAGATGTTATAACGTCTACATCTGAGGAAAACGACCATCAGATGATCGATGTGGAACTCACAATGAGTTGAATGAGCAGGAAGATCGTCGAGATATGGCTCCAAAAAGTCCTTCCCATCATGAAAAGCATAGGACATGGCCCGCTGGAATGTAGCACCAGCATTTTTGAGGCCAAAGGGGAGTTTGCGATAAGCAAACGTACCCGAGGGGCAGATAAAAGCAGTTTTGTGTTGATCGACCGGGTGGATCTCGATCTGATTATAACCAGAAAAACCATCCATAAAAGAGAAGATGATGCTTCCAGCGTAGTTGTCGACGATTTTCTCGATGAACGGGGTAGGGTAGTTGTCCTTAGGACAAGCCTTATTCAGATCCCTGTAATCGACACAAACCCTAATGTTGCCCTGCTTTTTGTTCATATGGACGACATTGGAGACCTAATCCGTTATGGGAACAGGATAGATGACGCCGAACTTCAACAACTTTTCAATATCAACCTTTATAGCCACAGTCTTTCTAGGGTGTACAGGATGTAACTTTTGTCGGACAGGTTTAGCATCGAGATATGTCTTGATCTCATGTACAACAATGGCAGGATCAATCCCGGGCATTTCTTGATAGGTCCATGCAAAGACGTTGCGAAATTGTTTGAAGAAAGCCGTATATGTGGTGATATCTTCGGGAGAGAAGTTTTGGCCAAGTCGGATATGTTCCACGACTCCAGGTGTGGCGGAGATGTCGATCAAAATAGTGGGCGTAATGTTCGCCAAGTTTCCCTCTGTGACTGTATCACAAGTAAGAATCGGAGATTGGGGGCAAGGAAAGACAACCGGTGACAACAAGGAAGTAGTGTTGTTCTCCATATAATCTGAGGGTGGTAGGAAAGATGATCTATGATGGAGGTCTTCCCATGGAGGTTCATCTACATTCATAATCTCCATAATGGACTCGTCAGAATGAAGGGTCCGGAGCAGAGCATCTGGTAGAGATGAAGTCCGCTGTAGAGAAAAAGGTGAAGATGCCACTGAAGAGTGGTCATCGGGGGTTGATTGGATGGCATCGTAAGTAGCTTTAGTTGGTGATAGAGGCATGGTGTCTCCAATCAAGTGCATGGTAGCGGGGTTGGGCACGAGCCATTGGTCAGTAGGGTTGGATAATAATGGAATCATGGAGGAGATCATGTTCACCGTGGCAACATGGTTAGGGGGATCCAGGGTTGGAAAGGCACCCATAAGAGATGAATATTTTATGAGGCCGAACCTCATTCTCTCATATAGTTGCGAAGATTTCCCTAGAAAAGGGACATTGTCTCTAGGATGAGTACCGGTGTCTGGTGTACAGAAGTCCAATTGGTCGATGGTGACAATTCGTCCTTGATGGGGGAATTGCACAATGCGGAAGACAGATGACGTGACCGCGGTCATGGCATAAAACTAATTACGACAAAGCAAGAGATTATAATCCAATAGGGCGACGACTACTTCCATGTTACTAGTCACAATCTTGCCCCCCAGATCTACTGCCAAGGCTTGTAACAACCCGTGGGATTGGAATCCATGTCCGTCAAATGCTTTCAGGGTAGTAGGGGAATGGTTTAAATCTGGAAAGCCAATGGCTCGCCAACATGATAACGACATGACCGAGGTGGAGGCTCCTTCGTCTAACACAGTACGATGGATTATCTTCCTAGCAACCTTCGTGGCAATTTGGAAAGCCAGTTGATGGGAAAGCCTTGGTTTAAATTACTCAAGTTTAAACATGATTGTATTTGAGGAATCTGGGTCTACAGCGCCAATGGCAGCGAGAAGAGTCTGACGCTGATTGGGACAGTTCTGTAAGACTTATAATGTCGACATGGCGCAAGGAGCTTGTGCCAAGTCCTATACAATGTTGTAGTTTTGAACAACCCGAGCATTAGGGTTGAAAACTGCTTTTCGAATTGTGCTCTTAGGCAGATGCAACACTGAATCTAATGAAGGTTTCTCAATGGTGAGAAGACCTTGCGGTGCAGGAATATCCGATGTAGAGGCAGAAGCTTTTTCAGTATTACTTCTGGTGGATTCCTTATTAGGGACTGAGTCGTATGATCGTGATCGAGTATTTAGGTTAACCGTTTCACTACGCATCATGAGAACATGCATGGTGGAGGATGTTTCTCCTTGAGAAGGAGGGGGTTGGGTAATCATTTGTTGGTTTTGGGTGGGGAAGGGATCATTGAGAACTACGGGTGTGGATTTTCCCTTAAGAAACTTCTGTACTTTGTCCCGGTGTGGGCACTCTTTGGTGAAATGATCACCACTACACAGTAAACAAGGATACTTGACCTGCCGCTTCTGTTTGGTGTCTTCAGGAGGGGTTTTGGGTTCCTGGTGGTTGGAAGACTTCTTGGATTTTCCTTTGGTCTTATTTTTCCCACTATTTTCTGAGGTGAAGCAGATTGTACTGAATTCACTTTGTCAGTGGTCGTAGGAGTATCTGGTTTGGTGTTGTTGTTGCCAGCCTGTGATGAGGGTGGAGAGGGACCATGATGGTTCGATGATCCACCGGTCTGAGTGGAAGACTAGGAGTGAACGGAACCAATAATGCCATTTACATGAGGTCTTGTGGGTGGTTTTGCAAGGTTGTAGGTAGGGCGGGGGGCGTCAGGAATAATATCATATAGAGTGCCAGATTGAGCATAGACAATATCTAAGTATTGGGAACGAGCTATAGCTTGTTCTTCGGTGACAGTCCCACCCATGGCTACATCTCTAGATACGGTGGGAAAAAGGGACTTTGTAAACCAGTTAGCCAAAAGTTGGTCTGGAATTGGAGCTTCAATGAGACGTCGTATCCTCTGCCACTCATGGATGTGATCAGAAATGTTAGTGGCAGTGGTCTGGCGGAGAGAGGTCAGTAGATCCATACCAGTTTCGTAGCGAATTGGTAGCTGGAAATGAGTAAAAAATGACATAGCTAAAGTGTTAGGATATTCCTATACTTCGTCCTAAACCTATCAACATTTCCATTATTTTCATTTTAGGTCATGCATGCATTTTTAGGGTTTGCATGCATTATTTAGGGTTTGCATGCATTTGCATGCATCCCAGTCATCAGTCCCAGCACCTAGCCCTCAGTTAACTAGCCCCCGGAGCTTCTTTCCACTCAGTTTCAGCCCTCCTAGTGCTTAGTGCGCCCTCCTTTCACCTACTGCATGAGAAAGGCACCCTTCCTTACCTGCCATTCAGTTATCTTCAGTTCTTTCCTTGATTTACGGCTAGACTGACTCTCAACTGACTGTATCACTCCGATGGACCTCCAGTGAGACTTGACTGCCCATTCTGACTCCAGTTAGCTCCTCATGCGCCCTCCATTGAGCCTCCTTCATTTAGTTAGTGTCTCCATGTGCCAGTTACAATCAATTACACCTACCACACTCAGTTAGAATCAGTTTGATCAACGGTTGACAGTTACTTGTGCATTGATGACTCCACCGATGATGAGATAGACTACTAGTTGTGCTCCGATGACACTCCAGTGATCTTTTGATCACTCCATGAAGGCTAATTCGAATTTCCACCTTGGAATTCGAATCCTCACGCATTTTACTACTTATTTGTCCATATTGTGATTAATTAATTAGTGTGTGTGAAGTATTTTTGCTTCTATCTGAGTTCTACTGTATTATTATTCTGTTGCTCATCTTACTGCATTGACCACTCTTAATCTTATTCCTAAATTCTTTCATTGTGAGGTATACATTAGCTCTTAGATCTTTTGTGAGGATTTTCACATGGTATCAGAGCATGTTGAGAGTATTGTTTATCTCCATTCCTGAGAGTTTTTTGCAGGTTATTATCAAGATTTCGAGTGCAGCAGTTGCAGCAGTTTCTGCATCTTTTGCAGCAGTAGCAGTTGCAGACTTTTCTATTGTTTTTGCAGGTCTTCTACAGCTTCCATGAATTCAGAAGAAATCCCTCCTCTTTCTCCATTCAACTATGATGAATGGAAACAAAAAATGATAGCACATTTGAAGAGCCATGATCTCTTTGATTATTGTTTTGAAAGAGAGTTCGAATCCTCTGAAGAAGAGATTGACTGGTTAAATAAAAGTGACAGTGTCTTTGCAACAATGATGTTTTCTATGTCTCGATGCATGAGACCCCTCTTCATTGATTCTGCTGATGAGTCTCCAAAAGAGCTATGGGCCCAACTGGATGAAAGATTTGGCAAGCAGAATGAAGGGATTGGTCCAAACCCTTTCGAGAGCAAGCAAAGTGATGCATTCGCCCTCCTTGATGATCTCATTGATCATGAATCAGTATCAAACATATCTCATATTGAAGTTATCCACAAAGAAGAAGAACTTGCAGATTCTACACTCGTGCTCCAAATTTCTTCTATTTCGAATTCTGTTCCAGCTCATACTCTTGCACCAGAGTCTGTTGGTTTGCATCATGATCTATTGAATGTTTCAGAGGTCAAATCAGCCATTGGAGGTAATGCATTTCCTCTCCTTGATCACTCACCTCTTATGTACTTCTATAAGATCATTATTTCATGCTTTCAGAAGGTTATTGAAGATAATGGCCATTGCCATTCGCTTGGGATAATTTCTCATGCACTTACTGGTTTTGATCTCACCTCTAATGGTTCAAAGGAGATCTCAAGAAACCATGATTCAAGTCTTGGATCTAATTTGGATTCTAAGCAATCACTACTTGGGATAATTTCTCATGCATATGATAGTTTTGATCTCACCCCTGTTGGTTCAAAGGAGATCTCAAGAAACTATTCTTCAAGTCTTAAATCTGATTTGGATTTCAAGCTATTATTTGATGGTTCCTTTTGGCATAATCTCACCCATGATGGTTCAAAGGAGAAGAAAAAAGACTATCTGCACATTCATAGATTTGATCCTACCTCAACTGATTCGAATCACAGGTTCAAGGATCATCCTCATACTTTTGGATTTGTTCTCATCACATTCGATCTGAAGAGCAAATACAAGCACATGCTTTTTGAGCATGATCCACTTCTTCCCAAGAAGAAGATACCTCCAGACATATGACCAAGCATCACACCTGCTTGAGTTTGGAGCATTTATTTTTGTGTGTGCCTTATAGTCTATTTTGAGGGGGGGTATTTTTTCCATGAGGTTTTCCCCATTTTCTCGGTTTATTGACTGTTATTATTATTCATTGTATTGGGTGACCTTTGGTCTTAGTTACCAGGGCCCAGGATGGATTAAGGGGGGGTGTTAGGATATTCCTATACTCCATCCTAGACCTATCAACATTTCCATTATTTTCATTTTAGGTCATGCATGCATTTTTAGGGTTTGCATGCATTTGCATGCATCCCAGTCATCAGTCCCAACACCTAGCCCTCAGTTAGCTAGCCCCCAGAGCTTCTTTCCACTCATTTTTAGCCCTCCTAGTGCTTAGTGCGCCCTCCTTTCACCTACTGCATGAGAAAGGCGCCCTTCCTTACCTACCACTCAGTTATCTTCAGTTATATTCAGTTCTTTCCTTGATTTAAGGCTAGACTGACTCTCAACTAACTGTATCACTCCGATGGACCTCCAGTGAGACTTGATTGCCCATTCTGACTCCAGTTAGCTCCTCATGCGCCCTCCACTGAGCCTCCTTCATTCAGTTAGTGTCTCCATGTGCCAGTTACAATCAGTTACACCTACCACACTCAGTTAGACTTAGTTTGACTGATGGTTGACAACTACTTGTGCATTGATGACTCCACCGAGGATGAGATAGACTACTAGTTGTGCTCCGATGACACTCCAGTGATCTTTTGATCACTCCATGAAGGCTAATTCGAATTGCCACCTTGGCATTTGAATCCTCATGCATTGTACTACTTATTTGTCCATATTGTGATTAATTAATTAGTGTGTGTGAAGTATTTTTTGTTAGGATATTCCTATACTCCATCCTAGTCCTAACAACATTTTCATTATTTGTATTTTCAGTCATGCATGCACTTTTAGGGTTTGCATGCATTATTTAGGGTTTGCATGCATCCCAGTCATCAGTCCCAGTACCTAGCCCTCAGTTAGCTAGTCCTCGGAGCTTCCTTCCACTCAATTTCATCCCTCCTAGAGCTTAGTGCGCCCTCCTTTCACCTACTGCATGAGAAAGGCGCCCTTCCTTACCTACCATTCAGTTATCTTCAGTTCTCTCCTTGATTTAAGGCTAGACTGACTCTCAACTGACTGTATCACTTCGATGGACCTCCAGTGAGACTTGATTGCCCATTCTGACTCCAGTTAGCTCCTCATGCGCCCTCCACTGAGTCTCCTTCATTCAGTTAGCTCCAGTTACACCTACCACACTCAGTTAGACTCAGTTTGACTGATGGTTGACAGTTACTTGAGCATTGATGACTCCACTGATGATGATATAGACTACTAGTTATGCTCTGATGACACTCCAGTGATCTTTTGAGCACTCCATGAAGGCTAATTCGAATTGCCACCATAGGCATTCGAATATTCATGCATTGTACTATTTATTTGTCCATATTGTGATTAATTAATTAGTGTGTGTGAAGTATTTTTGCTTCTATCCGAGTTCTACTGTATTATTATTCTGTTGCTCATTATACTGCATTGACCACTCTTCTTCTATTTTCTTGCATAATCAATTACTTTCTTGTGAGGTATACATCATCTCTTAGATCTGCTGTGAGGATTTTCACATGGTATCAGAGCATGTTGAGAGTATTGTTTATCTCCATTCCTGAGAGTTTTTTGCAGGTTATTACCAAGATTTCGAGTGCAGCAGTTGTAGCAGTTTCTGCATTTTTGCAGCAGTAGCAGTTGCAGATATTCTCTATTATTTTTGCAGGTCTTATACAACTTCAATGTATTCAGATTTAGAAGGAATCCCTCCTCTTTCTCCATTCAACTATGATGAATGGAAACAAAAAATGATAGCATATTTGAAGAGCCATGATCTCTTTGATTGTTATTTTGAAAGAGAGTTTGAATCCTCTGAAGAGAATATTGACTGGTTGAATAAAGGTGACATGGCCTTTGGAAGAATGATGCTTACTATGTCTGAATACATGACATACCAATACCTTGATGTTGTTGAAAATCCAAAAGAGCTATGGGCCCATCTGGATGAAAGATATGGCAGACAGAATAAAGGGATTGGTCCAAACCCCTTCAAGAGAAAGCAAAGTGATGCATTCGCCCTCCTTGATGATCTCATTGATCATGAACCAGTATCAAACACATCTCTTATTGAAGTTGTCCACAAAGAAGAAGAACTTGCAGATTCTACATTCATGCTCCAAATTTCTTCTCTTTCCGTTCCAGCTCACACTCTAGTTATTGCAGAAGGTCCTAAATCCTCTCTTGCACCAGAGTCTGTTGGTCTGTATCATGATCTATTGAATGTTTCGGAGGTCAAATCAGCTGTTGGAGGTAATGCATTCGCTCTCCTCAAGAAATCACCTCTTATTTACTACTATATGATCATTATTCCATGCTTTCAGAAGGTTATTGAAGAATATGGCCATTGCCATTCGCTTGGGATAATTTCTCATGCACATCATGGTTTTGATCTCACCCCTGCTGGTTCAAAGGAGATCTCAAGAAAACATGGCCATTCGCTTGGGATAATTTCTCATGCATTTACTGGTTTTGATCTCACCTCTTATGGTTCAAAGGAGATCTCAAGAAACCATGATTCAAGTCTTGGATCTAACTTGGATTCTAAGCAATTACTACTTGGGATAATTTCTCATGCATATGATGGTTTTGATCTCACCCCTGCTGGTTCAAAGAGATCTCAAGAAACCATTTATCAAGTCTTGGAGCTGATTTGGATTCCAAGCAATCATTATTATTTGATGGTTCTTTTTGGCATAATCTCACCCATGATGGTTCGAAGGAGAAGAAAAAACACTATCTGCACATTCATAGATTTGATCCTACCTTAGTTGATTCGAATCACAGGTTCAAGGATCATCCTCATACTTTTGGATTTGTTCTCATCACATTCGATCTGAAGAGCAAGAACAAGCACATGCTTTTTGAGCATGATCCACTTCTTCCCAAGAAGAAGATACCTCCAGACATATGACCAAGCATCACATCTGCTTGAGTTTGGAGCATTTATTTTTGTGTGTGCCTTACAGTCTATTTTGAGGGGGGGGTATTTTTCCCATGAGGTTTTCCCCATTTCCTCGGTTTATTGACTGTTATTATTCATTGTATTGGGTGACCTTTGGTCTTAGTTACCAGGGCCCAGGATGGATTAAGGGGGGGTGTTAGGATATTCCTATACTCCATCCTAGTCCTAGCAGCATTTTCATTATTTGCATTTTCAGTCATGCATGCACTTTTAGGGTTTGTATGCATTATTTAGGGTTTGCATGCATTTGCATGCATCCCAGTCATCAATCCCAGCACCTAGCCCTCAGTTAGCTAGCTCCTAGAGCTTCCTTCCAATCAGTTTCAGCCCTCCTAGAGCTTAGTGCGCCTTCCTTTCACCTACTGCATGAGAAAGGCGCCCTTCCTTACCTACCATTCATTTATCTTCAGTTATCTTCAGTTTTCTCCTTGATTTAAGGCTAGACTGACTCTCAACTGACTGTATCATTCCGATGGACCTCCAGTGAGACTTGAATGCCCATTCTGACTCCAGTTAGCTTCTCATGCGCCCTCCACTGAGTCTCCTTCATTCAGTTAGTTCCAGTTACACTTAGTTACACCTACCACACTCAGTTAGACTCAGTTTGACTGATGATTGACAGTTACTTTAGCATTGATGACTCCACTGATGATGAGATAGACTACTAGTTGTGCTCCGATGACACTCTAGTGATATTTTGATGACTCCATGAAGGCTAATTCGAATTGCCACCTTAGGCATTCGAATCCTCATGCATTGTACTATTTATTTGTCCATATTGTGATTAATTAATTAGTGTGTGTGAAGTATTTTTGCTTCTATCCGAGTTCTACTATATTATTATTCTGTTGCTCATTATACTGCATTGGCCACTCTTCTTCTATTTTCTTGCTTAATCAATTACTTTCTTGTGAGGTATACATCATCTCTTAGATCTGCTGTGAGGATTTTCACATTTTTGCTTCTATCTGAGTTCTACTGCATTATTATTCTGTTGCTCATCTTACTGCATTGACCACTCTTAATATTATTCCTAAATTCTTTCATTGTGAGGTATACATTAGCTCTTAGATCTACTGTGAGGATTTTCACATAAAGAACGAAAAATCGGAAAATGAGTGGGGTGGTAATTCGATGTACCACTTGGTGGCTGTACCTTTGAGGGTTCTCTGAAATAAACTCAAACGGATAGAGTCATCCATTAAGGAATTGGATGAACACCATAAATGGTATGTCATCACGTGGTTCTTCGGGTATTCACCAGATTTACCGTCAAACTTCGGAATATCACTTGGTAACTTCACCGGAATGCCAGGCCAATTGTAACCGTGACAAATAGGATCGTTGGTCAAACGAGATAGGTCTGGTAGATCTAAAGTAGCCAGAAATGGAAACTGCTGGTTTGGTTACAAATATTGGTAGTATTGATAAGGCATTTGTGTACCAGTAGGACCATGGATGGACTGATCGTATGGTCCTCCTATAGTAAATTGGCCGTATGGGGGTGGGCCTCCTGCAGTAGGGGGTGGACCTAATGGGGGGTCCTCCGCTAGAAGGAGGGGGTCCATCGCTTCCGGAATGAGGAGGTCCTCCGCCAAAAGGTGGGGTTCCTCCACCTCTGAAATGGGGTGGGCCTCTGCCAAAGGGTGGGGGTCCTCCTCCGCCGGAATGAGGTGGGCCTCCGCCAAAAGGTGGTCCGCCTCCTCCACCGTATGGTGGAGGGCCGCCCCCTACGGAATAAGGTCGGGGTCTGCCTCCACCAGAGGGAGGTGGTGGTGGGATAGATGGTGGTGGAGGTGGTGAGACATGTGGTGGGGGTGGTGGGGGAGGTCCGCCAGCTGGAGGTCCAATTGGCGGAACATTATGATGTCCCCATGGAGTGTTTGTGTTTCCAGGATAAGCTATTTCGGGGAAAATATTCCCTGGATATATTTGTCCCTGGTCCAGGATTAATATTACCTGGATATATGTAACTCCATGGTGATTGGGTAAAAATAGATCGTCCCCCAACATGATGTGTTCCCATGGTTTGTCCCACTGATGGTAAAGAGACCAACTGTATGATAAGTTGGATGTCCTCCACTTACATTGTGGCCACTAACTAGGTGTTTCCCCCAAGTTGATAATTTCCAACAAACAGGGGTGTGCCTAGTAACTATGTGTTGACCATTGATTGATGGTTGAATCGTGTTTAATTGAGAACTACTAACTATAGGAGGAGCCCTGCTAGTCATATATTTAACAGATAAACTGTATCCTCCACTCGAATTTTGAGGTGGGGGAGGTGTTGGAAGCGTTCCAAGGGTAGGGTTAGTAGTGGTTGAAGGTTTCCCTCCAGTTGTTGAAGTCAAAGGGGGTGTAGAACCGACCACCTGATTAGAAGGTGTACTCATAGGAAACGAGGGTTGGCCCGGTTAATTAGATACACCCGAAGAGCTTGATCTGATCATCCTCATGTACAATTTCAAGCTGATGAATAAAGTCATGAAAATCCAGCAAGTGTTCAGCTGGCACTTCCCACTCTTCAGAACAAAATCTGGGAAGACTATTTTCCCATTCATCTCTACTAGGCACTGGATTAGGGAAACCAACAATCTTTGAAAAATCACAGAAAGCATACCTCTTCGCTAAGATTTTGTTCATGTCATACCAATGGAGTCACCAACAGATTTCTAAACAATGGAGTTGCCACTGAATTCGTCCTTCATGGAGTCACCAGATAGATGATTACAACCGAAATAATGTCCAAGCTTTGTCTATCATCAAAGCTGGAACTACGTTGTCTCCCAGGGAAGCTGAGCTTCAATCTCCTTTCCCCGACAACGACGCCAAAATGTTATCACTCCAGGAAACTCTTCTAGGTTGTAGCTCGAAGATGCCTGGTAACTTAACTATTATCTCAATGTTGGATATATAATTGGATCAAGATGAATAACTCACTCACTGATTTCTTCACTCAAGACAACTTAAGAGTATCCAGGTAGGACAAGGCTTTCAAAATCTATTAATCAAATAGTTTGCTGAATCAGATGGATGGAGAAAACTAACTATATTAACCAGAACACATACATTAACAACATATATGATGGGTCAATAGAACTAGCAATAGTTACTTATGATCCTAGTTGACTGATATGAAGGTGAGATGACAGTCACCAGCTTTTAAAGTAAACCTAGACAAGAGAACCTTTGCTCATAAGCACAGAAAGAAAGAAGATAATGGTCTGAAAACAACAATGAAAGAAGGTTTTATTGCTGAATATATTCCAAAGAGGCCTTTCTACAAAAATAGTGTATTAGAGTATTCAAAGTCGAGCCCCTTGTTCTCCAGAAGTCACAGGCTTTATAGCCTTTACAAAACAATTCAAGATCCTGAAAAAACTGGATCGAATTTGCTAAAAATAGACAATCAAAACAGTTTCATGAAAAATAGGAAGGAATCCTATTTAAGGGGTCCATCTCCATCTTGCTAGTCTTTATTTCTTCGATAGCTGTAGCAAGCCTTCAAAGGCTGGTGAATAAAGTCGAAAATGCCACCTGGAGGAATGACAGGCCATCTTTTGGCAAAAATACACAAGAAGCTTTATCTTTTTCACCTTGCTGGCACCTTCAAAACTGGAACAACACCTTGGAACAACTCCTATTAATTATAAACATCATTTAGAAACCATCCTCGTGCGATTCAAAATGAAAAAAATTGAATATGTATAAAAAGATGTCATTCTTCCCTGTTCCTGCGCTTTCGGTGGCATGGGACCAAAATTATCAGTGATTAAACCACCGAAATCCCTATCTTCGGCTGCTAAGAAATACTGTGTAAGCCAGACTAGCCACCGAAAAGGTAGTCTTTGTAAGACTCCTTCAAAACATCAAAATTGTGTTTTCCAATCTCCCTGATCTTCAAGGTTGCTCCTCTGAGACCTCTGCAGCTGCTGCTAGTTCCTCTAATCCTGAATGAGCTATAAGTTTTGCATCACTCAAGATAACTGTCGTTTCTGGCTTCATAATATGAACTTGATCATTTCCTGTAGTGAAAAGAATTGTTCCAATTTCATCTCCTACCAGGCACTCTGAAATATCCCTTTGACGGATTGGGGCATCAGGGTGGCCCTTTTCAAGAACAAGTTGTGCATTCGGCACTTTCACGACCAGATGGTGACCGGATGACCTAGGTGTCAGTTGGTCAACCTTAGTAAAAACAGGATTTCTAAGGTTTGCATTTATGGAAGCCATTTTATTTTGCAGTTATACAAAATACAATATAGGCCTGAAACGATGACTGTCAATTTGACCAAAAATTCGTGAAACTTTGACTGGAATTAAAACCAAGTGATCAAATCTACCCTCCAACAAAAATTCACGATCCTCTTTTGCTCTAATTCACCTCGGGGAAGAAAGTTATTAACAACAATGATCTTCTGATGATGAGTGAACATCGTCAAGATCTACAAATCCTGATAAGCTGATAAATGAGGTCGAAACGGCCTCTTACAACAAAGAATCAATCCTTCGTAATCTGAATCTTGCATATAACAAGATATAATTTCTTGCCCACGACAAACCTTTACAAATGTTTCAACATCAAACCTGTACATCTGTATGCCATGTAAATTGACAGAGGGTTTGTTTGGCGATGAATAACTTAAATCTTGAAGCTCAACACAAATTCCCCTTTTCATAGCTCGTCTTCATGGTCAGGTACCTTCGTCCTGTCAAACATTCCAACAACTAATGCTACATTTTCTCCATGGGACAGCTGCGCAATCTTTGGCACCTATATCATCGAGCACTTGGCAGCCTGCGGGCTTTTGACACCTATATTTCACGTGGCGTCTAGTATTTTTATTTACTTGCTTGAGCGAGATCCTACATGTATCGGGGTTATGGACAATGCTGTCTTCATATATGACAATGCTTTATATGTTATATAGATGAAGTTTGTAGAATATGGAGCTTGGCGCTCAGCGTTGGGCTTTGATGATTTTGTATGTTGCGTGGCATATGATGTGGCTTTGTGATTTGGCACACAACTAATATTTGATATAGCTAGGATAGCTAAAGATTAGATCCCTTGCGCACACACTACCTTTTTGATGAAATTTACAACCAAAATGTATATTTTTGTTTTGAAAATATGGAAGCCATAAGAACTAGGGTTGAGGCTAGGTAATAATTACTGTGTTTTTCATAATGTAGGTTGAAAACAAAGTAGCAAGACTTTCGAGTAATCATGATCGATGGGAGCTTAATGGAGAGTTCGAAGGTATGAATATATAGCAAATGACCAAGGAAAATGACAAATTAAGCATGAATGGACAAAATTTCCTCAAAAACTTCAAAACCATTTGAGGAGATAACATCTGGCTCCTACTCGGGGATGGAAACCTCCCTGTGAGGTTCCAAGAACCACAAATCTGATGCCTTTCCTGGACAAATAAAATACATAATCTAGTCTAGTGTTCCATTGGGCATGGAGTCAACTGTGCAATCTTCTTCTGAACATCTTTCAAGAGATGCCTTTACGACTGGTCAACTGCAAATCTGTATCCTGCCTATAACATGCTTTTCTTATTCATAAAAACAACTGAAAATGATCTAGTCGCTCGTATGAAGAGATTATTCTTTTACCTATCCCTATACTAACCATTGTACTACTTCTTAATCAAGTAAACTCATGCTTCCAATGAAGCCATGTCAGAAACTGATCTATTGATAACATCTTTGATCTTGGCCCAAAAAATAATGGAATGTATAGCCAACAGAAAAGTAGTTTGAATAGATGATAAAGCCAACTTTCATTTGACAAAAATACTTTAACATATATGCTTCTCATAGATTCCAAATAGTTTGCAATAGGGTCATTAAAATCGTAAAGGAATACCTCTCTATGTTGCTGTTCCAACTGACTGAATTGCTGCTGCTGACTACCTTCAATGATCTCAATGTTGAACGTAGGCTGCTTGACATTTGTCAGAGAAACATGGATGATCGACTGCTGATCTAAACCTTTCTGCTCTCCTTCACCATCTCCTTCTTCATGTCTACTGCAATTTCCCTTTGTCTGAAAATCAAATAGCTGAGGGCTGCCCTTACTATCTACTGCATATTCAAATCTGTCACATGGTAGTGTAATGACTTGCTCATCATCTTTCGGGTTTCCAAAGGGGAAAATCTCATCTTCATGACAACCTAAGTCAGTAGATGCATTTGATATAATGTCAAAAGCATCTATACTATGGTTATCATCCTGAAGTTTATTAATATCTTGGTCACAATAAGAGGTGTCCCCTATTTCAGCATGTCCTTCATGACAATCTGAATCATTATTCAACAAACTAAATTCATGAAAACACTTAGGATATAAAAGACCAGCTGAAAATATTCCTTTGCAAAACAAATGAAGGCAGCATGAAAATCTGCCAAAGAGCCGATACAGGCAACAAGGAGTGACCAGTACCAATCACGAGCAATTCCCTCTAATGAAAACCCGAAGAGCTTGATCTGAACATCCTCATGTACAATTTCAAGCCGATGAATAAAGTCATGAAAATCCAACAAGTGTTCAGCTGGAACTTCCCACTCTCCTCCTCGAAATTTGGGAAGACTATTTTCCCATTCATCTCTACTAGGCACTGGATTAGGGAAACCAACAATCTTTGAAAAATCACAGAAAGCATATCTCTTCGCTTAGATTGTGTTCATGTCATACCAATGGAGTCGCCAACAAATTTCTGAACAATGGAGTCGCCACTGAATTCCTCCTTCATGGAGTCGCCAGATAGATGATTACAACTGAAATAATGTCCAGGCTTTGTCTATCATCAAAGCTGGAACTATGTCGTCTCCCAGGGAAGCTGAGCTTCAATCTCCTTTCCCCGGCAACGACGCCAAAATGTTATCACTCCAGGAAACTCTTCTAGGTTGTAGCTTGAAGATGCCTGGTAACTTAACTATTATCTCAATGTTGGATATGTAATTGAATCAAGATGAATAACTCACTCACTGATTTCTTCACTCAAGACAACTTAAGAATATCCAGGTAGGACAAGGATTTCAAAAGCTATTAATCAGATAGTTTGCTGAATCAGATGGATGGAGAAAACTAACTATATTAACCAAAACACAGACATTAACAACATATATGATGGGTCAATAGAACTAGCAATAGTTACTTATGATCCTAGTTTACTGATATGAAGGTGAGATGACAGTCACCAGCTTTTAAAGTAAACCTAGACAAGAGGACCTCTGCTCATAAGCACATAAAGAAAGAAGATAATGGTCTGAAAACAACAATGAAAGAAGGTTGTATTGCTGAATATATTCCAAAGAGGCCTTTCTACAAAAATAGTGTATTAGAGTATTCAAAGTCGAGCCCCTTGTTCTCCAGAAGTCACAGGATTTATAGCCTTTACAAAACAATTCAAGATCCTGAAAAAACTGGATCGAATTTGCTAAAAATAGACAATCAAAACAGTTTCATGAAAAATAGGAAGGAATCCTATTTAAGGGGGCCATCTCCATCTTACTAGTCTTTATTTCTTCGACAACTGTAGCAAGCCTTCAAAGGCTGATGAATAAAGTCGAAAATGCCACCTGGAGGACTGATAGGCCATCTTTTGCCAAAAATAGATAAGAAGCTTTATCTTTTTCACCTTGCTGGCACCTTCAAAATTGGAACAACACCTTGGAACAACTCCTATTAATTATAAACTTCATTTAGAAACCATCCTCATGCCATTCGAAATGACAAAAAATGAATTTGTATAAAAAGATGTCATTCTGCCCTGTTCCTGCGATTTCGGTGACTTGGGTCCAAAATTATCAGTGGTTAAACCACCAAAATCCCTGTTTTCGGCTGCTAAGAAATACTGTGTAAGCCAGACTAGCCACTGAAAATGTAGTCTTTGTAAGAATCCTTCAAAACATCAAAATTGTGTTTTCCAATCTCCCTGATCTTCAAGGTTGCTCCTCTGAGACCTCAGCAGCTGCTACTAGTTCCTCTAAGCATGAATGAGCTATAAGCTTTGCATCACTCAAGATAACTGTCGTTTCTGGCTTCATAATATGAACTTGATCATTTCCTGCAGTGAAAAGAATTGTTCCAATTTCATCTCCTACCAGGCACTCTGAAATATCCCTTTGACGAATTGGGGCATCAGGGTGGCCCTTTTCAAGAACAAGTTGTGCATTCAACACTTTCACGACTAGATGGTGACCGGATGACCTAGGTGTCAGTTGGTCAACCTTAGTAAAAACAAGATTTCTAAGGTTTGCATTTATGGAAGCCATTTTATTTTGCAGTTATACACAATACAATATAGGCCTGAAACGATGACTGCCAATTTGACCAAAAATTCGTGAAACTTTGACTGGAATTAAAACCAAATGATCAAATCTACCCTCCAACAAAAATTCACGATCCTCTTTTGCTCTGATTCACCTCGGGGAAGAAAGTTATTAACAACAATGATCTTCTGATGATGAGTGAACATCGTCAAGATCTACAAATCCTGATAAGATGATAAATGAGGTCGAAACGGCCTCTTACAACAAGCAATCAATCCTTCGTAATCTGAATCTTGCATATAACAAGATATAATTTCCTGCCCATGACAAACCTTTACAACTGTTTCAACATCAAACCTGTACATCTGTACGCCATGTAAATTGACAGAGGGTTTGTTTGGCAATGAATAACTTAAATCTTGAAGCTCGACACAAATTCCCCTTTTCATAGCTCGTCTTCATGGCCAAGTACCTTCGTCCTGTCAAACATTCCAACAACCAATGCTACGTTTTCTCCATGGGACAACTACGCAATCTTTGGCGCCTATATCATCGAGCACTTGGTAGCCTGCGGGCTTTTGGCACCTATATTTCACGTGGCGTCTGGTATTTTTATTTACTTGCTTGAGTGAGAACCTACATGTATCGGGGTTATGGATAATGTTGTCTTCATATATGACAATGCTTTGTATGTTATATAGATGAAGTTTGTAGAATATGGAGCTTGGCGCTCAACGTTGGGCTTTGATGATTTTGTATGTTGCGTGGCATATGATGTGGCTTTGTGATTTGGCACACAACTGATATTTGATATAGCTAGGATAGAAAAAGATTAGATCCCTTGCGCACACACTACCTTTTTGATGAAATTTACAACCAAGATGTATATTTTTGTTTTGAAAATATGAAAGCCATAAGAGCTAGGGTTGAGGCTAGGTAACAATTATTGTGTTTTTCATAATGCAGGTTGAAAACAGAGTAGCAAGACTTTCGAGCAATCATGATCAATGGGAGCTTAATGGAGAGTTCGAAGGTATGAATAAATAGCAAATGACCAAGGAAAAGGACAAATTAAGAATGAATGAACAAAATCTCCTCAAAAACTTCAAAACGATTTGAGGAGATAACAGTATGATCGCTAGATTTGTTTTCGGACAATCTACTTAAGCGAACTTAAGGCTAGATCTCCCTAGTCCAATTGGATCTAGAACAAATAAAGTACATAACATAATCAACTTCCCTAGATCTATAGAAGTGTAAACTGACAAGTAGATACTTGAAGTTCTCAAATCCTCTTGCTCTTTGCTTGGTCCAATGCTCCAGAACCTTCAGATCTCCAACTGAAAATCCCTGTTGAACAAGTAGAAACAGAAAAAAAGTAAAAGCATATATTACATATGATTGATCTAAGCTAACAGTTAAGGAAGAAATCTCTAAACACTACTAACACAATAATGTATATGGGAATAAATTGTATTAACTGTAATAAAAGAGAGTACATAGAGAGAGAACGTTACAACCAATGCCTTAACGTTGCAACCTTCCTTCCAACAAGCCAAGCCAAGTCTCCAAGGATGAAGTAAGACTCCCAAAGATGAATACAGATCACCTAGAGTAATTCCACCACCATGAGAGTACTATAGAACTTCTTCCCTTTCCAATGGGGAGATGCTTCATATTTATAAGACCAAATGGGTAGAGTAGGTTGAGGATTAAGGGAAGAAGTCTAAGGGATCTTCCCTTGAGGTTAGGGAACCGAAGGAAATCTCACCTATCAATTAGGGATAGACTTCCACCTCACCATGCTTCGAGAAGTCGCTTGAAGCTTTTTTTAATCCAATTTAACCAACCCTGGCGCACCCTGCATGAAGACAATTGGTGCCAGGAAGGGGTCAGCGCAGGCTGTATGAAGGAAACCTGAGCCACTGGCGCATCCTGCCAGATATCACTGTGCGCTAGGCATGATATGGCGCCTCTTGCTGGAAGACAAGATGCGCCAGTGCAACTAGGAATTATGGACACAAGGAACAACAACTTGCTTTGGATGTTTTTGGTCAGGGAAACTTCAGGGATTAAGGCAATGAGTTGACACAGGACTCATGATGACGAGATTTTGGTGTAACAACAACCAAGATGATTGGAATGAAGGTTTAAGATCGACTAGATGGGGCTGCCAGTTTCATCTCTTGGAAGTCTAGGGTTCTGCTCATACTTGAAGAAATCGACCTCTTGAAATTTGTCAATGAGAAGGTTCCCAAACCAGAAGCTGAGGAAGACAAGTCTCGATGGAGGAAGAATGATTCCAAAGCAAGAAGAATCTTGATGGACTCGGTCAAGGATCATTTGGCTCCTTAAATATCTCAGAAGAAGATGGCTAGGCAGATGTTCAAAAACTTGAAGTATCTGAACATAGTAGGATCAATGTGACTCTCACATTGAGGAATCAACTATCGAATCTGAATATGTCCAAGTCATAATCGATTGCTTCATACTTCATGAGAATCACAGAACTAAGGGACAAGCTAAGTTCTAGTGGAGAACCACTTGATGATAAGGATCTTGTCATTACTACACTAAATGGTCTTCCACCATATTGGGAGTCATTCATTCAAAGCATAAGTGGTTGAACCAAGTTTCCCAAATTTGACAGATTATGGGCAGATTGCACTCAGGAAGAGACAAGGATTGCAGCAAGACAAAAAATTCATGGCACTCAACCTGAGGAGAATCAAGCATTTATGTCTCATGCCAAGAAAGGAAAGGGAAAGGGAAGAAAGTTTCACTACCATAAGAACCAAGGTAGGAGATCAAGCCCTCCTCCGGATCAGAAGAAAAAGAGGAAGGATCTCTCACATATACAATGCTTCAGTTGCAAGACTTATGGTCATTATGCCAGCAATTGTCCAAGCTCAAACAAAAGGAAGCATGAAGCCTCAACTGCTGATGTAGAAGAAGACTCTCATCATAAGAAGCAAAGGAATGTAGATCATACATAATTCTTCTTCATATCATCTTTATCAGGTACTATTCCCACCACTAGTGATACATGGCTTATAGATAGTGGTGCTTCTAGGCATATGGCTGGTTATAAAGAAAATTTATCATAAATTGTTGAGAGAGAATCCCATCTATGTGTTGTACTTGGGGATGATGCAAATTACACTGTGAAGGGATCTGGGGCTACCTCCTTTCAGTTAGAATCTAGTGACACATTACACTTAAGTGATGTACTATATGTACCTGGTATGAAAAGAAATCTTGTCTCCATATCTGCTTTGGAGGACAAATGATATAAAGTTGCATTTTCTGATGGAAAAGTTATTGCTTGGCACAATAAATCAAACATGAACACAACAAAAGTAATTGGTGCAAGAGAGGAGATCTTGTACCGGTTGAGCACACCACCAGATCAAGCACTAGTTCATGATTCTATCAGCATGGGTGAGCTATGGCGCCGAAGACTAGCTCATCTAAACTACAAATCTCTTCCAACATTAAGGAATATAGTGACAGGTCTACTAGTGCTCCATGTAGACAGTGATGGAATATGTAGAGGATGTGCTCTTGGAAAGAATTCCAAGGGATCATTCCCGAATAATGAGAGAGGATCTAAAGGAATTTTGGATCTTGTACACATTGACTTGTGCGTGCCCATGACTGTTGCTTCATTGGGTGGCTATAATTATTATATAACATTTATTGATGACTACTCACAAAAGACTTGGATATACTTTCTCAATACCAAGGAATCTGAGGAAGTACTTAGCAAATTCAAAGAATTCAAAGCACAAGTCGAGAATATATCGGGAAAGAGAATAAAGATCTTGAGATCAGATAATGGTGGAGAATATACCTCTATAGATTTCAATGATTTCTGCAAGGAAGCAAGAATTAAGAGGGACTTCACAGTTCCCTACAACCCTCAAAAAAATGGGGTTGCGGAAACAAAGAATAGAACAATTGCATAGGCAGCCAAAGCCATGATACATGAATAGAGTCCATCGATGTTCTTGTGGGAAGAAGCATATAGAATAACTGTATATGTACAAAACAGATGCCCTCATAAAATATTGAAGAACATGACTCCAGAAGAAGCTTGTATAGGAGTGAAACCAGAAGTGGGCCACCTTTGTATCTTTGGCTTCCTAGTCTAAATTCATGTTCCCAAGGAGAAGAGGACAAAGTTAGAACCTTCGATCAAGAAGGGGACTTTCGTGGGATACAATGAGTCTTCAAAGGCTTACAGAATTTACATCCCAGGATCGAGGCAGATCGAAGTCAATAGGGATGTGTCCTTTGAAGAAGAGATGGCTATCAGAAAAGGTAGAGGATATGATATGGAGATTGATGATGAGGAAATGCTAGAACCAAAGGAGATGAGATCATCTCCCCCTCCAGTAGGAGTTAGCAGAGAAGGATGAATCGATCAAAGCCATTGATCCAGTTGAGCCGATTGATGCTCCCACATATATTGTAGTAGGCCGGAAGAGGCCTAGATGGGCACAAAAGACATTGAAGGATGCATAGGGGCATGAAGCTCCACAGGGTACCTTCTGAGAAAGCAAGAGACCCCAAAGGTTCTCGAGTTATGTAGCATTGATGAGTCACGTCATTGACTTAGAACCCAACTCCTATGAAGAGGTCTCCAAACACCAAATTTGGAAGGATGCCATGATGGAAGAATACCAATCCATCATGAAGAATGATATATGGGAGGTTGTACCAAGACCTGAGGGGAAGTCCGTAGTAACTTCCAAGTGGATTTACAAATTCAAGCATGGAGTATATGGCAGTTGTAATGTCCCCATTTTGACCCCCCTTTGTATTAACTCGTAAATGATGTGAATATTGTAATTTAATCATGGTGAGGAGCTCAAGGCCAAGGCCCCACCGTTGATTTAGCATTTTGTATCGGCAATTAAAAATAGATGCCTATGGTTCTTGTGCGAGATGGGCACAATGTGAATAAGACACCATGTAAATACGAATTTTAATGGAAAAACCCACAACCGGCTATGCAATGCAACAAAAGAGATGGGGCATGACTCTACAAGGAAAAGGGAGGGAAAATATTCAAACCCTTGAGCCAATGGTATTAATCCATGTGTCAATGGGGAAACCTATAAACCACCAACTACCCATTTTGTCTCATGCACCCAATCATTTAATTCTTCCAAGAAATTGGTTAAGGCAGTTAATGCCTTGGAAATGAAGAAGTATGGCAGCCAATTTCGTGCATGGGCAAGCCATCAACCTGGAAATTCATGTTTTGTCTCCTTGGGCAAGAAATCACCCACGAAATGGTGCCCAAAGCCATTCTGAATGGGCAGTCTTCATTCATTCACGCAGTTGGAGTTAGCTGGGTCTTTCCATATACGTTTTTCATCTAAATCCTGCATTTTTCCATGCCTGGGAGTCGTTTTTGCCTTGTATAACAGTTGGGAGAGGAAGGCCACGAATTGGGGACTAGGAGGGAGGTCGTTTTTGCCCCGAATTGACCCTGGACGTTTTACTAAAAACGGATTTAGCTTCCCAGGGTTGTTCCCCAACTTCTCATTTTCGTTTTTGTGGGTTCCCACGTTTTTCTGAGTTAGCTGAAACCCCATCTCATGCATCTCACTGTAAAAACGTTTTATCCTGCCCCATAATTGTGTTCTGATGTTGTGTGCATCCTCATTTTGGTTTGAATCTGTGAGTTGAAGTTATGGAGTGGTAGTGGACATAAGTGGCTTGATAAACCTAGTGGGGGAGACAACCTCTCAAGAAGATCAAGAGGGCTTGGGTTACTCTTCTATGCATACCCTGACAGCACTAGATAGGGAAGGTATGGCTTGAGGGACTGTACAGCAGTGAAAAGAATACTTCCTTGTGCTGGGTGTGTAGGTATTGTGGGTGCCAAGCTAGATAGATCTTGCAAGGTTATCCCTGGCTCTGTGCTGGAGCTCACTAGCTTAGCAACTCTCCCTTCCATGTCCTAGCAGCCTGATAAACCCAATTGCAGATTGGCTTGGCTCATCTTGGTGTATGCTTGGCTATGTGTGAGTCTGCTGTTCCCTGGTTCCTTGTAGAGATCATGCCCAGCTCGGGGGTGGCAGTGGTGCTGAGAGATTGAGGAGCACACTGGCCTATGGTTGGGTGGAACGTTACAGATGCATAGCCAGTTGCTTGGGACTGCCTTATTGAGATAAGTATTCTCTTGTGTAAATTGGCAATTATCATTTGATGAATATCATGAATGTATGTGGATGTATTATACGAATTTACTTCTGCTGTGTTTTTAAAAGTTTATGCATTTCCATATGATCTTGTATAATTCTGCAAAGGTCTCTATTTAATGGCTGTCACAGGATAGTTTGAATGTATGTTAGATATCAACAGGATTTATTTAATTTCCGTTGTGTTCTATAGCATGCACCTATACATGTCTTGTGTCAATGAGTTTAATGAATGGATATGGGGCTAATTGCCCGGATTGAGCACCACGTCCTCTCTATCATGCTGTATGGTAGGAAGGGGACACTACAGCAGTGTTGGAAAACGCAAGGCTATATTTGTTTCCAGAGGATTCTCTCAGAAAGAGGGAGTCGATTATGATGAGACATTTTCTCCCGTGTCTTGATATACTTCCATTAGGATGATTATTGCTATTGCTTCAGCTATGGGATGGAAGCTGCATCGGATGGATGTCAAGACCGCCTTCCTCAATGGTGTTATCGAGGAAGAAGTGTATATTGAACAACCAGAAGAGTTTGTTGTCCATGGAAAGGATTCCCACGTATGCAGGTTGAAAAAGGACCTATATGGACTCAAGCAAGCACCACGTGCTTGGTATGGACGAATAGACGAATACTTGGTGAGCTTGGGATTCACCAAGAGTGATGCAAAACCCAATGTTTACTACAAGGTTGTGGATGATGAGCCACTGATTTTGGTACTCTATCTTGATGATTTGTTTCTCACTGGGAATGAGAAACTTATTGTATGGTGTAAGAAGAATATTGCCTCTGAGTTTGAAATGAAAGATCTCGGATTGATGCCTTACTTCTCGGGATTAGAAGTATGGAAGAGGAAGAAGGATACTTTCCCGAGTCAAGGAAAATACACCATTGATATTTTGAAGAGATTTAGAATGTTGGACTGCAAGTCCATGGCCACTCTGATGGATGCAAATCTAAAGAAGCCGAGGGACTCTGCTTCATATTCATATTTGATTGATCCCACTATGTATCGCCGACTGATTGGATCTTTAATGTATCTAACGAACACTAGACCAAATATATGTTTTGCTGTGAATGGTCTCAGCCAGTTCATGTGCGAGCTGAGACATATTCACTGGGTTGTTGCAAAACATGTGTCGAGGTACTTGCGTGGCACTAGGGGATATGGCCTGAGATATGCTTCAGAATGTGACTTGATATTGCAAGGATTTTTAGACTCAGATTGGGACGGATGTGCTGCAGATAGGAAGAGTATCTCCGAGTGCTGCTTCAGCTTGGGCTCTGCAGTGATTTCCCGGTGCAACAGGAAGCAAACCTCAGTACCTCTTAGTATTTCAAAGGTCGAGTACATGGCTTCTAGTACAACAACTTGGGAAGCTGTGTTGCTTTGAAAACTCCTTGTAGGACTGTTTGGACAGATTCCAAGGCCAACTGTGAGTCACTGTGATAACCAGAGCTGTGTGTAGATGTCAGTGAATCCCGTATTCCACGACAAGTCAAAGCATATAGAGATTTAGTATCACTACATCCGTGATATGGTGTAGAAAGGTGCGGTCGAGTTACAATATGTTTCGACAGATGACCAGACTGCATATGCTCCCATGATAAAGTTTAAATACTTTCATGGAAGACTTGGAGTGGAAGAGAACGTGTCCTTCCTTGAGAGGGAAAGATGATATAGAGACAGAGATTTAACTTGCTTCTACACAGGTACCTCTACTTGTCTAGGTACTCAACTAGGCATGGGAGGATCCCATCGATAGTAGAGACATACATGTAGTAGAAGGTGGTGTGAAGCTTATGGGAAATCTCTCAGACGTCCAGGTTGGATGGAGAGGCCACTACATTCTCTGGATCACTCTAGGATAGAGTGAGGAGATCTCTCAGACATCCAGGTTGGATGTAGAGGCCACTGCATTCTTCAGATCACTCTGGGATAGAGTGAGAATATCTCTCAGACATCCTAATAGGATGGATAGGCCAACGCACACTCCCAGACACTTAATAGAGTGGGGAGATCTCTCGGACATCATGGGACATGATGGAGATATTTAGTGCATTCTATAGATCACTCTGAAAAGAGTAAGATCTCTCAGACATCCTGAGATGGGATGGAGAGGCTGGTGCACACTTGTACTCTTGGACTCACCGAAGGACTGGTTGAGTTGGTGTATGTACCCCAAAGGATTGGGCTGAGTAGATGCACATTGTGTTAATTACCGATGGAATGGGATGAGATTATTCTTGTTTGACTCTTCGATGGACTATGTAGAGTTGCTGTGTCGATGTTGAATCCACCGATGGACTGTGTGGAGTAGATTCATGATAACACCTCTCGAAGGACTGAGACTCTGTTGACAACCTTCAGTATGTATAGTGATGATCGAGACGGATGTGATGTACAGATGAGATCCATATGATCATGATGGTAATGATGACCATGTCCAAAGAATACCTTCCTTGTTGAGAGGGAGTGTTGGAAATAGTGCAACTTCGGAATTTATTCTTATTGTATTTTATTATATTTTTTGTACCTCCTACGGGAGAAGATATCAATGTATTTGATCATGTAAACCCTTGAAAGAATCAATGTAAACCTTGGGGTAAAGACACGCAAAGAAAAGAATTATTAAATATTAAATTTATCTTTCCCCAAGACAAGTCATCCCTGTCAGTTAGACATGTCTACCAGTTAGGGAAAAAGTCAATTTTGAAAGTGTATAAATAGTGAGGTCGTGTGCCTCATTTGGTCACTCATCCAACACAAGCTAGTTCGCACTAGTGAGAGAGAAGTTCACATCTGCAACAAGGAGAAGTGATTTTGGGGTTTTTCACTTGGAGAAATTTTCTATTTTCTCTCTCATCTCTGTACTCTGTTCTCGGGATTGATCATCACTATATGAAGGTTGCTGGGTTTTCTCCCTGTTGGGTTTCCCAGAATAAAATTCTTGTGTCCATTGTTTCTGTGCTTGGTTATACTTCTAGTGATCCTATTGTTTATTTAAAATTAAATTAAACTGCTATAATTGTATGAAAAACTAACAATCTTCATGTCCTTTCCTACCACCATCCAACCCAAAAATTTGTTGTCCTAAAGACACTTATCACTCAAGTCATCAAAATCTCTGCTCTCAACCTGTTTGAAAAAGAAATAAACCACCCCACTAAAGATGGGTATTCCATCTCCCAAATTAATAAAGCCTTTTGTTCAACTCTCCATTCAAAATCACAAACCTCTTCCCTCGTAAGCCCTCCCTATGTTTTTATTTTATTCCCCTACATTCACGACATTATTGATCACATCTCCAAGATTAAGAATATTAAAAACTTTGTTCAAATCCCATATTTTCAATGTTAGTTCTAAAATAATTTGAAGCATAATATCTACACAATTTCACATGTCACCAAAGGTTTTATTTTATTATTTTTATTATGTATTTTGTTCTTTTTTAATCTATATTATTGCACCACTAGGTGCAATTATAGTAGTATCCCATCGTTGATTAAACGAGAACACTAGTTGAGGTACTGAAATATGAAATTTCAATTACAATTAACATACATGATATCATCGATAACTTTATTGCATTGCATGCATATTAGTTCAAAACTCAAGCAGAGATTCACTTTTCCGATACTTTATTGAACACAACTTCCATTTCCTTAGTTTGCACTCCAAGATTATCATGTCAAAGTTTTGCTTTAGAAAGCTGAATATTAATTGCAATGTTGCTGACCTCTTCATTAACATATTACTATATTGGATGTTCTAGTTTGGATTATAACACACATGCTATGGTGTGATTTTGATAGATATGAACATGTGTAATTTTGACTACACTAGAGCAAAGCATAATATGGTTCGATGATCTAAATTGCAGAGTTACATTGGTTTTTGGATAATGAAAGACATGATATGATGTACTTTAAATATGGGAACAAAAATTCTAAAGTTTGATGAACTAAATTGTAATATAATTAATGAATATATCACACACATATAGATCATGATTTAGTATAGATATTTGTGATAATAAGAAGCAATCATTCTATTATAAATCAAAATTTTGTTGCACGACATTGTTATCTTTTCTATTATCTTTAATTATTTTTTTGAGACATTCATGGAGAAAAAAATACAATTAGTATAAGAACATCCATTAATATGCACTATATTGAAGGTTCAAGGTAGAGCAAGAGGTGACAATTTAGCAAAGTATCTAACAAAAATTTAACTTGCTCTATGTTATTCTAGACCTTAGATACTCATCCTAGAAAGTGACTGGAACAGATTCATTAGTTAGGACCCAATTTAATGATTTTATTCTCTAGAAAGAATCAACATGATCTTCCTCATCATTTTACATTAAGAGTACATGATCATTTTTTAAATAATTGTATGATTGATCTTAATGTCAAAACTAATATTATGCCTTAGTGTAATGGGAATATTGAGGTTACAATGCTTATGTTGTGCTGGAATATTAAAGATACTTTAAATAAGAATGAATGAAGATAAAATAACAATAATACTATTTTAATATTAATCAGAAAGAAATAATGATAAAAATGATATCATGGTGCTCAATTTTATAGATGGACATTTCAATTTAAACATTAACAAAGCAAAGGGTTGAAAAAAATCCTATAAATTCAATGACTTTAAACCATATGTTGCATAATTGATGTAAAAAATTTACACTCCCCGTTAATATTAATTACGTTCTTGGCCCTAGAATTTTTTTTGAAGCTCGCAAATTCTTCATGTGAGTGTTTTGGTGAAGATGTCAATGATTTAATGTATTGAAGTATATTAACACTATCTAACCTTACCCAATTGTTAAGTGGTGATGGATCTCAATATATTTTGTTTCTATATACTTGTTGCCCCCCAACAAATTCCCCTTTATTTTGTAAAATTAAGAGCCCTCCATGTAAATTTTGTAAATATTTTGTTTTTGGTTTTCTTTGATCTTATCTTCCTTGCTTTGGTAGGTGGGTTCCTGGCTTTCTTTCATCGATCCTTCTCTTTCTGCGGTGCTTGTTCTTTGGCTTGGCTTTCATTGTATAAGGATTTGGTAATTTGGATATCTTTGTCATTGGCGTCCTTTTACCCTTTAGTTGATGAACACCACCTACTTAGTCTTACTTGAGCTTATTTGAGCTAATCATATCCTTCGGTTTGGCTTGGTTGGATTTATATGATGCTTCGACAATTGTAACAAATTTTGGTTTGTCGGTACATTTGCGAATTAATGACCATTTTGGTAGATCATAAATAATTAACTAAAAGCTCAATTTTAATAATTCTGATTTACGTTTTGAAAGAGTTTATATCAAATAACGGGACAATGCTCTTACTTCTGAATTAGAATGATCCGTTGACTTTTGCAAGCCTTTAACATTTGATTAAAATTATCACCTTTCATGAAATTGAGATTTGATGATTTGTTTTTACCACATTGGTCTTCTGGCTTTTTGGTGACTAGATGATAATTGCATACCTTCATGTGAGCTCATTTAAGTTGATTACATACTTTGGTTTCAAATTCATATTTCGATAAACTTATCAATTTTTTGCCTATAATGCATAATTAACATGAGATAATTATTGTCCAATTGAAAAGGTCATCAATCATGTTCTTCTAATTTCATTGAAATATGATTGCACTTTTCTCTGAAATTACCATGCCATGAAATTCATTACAAATAAGGAAAAGATCATTTAATTTTGGCTTTTTGGTGACTAGATGATAATTGCATACCTTCATGTGAGCTCATTTAAGTTGATTACATACTTTGTTTTCAAATTCATATTTCGATAAACTTATCAATTTTTTTGCCTATAATGCATAATTAACATGAGATAATTATTTTCCAATTGAAAAGGTCATCAATCATGTTCTTCTAGAAATATTTCATTGAAATATGATTACACTTTTCTCTAAAATTATCATGTTATGAAATTCATTACAAATAACGAAAAGATCATTTAATTTTGCTTATACATAAAATCACAAAAAATTTATTTTAATTAATACTTTGATTAAGGTAAAAAAGAATATTTTATATTTTCATCATTTTGTAAGTTTTATATGATATTCATTTCAACTTATATATTGATGATAAAACCATGATTTTTTCTTCCCTTAATTTTTACTTATAATAAAATTTTTAAGAATATGTTTTTTTAGTATAAGCTTGATCATGATTGTTATATAAACTCATGTTTCAAAAATGCAATACATATATTGAAACCCATAGATTATTTTAGTAACTTTTAATTTAATGATTTGGTTCTAAAAACGAAAACACTAAAATTACTTAAAACTATTATCTTAATATAATTTTTTTATTTTTTTTCATACGATAGAGTGCAGCGGATTTGAATCCCACCCCGCACTTTCTGAAAAGCCCAGGCCTCATCACTCACCAAGTGAGCTATATTGCTGGCCCAATAAAAATTATATAATATAAGAAATAAAAAGTAATGTTAATGCATGAACATGAAGTATAATATTATTGTAATATCCAAGCTATGAACGCCTTCTAAAATAATCCTTTACACTCACACCTCTTTTCAAATATTAAAATATGAATAAATGGGCAGCACCTTCTCGTCAAGACGATGCGAATCTCTTTTGGTTGGTTATGAATCTCGTATCATTATTAAATGTAACATTAACTATAATATAATAACATCAGAACTATCTTAAACATGATCATCATCATAAGGCACATAATTTCCGAATTTTCGTCATTATTTAGGAGACAAATTTTGGCAGCAAACTGTGGGCAAATTAAGGCGAAATAACAAAATCCAAGACGTGGGTTTTTTGCAGAACGGACCCATTTAGCTGAGGCGTGTGCAATTTCCTCAAGAAAGTGAAGCATCTGGGAGATATGTCAGGTTCTTTGAACACGTTTTTTTAGTTGTGGCCAGCAATGAGAGCTAGTTCAATTTCTATTTGTTCCATTGTCTATTTAAATGATAGCAGCATCCTACAGCAGAGAGAGGAGGGAGGTCTCCAGAGATCTGAAGATGAATTGATTCTTTTCTGAAATAATTTCTTTCCTGTAAACTTTGCTTTGGGAAGAGTTGAGGAGGGGTCTCTGCAGAATAGAGAGAGTTTTTTTCTTCTATATTCTGTTTCTATTTTGTAAATTTTCATGTCTGCAAGTAGAGGGGAGACGCTGCTGACAGAGGGAGGGCTTGATAGAGTGGAAGGAAATTACTTTCCTAAGTTCTGTTCTGCTTTTTCTGTCTGGATTCAAGTAAGACTTAGAAGACTGTACATTGAAGTTCAAGTTATAAAAGTGCTTCAAAGCTTCTGTTGGAACTTCATCCATAGGATTTTGTTAAGCATTTATTCCAAAACTGGTATCATTTCTGTGTTCAGTTTTTGTGAATATATAAAGTATTCTCCATATTAACTATCTTCTCTTTGTTTTCATTTACAGTTGTGCTTTGATATAATTGTGTGAATATTGATTGAATTACTCAAATCATAACATTTTTGTATTTGATATTAATATTGCATCTGTCATGTTAGTTAATTTTTGTTAATTAAATTTGATTGTGTAATATTTTATATTAACTTACTAATTGATATGTATGTAATTAAGTAGTTAACCATTTTCAAATTCAAATATTTAAGTGTTAACGTTAATTGTTTATTGATATTTATGTGTTAGAATAATAAAATAATTTCTTGGTTTATTGTTCTTCAATCATAAAATATTATTGAACAGAAAGTTATTTATAATATTAACTATGAAAGTTTTCTTTCATAGTTATATTATATGACTTTTCTGTTATATATATTGTCAATAGAACATTAACATTAATATAGTAATCAGCTTGCTCTTGGTCAAGATAGGATTGCATAGTTTAAATTAATTTTCAATTTTTAGTTTAGTTTTTCTAATTTTTCATTTAACAGCTATTAAGTAGGTTAGTTTTCTTTTATTTATTAAACAATATTTGATTAAATCTTTGAAAACAAACCTAAAACAGATATTATCCTTAAGAGAGTAGAAGTAGACTAACATAAACTGTAGATTAAATAGCTCACTTTAACTTAGAAGTTTTCATTAGGATTTAGTTTAACTTTTTGATTAACTAATTAGTTTAGGACACATTTTTTTGAGTTTAAGTAGTAGCATTCTCCTTAAGATAGTGAAACTCAAATGGTAGCAGGACCATAACCTATGAGAATTAGCCATACCAAACATACCGAGGGTTCCTTTAAGCGCCTTGTGTGGGTTAGTTCTCCTTAGTTGGCCATTCACAAAAAATTCGGCCAACAATACTGTATTTCTTCGTTAATTTGATCATATTCTGATTTTCCAAATTGAACACTTGGGCTAGAAGCCTTGTGCACTCTTATTTCTTGCAACTTGTTTCACTATATCATGCCAAACACACTAGATTGATGCTTCTGTTTGATCAAATTGTGCTAAACACACTAGATTTATGCTTATGTCTAGCTGTATTGCATTCACATGTGTTATGTAATGTAAAATACCACGGTTTTGAAAGTAGCACACTATCTTGGTGCTCGACCTATGGACCCAAGTTGCGTAGCTTGTGGGCATAGTTAGCTATGGATACTTGATTGCATAAGTGAAGGGAAATATATGTGAGAAATGTAGCTAGTTCTTTGTATCAAACAAATAAGATAAGTTATTTTTTTAATCTTTCTTACAACCATATGTATCTATATTCATGTGCAATTATTTCTATTTGTTTTATGGTTAGTGCACAATCTAGAATAATATAACAATTTGTTTCAGTTATTTACTTGTTCCGCTCTAGTGGACGTATCTATAGTTGATTGTTGCCTTAGTTTGTTAAGTTATCTTCTTGGGTATGCGTGGTCCATTGTTAAGTTAGATTTTCTAAATCCAAGCAGTGATGCTGGTTGTTTCTATGACTGCCACCATAGTGCACATAACACTAGTTTTGTTTCCAAAAGAACATTGCTTCTACAAACATATGGTTTTGTATGCAACACCTTACAACATATGAACTCTCTATATGCAACCCTATGCCATATTAATCAACAACGCCATGGACTAATTGAAAACACTAAAAGAATGTTGCTTCATCCATAATTCATGGAGTTACAACTTAACTATTGATCATTGCTAGTAGCACAAATGCATGTGTCAAATGTAAAAAAACCACCTTTGTATCTATCCGTACTAGTGAAATATCTTCCTATAACACCAAGTATTTTGATTCCTATTCAGTTTCTTCTGGCATGAAAACATGCTATAGATATCATGTCTCTCGTGTAGGCTATTCAACTTCCCAATATAATATAAGGTCACAACCTTAGCTTCTAGGACAACATTAGGATTGGGTTACAACATTGTTACTCCTCTTGATTTGTTGGGTGTTGACATGTTGTGATTTAAAAATCAAGTAAGAAACCAATGATATGCACAAAAGAGAAATCAAAATCTAGGATGACGATTAATAATGCAATGTGTTGGATGTGGGTACACATTGCAATGAACTAGCCTCTTAGCAATGCTAATGAAATGGCATGTGTCCTTCATGGACCTACATACCACGACTCAAGAAAAGTGGAGTAGAGACTAGTTGAGGCAAGATGGACTTGTTTCTCAAAGGAGTGTCGATAAACTTCAATTTGAGGATGTATTAGAAATGGTTTATCTAGAAGAAGAAACCTTTTATCCCCAACTTCAAGAGATTCCATGCATAATGTCCCAAGAAATTTGGAAGCAAGGGGACATTTCACAATTTTCAACATCGGTCTTTTGTGTCTCGACTCCCTAATTTGAACACATCATCTCCTAGTTCCTAAAATTATTTTCAATTTATGCCCTTCCCCCTTTTTAAAGATTTTTCTTCTTGTCCTATATTTTCCTCATTTTATAAACCTTACTTTAGTTAAACATTTTCTTTTTTATTATGCTTTCATGCCTCTCATTAATATATTTTTTTATGTCATTTTTTGCTAGTTTGTTTGTGACTTGCGTGACTGTTCTGTGGTCTAACAAATTGTGATCCAAGGGCATCTTGGGCCACAATAGCCCTTAATATGATTGGATTTTTGAGTGTTTTCTCCTAGCTACCTTGTGGGGTTTGAACTCGGGTTGACATGCAAAATGAGACCCGTCGACACCAATCATGCTAATGGGATTTGACTATGTCCTTACATTTTGTAGTTGTATTAAATTATTATTTATTGTTTTACACCTCTTTAATAGGTTGTTTTTATATTTCCTAGTTTTTTTCGTCCATGGTAAGAAATCGCAGGGGCCCACCTGAAGGGGACGCACCCCGTTCGTTCTGATTACAGAGCTAACCCAATGAGGACATCAAGTGAGGCCCTTGTATAGCGATGGATAGCCACCCAGGAATTTGACCCTATAACCTTTTACTTACAACTTTTTCTTAATTTTTTTCAATTTAATAAAATTACTATTTATTAAATTTATTAAATTAATATTATTACAATTATTTTCTAAAATATTTTTAATTAATTATTTAATTTAACCTTTTCCTCATCTAATTTTTCCTGTGTAACCCCTTTTTTATTACATAAATTTATTAATAGACTATATATATTCTACCCGATAGGTGACTCTTTTCCATATTTCAAAACTAATTTTCGATCCTTAAGGATATTTGGAGTGTCCACTAAAAACTTTTTTTTATTTTTTAGAATGTTTTGAAATTCTAACCCAATGTATATTCTAAATGACTCACTATTATTATGACAATGTATATTCGAAATGACTCACAATTATATTCTATCTCAAGAAGAATGAATAACGGTGTTTCTACAAAATAATTTATTATTAAAAAATATACTAAAGATAATGACAATGTATATTTGAAATGACTCACAATTATATTCTATCTCAAGAAAAATGAATAACGGTGTTTCTACAAAATAATTTATTATTAAAAAATATACTAAAGATAAAATTTATAGCATGAAAATTCAGGGAGAGGATACATGGAATTATTAATCTCAAAGGTGAATGAATATTAAGAAACTATCGTGTTTAGGAAAATTTCCTAGTGAAATTGTGGAATAAATTTCAGAGTTATTCTACACCAATGATACTTCCAAACCAATTGTTTTGAAACAAATTTTTGTGCTCTCAAGTTTGTGACTTTGTTAGTTCATTATAGTTGAATATTTGTTTCCGTGAGAAGAGGATAAAATTGTTGCCTCAATGGATTGTGGACAAACTGATACTTGGGAAACAAATCCAAGGTTGTTAACTGTTGTGACAATGGGATAAAACTGTCATATATGGATATAAGAAAAAAATAGTCTCGGTTAATGGCTTAGTTGACAAACGAAAGGCTGCTAACCTTTGTAGCAAGTGGATAAAACTACTACCTCGAAGGACAAAGGACAAAATAGTCTCGACTAATAGCCTAGTTGATAAATTAAAGACTACTAACTTCTATGAAAAGGGTAAATTTGTCACCTCAATGGATAGAGGAAAAAAATAATCTCTATTAACAATTTAGTCAACAAATCAATTGTCACTATTATGCCTCAAAACATTATAAAACTTTCACCTCGATAAACATAGGTCAAAATGGTGGCTAACAATATTATGAATCAATTCCTTAAGATAACACAATGTAACAGAGTACAGACCATGTACATCACTATAAACATGGATCACACCTCCAAAGTAGATAAGAGAGATGAGTTATACAATAAATCCTTAAAGAATAGGAGAACCTCCAAACACCCCTAGACATTCTATACATTTAATTCATTTGTTCCTTTAACAATGATTACATCACCTCTATATATACCTATCCATTCATTGGACATGTGAACCCTTCATTACGATGGCCACTATTACATATACATTTAATCCCATATATGCCTCCCTTAGGGTCATATCATATACATTTAACCCCAAATATGCCTCCCTTGGGCCATAACATAGTACCCTCCATTTTTTTTCCTCAAATCTTTGCAGTTAAGGGCTTTATATACGATGAAACCAAGTAATACAATTTCCTTATATTCTTTTTTTCTTGCTTCCATTAATGATGATCTATCCATCCAAAATTGATTCTTTTCAATTTTAATTCTTGATAGCCGATTATTCCATAATTATCTTTCCTTTGATTCCATCTGTTGTTGTTGTGACTTCTCCAATTTGTTGTAATTTTCAGTGTCTAAAAATATCTTGTTGAGTAATGACTTTTTAATGCCCTATTCCATAAATGTTGTTGATTATTCCATATTCTTCCTTGGTAGTGTCTTTGTAGATCTTCTTGTCTTTCTTGGTAATGAGGATGTCAAAATGGTTTCACATTTGATGGTTTCCCTTCCTTTTTCACACCCATACCATCAATCTTCTTTTCAGAGATAATGACGTTTTCTATCCTTTGTGCTTGGTCTCTAATTACACTTGCCTTTGAGATATTACCTTCACATTTGACATGTACATATTCAAGTTGGAGCTCAGCTTCTTCAAGTATTTTCTAGTGACTTTCTAGAATCTTGTCTCCCTTCTCATTTTGAAGCTGCAATGCGATTCCATCCATCAAATTCTATGTCCTCCAATTCTAGATTCCAGTTCCAATTTTACCTCATCCACATTTAAAGTTTTTTCAATCTTGTTGCAAATTTCTTATTCAAGTATTTTTGTTATCTTTGTATTTTTTTTTATTTTTTATTTTTACCATGCTTCTTTTCTTCTTTTAGTCTCTTGACCTCATCCATCAACTTTTTATTATGGTTTCTTAATTTTCCTATTTTTTCAACCTTCTTTTCAATTCTCCCCTTAATTCATCCTTTTCCCAATTTCCTTTGTTATTCTTTTCTTTCTTCAATTTCTGAACCTCCTTAATGAGTGATTCATTAAGGGCTTGTATCTTGAACAACTCTTCACCTTTCTTCTTGAGTTCCTCTTTTACTTTTTTCAATTCATCTCTTCCATTTTTTAGTCCTCGATCCACCTTTTTTTAGAAGAGTTCTTCAAATTCTTCCCATGTAGTGCATGCTTGAGTATTTATATCATAACTTGTCCACTACTTATTAGCTTCACCATCCAAATAAATACCTACCAAATAATTTTTTTCATCATTTTCCTTTCCAATCCTTAACCATTCCTTAGGATTGATTTCATCTTTATCTTCATTTTCACTAAGCCTAGGCAATGCCATTTTTCTTGATTAAGGCCCAACCAAAATCCTCAACTTTCAACTTCAATATATTTAAAATATTATAAAAATGGATAATGTCTTTTTCAACATATTATAGTGTGTTTCCTCTTTCCAATGGATTTTGAATAACCTAAATTGGACCTTCTTGTAAAAAGTTATGCTAATTTCAAAATAGCATACCTTCTAAACCCCTAATTTGGAGATTATATTGTTGACCAACATTCCACCTAAGGTAAATCTGAACTTTCAGCCCCTCCGAGTCTAAGATTTCATCTTGCAATAACCTGATATGTCTTATTTGTAATTCATAGGTTTCACTAATTTATGATGTGCCAAGAGAAAATTATGGTAACTTTTCCAAAAGTTGTTGTTTTTGTCATTTTCAGGAGATCGAACTTGTATGACCCGCCACATGTCAATTTTTTTTTTCTTCTAAAATTTCTATGAGAGACACTATGGTTTGTCTTCCTTCTAATGAAATTAGTATCACTCAATTTAGATCTTCCAATATTCAGATACAATATTTTTACCTAGAACACAGGTTTTAGACTAGTCAAAACCCTAACTTCTACATCCTTTAACTCTGAACTTATAGTGAAAAAGGATCTAAAATTTTTACCATAGGTTCTTCAATATGTACCTTGAGCCTCATAAAAATTTAGCTATATGAAATGTCTCGAAAATAAGTTATAGTGAAAATGACCAGATGACTCGTTATAAAGGAGCCAACCCTATGATTATATGCTTTAATACCAAATGTTATGAATCAATTCTTTAAGATAGAATAATATATAAAATTGCACACCATGTAGAAAAATGTAAAGATGGAGCACAACTTCAAAGTAGATAAGAGAGATTAGTTATACAATAACTCCTTAAATAATAGGAGAACCTCCTCCAAATACCCCAAGACATTCATACATCTAATTCACATGTTCCCTCAACAATGACTACATTACCTCTATATAACATATTCACTGATTGCACATGTGGCCCTTAATTATGCCAAATACCATTACATATACATTTAACCCCATATATTCCCCCTTTGTGGTCATATCATATACATTTAACCCCATATATGACCCCCTTGGGCCATAACATTACAAAGTTATGAACCAATTCCTTAAGTTAGAATAATATAGTAGGGTACACACCATGTTCACCAATGTAAATGTGGGTCACAACTCCAAAGTAGATAAGTGATATGAATTATACAATAAATCCTTAAAGAATAGGAGAACCTCCTCCAAATTCCCCAATACATTCATACATCTAATGCACATGCTCCCTCAACAATGACTATATCTATCTATATATATAATATATATCCACTCATTGCACATATGGGTCATTCAATATTATACCAATCACTATTACATATACATTTACTTCATATATATATATATATATATATATATATATACTCCCTTTGGGTCATAACAAACAACCTTAGATTAAAAAAGTTGACGTTGCTCCTTTAGTAAAACCAGTTTTGACATTAGGCATTGTGTGGATTGTCTCTCCATGTGGTATGCTATTGATCCAGGAGGATATTGGTGGCCACCCGCCTATTCCACTTGGACCCCCACCATTGTTTCTTCAGTTTTTCAGTTTCCCTAATTGTAGCACAATTTACTATTTTTTGCAGTTTCCGGGTCTTAAACTTCCGGAGCTGTTTTGAGGAGCTAAAGGACATTTTTTCGGCATCGAATGGTCGAGCAAGTATGAGTCCGTGTCAGACTCAATATTTGTTGTTTATGGATGTAGTCCTTGAATAGATCTTTCTAACGATGTATCATGTGCGTCAAACGGAGGATGTATCATGTGCGTCAAACGGAGGTAGTATGCCAAAGTTACGACCCCGGGAAATTGATGTACCAAGTTACCCAACGGGGCCCATATTTTGGCGTTTCACCTCCTAGGGTTAGGTTTTTGGATGTGGAGGGTTTCCATTGTTTCTCAATAATATATAGGCCTTCGAGCCTCATTGTAACACAGAGTTCAGAGTCATGTAGCTGCCGCATCTCTTCTCAGAGATAAGCTACCAACACTCTAGCTAGTTTATTTCCATCCTGTATGTAAACAAGTTTCAATTCTTTGATTAATGAAATGAAGTGTTATTTTTGCTGCATCTTTGTTTTTATGGGTATTTGTGTATTCTGTTGCATTCCTGCATAAATTTGGATCAGTGGTATCAGAGAAATCTGCTCTTTCTCGATCCTTCTTTGCATGTCCCCAATGAGGGCGGGGTATAAGGAGTTAGGGATCGATCTGGTTGAACCTTTGCAAGATCAGCCTCGCAAACCCTAACGGCCGCCCATGGGGGATGAAAAGAAAGACGAGGGTGCAGAAGATCCTATCAAAATGTTGCTCGAGGAGGCCCTTGAAAAACAAAGGAATGCGATGATGGATAACTTCGCCTAGATCCTTCAACGACTTCCCACTAGCGGCGCATCTACATCTAGCAGCCACCCTGGAGGCGCAACCCCTTTTAAGATACAAGTAAACTTTGACATTCCCATATTTGATGGCCGAATAGATGCAGACGCCATAGATAGATGGTTGGATCTATTAGAAGGATATTTCTCGGTTCATGACTTTTCCGACCAGGAAAAGATTACTTTTTCACTACTCAAAGTGCCCCCCTATGTCAAGGACTGGCAGGAAACCTACTGTGAGAGAAAGGACGAGGAGGAACCTTCTCTGTTCTTGGTCGTACCCACTTGGAATTCTTTCTGAGACGCCATAAAGGAACAATATTATCCCGTGGGGAGCTATGAGGACAAGTACATATAATGGACTACACTGCGGAAGCAAAGAGATCAAGATGTGCATGAGCTGACGAATCTGTTCCATACCCTGCACACCAAGTTGGGTATCAAAGATTTAGAGAAACATTTGGTGCTAAAGTACCACAGTTGTCTGCACAGATACATTCAGGAGGAAATGGAGTTCCTCGACATCTCCTCGCTTGGTACGACATACCGGTATGCTGCCAAAATTGAGCAAAAATTAAAACAGAAGAAGCGAGACTTTGGATCTGCGAATCAGAAGCAAGCGAGAGGTGCCCCCAAACCACAGAACCAAGGAAAAAGCCAAGGCATGGCGACTCAAGACAACTTGCCAAAGCCACAAGCAAAGAGAAACATTGCGAAGCCGAAGAAGGAAGCAGGAAAGTGGTGTGAGTTCCATAAGAGCCCCACTCACAACACAAGTGAGTGTCGGACCAAGCAGTCGCTGGTGGCCGAGATAAAGGCTTCTGAATCAGATGCATACTCTGACACTGAATCAGAACCCGAGAAGGGGAATGACAGAGGGAAGAATATTATCGATGCAGAGCCCAATGCCACCGTTTCCACCACAAATATCCAAAAGGAAGAACCAAAAGATTAAGAGGAGGAGGAGCGTCTCTTCCACTCCCAGATGTGGGTAAAGGGTTCCTCGCTACAGTTCATTGACGACAGTGGGAGCCAAAAGAACCTCATTTCAATAGAGGTCGTGAAGTGGTTGGTCTTGCCGACCACAGCACACCCATATCCGTACACCATTAGGTGGCTTCACCAAGGACGGGATGTCTGCGTCAGCCAGCAGTGTCGCATTCCCTACAGCATCAAGCCCTTCACCGATGAGGTATTATGTGACATTGCTCCTCTTGATGTTTGTGATGTATTTTTAGGCCAACCATACTTATGGAAGCGACATGCTGTGTATGAGTCCCGGCCTCGCTCTGTTATTATTATGTTGGGAAGTAAGTTGTACAGGATACTGGAGGTACCACCGCCTGCCGCTATCTCTTTGGTTACTACAAAACAATGCAGTAAGCTCATTTCCAAAACCTGAAAATTTGTTTTCTTGATGATTTGCCCTCAGGGAAAGAAGAATATCGTGGCCACGACCTCCAGACAGGGCTCCTCCACCCGACAACAACAAATAGACAAGGTCATGGTGGAGTATCGGGACATATTCACCTCACCCACAGGGGTGCCTTTGCACTGTCAGGTCAAGCACCCCATTGATCTAACCCTAGGTGTGCCGCTGCCCAATGGACCGATCTATCGATGCTCTATTCTGGAGAACGATGAAATCAAGAGGCAGATTCAAGAGTTGCTGCAGAAGGGTCACATCCAGCCAAGTTCATCACCTCGTGGGAGCTCGATCGTGTTGGTACAGAAGAAGGATGGGACTTGGAGACTCTATATTGACTATCGAGCGCTGAACAAGATCACTGTACGGAATAGGTACCTGATCCCCCAGATTGATGACCTCCTGGACCAACTTAAAGGGGCGAAATATTTCAGCAAGATCGACTTAAAGTCCAGGTATCACCAGGTACCGATCGAGCCGATCGATGTGTGGAAGACTGCCTTCAAAGCTAAGGAGGGCCTTTTTGAATGGCTGGTCATGCCTTTCGGGCTGACGAATGCTCCTGCAACCTTCATGAGACTGATCGACGACATCTTGCGACCATTCACCAACTCATTTGTAGTAGTGTACTTGGATGACATCCTGATCTTCAGCCAGACTTGGGAAGAGCAACTCCACCACATCCGACAGGTCCTCCAAACACTGCGGAAGCACAAGTTGTGTGCCAATTTGGACAAGTGCACTTTTGGCATGACCCAGGTTCAGTATCTGGGATACATTATTGATGAGTGTGGGGTGCATGTGGATCCAACCAAGATCCAAGTCATTCGGGATTGGCCAGCCCCAACCACTCTAACAGAGCTTCTCATATTTCTTGGTCTTGCTAATTTCTACTGCAGGTTCGTGTTGGGATTCTCTCATATCACTTGGCCCTTGAGTCAAGTCACCAAGGGAGGAGCGAAAGAAAAATTCTTCTGGTCGGAAACTCAAAATTCTTCTAGTCGAAAACTCAATAGAAGGCGTTCATAGAGTTGAAACATCGCCTCAGGTGTGCCTAGTGCTCACATTACCAAACTTGCAACAACCATTTGAGATCGAGACAAATGCTTCTGACTGTGCTATTGGGGAAATCCTTACTCAACAAGGGCATCCAGTGGCATATCACAGTGAGACACTGTCCGACACAATCCGCAAATATCCCACTTATGACAAAGAGACGTATTCCATTGTACAGGCTTTCCGACAATGGAAGCATTACATTTTGGGGAAGGAAACGATCATCCACATAGATCACCGACCCCTGCAGTTCATATAGACACAAATGAAGTTACAGAATGATCGCCATTAGAAGTGGTCCACATATCTACAACAGTTTCATTTGAACATCAAGTACAAGAAGGGAAGCACCAATAATGTTGCAGACTGCCTCACCCGACCACCAATCATGGCGATAACCACTGTGATCAACTCTTGCGGGCATGAGACTTCTGATTGGCCGCTTCTCTACAAGAGCGATCAAGAATTCAGCCACACATACAAGAGGCTCTTGAGGGAAACCAAGTTCCCAATTTCCACCTCCAGGATGCACTACTATGTTCCTAACCTACACCCATTTACATAATTCCACCATTGCATGTTCCCATTTCTCCACTAAAAACCTCCTCAATAAGTTCCACCTCATGAATTTCTCACTTCCCCTTATCAACCCCTTTGTTGTCAGACCATCTTATATCACATGTATAAGATAATGCGAATAAGTTAAGTTGCAATAGAGAGAATGCATGATTTGTACAAGTATTTTCTTTTTAAATTGTTTCACTAAATATCTTTGACATTTAATGTCCAACATTTATGGGGCCCTTGCCTATAAACATGGTTGTTTTTCCTTGAGCACTAAGGGATCAATCATTTTAGGGGTTGAATTGAAGTCCACGCAAAAGAGGTATGGGAACTCTTGAGTACACGAGCATGAATATGAGAGCACAATAGGCATGGATACTAAAAACAATGCTTGGTTGAGGACATGTGTACCTTTTGATTTCCCATTGAATGTTGGACATGACAGCCACACCAACAATAAAGGACAATGATATATCAAAGGATAGATAATGCTTGAATTAGAAAAGAATGTATCCTATAAAAGTGAGATATGGTGCAGTGGGGTGTGATATCCCAGTTTTGACCCCTAGAATATAATGTGTTAAATCATGTATTATTCAAATGTTGTAGTTTATGTGATGTGAGTCAAGCCATATGGAATAAGTTAAATGACCCCATGTGTAAATAATTTAAATGATTTGCAAATCTTCCTAACGTGGAGCTCAAGGCTAATGCCCAATTAGTGAATGCGTATGTGTCCCCATGGTGGGATAGGACTATGCTGTGATTTTAATGGTTTCCATGGTGTGCTTATGTATGTAAAAGCATGAATAAAATTAAATACATAATAATGTAATCCACCAAAAAGGTTGCTTGAGAAGCAACAAGGAGGCCATACTATCACAAGAGCGGAAGATGAAAGGGGTTGAATGGGTGATTTGACTTGCACTTGTGTTTTGAGATACAAGCTTTCTTTCCCATGCTTCTTTACTATTATTTCCCATCAATCTTTGACTTGGGTAGTTCTTTGCATATTTCCACATGATTCTTGGAAAGGGTGTACTTGCCTTGTGAAATTTCTCGGGGGAAAAATATTATTCACCATCATTGAGCTTTCCACACCAATTCAATTTTTCCTTGGCTTAGAAGCAACCTTGTGTGGATCCATGGAGGTTTATTCCTAGAAATGGAAAGAGTATTCCAGGAAGTAATGGATGAAAAGAGCTTGCGGGGGATGGGTACATGATATGAGAATTAAAAGTGTAAATGAGATGGTAAACTATGAATAGAATTTTCAATAGTTGAAACAAACACCATTTAAACCTACATCCCTATTAGTGTTGCTTGTGGATTGTCTTGGGCAAGTGTTTCTCCTTGAGGTCAATTGAAGTAGGAAACTCATTGTCTTGGACTCCTTCTCCCTATGTTGGAAGGGGAGAAGATACATAAGTGATTGTGGAACAGAGGAAGGGAATCTATTTCTTGTGTCATGAAAGAGCATAGAGTGCCATGGTGGACTAATGGTTGGATGAAGGATTGGAGTGCTTAGTAGTGAGCAATTTGGCTATGCCACATGAGAGATTGTTTTAGTTGAGTTATATTAGATCCATATTGTAGCTTTCTTTGTCTTGGTGGTATCATGGTTTGACTTGGGGGTGGTATCTGTAGCTAGTTCCTATGGTTGGATAATGAATCACTCTTCAACAACTAGTTTGGTAGACTTGCTTTCATTTATAGATAAGTGCTCATGCTTGTTTAATCATGGAAATATTTCTAGTTGTAATATTTTGTGTAATTACTAAATTCAAATTATGCAATATTATTTCCACTGTTGTTCTACAATTGCATATGCATTTTGCTTGTATTGTTGTTAAGAGTTTGAATTTAGCCTAACATTTAGTTAATATATGTTCAAATTTAATATAGAGTGCCTCAATGGCCAAGGGAGGAATCCAGGTATGCCACATGATAGGAATTCAACTTCTAGCTATGTGTTTCATCTTGGATTTGGACCCGTGGGTTTTTCTTGTAAAAAATAGAAGATCATCTCTCTTTCAATCATAGAGGTATAAGATTGAGTTGTAGTTTGATGGCACATAGGTATTCACACTAATATTATGGGTCAACTTGGATTTCCCTTTGAGGGATCAACTATGGTGTATTATGACAATCAAAGTGCAATACAAGTAGCTGGGAACCATGTTTCTCATAGTAAGATGAAGCATGTGGATCTTCATGCTCATTATTTGAGATAGTTGGTACATGTTGTAATTTATGGGATTACACCGAAGTAGTTACAAATAGTGTACATAAACAATTATAACATACAACGCAACAATATACATTCATATACATAGAAAGAGATAAACAAGAAAAAGTAGTAGTGGAACCATCAACAACTAGTCTATTATATTGGATCATTAGTACAAGACAAGACATCTTTCCTTACAAACTCATGCCTTTATATACATTTACGTTCATGGAGGTAGTTATAACTCATTAACTACCATAGTCGATCAACTGACCCAAATAACTTGACTAAGAGGTTGATTCTCATTACTACTCGACTGGGTCGACTAGCCCCCTACAACATCTCTCCCATCCTCAAATCCTTCTTCGTCTTGATGAAAAGGGGAGATGGGAAAATTTTACATAGTAAAAAAATGAATGTCTTGAATTTTATGGCACTTCTATTTGAATGTTGGTTGGTTATTCCGGCTGTTGCTAAGTTGTATATGGACTGGGGTTGAAAAATGAAAACTGGGCATGGGTGGAGATGATCTAGGAGAGGTCATGGTGGTGGTGCTTGCTTTAGTGCTTCTATGCAAGTTTCATAAATGACCGGTGCAATATGTTCCATTTGAATCTTGAAGTCTATCCATTGATCTATTACTTGCTAGATTGTGATGATTGTTTTCCTCATCTCTGACAAAAAGTTCATTTTATCTTCAACTTAAGCATCTTGTATAGACTCCAAGTCAAGTTTATAGTTTGTTTGCATAATTATGACTTTTCGAAGAACATCCCATATTTGCTTGGTTTCTTTGTGGGACTCATGGCGTGCATTCTTACCTTGGTGAAACCATTGACGTTCATGAATATGTAGTTCCTTTTGATTTTGTTCTACCTCCTTAATATGAGTTCTCAGTGTATCCCAATTTTTATTATCTATTGTATCTCTTCAATGGGAAACACATTCTTCTATTAAGGCTTCATTTACTTTAAATTGGTTGCATACATTTTCAAAATAAGTCGGCTGAATATTCAAGGTGTTACCAAAATTTTGGGCCTACTCCCTTACTTCTAATTTATTTTTTCTATCCTCAAATTTATCATGTTCTGATTTTTGTAGTGAGACGGCTTGGTCAAATTTGAGAATTTTGTTTTCCTTGATTAGTCTTTTCTACCTATGGATGACATTTACCAAAGTAATTTTCATATAGTTGACAGAATCAAAAGTTGGAGAATTGACTGAGAATCCAAGCGCTTGCTGTGTTTGTTCTTTACAAGTCACCCATGTTGTTTATTCCTTATGCATTCTCCCCTTTAGTAACTTTTTAGAGATGCTCCATCGCCTGTCCCGTTCTTTTATGCCTTACTTGTAAAGTTCTTGAATTTAATTATCAGAGGCATATTTAGGCACAAATTCAACATTTCGTCAATCTAGTTGTTCTCCTTGGACTTTAAAACCTGAAAATAATTTATTTCCTTTTTCTTTTCCTTCCTTTTGCTTTTTCCTCTTGCTACTCCCTTTTACCCCAACTATTTCCCTTCCAGTTGGTATAGGTGTTCTGGGTGGCTAAGTCGACTGCTTTGTTCCAGGTTGTGGTTTCTATCCTTGTTGCCCTGGATTAATGTCTGCTTGTGTGAATAATTCATCCAAGGATCCAAATATTATATCTTTTGAATCGATCGATTTGCTTCCAATTTGTTGTTGTTCCATATCTTTCTCTATCTTTATTGGGGTTTTCTTATGCTTATCCTTGGATTTTTCTTATTTATCTTTCTGTGACCCCAATTTTTCTTCCAATATCCCCCCAATTGTTTGTTCTTTTTTTGTGGGGTTTCCATTGGAACTTGCTTTGTCTGTTGTTTGGTTGGTGCATTCTTAGGCTGTTGTTGTTTTTCTTTGGTCGTGGATGATTTAGTTAGGGCATTTTTATTCTACATGTTGTCTTCTTGTTGTTGTTGATGGGTTTGTTGTTGGTCCATCTACTATTTTAGACGATGTTTTATCAACTGATTTTTTTGCTACTCTTGTTCAATCGATGTTGGTTTTGGTGGTGATGGTGATGGTGTTCCCATAAAATCAATGGAATTCTATGTATCTCATGCACCTCTTGCTCATGGTTGTGTCATCACTTTAGTGGTGACTTTTGTGCCTTCTGTTTTATTCTTCTTATCTTGTTGGGCTACCTATTTTTCCTCCTCCTTCCTTATGGATTCTATGTTATTCTCAATTTACTTCTAGATTGTTATTTTATTCTTTAGGGCTTCAATTATTATTTCTTTTGCTTAGTCAAGTGCTTCAAAATATTCTGGACTGGCACTAGATCCCAATACTTGTTTTCTCTTCTTTTATTGCTTGCAAGTGAACTTCCCCTTTTCCTCTTCTTTGGACGGTAATACCTTATGCACAACTTCATTCGATTTCTTCTTTAGTCGAGGGTCCTCAAAGTCGTTTTCCTTCATGTTTTGCACTAATGTATCAAGGTCATCCTCAATCGATGGAGTGGGGGAGTGAGGTTTAGAGTGTCTTGTCATAGTCTTTTTCTTTTTCTCCCTTGGTATACTTAAAATGGTGTTGGTCAAAGTGCCCAACTGCTATACAAAAGGCACTATGAATGCTATTGCTTTAGTCTCTTTACTTATTCCACCATCCAACATCAATGTTATAACTTGGTTAGTCAACTTCCTTGCTAATGGTTGTATTGGATATACCATGTTATCCTGTCTTGATATTTATTTAAATACTTACTCGATTGAGGGGTAGTATTCCAACTCGTTTGGTTATCCCCCTTTTTCATTTCCGTACCATACCTTTGTAGTGTCTAGTCCCAGTTGAAAGTGTACCAAGGGAGGTTATATTTATTCTTATGCATTGGGACACCCTCCATCTATTGTAAGCTAACTTCATCAACTTGATCCATTCTTGGAATAGTTCTTGGGGCGATAATGATTTTGTCTAGCCCTTTCGTTTTTGCTGCAAAACATTGGAAGTTCCACATAGTCAGAAATAGATTTAGAGTAAAGGATGTTTCAATGACTAGTCTAATTTTTGACATGGCTATTTATATCAGCAATGATGGATACCTCCTGATGGATTTACTTTTCTCCTGGAACTCTTCACAGTTGGTCAAATTTCTATCGCATGCTCCACCCATTTTAAATTTTCCCCTTTTAAGCTATCTATCGAATAGCCTCCAACATGCTCGACTTGAGCTAGCTAAGTAGAGGGAAACTATGATGCAAGTTCTTCTTCTTTTACCTAGATGATAACCAAGTCTTTTAAGTTCTTTGTTGATGTTGACCTTGTAAATATTACTCTCCATTCATTGTCATCAATTTTCTTTGGTATTAGGTCGGGAGTAATTGCAATCGTCTTATCAAGCCATGTTTTTCCACCATGGTACCAAATGCCAATGAACTTTGTTGCTTCTTCTTTCCATCCATTGAATCTTGTGACTTGGGGGGAATTGAGCTATGCTTGAACATTTACTTCTTGTAAAATCATCGACTCGTCCCTCCATTTGTTGTCGATGATTGACCAATTCATGAAATTCTACCAATGTTTGTCCCAGTCAATCTATTCCATATTTTCTTGGTGAATTCTATCCATTCTAGTATCTAGATTTGTTTTTGGCTCCTTGTCCTCTCTTCTTTTGGTGCAGGGATCTATTATTTTTGACTTCGAGGTACTACCAATAGAGATCATGCCTCTAATTTTTGGTGTCATGCTTTCAATCAAAGTATCTTTCCTATAGGGTCAATTGTGCTCGAGATTTTATTCTCTATTAGCAATTATTCTCTCTTTGACAACTTCGTGTGATTTTCCAATATTGCGACTCATTTAAGTGTTAATTCAATATTGCGACTCGTTTAAATCGCATATTATTTGCAGATCCCAACTATTTATTTGAGTCATCAATCTTCCATCAACCGGTCTCTTCGTGTCGGTCAATTTTCTTTCGACCTTGAGTGATTTACTTAATTTTGTTGGTCATTCCGGGTAGTTTGAATTAGTAAATGATTTATGGTCCACATAATGTTGACTGTTGTATTTTATTCTATCTTTTCTTCTATGTTTTTATGAGGTGATGTGGTGATTCTTCAACTCGTTCTTTGTTATTTCCTGCATTTGACTACTTTCGTTGGTTCTAGCACACACTTGCTTGATACTTTTCATGTTGTGGAATACTACTATTATTTTTTAATTATTGCTCCTAGTTGACCATCATGATCCTTGAATGATCTTCCTATGCCAGTTCACACTATTTTTATGCTTTATAATAAACACTTATTCAATCGACTTTCCTAATTGACTTCTTGTTCTATTTCTTCATGTTTTTTTATTTACTATTTACTATTTATTACTATCTTTTTTTCAACCATGGTATCTTCTTAGTTAGGAACCACCGACTACTTTGCTGAGGAAATTCCCTTAGGTTTTATATCTTCAATCACAAAATTCCCTAACCACGTCGTTTCCAATCTTCTATGCTTTCCTTTTATTTTACAATCATACATAAGGACAACATTTCCTATTTCAAAATATATATTTTTAATGTTCCTATAATGATATGATTTCTATTGTTGTTTTTGTATTTCTTGATGATGAATAGGGTATTGTTTTTATCATGTCCCCAAATTTTGCATTGGATCACAATGGCCTAAGCCACTTGGCCATGTTCATGATAGTTTGTCAAACTGGTGCTAAGGGTCAAATAATTTCCAAGCATGATGTCCAAGTTAGTAATAATGCAATATTATAGCCAAATGGACAAGGTGGGTCACATGAAAATCAAATTCCCAATTCAAAGTTTGTAATGTCCCCATCCAAATAAATTATCATGGAGGAAAAATTCCACTAACCTACTAGTTCTCTAGGTTGGGGTGGAAGCATCAAAATTTGGAATAAGGGAGCTACAAGACCCAAAATGAACTTAGACTTACAAATTCACATTCAATGGTCCAAATAAACAATAATAAAGAGGAAAATGAAGTGGCATTGGATCATGAGGGCGCATAAGAGGTTGTGGGACCTACATGTGGCAAGATTCCCCACTACACTTGGCATCATTCTCACACAAATTCGAGTTCAAGGTAAGGGTAACATACTTGGGCTAGATGAAGAGGCCATATTCATTGAAAGAATCATGGAGGATCTACTTGGAGTGGAAGAGTAAATCCCAATAAAGAGGAAGAATCATAATAAACAAATTGTGACACTTGTGACAAGATTCCATGGCATCTATGACAACAATGATGAAGGAATCTATGAAAAATATGACAAATTCAGACCTAATGGAAGACCTATGACAAATATGACATATCATGGATAAAAATAACCACCAAGAGGGTGCATATAGGGATTTATGGCCAGCCAAGATTCCCAATTTGAATTGGGGAAAGAGGAGTGCAAGAATGAGGAGGACAAGTGTCTCATGAAGGAATCGATCACTAACTCAAGTTGGGTGAGTGTCTTGGAGGGAAATTCGACCTCATGAGTCCACATGAAGTTAATAAAAAAAGGAGGATGAAAAAGGAGAGCAACTTTTGGATCATTTTTCTTTTTCACTCTTGGAGAGTTTAGCTTGTCCTTGCACGGTGGATGTTTACCTTCCTTGCTATTGAACCAATTTCGAAGGTGAAATATCCCTGTCCAAGTTGGTTTGAGGAGAGTCCATTCAAACCTCTTATTAGATATTAAAGGATGTGTTTATTGTAGGTTTAATTCCCTCTTCAGTTCGATTTCCTCTCATAGATATTCTTCTCATTTCTCTTCTCACATATTCTTCTCAATGTCCATGTTCTAGTGTTGATGGTGAACTCATAGTTGTATAAAAATTGTGGTGGATGATTTTGTGACTCCATTTTTGTAAGATATGATGTATGGCACTTTTTTGAGTTGCATATCTGATCCATGGCTATAAATCCTATGTCTATCATGTAAAAATTCCAAGCAAACCATTAATTAGAGTTAGTTTCCCCTCTACTTTCTTATGGAAGTTTTGCATCTATTTTGTATCAGATTTTATCTGAGTTTTTGAATCTATTCTATCAGCCTATGATGTACTACATATTACCAAACTAAACTATGTAGGCCCCATGATGTACTACATATTTTCCATGTCCATTGTTCACAATTTCCAAGCAATGTCTAGATGTTACAACTCTCTGTTTGGTGGGTGCAATAACCAGGTGTAGATCGTGATCAATGCTGCATTTTGGTTTTCAATGAATTCCTTTACCTATTACAATCCTATGTTAAGAAATTAGGGAGGGTCGTACAATGTTTGGGAATCCAAAGAGTCAGTCACTAGTGGGGGATTACACATCGAAAATTCACAAGAATTGTTCCCTTTCATTCCTCCTTGATTAATGCAAGTCATAAAGGCCTTTAGAAAGCATATGAGTGTATAGTATATGTATTAGTATGTCCTAATACCCCTCAATCCATTCCAGACAGAATTCCAAAGCATTTGGGATCATTTGGGATAGTTTCACTAGTCCAAGGTTCGAAATTGGCCAAAATTGAACAAGTTTTCTTATTAGGGATATTATAGTGGTATCAGAGCATGGTCCTTGCACCTATGCATTGGATAATCCATTGAATAATAAATTGCAGCCATTTCCTACTCTGATGATGATTTCTATGAGCAGTATGATCATGATGACTATGATGAGCAATATGAAGAGTATTGCAGAGATGAGCAATATGAAGAGTATTGCAGACAATATGACAAAGAAAATGTCCAAGAGGTACCTTCTACACATATCTCCCATAAAATCACATTTTCAAGAAGAAATTATGGTTATTATTATAGATATATGTATGGATAATATGCATGTTCCACCCTCAAATATCCTTTGGAGGAAATAGCATGGTGGAGGGAAAATTGCAAAAACCATGCCCCAACAATATCAAGCCTATAGTGTTATAATGAATTCATCCTCAAAAGTTTCTTTCGAATTTTTTGTGGATGCTTTGTTTTGATATAGGCCCAAGAATGAAGATTTGGAGTTAGTGAAGAAATTTATATGCCATTCTTGCAAAAAACCTTGGAGAGAAAATCATACATGTTTGAGTGAAAAGGAGGAGCGATATGAGGAGACCATTAACAGTGTTAGGAAAGACAATACCACAACCCTTATTGCCGAGGGTTGTCAGCATAATGAAGCCATCACCTATTCTAATGAATATTATCTAGAGGCATCTCTCACAGAGAACATGGAGAAGAGAGTAACTACTGATGGTTGCTCAAGTTCTGTAGAAGCATATACTAATGGATGCTATGATGTGGTGCCTACTGATGGGTACCAAGATTGCAAGAAGAAATATACTAATGGATTTCCATCCCTCTATATTGGTGATAGAGAGATCAGCCTTGATGAGGTTGCTGAAAGTCCCAACTCCATTGAGCATGAATAAGAAGACCTTGTAGCAGCAAAATATGAACCAAGATCATCTTCCCAATCACCACTTGTGCTTCCATGTGAAGTTGATCCCAAGAAAAAAGAAGAAGAGGAGGTTTGCTCTCATGAACCATCCTTCATTGAAGGGTATTTGAAGATGAGTGAAATGGATATATGAGGCCCTTAGAATAATCCATGACACTCAAGCATTGGTGTCAAAATTTTGTAGGAGAGTTTCTTCAGTGGAGGAGCCATCCTTCCTTGAAGACATGGAGAAGATTCAAAGAGCAATGTGCAACATCGAAGGTAATTTCATGTCTTTGATTTTTAATAGAAACAATTTGGTTGAGCTTAATGAATGGTTACATGAGGCATAATTGGAGAAAAATGAGGACATTCATAAGCTCAAAATTCAAAATGAGCAACTTCTTGAGAGGTTGCAAGATACTTGTTCTTCCTCCTATGTTTTAGATTGTCATATGGTAGATTGCTTGGAGGATTATCATGATATGATGGATCATGAGAAACATGGAAATTTTCATGTGATTGATGTGTTTGAATATGATAATGGGGAGAGTGAAGCATTTGTTGTAGTGGAAGAGGAAATTGAGTTGCCTCTTGATGATGGTTACACACTTTTTGAAGAAGTGAATGATTCCACTACCTTGGAACCAACCTATGAGGACAGTTTCACACTTTTAAGGGAGGTGCATGATCCTACCCCTATGGAGTCTTCACATGATGAAACTTTCGCACTTTCTGATCATTTGGGTGAGTTGGTTCATTCTCATACATCCTAAACTTCCAAATTTTGCAACATTCATCCTAATGAAGTATGGGTGAAAGGTTTCTTTTTGATGGTGCCAGATGAGGAGTATGAAACTCCTATATCTCCTTTTGATGATGACATGAATAGAGCACCTTCTACTTTGAATTTTCAGCATCATCCATTGATCTCATTTAATAAATCTCACATAAATGGATGTACCTATGATGTTCAATTGAGTCACTTGAAGACTCATGATTTTCCTTGCTCCTTGCTTAGTTCATTTGATGTTGGAGGAACTTCATCCAATACTTGGGTGAAGATATATATGATTGGAGCACATTATGCTTGGAAGCAACATCCTTTTTTATTTCTTGAAGATACACATATTCATGGATGCATATATGATAGTCATGTACCCAAATTTTGCATTGGATCACAATGGCCTACAATATTGAAATCCGAGCTCCAGAGATACCAAAACAACTTGATGACTTCCCATCAACCAGGGAAGTACTTTGCATCACTTATAAAGTTTCCTTCTCATCCTCAATATAAAGCTTAAAGGATCGAATGGAGAATGGACATCATAATGCTGAGCTTAAATTTATGGCATGCCACACATAAAATTACGCATGTGCTTATTCCAAAGAAAATGCATCACTCACTTAAAAGGCATGCTAATGTTCTCTTAGAATTGAATCAGAGGTAGCTTACAAGTTAACATGGAGCACATGTTCAAAAAATAAAAATATAACACACCTTCACACTATCATTAACTTAAGTATTAGGTAAGTAAGCCACTTGGTCATGTTCATGATAGTTTGTCAAACTAGTGCTAAGGGTTAAATAATTTCCAAGCATGATGTCCAAGTTAGTAATAATGTAAGATTAGAGAAAAATGGACAAGGTGGGTCACATGAAGAGAAAATTTCCAATTCAAAGTTTGTAATGTCCCCATCCAAATAAATTATCATGTAGGAAAAATTCCACTAACCTACTAGTTCTCTAGGTTGGGATGGAAGCATCAAAATTTGCAATAAGGGAGCTACAAGACCCAAAATGACCTTAGACTTACAAATTCACATTAAATGGGCCAAATAAACAATAATAAAGAGGAAAATAAAGTGGCATTGGATCATGAGGGTGCATAAGAATTTGTGGGACCCACATGTGGCAAGATTCCCCACTACACTTGGCATCATTCTCAGATAAATTCGAGTTCAAGGTGAAGGGTAACGTACTTGGGCTAGATGAAGAGGCCATATTCATGGAAAGAATCATGGAGGCTCTACTTGGAGTGGATGAGTAACTCCCAATGAAGAAGAAGAAGTATAACAGACAAAGTGTGACACTTGTGACAATATTCCATGGCATCTATGAAAACAATGATGAATGAATCTATGACAAATATAAAAAATTCAGACTTGATGGAAGATCTATGACAAAAATGACATATCAGGGATAAAAATAGCCACCAAGAGGGCGCATAGAGGGAGCTATGGTCATCTGATATTCTCAATTCGAATTGGGGAAAGAGGAGTGCAAGAATGAGCAGGACAAGTGTCTCATGAAGGGAATCAATCACTAACTCGAGTTGGTGAGTGTATTGGAGGTAAATTCGACCTCATGAGTCCAAATGAATTTAATAAAAAGGGAGGATGAAAAAGGAGAGCATATTTTGGATAATTTTTGTTTTGCACTCTTGGAGAGCTTAGCTTGTCCTTGCAAGGTGGGTGTTTACCTTCCCTGCTATTGAACCAATTTCGAAGGTGAAATATCCATGTCCAAGTTGGTTGGAGGAGAGGCCATTAATACCGTCTTATTATAGATTAAAGTATGTGTTTATTTCAGGTTCAAGTACCCCTTCAGTTCTAGTTCCTCTCATAGATATTCTTCTCATTTCTCTTCTCACATATTCTTTTCAATGTCCACGTTCTAGTGTTGATGGCGCACTAATAGTTGTATAAAACTTGTGGAGGATGATTTTGTGACTCCATTGTTATAATATAGTATGTATGGAACTGTTTTGAGTTTCATATATGAGCCATACCTCGAAATCCTATGTCTATCATGTAAAAATTCCAAGCAAACCATTAATTCAATGTAGTTTCCCCTCTACTTTCTTATGGACTTTTTGGAGTAGTTTTGCATCTGTTTTGCATCAGAATTTCTCTGAGTTTTTGCAGCTGTTATAGAATCCTATGATGTAATTCATATGAGCAAACTAAAATGTGCATTACCCTTGGGAATTTGATAAAATTTTATGCAACATTTTCCATGTCCATTGTTCACAAATTCCAAGCAATGCCTAGATGTTACAAATCTCTGTTTGGTGGTGCAATAACCAGTTGTAGATCATGATAAATGAAGCATTTTGGTTGTCAATGAAGTAATTGACCTATGCCAAGCCTATTTTAAGAAATTAGGGAGGGAAGTACAGTGTTTGGGAAGACAGAGTCAGTCACTAGTGGAGGATTACACATTGAAAATTTACTAGAATTGTTCTCTTTCATTCCTCCTTGATTAATGCAAGTCCTAAAGGAATTTAGAAAGTGTATGAGTGTCCAGTAGATTTATTAGGATTTCCTAATACCTCTGAATCCATTCCAGATAGAATTCAAAATCATTTGGGAGCATTTGGGATAGTTTGGGGTTTCACTAGTCCAATGGTTCGAAATTGGCCAAAATTGAACAAATTTTCATATTAGGGGTATTACAGTTTCTCTTTTTCAAGTTTGTTAAATTGGTGAAGTTTGATGTGAATTGTAATGTGATTACAACTTATTTCCCTTATATTAGTTTAAAAGGAGTTTTACGACTTGATATTTTGTAGGCTTTTCTATATGCCTAGAGAACAAACGGTACTTTATCATCCCAATCATCTATGTTGATATTGCATATTTTTTTCAAACCCTTAGTTAGAGTTTTGTTGAATGATTCTATTTATCCATTTGCTTGGGGGTGGCAGGGGGGACTTTTATTATGTTCAATTAAGAATTATTCATTAATACATCAATTGTACTATTAGATCCTTCTAAAATCCAGATCTACCATGTGCCTAGAGGGGTCAAATCCCCTTAATGTCATGACCTTTTTTGACCTATTTAATAATGATCTATATACCTTTAACTATTTTACATTATTTTAGTTTTTAACTTTATTAATGTATACACTTTTAACTATTTAACATTGATTTACTTTTAATTTTTTCTACATTGTTTAACTTTTTAATTTTTCTACATTGTTTTACTTTTTAATTTTTCTACATATTTTTACGTTTTAATTGTTTTTACCATGCTTTACTTTATATTTTATTTTACATTGTTTTACTTATCAGTTTTTCCTATTCTTAAAAATTAATTATTAAAATTTTAATTGAAATTTATGTTGGCTCAATTATTACTATGTTGGAACGTTACACTACATAATATGTAATGTGTCAACATCTCCTCCGTAGTGGTTGGGAATGTTACGTTACATAATGTAATGTGACAACATATTCCTCATTTTGGGCTGTAGAAGCGCCTCTCGTGCAATAAAGTGAATGCCTTGATCACTTATCAAAGTTAGAGGACAACCAAACCTTGTGATTATGTTTTCATATATAAATTTAACTGCTACCTCTTTTGTGCAGTTCCTATATGGTTCTACTTCTTCCCATTTAGTTAAATATTCTATTGTTGTAATAATATACCTTGCTCCTATTCTTTTTCCCTACTTGGGGAAAGGTATCACAAAATCAATTGCCCAAATTTCAAAGGGAAGACTAGGATCTACTAGTACCAGAGGCATTTCATCCCTTTTTACTAGTCAAACCCATCCTCTAGCATTTGTCACATTGGTTTATGTGGTGTCTGTAATCTCTATATAGTGAGGGCCACCAGATTCTCGCTTGCAATAGTTTTTGGTTTGTAGTATATGCGTGGAAGTGTACACCTACATGTCTTGCATGTGCTTCTTGATTTATGCTGACTCTTTCATGTTATAGGGCACACACATATTCTGAATACATCATCGGGTCCTAGCTTATACAAACAGTCCATTTATAAGTGTATAGGGGGGGAACTTTCACTGCCAATATCTTCTTCTTCTTTTCTGTAAGGTCCTCTATGGATTTCGATTCTTGTAGAAATTGTGCAATCTCAACTAATTTAGATGGTACAAATTCAACTTTAAATAAATGAGCATATGGTAATTCATCGTCAATCCTTGTCGGTTCTTCCCCAGTTTCAACTCTCGACAAGTAGTTGGGTCCAACATTAGATCTCCTCGGTCGAACTATGATTTTAAATTTGAATTCTTGAAATAATAGGAGACATATGCATATTATACCCTTATGGAATGGATTTTTGACTAAGTATTTCAGAGCTTGATGATTTATGTAAAACGTGAATGGATTTGCAAGTAATCGGTGTTGAAATTTTTGAAGGGAAAAAATCATTCCTAGTCCTTCTCTTTCTATGGTCGAATAGTTTCTTAATGTCTTAGTTATTTTTCCACTTGCATATGCATTAGGATGGTCGAGTATTTAATCTCTCAAATTTTCTAGTACATCAACGACTACGATGCCTGATGCATCCACATGAACATGCAATTTCTTTTACAATTCGGGGAAACTTTAAAATAGGCACCTCTACCAATTTTTTCTTAAGGATTTCAAAAGACTCATTACATTTAACGTTCCAATTGAATTCTGCATCGACCTTAAGTAATTCTCCTAGGGGAAAAGTTATGTTTAAGTAATGCTTGATAAATTTTCTATGATATCCTATAGAACCCAAAAATATCCTTTCTTGCTTAGAATTGATAGGTGGTTTCAAATCAAGTATTGCCTTTATTTTTTCTTGGTCGAACTTAATGCCTTCTTTACAGACTACATGACCTAAAAGTATTCCAATCGGTGTGAGAACTATGCACTTCTTTATATTAACGATGGTCGAATATGTCTGTAGCGTTCCAACATCAATTGAAGAGACTGCATGTGGTTCTCTAGCAGGTAAAATTTTAAGAACTCCCCCTAAATTTATATGTATAATAAATGGGAGAATCTTTGTGATACATGAGAAAGTGTGAAGGCTATTTTATCAATAATATATATATATATATATATATATATCTTGTTTTGCGAATATTTCATGGAATTATGAAATCTTGTAAATCATGGTGAACCTTTCACAAAATTATAAAACCTTGTTAAACATTTGATGAATCTTTCATAGAATTAGAAAATCTTGTAAATTTTGGTGAATCTTTTATTGAACTATAAAAACTTGTAAAGTCTTGACAAAATTTGACTAAATAAAATTACCTAGATTATTTTGTATTTACTTTAGATTTGTCGAGTACTCCTACACTAGAACACGTTGTAAACAAAATCCAACTACCAAGCTAATTTGTTGACTTTTCTCATCACAACTACTTGTATGCTACTGAGTTCAAACCTCCTTAGAGATAAAATGGAGAGATGATTTCATAAATATTTGCAATTTACAATTGAGCACTTTATCAAAGTGTGAAACTCATTTATCCTACTACACTTAGTGTAAAGTCAATTTTCACAAATTATGTTCGACCGAATCATTCCACCCAATCTAAAAATATAGCTAGAATAAAAATAGTTATTTGAAGCACTACCCGAAATACAAGGCCTGACTCAATGCTCTCAAAAAATTCAATGGATGGTTGCATTACATCCACATTGACATTAACATATTTTTAGCATGGATATCCCCATTTTCTAGCATGACATGCAATCAAAGTGAATAAGTTATGTAAGAGAAAGATAATAAGTTATTTCTCACAAAATATTAAAGTGAAATATAACACCTTTATTTATTTATTTTACAAACTTTCCATATAATACAAATGCTCCTCATTATGTATGATTCAGAATAGGGAAAATTTTAGAAACACGTACCTCAACATATTCTTTCAAGTTCTACTTCACATGCCTTGCAATCAAGGGTGTGTCAGTGCCCAATACCATTTGAGTTCTAACAATATTATGTGTTAAAATACTAAAGTTTATCAAGGAATTTATAAATATAGTTAGAATCCTAGAGGCTACATGTAATGATATTTTAGTCATGAAATCAAAAGTATAATTTCATTAGATGAATGTCGGTCTCATTGCCAATAGGTCTCCTATGATGAATGCATAGGAGCCTAGTAATCCAATGCATAGACCATTTTTCTCTTCGCTTAGCAACTCAGATCTCATTTCCCTTTCTAAATACCAACATATTTTTCAAAGAAAATATAAAATAAACATAGTAGATTCTAAATGGTGAAGATGCTTAAGTCATGCTAAAAAGTGAAAGAAAATACAAGCATCTTTCCTCGAACCATCAAATATTTAAAAAGAACAATAATTATTATAAAAAAACACTGAATGCTTCAAAGGGATACAAAGGGCTCAAATGATAGTCAAGTATCAAGGGAATAAAATAATCTAAGCAAAATAAATGCAAACTTCCAAACTTGAAAAAATGCTCCAAATGCAAGAAAAAAACAAACAATTTATGAAACCAATCAAGGTAGTACAAAGGACTCAAACCACAATCAAGTATCAAGGGAATACAAATATATTTAACAAAAATAAACACAAACGTCCAAACTTGAAAAAATGCTCCAAATGCAAGAAACAAACAAACCATTAATATTTGCCAAGATATCAAAGCTAGAAATCCAAGCAATTTCATGTCCTTGAGTTTTAACTTTTGAATGAGCCCATTCTTGCTAAGCAGAAATATTGTTAAATTAATTTTTTAACCTTTAATACTAAGACACTATCTTTGAATAGATAGGTCCCAGCTTCATTTCCTGTCACATATAAGAAAAAAAACATTGTTAGTTAACTATAAAACACCAAACTTAAAATAGCTTGCATCAAGGAAATGTAGCTCCAATATTACTACATTTAATACAAAGTATAGACTATAGAACCTATTCTTACTTGAAATGCAAGTTCAAATTTATATATGGTAATCTTTCTCCCATTAATAATTTCCCTTTTCCAACCTACTCCAAAAATAGAAGAACACCGAAGTCAAACTAACAAGATTCACATGATCTATTAAATTGCATTCATTATTTATACACCACCAATGTATATTAATTTAGATTATATCTTGTGGCATATCAAATTCCCAATTCTCATGTTGACCCTCATTTTCTACATTTTGAACATGAACTTATGTAGATGAAATATCATTATGGGCCTCAAAACATTATGTTCCATATCAAGTTAATTGGAGACATTTATTATATTGTATATTCCCCTTCTCTCACAATCTGATTGCGAGAGTGTTAGTGCTCTATTGAATGTAAAATTGGTAATGTCATACTTTGTTACATATAATATTAAACAAGTATCCATATTCTTATCAAGTTTGTTCCTCAACTTTGAATTCAATAAAGATAGTGCACTAAACATTCTCTAATATTCCATTGATCCCAAAATCATGGTTTGACATAAATTGGCTAATTTGAAATACTTTGACATGTTTTCTTGTAGGTATTGACTTTCACCTAAAATAGTCCATAATTTGGTTATTGCACCATATTCTATATGTTTCACCAAAACACTATATTGGTTTGACATTATTTGAGCAAAGCAAGAGGCACGTTGATGTAATTTTGATGAATCTAATATACCTCCAATCTCTTCTCCTTGTACCTTGACATTCCTACCAAAGTGGTGCACCAAAATATTCAATTTTGCTAAAAAGTCAACTTTTAAAGTGTTTATATCTTTTTTAGTGTTCCGATATTGAGGGTATACCACAAACATGGCCTCCAATAATTTATCTAAGGGATATTGTTTTTTATCTATGATGATAGTGATTGTGCAATTTGTAACAAGTTGCATCTCACTGAAATCACAATATCGTTAACGTGGTCTCTTGGCACATGGATTTCTTTGGTGGTTTGTCCCATATTACTAACATAATGAAAGGGAACCACACATTGCCATACATAGTCTCCCTTTTTCATCAAAATTCAAATAATTTTCAATCTTTTCTATATCAATGATAGTAGTCCAACCATTAAACGTTGGACCCATAAAAGACTCTGGCATCGTATACAAATTATCTAATGCAATGCATGCCAATTTTCTTGCATTAGTGTACTATGAAATATACATTGTGTGAATCTGAGCCATTTTGACAAGGACATTCATTTCATGAAGCAAAGGAAGAATTCTAGCCAATGTTAATAATGTCTCTATATCAGTTAGTCGAAAGAGAAGATATTTATCTTTGTCTACATTGAGGTGATATTCATACATCACCCCTACCAATGATTGGTACTCACTAAATAGTATTTGATATGGTCCATTCAATGAGATTCATCTTGTATCAACATATTTTGATAGATTTTTTCCATATGTAACACCACCGATTTTTTTTTGAAATTCTGTAAATCGCTTGGGACTATGACAAAATAATGCATGAGTCTCACATACAAGTTCTTCAACTTTTGAAACCGGTGGAAACTTTCTTACTATTTTAAATGCAAGATTCATCCTATGAGCCATACAATGGATACTAATCATAAATGGTGAAGATGATAAGTGTAGTTTGACACAAAGGCCATTCCTTTGTCCTTGCATGATTGATGCTCCATCCTCTTCGACACATACCAACCTTTTTGCGATCATTAAATCATCCATACCACCAATTTCCTTCAAATTCTTAATAACAAGTTCATAAATATTTCCAGCTATATAAATCATGAATATTTCCTTCATTTTATGAATCCCAAGTAGATATGAATGTCTAATATGATAATTAACCATATAAATACTCATGCAGATCCATGAAGTATTGTCAACAACTGTAACTTCATCCAAAGATAGTGAAAAAAACATGGCATTTGCAATCTTCTCTTTGAAATCATCCTTTTCTACTTGAGCTATATATATTTCCCATTCCAAACCACTCGCTATAGACCATTAAGAATATGGAAAATTCGGTACTTCAAGAAAAGATACATAGTTCTTGTAATCTAGATAATCTATCATAGGACGAACTCTAGATAAGATGTGAAATATGATGCTTAATTGTGTCGTCTTGGATAACAAATTTCTCTCCATTGTCTTTCCAAATAGAGATGTGATGGTCCCTCCACTTACATCGAGTTTACTCTTACTTATTAAGTATTTATTATATTCATCTTGATATTTGACATGTCGACATTCCTCATAAGATTTCCATTTGGGAATAGATTTCTCCTTGCCATTTACAATTTCTTTAGCATACAACTTTCCTGCATGATTCTCTATTGTATCTAACTTCATTTGCAATTTTACAACCTTACCAAGTTTCCAAATACATACAATGCATTTAAATTCTCGTGAAGCCTCTTTCTCATTTGTTGGGGGTATTGGTTCAATAAATGGAAATTTGGAGACCCATTCCAATTGGAATTGCCTCCCTATGCCCCATTTCCCTTTTTTCCTTTTTCGTGTTTGTGAATGATTTGTGTTTCCTTCCAAGGAAAAACCTTCAACATTTTCATTTCCAATTTCTGGTTGAATTGCATTTATCTCACTTTGATCACTAGAGGAACCCATTCTATCATCTGTTATATGGATATTAGATGCATTCTCAGAAGAGTTGACATCTTTCTCACTGATGGGTTGCTCAAAAGAGATTGAATCATGAAGAGAATGTGGATTCTTGGATTGAGGCTTCTGAAAGTATGATAATGCATCCCTCTATTTTAATGCTTTCTTTCCATGACCATTGTTTGAGATCTCACTGAATATTCCATAATTAAAATATCAAATCAGTGTAGAAACCCAAAGTGAAACCTACATGAGAAAAATGATATAAAATTAGTACAATTTGTAAGCTATCCATGATGACATGAATTCTAGAGGCTAGAAAATTTGAACCTAGTAACCTAAACCCATCCATGATTAAATTTAAAATTAGACTTAAATCTATCAAGATGAATATGAGTTCTGATTTCTTATGTGTTAAAAACCTATTTTTTTATTTACATTTTTCAATGCCAAAATACCTAGTAGAAAAAGTGACATATTCATAAGAATCAAGATTCAAAATATTCAACACATTACTTCCATGGTGGCCATCACCTCTAAGATTTAAATTTATAACATGTAATGATTTTTCAACCAGGGAAATTTTTAGGGGTGAAATTTCACCAATTGGAAAATTTTCAGGCTTTAAAAAAAAATTCGCTATTTGGTCATTTTTAGTCTCTAATATTGCTTATATTTACACAAAATATGTTTTTTTATCATAATATTTGCCAAAATTTACAATATTAAGGAGTAAATGGTATATTTCATATCTAATATTCACTTACCTATCTATATATATGTTTTTCCCAATCCAAAGGAATCGCCTAGAATACTACACTTAAGTATACTATTAGAATCTTTAAAAAATACCCTGGTTTCTACATATAATCACGTCATGAAAATAAAGAATTAAAAACTATGAAAAACAATATCAATTTTTTTTTAATAGTAATTCTTATTATTTTTGTTTTTAGTTGGGGTTGAAGATTTATTTTGCCACAATCCCTCTATTACACTAATGGAGTCAATTTGTATCATATTAATATCAATATTTGAGATTAAAGTTAATGGATTATCACTCATAGGATATGTTACTCTAAGGATTCTCAAGTTAGATTCCAAATACAATGTCCTAAGGAACCATCCCTGTGGGAATCAAACCTACGCCACTGGAAAACTCTCATTGATTAATTGTTGGACCATAACTCTACCGATTAATGTCAGTATTTATCAAAGCTTTGGTAGATCGTGATCAACAAGAAGAGGACATTATTTTGATTAATTCAATGAATGATAATGAAAAAATTAATTCTCCCCGCACTCAACCTCACAAGGATTTTGGATCAAGGATTGGACTATGTTGAGCTGGATCATTTGGACACCTTTTGTGCAGATATAGAGGAAGATTGTAATGTATAGGATGAGTCATTTGTCTTAAATCAAGGTTCATTGTTAGAGGAAGATTGTAATGTATAGGATGAGTCATTTGTCTTAAATCAAGGTTCATTGTTTAATTGGAGAAAAAAAGGATTGTAAAAAAGGATGTTATCCTTTATTCTCTCCATAAGGTCTAAGTGGAGAAATATTTACAAGCCAAATCTTATGTCAAACAAGCAGTAGCGAGATTTGAGGTGTTAAATACCTAGTCCTACAAGGAGAGAGATATTTGAGGTCTTAAATATCATTTGTTGCTTCTCATTTAGCTATAATTTGATGTTACATGTCCAATGAAATCATTGGTTCAATAATTTGACTCTCAATTCATCATTTTATCATGATTTGGAACTTTCTTCCAGAATCTATTCAAGGACACATGGAGAAATTGTGTCAAACAAATTAAAACCAAACAAAGCAGTAGAATTGAGAACCATTATCCATGATACACTTCAAGTGTGTTTCATTGAGGACAACATGAACACATTGTCCACACGCTCCTAGGGTAGAGTTTTCCAATTTTGACACTTTAATGCAAAAAATGCATTCTTGTAATTGAAATTGTAAACCCTATAGAGCATGATGTTGAAGATGATTGGGGTTATTGTGGCTCTTAATGTAGAATAACATTAGAAATGGAGAACTAGGTTATCATTGCTCTTATTGTATAATTTTGGTCAAATGATACTAAGGTTTGATAATGTGATAATAGCATCATAACACATTATTCAAATGAGCCTTGGGTTTGATAATTCCATGATAGAGTTTATAATATGAATAAATTACTTGGTCTCGTCTTCACCAAGGAGGCATGGTTGGTTTAAAAGTCTCAACCTAATTCTAGGTGGTTTTGGAAAATCTAGAAAGGAAATGAAATTTTCCTTGGATGAATATTGCTAGCGAAACTAGCAATTCATAAGCATGGAACAATGGGGGCTCTTAGTTGGACAAAAGGCACAGGTGATTGAAGGAGTTGGAAGCACTAGTGGACACGTTAAGTAGATATATTAGCCCTTGGTGATAGGATAATTTAAGATCAATCTTGCTAAATAACTTGGTGGCAAGTGCCTTTCAATTACTCAAGAAGATCATCTATCCAGAGGATGGGGTATTTATTCATGACTGTGATTTTGTTTAAGGATTTGTAGTTTATACAAAGTCACTATGTTCCTTGAAAGGGATCTCACAATATGAGGATATTGGTGGAATGTGGTACTTATGTAACAACCCTTGAATGTAGGGTTTGATATTCTCATGATTCAAAAGAGAGTGTTTGTATACATGGCCAAACAATAAAGATGCACATGGTTTCAAATTGATTGCATGCTTTACCTGATATTGCAAAGGTAATCCTACAAGAGAGGTGAATATGTTTCCATGTTCTTCCAAGAATTGATTTACTTGTGTTTGCTATGTAGAGGCACCCATGCATAGGACTTAGAAGTTACAATGATTTTATTTGCTCCATCTCTTTGGACCATTGAGAGGTCAAACCTCCTAGTTTGAGAGATTATATTCCCGCATTGATAAATGATCATAGAAACTACAGTAATTAGGTTGCATATGCTATCATATAGAGATGATATCCCACTATGAAAATGACACACTACAAGGATTAGACTAGTAAAAACTATGGTTCTTTCACATATACGATTATATTAAGAAGGAAAACACCATAATTCCACCATTAACCATTTTGTAAGAAAATTCCTCTACACTCTTTATTTCTATTTTAGGGAAAAAACTATGCAACTAATCATGAATTGATCTAGATTTTCCTAATTTCTATCATAATCAACCAATCTCATCAAAATCTTAACAAAAAATTTTATTTCTAGGAACTTAACACATGGAAACTGACATTTGAAGAATGCCTTGGAACTCTTTGAAGTAGCAACTACCTCTCAGAAGACTAAGGGAAAGCCGGGGGGGAGCATATCCGTGATGATTACTTGAAGCATAATGAACATTGTATAACATCTCTTGAAGTATTGATGAATGAATGTCTTTAAAAAATAAGTAAAAATTAGTGTTGCATCATGAAAATATTTGACAAGTCCATAAAGATTCAAATACCTTACAATATATGACAGGGGGAGTAGTTGATATGTTGGGAATTTATCTAGCAGCAGATAATGAGTATTTTGTGACAGTAAAGAGAAGCATAGAATCCCTTTCCATTGATGTCAAACGGGGAGAAATAAATCCTACTATTGTTTTTACTAAGGTGTTTCCATCCCTCCAAAAATGTCTCATAAAAAATGGCCTAGATGAGTATGTAAACAACCCTCTCAAAAGGGTGGGTGCTCATCAAAGAAGAAAAACAGATGCGTGTAGAACAATCCATCTGTTAGCACTATAATATACCTTGTTAAAAATTTTTAACTTTCACCAAAATTGCACCAAGTTTGCTATTCTCGCCAATTTTGTGTAAACTTCGCCAAGTCTCCCATAGCTTTGTCAATGTTGCTCCATGGAAAGCAATGGGAAGTCATTGCCCCCCCCACTGGTTATCTATGAGGTACATTACTTAGTCATCTTCCCCATCGGTAAGCCATGCAGAGATACATGGCTCAGACATCGATTAGTCATGTAGTGGTACATGACTCAAACATCGATTAGTCATGTAGTGGTACATGAATTAGACGTCAATTAGTCATGCAGTAATACCTGACTTAGACGCTAGTAAGTCATATAGTGGTACATGGCTCAGATACTAGTTAGTCATGGTACATGAATCATACATCCAGGGGCTATAGTATCTCATGTGTAGTGCACCCACATGAGTAGAGATATAGTCAAGACCTCATCTTACTATCATATGATAGTCAAGGTCTCTGAGGCTATCTGTGACTATCAGATACTTGAGTGAGTTATAGTCAGGACTGGTGGGGAATAGTAAAACCTCTTGGAGAGTTCATATAGCCATATGCTTGTATTATGGGGTACAATGGGATAGTAAAGAAGAAAGAATCCAATCTAGAAGTGGTTAGGCCTTAGAGAACATCGTGGAGGATGGCAAGCTCACAAAGAACTTCTCTACACCATAAAAGATTCCAAAAGTCAATAAGAAATAAGCCAAGGGCTGAAGAATACCTTCCTTACTATGAGGGAGTGTTGATGTTTCTAGTAGCATCAGAAGATATTCCACAGGAAAGAATAATAACAATCCCATAACAAATTGTCCCAATTAAATGACCCAATCAAAAGGTCAATTCGGCCTAGTTAAAATGGAAATGACCCATTCAAATAGGTAAAGTCATTCCAGTAAGGAAAAGTGGATTTTCCACTATATATACAAGTGAAGTGGCCTCATTTACGACACACCAATTCACTCAAGCAAGGAGAGAAGTGCGCAGTCCAAGGAAGCATTGTGAAGGGTTCAAGAAGCATTGTGAAGACATATTTTGGGGTTTATCTTTCTCTCTCTTTTTTGTTCTTAGAAGGGCTCATATATTTCTTTTGTATATTTCTTGTATATCATTATTCTGTTTGTGTAAATAGTGTTGGGAACTAGATTTGACATTGTATCTTGTTGAAGAATCTTATCTAGAGAAGTTGCTAGGTTTTTCCCATGAGAGGGTTTTCCCAGGGCAAACATTGTGTTTACTGTGAATGTGTTTCTTTCAATGATCCTTTATATGCATGCAGTTTATGTTTATGTGATAGATAAGTTATAAATATTTAAAAAACATCTAACTACTACGAAAAATCAACATGGTATCAGAGTAGGACTGAATCAAAGCCATTACCAGTGAACTATCGTAAACTAGGGTTTCTAGTTTCAAGCACTTCCAACCATAGATTTAACTGAAAAGTGTGGTTTTGGATTTATCCATAGGAGGGCACATCTATATGTGGAAAAAGATCTCAAATATGAGAAATTTCAAGTTTGACCTAATTTTTGCATGGGGTCAAGAACTAGGGCTTCTAGTTTTAAGCCCTTCCATCCACAGATCAGGTTCGATCTTAAAATATTTGAGCTTGCCTTAGGAAGGCCCAACTATCTGTGGAGTCTCTTCTCTTTTTTTGGCAAACTTCATTTTTGACCTACCTTCTGCTAGGGTTTCTAGGTCAAAACTCAACTTTGACAAGATGACAACCAATTTAAGGGTTGAGGATAGATTGTATGGAGTAGATAAATTCAAATCTTGGAAGCACATAATACATCTCATTCTAGAAGAGAATGATCTATTAGATTATTTCAAAGAAGATACCCCAAAACCAGAAGAGGAGGAGGCTAAAGCAAAGTACAAGAAGAATACGATCAAAGCAAAAAGAATCCTATATGATTCAATCAAGGACCACTTGATCCCTCATGTATTAGAATTGAATAATCCTAATGAAATGTTTGATGCCTTAAAAATATTATACAAACGCAAGAATACTAGCAAAAATTTATTGTTAAGACATCAATTATGGAATGCGATGATGAATGAGTCAGAGAAAATGTCCTCTTACTTTACAAGGGTTTTTCAAATCAAGGATCAACTAGAAGCTATTGGAGATACTCTAGACAAAGTACTCATTTTTTAAAATTCGGTAAAACTTCATAGGATATCCGACAGGGACAAATCGTCTTCGTATAACCGACAACACCTGATTGAATAACCTATGCTTTTCTTTTAATCAATAAGTCGAATAATCGACGACAATATCGTCGCATATCCAATGAAATTTACTTAGCAGAAGGTCAGATAACCAACCAAAGGAACGTCGAATATCTGATACATTCGTAGTGGATTTACCGACAAAGTCGATATGGAATATCCGACACATGACTAGTTGATTAACTGACAAACAATCCCTCCTTGATTGTCGAATAACCAACATGTTTGGACCTCAACCCCACAACAAAACCCGACGAAATTTTCTGTCGTAGGTTTAGCAACCTCGTCGGAGCTAGTTGAGTTGTCGTCGGATATTCGACAGTATTGAGGAATTTAAAAAAAAAATCCTTGGATGTCCATTTCAATGCTATGGTTTTATAGAATCCTTTTATCTTTCAGTTTTTTTCCCAAATGAAAATTTTGGTCATTCTTATCATAAATTTGTATGATGTAAAATCACAAAATCATCTTCGAAATTTGTTCGCTCTCTATACAATATATCTTCAACAATTAACTTGCTCTATCTCATTTGCACTAAGGCCCAAGCTAGAAGCTTATTCGAGTCGTTGACCTCCATATCTTTATCCATGTCCATATGTGCCTCAACCTCTTCCTCATTACCATTGATTGTAGATATTTTCCTTTTGAGAACTAGGTGAATCATATGTCCTATTTCATTTTTAGACTTAGGAGGGTCTTCCCCATCACTTATACCACCTCTAACTTCATTTTATGACTACTACCCCTTCCTAACAAATATGAGCTTGTATTGGGGGGTGGTGGACGCATTTATGGGGGGAATGGGAAAATGATCTTCCTCTTCAATTAATACCTGACTTACCCCTTTTTCGACCCTCCTTGATGAGTTCTTTCTTCTTTTCTTGCAACAAATTTCTCCTAAATCGAGTGTTTGAGATCACAAGGGTGTTCATGTCATCGAGGAACTTAGGATTATTCATTCCATCACTCATGCAAGTTTCCAAAGTGTGTCCCATTGTATTCCAACCATCATCATCATTGTTCTTTACTCACTCTTCACGTTCCTATGCTTCTAGACTATAATTACCATAACCAACTGAAACAACATGGGTTGTAAAAACAACTCTACAAGTCAAAACCTATGACGACCTCGACTTCCTTTTAATAAAATGTATTAGAAACTTGAGAAATTTCTACAAAACTTGCTATACTCTAATTGAACATCCAATACAATTTAAAGGTAAATATATGAATTTCCTTTTCTTGTTCTTATTGAAGAAAACAAACCATTTTTTATACTATCTACATGATTTAATCAAGATTAACCTATTGCAAAAGAATTGAGGGAGGAAGTTTGCCCTAAAATGCATACAGTCTAATGTATGTATGAATTTATTCCAAAATATATTATCCTCTTATGAAAAGAAAGGCATTTACTTCCATGGTCACCTTTTGGGTTCCTTACCTATCAACATATGCCTACACTTCTTGACAAAATAATCTCGGACATGATAAAAATGCAATGGCATTGTGTCTCAATAGAGTCAAGTACCAACGTTTGATTGGTTCAATTTCATAAAGAATATTTTCTTTTGGGCTCATTGCTTCAAAAGTATTACAGAATACAAATGCAAATACCAAATAGACCATCACAAAGAATCTTTTAAATTTGGTTAAATTTGTAAGTTGATGAGATTCTAATGAACATAAATAAGATAATAATTAAATAATTAATAGTTAGGTTAATTAAATTTTTATGAAAGGAGGCGTCTCCTCAACATCAAATGCTCAGCCATATTTAAGGTAGAGCCATCATTGTAACCTATCATCTATTATCTATCCTATCATCATTTCATATATCATTTATTATGGCTTATTTGGTTTATCAAGTATTTTGGTAAAACTCTGTGTGAGCGAACTATTGTTCCGCTCACTCCAGGTAAGTTAGTTATTGACCTACTTGTCCATTCAAAGTTTATGTGTAAAGATTGTGGATTTATTTTTTGGATGAATGTTTGTATTTTATTTTATGGGTATCACTTTGTGGTGATCCTGCCCAAAGATCACTAGGGTTGTAAATATTCCCGAAATATTAGTATGTATGCTTTAACATTTCTTCAGTGAAGTAGCAACATCCATCTGTAGTACTAATCCAGCCTTCTGATAGTTATCTAAGGTGGCATAATCCAACTGAATTTATTCCAAAGTTATTTTAGGCAAGTTAGGTGGAATTTTAGTTTTCGTCATTCTTGGGTTGTTGTGCCCTTTAAATTTCTCTTAACTTCCTTGACCTTGAGATCATGTTCTTTAGATATTTCATTTACAACCTTGAGTTTGGACGCAATCTACTAAACTTCAAAGAGTTGTTTTGTAACTAGATCATGCACATGGAAATACTCATGTTGTAACACAATAGCACAAGCGTGGAACTCTGCTAGGATATTCATTTCCTCTCTAGATGTATTCGCTTCAGCTGCCAATACATCCCTTTCATTCTTCAAGCCCTTTATTTGTGTTGTCATGGCCAAATTTTGGCTTCAAGACCCTCGATCTGAGCCACTAATGTATCTTTACCTGTCTACAAATATTGTGTTAGTATTTCTAGATTCTTATTCTCTTCTTGTAGGGAATCATAATAATGCTTCAATTCGACTCCTCTTCTAGCCTCTAGGAGACAATATTCCAATAGATTAATTTTCTCCTTGGTTTGTTTCAACTCTTTGGACAATTTTTGTATATTGTCTTGATTGGCCATGGTGTTGGCCACATTTGTTGAGGCCATAAATTCTAGTGCTTCATCGATATGCCTAAATATGGGAGTTTCCTAAGTGATGACCATCTCGGGATGCATAGGGATATTGAGCTTCTTATGTGTCCTTTGCACTATTTCTTTCTTCTTCCGGTCAAAAACAAATGAGCTGAGATTAGCTATGGTATCTTCCTTGGATGGGGTGTATGTAGTAATACAATGTTCTTTCGGAGGGAAGTATCCCATGGTAAGCAGAACAACAGAACTAGTGGTAGGTGTCTCTATGTCCATATCTTATGATCCACCATCTTGTACTCCTTTATCCCGCCTCTGCTCTTTGTCTACTTTCCTTTGAGACTATTCCTATGCTTTCAACTCTTCTTCTATATTCTATTGAACCTCTTCTTGTTTCTTTCAGTCTTCATCTTTCTTTTGAGCCTTCTATTGCTCTTTCAATTCTCTGGCCTTATGTTGTAGATCTTCCTGCCTATCATTTTCCTCTTGTTCCTTATTTGCTAAAGATTTTTCCTCTGGATTCTTTTGTAATTATGCTCTTTTAGCTTCTTATTCTTGTTGCTTCTTATCTTGTGCCCCTTCTTTTTCTTTCTTTGATTCTTCCAATCATCGGGCTTCTGCTTCATTCTTTCTTTCGTTCTCTTCCTCGATGATTTTCACGGCCTTCCCTATTAGGTTATGTTGCTCTACTTCCATTGAATATTTTCTTGTATCTTCAACTCTTCATCTTTCTTCCAAGCCTCCTCTTTCTCTTTCAGTTCTTTGGCCTTCTGTTGTAGCTCTTCCTGCCTATCGTTTTCCTCTTGTTCCTTATTTGCTAGATCTTTTGCCTTGGGATTCTTTTGTAATTCCTTCCGTTTAGATTGTGCTTCTTGTTGCTTCTTGGGTTGGGCCCCTTATTTTTCTTTCTTCGGTTATTCCAACCATCAAGATTCTACTTCATCCTTTCTTGTGTTCTCTTCCTTGATGATTTTCATGGCCTTCCATATTAGTTTTTGTTGATCTTCTTATTGAACCTCAACCTAGGTCATTTATGTTTCCTTTCTAGTGATATCTTTTTCTATACCTTTTCCCCTTTTCATCCTTTTGGATAAATCCTCAAGACTTTGTGCTCACCTGTAAATATCCTCTTCTAGGAAAAATTAATCTACATATGGCCAATGGAACTTGACGGCCGCATAATGGTTGGAGACTTTCCCATGACCATCATTTCTCCAATACTTCTCTTCACCGAAGTGAAATATTTCCAAGCCTTTGGTGATTTCTTTGCTTCCTTCACATTAGTCACCATTTATGCTCCAACGACTATTGGTAAGGGTGGCCATGATGCATTTTTTGTTTTGGCGAGGGTATTTATGATCCCATTGATGAACGTTTGCTTGGAAATATCCTTAAGGACCATAGATCTATGATATACTTGGGCAAGATGTAGGGAGCCTTCGATCCTTTGTAGATTCACAGATAAGTACCTCCTTTGGTTAGATACCAATATCCATATTGGTTCAATGTATCAATAGTATTATCCAACATACATTTGGCCAGTGATCCATATATGATTGTGTGAAAGGCCATAATGAACTCTTAAAAAATATGCTTATAATAACTAACGTGATTTTGGGCCCACAAGGCTTGGAAACAAACATGTATAGGGTTCTCTGCGGGGTTAAAATGCCATCCCATGATGGGGAAATTGTTTAGCATATGAAATGTTTCCAAAAGATATGAGGACATGTGAAAACTAGATTGTCACATGAGAAGGCCTTCGTGCACCCTTAAAACTGCTTCTTCTATATTGGTCGAGACAATATCTTCCCAGTTGAATCTTGTACCTAGTGAAGTAACATGATACAATAGGGGGGTCCATTCTAGATTGAAATGAATTGTGTCCGGTTCCACATATAGTCGCACAAAATAACCATAAACATTTGATATAGTTGCTTCATCCATTTGACCTCATATATGTCACTATCTTTGTGATGAAACTATATATCTGGGTCCCATGCCTACTTAAGGAATGTTGTGTAATTAAGCTTAATGGATTTGACCTAATTGGCTCTCATGTTAATCTATGTTTCCCAAAATATTTTGTATTTTCCCATAATAGATGGTTGAAATGAAGTAGTGAGTTCACCTGTAGCATTTTTATGAGTATTTTGGCATCAGTGTGAGGAAGTATCCATCCTATTACCTCTACACATGGAAACACCTATGATATTGTGGTTGCTTTGTGTAATTCAAACTATTTGATGTTTTGGTATAGTGGAATATCTTCCCCACTAGCCGATTGATATTCATCTGTTCTGAAGAACTAGTACATTCCCCCCCATTTGTATTCAGGTTAAGCTCTGCAGGTGCTTTTAGTAGCATCATATCATAGCAAAAGATCCATGGTTTGCACCTCTTCTTCCATCTCACCGCAAGATGAAACCTCTTGCAAAGTCTTGGGCTACTGTCTAGTTCTTCAGTGAGACATATAGTGATCTTGCAAGTCATTAGAAATAGTATCATCTTCCATGGAGGGAAAGCTACAATACTGAGATATGAAAGCACGTTAGCACTTGAACATGGACACTAGTTCAAACATGTATTCAACCTGAATTTTTTATCCATATGACTGGTGATGTTATCCCAAGGGTCCTACACTAAAAATGGACTTTGTCAATGATAGCATATTTGCTCAAAACAATTACAAATTTGAAATATTGTTTTATGGTGTATTTTAAAAGGTCAAAACCCAATTATCTAGGTAGGAAGCAGTATGAATATATCAAGAATAATTCCTATTGCAAAGTCATTTTAAATGCTTTCTATATTAGTTATGCATATGATCTTATATAAGCCTGAATATTTTATTTAATTAAATTTAAATCCTCATGGTATTGTTCTGAGATGATGAATGTTGGTCATAAACTCTCTTTGAATCTTAAAAGAGAATCATGGGGTTTTGAATGATTTAAAACCCATCCTCAAAGGTGGATGATACTACAGTTAAAATGGCCATATAATTAGGGTTTTAGAAGTTTAGGAGTTGAGTTCTACAAGGGGATATGAAAACCTATGGTTTTATTAGGGAAAATGCAAGTACATTCTCCATTATTTAATACGAGCAAGCTATATCAAGGGGAAAAAATCAAGTATCCTGTTGATTATTCCTGCAAAAGTAATCTGGGGTCTTGTCTTGAAAGAGTCTTCACGGGATATAATATTTTCGAATAATGGAATAAGAGGCTAAAAAAATCCCCCTTCCCACCTGTGATATCTTGTGAGAGCCTTTATTTGTAAAACTTGAATTTGTGGAGGACCGCCTACCTCAGTGTAGCTTGTGGTGGGTAAGAGGTGACGCGTGTCCTGAGATTATGTGCTTAACTAGTATGGTGCCTTGATTAACCACTCCAGTATCCTCTTTGTTTTGCGCAAGGATAAATGAATGACTTGTGATGGATAGGGATTCCATTTTATAGACTAACTACAAATGGCGGTGTAGTGAGTTTATTTAAAGTTCACCGTGGACAGTTGCGGTGAGAATTCATTATACTAGCCACAACAATCAATGGATCATTGTTGTGGAAAGTTTTGAGAACTCTACTGAAACACAACAATTAGTTGAAAAAAACCCAAACTCCTTAACCATGCATCTTTCTCTTCTTTGAGTAATAACTAAGCCACTATTGACATTGAACAATCTTGGAGTGAAACCAATAGGAGGGGACCCATAGTTACTAGAAACTAACAGACAAGGTAGTTGCAGGTGCAACAATTGGAAACATATTAGGAGAATCATGGATCTTTGAAACAAGAAAATTTATCCCCCCTAAGACCCTAGACAAACTTTATTGAACAACATGGATCCCATTGGTTAGTCCAAAGTGATCAAATAGTGCAAGAGTTACATTATCATTCATCTACCCTTAATACTAAAAAGAACTTACACAAATCCCGAGGTGAGGCATCACAAATATCAAAGTGACTTTAAATATTCATTAGTTTTGATACTTTCAAAGTGTTGACTAGGAATGGTTTAAGTCAAAATTTAACAGCCACTCTCTAAGAGAGAATTATGGGTTCATTTTTCGGGCTAGTCTCCATGATGCTTATTTGGGGAATGACACTAAATGGTAATAAAGAATGTTAGACTAGTTCAAATGTGTGTTCTACATCTCTTACACAACAAATAGACCTCTACTGCCCGCACAAGTCCATAGCCTCGATAGAGTTGTCTCTTGCACCATTTTACATATGAGTACTCTTGTCCCATTTTAATATACATTTCATTATACATGAGAGTTTATTGTTCTTTTAAATAAATTTCTACTAAGAAATGCTTTTAGAAGGGAGAGCTGACTGAGTAAGCCTTTTACAAGCATGGGATATCATATAGAGTCATTTTGATTATCTATGCACCATCAAGTCTTGTTTACTTTTGTGGGTCGTCCTTTTGTAAGACATCATAAGATATAGCCAATTTATATGTTAAAGTGCATGGATCTCTAGAAGAGTAACTGAGAAACATTTCCCAAGTATATTTCAGTTTATAAGAGTTCCATCTCAACCTCACTAACTTCTTGAAATCCTTGATACCTTCCTTAGTGGGTCAGACACATTCTCGTATGTTGTTAGATGGGGTAAAATCCTTTCAAATGATAGTTCTAGAAGGTGCATCATTAACTCCTCACACTAAAAGAGGGCACCCTAGACTTATGTAATGTTCCCCATGCGCTATAGAATACATAAGATTATCAATGGGATGGGAATTGTTTGAAACAATCACAACATACGACTCAGAATCTCCCATTCTGCACTCTAACTATTGAGCTCAACTTTATTGAAACCAAAACAAAATAAAGGTTAAAAAACTGGAAAGAAAATAACAAACCAGAATGAAAGTAAAAGAAACGAGGGGAAAACCTTTATTTATATATAGAATTAGTTTCCCCCTTTAAGCTAAGTAAAGTATTTTTTTAAGGCTTGGACATTCACAGGGAGATAATCAACCTCCCCTTCTAAATCCTACAATTTGTAAGTTTTAGGGCCAAGCTTCTTAGCAATCACACAGGGACCAAGACATAGCTATTGAAATTCCATATGCTTTCCTTTATCTTCATGTGGCTTGTCCCACTTTAGGACCAAATCTCTAACTTCAAATTATTTCTTCTTTGCATGACTAGCGTCAAACCATTTCTTCACTATTTTTTGTTGGGTGGCAAATTTTTTCCTAGCCCTCTCCATCTCCTCTTCAAGTTTTGGATCCTATCAAGGCTTGAGACAGTTGCAGGGAGGTAAGGATAATTTTGGGGGGAAGAATGAACTCGTTTACATAGATGAGGGTGAAAGGTGAGACTCCTAAAGCATTCTTTGGGGTAACCCGATCAGCCCACAAGGCATTTGGGAGATAATTATGCCAGTTTTTCTAATTTTCAATTATTTTTTTCCTTTAAAATTCTAATCATATTTTTGTTTGTGGACTCAGCTAATCCATTCCCTTGAGGATAATTGTTGAAAGAATAATGCAGTTTGATTCCATTTTCCAAAGAAAATTGATTTAGTTTTAATGAGGAAAAATATGAAGCATTATCAAATACAAGGGAAATTGGAACCCCAAACCTGGTGATGATGTGTTCTTGTAAAAAATGGATAACGCTTCTTCATTGACTTTATGAAGAGGTATTGCTTTTTTCCACTGTGTGAAATATTATGTGGTTGTAAGGATATAGCGATGTTGTTTTGATAATTTGGGGTCGATATCACCTATGATGTCCAATCCCCATTGCTCAAATGGTTCAATCATGATCACCAGCAGCAAGGGAACCACTGGTTTCTTTTCTCTTCCAACACTCTTTTGACAGATGACACATTTTCAGGCATAAGCATGAGAATCCCTAAATAAGGTTGGCCAGTAGTAACCATCCTTAATTATCTTATGTGCATTAGTTTCATTGGCATAGTGTCCTCCAACAAGTCCATTATGTAATTCAGTAAGCATATTTTTTGCATCTTCTTTTTCCAGGCATCTTAGAAGTAGTACATCATAATTCTTACGAAAGAGGATTTCATTAATGATATAATATTGAGTTGACTGTTAAATTTTGAGCATTAATTCACAATACTCTAGGATCTTTACTGAGAGAATAACATATACAGTATATCAATGCATAACAATCACAATAAGCATGACAAGCATCACAAGAATCAAAAGCATGAGAGATAAGAGAAACAGAGTTTCCGTGGGGAAAACCCTAAGGTGAAAAACCCCACAACTTCCTCAGCGATAGAGAGAGCAATGGCTCAACCAAAGTACAACCAAAATACACTTGAGATAGTCTCCTAGTAGCAGATGATCCTCCTCCTCACTAGTACGCCACTTTCTGAGTGAGAGAAGTGTGAGTTTCCAAATGATCCAAATAGAGATCTCCCGATCTCTATTTATACTTAACCTGTTTTCCCAGTGACATTATGGGGCCGACTTGTCTAGCTAGGTATATCCACAATATAATATATATTTCAGGGCCGACCCCACACATGGTGGTCTAATAACCCATCGGAAAGTACACACACTTGCGACACTTGTCAATCCACATGACGACACTTCCTTATAGATGAATAACACATCTCTAATAAGGGTACAATAAATATATATGAAATACATAGATGAAATACATTCCGAAGTTACATATACATCAACACTCCCTCTTAACTAGGAAGGTATTTCTCGACACAGATATGCTAGACAAGTCTTCTTCTTGGGATCATCGTCATCGATGCATCGTCATCATCATCGTCACAGCTGCTGCGATCTCAACCAATCTCTGACTCTACTCGTCATAGGAAGTTCTACAGAGCCAGTCCTTTTTCATACTAGATGTAGGCCCACCACCTGCAGGTCTTCATCATCACTGGCCATACTGTGGAGATCTCAGGACTTATTACGTGCGTCACAAAACCTTAAAAGAGTCTCTTGACTAGCAAGAACCCTAAAGAGCATCTGAGGCCTTTTTCATCCTGTCCAGATCTCCAGGACTTATTACATGTGACCCCTCCACAAAACCTCGAAAGAGAATCCCAGGACTGATTACAAGCACAAGGCTCAACCTATCGGATCTCCCAAGGTACAAATTACATGTGGTCACCACAAAACCTCGAAAGAGCATCCTAGGACTGATTACGAGCACAAGACTCAACCTATCGGATCTCCCAGGGCACAAATTACATGTGGTCATGGAAAAACCTCGAAAGAGCATCCCAGGACTGATTACGAGCACACAGCTCAACCTATCGGATCTCCCAGGGCACAAATTACATGCCATAGGACAAAACCTCGAAAGAGCATCTTCCAGATATCCCAGGGCACAAATTTCATGCCATAGGAAAAACCTCGAAAGACTATTTGCAGATCTCCCAGGGCACAAATTATATGTCCTCCCAAGCAAAACCTTGAAAGAGCATTTGCCAGATATCCCAGGGTACAAATTACATGCCATAGGCAAAACCTCAAAAGACTATCTACAAATCTCCCAGGGCACAAATTACATGCTTATCTGCACAACCTGTTCCACGGCCACAGAGTATCAACCTGATACTCACCATACATCATCCTGTTGTACACATGATCATCCTGATCATCATCACTACAACATCCTGCTGCATGTCATCTGGAGCAACATCCTGAAGCTCGTCATCCATGATCATCCTGATCATACAATGCATCTACCTGATGCATACCAAGTATCTACCTGATACATATCATCATACACGATCCACCTGATCATATAGTGTATCCACCTGATACAAATACAAATACATGATACATATCACCATACATGATCCACCTGATCATAAAATGTATCCACCTGATACATATACAGATACATGGTCCAAGCATCCAACATGATGCATATACAAAAATACATACAAGTGATCCAACTGATCATATCCAGCATCCAACATGATGCGTACATACATATACATATAAATGATCCAACTGATCATATCCAGCATCCAACATGATGCATACATAGAGCAGTAACTGGAGCATCGTCCTGATGCTCATCATCCAGCGCTTACATCCACAGCCATGTGAAGGATCCTCCTTCCAACATGCTTGGAATGGCTTCAGCAAATGTGTCCATCACTTCTTCCTCAAAGTGTCATCAATCTGAAGAACACCAAGCCTCTCCCTGAAGTACTCGAACTTCACCCTGGCTAGTGGCTTCGTCAGCACATCTGCAATCTGCTCATCCGTCGTAACGTACAGGAGCTTCATAGCTCCTCTCTGCACCATATCCCTGATATAGTGATATTTGATCTCTATGTGTTTCGACCTGTCATGAAACACTGGGTTCTCGGACAGCTTCACACAACTCTGGTTATCACAAAAGATACCAGTAGCATCCAACGGGAGATCAAATAACTCAGACAGTAGCTTCCGTAGCCATACTGCCTCACAACTAGCTGAACAGGCTGCAACATACTCTGCCTCACCTGTACTCAGTGCTACGCAGGACTGCTTCCTGCTAAACCAAGAGATCACACTTGATCCCATACTGAAGCAACACCCAGATGTGCTCTTCCTATCTGCAACACTACCAACCCAATCTGAATCAGAATAACCCTGCAGGTTAAACTTTTGATTTTCTTCATACTTGAGCCCATAAACCACTGTACCCTTCATGTACCTTAGAACATGCTTTACAGCAACCAGGTGAACACTCCTCGGATCTGTCAGGAATTGGCTCAATGTGTTCACCGCAAAGCAAATATCTGGTCTTGTGTTCGTCAGGTACATCAAGGACCCAATCATCTGATGATACATAGAGACATCAACCAGCTCAGATGAAGCATCACATAGAAGCTTCAGATTCAATGCCATAGGTGTGGCCATGGCCTTGCAATCCATCATCCCGAATCTCTTCAGGATATCTACTGTGTACTTCCCTTGACCAAGGAAGATCCCACCTGCATTCTGCCACACCTCCATACCTAGGAAATAATGCATCATTCCCAAATCTTTCATATCGAACTCAGCAGCAAGCTTCCTCTTAGTATCTGCAATCAATCTGTCATCTCCTATTACAAATAAGTCATCCACATACAGGAGTAGAATCACAGGATTCCCTTCCTCAACCTTGTAGTAAAGGTTGGAATCCGCTTTACTCTTGGTAAAGCCTAAACTAGATAGGAAACTATCCATCCTACCATACCAAGTTCTGGGAGCTTGCTTCAAGCCATACAAGGCTTTTTTCAATCTGCACACATACGAATCCCTGTCATGTATTTCGAAACCGAGTGGCCGCTCCACATATACTTCTTCTTCAAATACACCATTCAAGAAGGCAGTCTTGACATCCATATAGTGTATTTTCCATTTCATTGTGCAGCCAGGGAAAGTACTGTTCTGATGGAAGTATACTTGGCTACAGGTGCAAACGTTTCTTCATAATCTATTCCCTCTTTCTGAGAGAATCCACGAGCTACGAATCTTGCTTTGTATTTTTCTACACTGCCATCTGTAGCATGCTTGATTTTGTAGATCCATTTGGAAGTCACAACAGAGTTCTCTTTAGGTCTTGGGACAACATCCCAAACATCATTCTTCATTATTTATTGGTATTCCTCAACCATGGCATCCTTCCATTCTTTCTTTTCCGCTTCTTCTTCATAACTGGAAGGTTCTTTGTTCACAATGTCACAGAGTAAAGCAACATAGCTGGTATGTGATTTGGTTCTCTTCTTTGCTCTGCGTTCTTTTTCTGGAATGCCAAATCTTTCTGCATCTTGAATGAGCTCTCTAGCCCATGCAGGTTTCCTCTTGTGAGAGTTATCCTCATGGGGTGGATCTACAGGTTCTTGTGGATCTTCAAACTTACGAACAACTTCTGGAATTGCTTCAATCATGGTAGTGTCTTGAAATATGGTTTCCTTAGGTTCTTCATAAACTTCGATAGGTGCCTTCCTTGATTTGATGAATGCTGAGTTTTCATCAAATGTTACATCCCTGCTGACATCAATCTTCTTGAACCCTGGAAAGTATATTTTGTAAGCCTTCGAGCTTTCACTGTAACCCACAAAGATACCCTTCTTTCCTGAAGGATCTAGTTTGGTCCTCTTTTCCTTTGGGACATGAGTGTATACTAGACAACCAAATATTCTGAGATGGCTGACTTCAGGTTTCTTACCAGAAAAGACCTCTTCTGGAGTTTTGTTGTCCAATATCTTGTGGGGTGTTCTGTTCTGCACATATACAGCTGTTCTAGCTGCTTCTGCCCATAGATGCATAGGTAGATCCTGGTCATGCAGCATTGCCCTTGCTGCTTCCATGATTGTTCTGTTCTTCCTTTCTGCAACTCCATTCTGTTGAGGATTATAAGGAGTAGTCAACTCCCTCTTAATCCCTGAATCACTGTAAAGCTTCTTGAAGTCACCTGAGGTGAATTATCCACCATTGTCGGATCTGAATGTTTTGATCTTCTTGTCAATTTGATTCTCCATCAAGGTTTTGAATTCCTTGAACTTATCAAACACCTCATCTTTGTTCTTCAAGAAGTATACCCAAGTCTTTCGAGAGAAGTCATCAATAAATGAGACATAGTAAACATACCCACTCAGAGAACTAGATGACATAGGACCACATACATCTGCGTGGATGATTTCCAGGATGTCTTTTGCCTTGCTTTCACTACTTGGGAAAGCCTTCTTTATGTTCTTACCTTTTGCACATCCTTTGCAAACACCTTCATGTTTGGTCTTGATTTCAGGAAGACCCTCTACAACCTTGCTTGCAATTGGAAGTGCCCTATAGTGCATATGAGCAAGTCTTCTATGCCAAAGTTCACTTGGCTCCATGGATTCATGTACCATGGCATGTTCAGGTTGCCCCTTCAATTTATACAAACCTCCCTCTTGCTCTCCAATCACTACTGCATTATCTATGTTCTTTCCCTTTGGCCACATTAGGACTTGGCCATCCACAAATGCAACCCTCATACCTTTTGCATCCAATGCAGAGATGGAGAGTAAGTTCTTCTTGAGCCCAGGTACATAAAGTACTTCTTTCATCTTCAAAGATTTTCCAAAATCTAGGTTGTAGGAGGCTTCACCACTTCCTTTGATTGGGTATTGATAATCATCCCCAAGTTTCACTTTATGGGGTGATTCATGTTCAGACAGATTTACAAAATATTCTTTAAACCGAGTCATGTGTTTGGAAGCCCCATTGTCAATCAACCAATCATTACAACCATGTGAGATAGTACCTGTGAGAGCGGAAATTAGAGCATACTCTTCTTCACTTGATGAGTCATCATCATTATCACTTTCTACCCTAGCTTTCTTCTTTGGGGGTTCATCATCTTCGGCAGCATGAGCATGATATCTTCTTTTGTTATTCTTCTTCTTCTTGTTGAAGTTGTTGTTGTCTTTCTTCTTCTTGGGACAATCTGAAGCAAAGTGTCCCTTCTCATTGCAATTGAAGCATCTGAGATCTTTCTTATCTTTATGATAATGGTGGTGTGAGAATTTCCTGTTATGAGATGATTCCTTCTTGGAATTGCCTTTCCTGGCATGTGCTGTGAGAGCTTGATCTTCATTTCCCATCTTTTCTTCTCGGGCCACAAGCCTAGCTTCTTCTTGAGAGCATTCTTCCCGCAATCTGTTGAAGGAGATCAACTTCTTCCTTGCACAAATTCCTTGAATAAAGGAATCCCATGACCTGGGTAGGCCATTTAGAGTGGTCATCACCACTTCACCATTCTCCACCATTTCATCCACTGCTTCTAGTTGTTCCTTGATCTGGGAGACCCTTGAAAAATAAGATTGAATGGTTTCTCCATTATGAAACTTTACTCCTTTCAATTGGTTCCGTAGGGTCATCTTTCGATTTATGTTCTTCCCTTCAAATAGCTTGGTCAAGGAGTCAAACATCTCCTTGGGTGTCTTTAGAGAAGACACATGGGGTATGAGATGATCTTTGATAGAATTAGCAATGATTCTCTTTTCCTTGACCAAGTTCTTCTTATGCAATACCTTAGCCTCTTCATCCTCTAGGATAGGGATGTCTTCTTTTACATATGAGTCCAACTCATTCTCTTCCAGGATTAACCCAATCCTATACTTCCAAGCTCAGAAGTTATCAGCTCCTTCAAGATGATCCTCACGCTTGGTGTGGTGAGACATCTTAAAGAGTACTTCAAATGGAAATAGAAAAGATTTAGGTCTTACCACTTGAAATGCTGAAAACTGGATCTGGTCCCGGATTAGGATTTGTCGGAAAAACCCTAAAAATTCAAAATGTGAATTTCAACTTTCTGAAAGGATAGAAATATGCGCCTTGATGAGCTGATCAGCCTGGTGTATTCAGAATTTGAGATCAGCAAAGCTTTACCCTTCAGATTTGCCTTTTTGTCCTCCCGGGTTCACTAGGGAGAGCCCTGAATTAGGGTTTGAGTTTTTCGGAGATCTACCCAGCCAAAAATATCGATCCAAAGCTCTAAACTTCGATTGTTGCAAGGAGCTTCCAGCTATGTCTTCAGATTTCAGAAATTCCTATTTTTGTGGAAACCCTAATTTTTAGGGCCAAATCTGAAAATGCTCAGAATTGAATTTTGATTGGACAGATAGATTCTCCTTGATGAGTAGAGTCAATCTATTATACTTCTTTTCCAAAAACTGTGGAGAGAAACCTAATAAACAAGAAACTCAAGTTTCTGTCACTGTAAAATGTCTTCTTCTCAGGTTAGCTCTGATACCATGTTAAATTTTGAGCATTAATTCACAATACTCTAGGATCTTTACTGAGAGAATAACATATACAGTATATCAATGCATAACAATCACAATAAGCATGACAAGCATCACAAGAATCAAAAGCATGAGAGACAAGAGACACAGAGTTTCCGTGGGGAAAACCCTAAGGTGAAAAACCCCACAACTTCCTCAGAGATAGAGAGAGAAATGGCTCAACCAAAGTACAACCAAAATACACTTGAGATAGTCTTCTAGTAGCAGATGATCCTCCTCCTCACTAGTGCGCCACTTTCTGAGTGAGAGAAGTGTGAGTTTCCGAATGATCCAAATAGAGATCTCCCGATCTCTATTTATACTTAACCTGTTTTCCCAGTGACCTTATGGGGCCGACTTGTCTAGATAGGTACATCCACAATATAATATATATTTCAGGGCCGACCCCACACATGGTGGTCTAATAACCCATCGGAAAGTACACACACTTGCGACACTTGTCAATCCACATGACGACACTTCCTTATAGAGGAATAACACATCTCTAATAAGGGTACAATAAATATATATGAAATACATAGATGAAATACATTCCGAAGTTACATATAAATCAACATTGACTTGAATCGGAGAGATCTCCTTTGTTTTGGACTTCAATGCTCAGGAGAATATATATGCTGCAAATATTGTAGTAGATCTTGATCCCATGAAGAAATGGCAGTTGGGATCTATTGGGTATATTGGCTTCTTCATTTATAGTATTTTTAGCGAGTAACTTACAAATGGCCCCATACCTTAATAATGGTAGCTAGTTTGAATTCTAAGTTGTACTCTTGTAAGGCTATAACCCCATTCCCTCTTCATTCTCCCAGATCCTTTTGAAAAAAGAGTGACTTTACCATTGGGTGAGGGACGATGATTTTGGTCACATTTTTAAGTATATAAGATATGAATTGCTTCATCGCTTTGGTAATTGTGTAATCATGTTTGTCTATATCTGGGTAATTCAGATCAACACCCTGTAATACATGGCTCATGAAATAAATTGGACATTCATGCCCCTACTCTCCTTTTTGAGTGGGCATCGCTACAAGGGAATGATCAGATGCAAAATTATATATTAGCAAGTCCTTTTCAAAATCTATACTATTAATGATGGTGCAACAACAATGGCTGCCTTGATTTTCTGAAAATGATTTATTTTCCTCGGCAATCCATTTTAATTCTGCATCATTTTTTTCATTTGTTTCAATGGCCTAGTTATTCCAGCAAAATCATATACAAACCTGCAAAAAAAAAAAAAATCTCCAAAAATGATTGCATTGCTTTCTTATTATGGGGAATAGGGATCTGCAAGATAACTTGTATGTGTTTCGGGTATACAGATATACCTCTTTTAGAAATTACATGTCACAGTAATTTCCCTTCTGAAATAGAAAAAATTACTCCTTTTCATCCACAAGAACATGGTTGTAACTTGAGAACCCATCCAATAATGAGAAGATTTCAGAATCAGGGATGTGTTGCAGAATATGTTGCATGGGAGGAAATGGGAGGAAAAGGGTAATTTCCTTTGTCAGAAGCTCTATTTAAATTTTGAAAATCCACACATAATTTGATCTACCCTGACTTGTTGCATATAGGGACTAGGTTGGGAACCCATTCAGAATGTCTAACTTTAAAAATAATTATGATATCCAAATTTTTCTTCAATTTTTTTTGGATCAGAGGTTCCAAAGTTGGGTGAACCTTCCTTAACTTATGTTGAAAATGCTTCACACTCAATTTCATAGGAATTACATGTTGAATGATCTTAGTGTCATACAACTTCAAATCATCATAACTCCAAGAGAAGACATATTTGTGCTACTTGAAAATTTGGATAATTTTTTTCCTTTCTCATGGTGAATAGTCGTCCCCTAGATTCACGTAACTTGGTTCTTTCGGTGTGCCTAGATTCACCAATTCAAAATGCATGGACAAGTTGTGTGTCTTGACGTTTACTAGCTTCCTAAACTTGTGTTGTAGATCAAACATCTTTTCCAGTATGCGCACTCCTTTAGGAATGAAATTCCCTTGGAATATTTTCCAACTTTCTTAGACCCATTTAGGGTGGCTTGGTGTCCTCTTCATCTATAATAGAACCTTTAAAAGTGCCTTTATTTGTGAGGAATTGAATAATTTGTTGATCATCATCGAACACTCTCCAATTGGTTACATTGTCAGGGACATAAGGTCAGAAAATAAGTTCAATGGTAAACTAATCCTTCAAAGGAATTATACATGAAGATGTATTAGTTAACGGATTAGCAATAACATTAATTGAACTAGGAATATAATTAATATTAAAATCTTTGAAGTTGGAGATCAAATTCCATGCCTCTCTCTGGTATCCCTTCAAGTGTAGAGACAAACAATGAATGGTATTTCTAATATGTCTTCAATTTCAGAATCACCAAAAACCTTTAAACATTTTACCTTAAGATCAATAGATTTTCTAAGGCCTTGGAATAGGGCTTCATACTCAGTAATGTTATTGGTGCATTCAAATTTTAATCTACAAGAGAGGTAAGTTTTATGTTTCTGAGGATCAATAAAGACACAATCGTCCCATGTGCCTTACTTTGTTTTTGAGCCATCAAAAAATAAACTCCAAAAATCAAAATCTACACTACCACTAGAGTCTATGCAGTACCTAGCTCTAATATGATACAATCATTTTCATCAGTATGGGAAAAGTGAAAGAGATCGGATTGGATATATGATTCATGACTGACGATCTCAGTCTGATAACAACCTAGTTTAGTTTCGAGGAAGTAGTTTCCTAGGACATATTGAGTAAAGAGAACAAGTTCATTGCATCCTTCTAACTCCATGATAATAATTTTCATGTGTGGATCTCTCTCTACTTGTATCTGGTTCAATTTATTCTGGTATCGGAGCCACACATGGGACCAGTCGGTAGCGAAGGATCCTTGTAACTAGCTCAGACCAGTCTCTGCTAAGAAACAAACCATGTGCTTCAAGAATGTGCACCACAACTATATCAATGAATTGATAGACTCTTTCATCTTATGCTAATATGATTAAAACATTCTTCAATTTGTCAACCAATTTAACATCAGTTCTATCAAGTTGTATAATCCTAGAAGGGCACGGGCTAGGTTGTCCATTTATCTTATTACATATTGAATATGGCATCACATTGGAGGAAGTATAGAATCAACAAGGTAGTTGTGAGTATTATAGTTAAAGATTTCAAATGTTAATAAAAAAGGTGGTGTCTGGAATTTAGATTTACCCCCAATACTAGCTTCGTTAATTTCCTTATCCTTCCTAGCATCAAGTTGTTTTGCTTCTTTTTCTTTGGTTGAGGTGGGTTATGATTATTTGGTTAGACAAAATGCGTCCATCAATCATTTTCTTTGTTGTGGCATGTTGCACATTTCAAATAGCGATATATTTGCCTTACTTTTCTTGATATCCTCCACGACATCGTATCCCATGTTATGACCACTATATACATTCCATGATGTTAGGGAAACCCCTTGCGAATTATTTGAACCCTTTGTGTTTATAGGGGGAATAGTTTTTAGTGGTTCAGTCTGACTGTTGGTTTTTTGAGTTGTAGCAGTCCCTGATGCTTTATGTGGTTGTTTATTGAGGGTGTTACTTTTGGAACAGACTGTTTTGTTTTGCACCTTCTCAGTAGGATTGTGTTTCTTACTGCTTTTAGCTATCTTAGGAGTTATGTCGATAGTCCATTTACTTCTCAGTGTGTAGTTTGTAGTGGAAATTTGCACATTTTGAATTTAGAGAGTAGCTTCTTCACAATCATCTTCCAAGTTAGGATCCCAATCCCATAATACAAGAATGGTCTCTTCGACATCCTCCTCGGTTTCGGTAGACTTTTGTTGTTATGCTTCTTCCTCTTTTTTTTGTAAATTAGATATTATATTACATCATCACAAAATTTACATATACATACAGTGAGAGATGCCCCAATATCTAAAAAAAGAGAAGATACCCAGGCCTAGATCTGAGAAAAGACTATAGACTACCTTCCCGAAAATACATAGAAAAATATTCATAAACAACCACTATTGAGCTAGAGAGAGTGGTAAAAAAGTTGAAGATGACTAAAAGTCTTGCATATAGATAGAGAGAAAACATGAGATGAAAAAAACTAAAGAGGGAGACTAATTCAAATTTGCATATCGAACCTGAAAAAATGCAATGCATACCTAGCTACTTATGTTTTGTAGAGGGGCCAAGGTCTAAGCATCGCCGCTACTTAGGGGGTTCCATTGGAGAGGTAGTATTATCTTCACGTGTTGGGTTGGTTCCATGACCCTCGTCCACGCTATGTTCAAGAGACATTACTATAGGCCTTGTATCCTACACCATTATCATCACTATAGGCTTGACATCCTCCACCTTAATATCTTGCAAACTAGCGCCGAAAGTATCAGAGGTCGGATTGAGCATGTTCATCACCACTGTTGAGGAGGGAGATTCTAGAGTTGAGATCGCCTCTTCAAGTTGCATTCCCTTCATGAAGTTTGGAGGAGGAAGGTTGTAAATTGTTGCGATGTCCATACACTAGTCTACCACCACCTCAATCCTGTAGACAAGGTCTTACACCCTTGCATGCATGTTCATCACCACTGCTAAGGAGGGAGATTCTAGATTTGATATAGCCTCTTCAAGTTGAATTCAATTCATGAAGTTCGGAGGAGTAATGTTGTAAATTGTTGCGATGTCCATACACTAGTCTGCCACCACCTGAACCCTGTAGACAAGGCCTTACACCCTTGCCTGCTTGTTGTCGCCAAAGCTTCATAGGTCATTCATGATGTCGAGAAGACTCTCTATCATGGAGGACACCTGCCTATCAATAGCAAGACCATATGTCTCTACTATGAGCTCGGTGAGAGTTGTCTTGATGGTTGGAGTCACGTAATCAACCTCTCACCATGGAAGCACTTTCCTTGCAAATATTCCACCTATTTCCATACTAGAAATCACCTCTCCCAGGTCTGATATCACCTTCATAAGCACGGTGATTATACTTTGAATGAGCCATTGTCTTGCGATTTGAGGCCAATAATGGCTCTGTCATCATTATAGCGTTGAGTCCCTACATCACGAGGGAACAATTAATTCCCTAGGTGGCCAGGTAATCTCATATGCATGGAGGGGATGCAATTTAAATGCTCAGCCGCTTTGATCCTAAGCCCTGATCTACTCTCGGTCATGTTGTATTTATTCTTTTTGTCTTGTCGTGAAGTTACCCTATCTAGGATGGCCATATCCTTCATTTCCAAGCCTTGGAAAGAGTGGGAGAGCAGAGTGGGTCGCTCCAAGGGCCACATTTTTCTTATGCTTTCATCTTACAATTGTACTCTAGTGTTTTCTAGTTTATCTGCCACTGTGTTGGCGGATCTCTTTACATGGGAGGGGATGATCATGAGAGAATAGTGGAGCATATCCACAATAGAGACAAGGAAGTGTTCAAGATGACAGCTTGAGTAAATATTTGAAGGATTTGTATTGCTTTGAAGATGAATTAGCATATCTATGAGGAGTTTGGAGTCACCTTTGATTACTATCTATAGGAAGTTATGTTCAATGGCCAACTAGATTCCATGGTACAAGGCATAGAGTTCCATTATGTTGTTGGTCTCGATCCTAAAAATCCCTGCATACATGAAGAGGATTTCTCCTTGTGAATTTTGAAAGACTCCCCCGTAACTGAAAATCCTGGGATTTCCTTTAGACGCTCCATCAAATTTTAACTTAGCGAAACCACGAGCTGGAGTGCTCCGAGGGGAAGCACTTAGAGAGGCGAGGGTGGTGGAATGCAAAGAGAGCTTGAATGGAGAAGCCCAAGTAAACCAGTGATTTAGAATCTATTTTTCATTTGGATCACAATCAAAATCTGTATGTGACTAGTGAGAGAGGGAGGCTATTTATAATATGCCCTTGCAGGTGATTACCTAGATATTGTGCCATGAGAGTTTGGTGTTTTTGAATAGTATTCTATTTCACTCTTTCCGCACCTACCACATGAGGAAACCTAGGATAAGCTGCTAAATTTGATTGAGAATAGGATTCTTATAGGAAGTAGTGCACCATACTACCAGGGTATTTATTACATTATTCTATTTCCTATATGATTGCCTCATGATTGTATCAACTCAGTCCTGAATTAACGAGCTAAAGGGGAAACTATCTAGGATATGGTTGATAGTTTCTAAGTCCCGTGAGAAGAGATGGAAAGTTGAGAGTCCAATAAAGCCTCAACGTTGTAAGTTGTCCCAAGTGATGATTTTCCCATGTGCTACTAGCCAAAGAAAAGAAAAAATATTAGGCCAATAGCTTGTATGCAAAAGTATGTCCCATAACTCTTCTTTGTTTAAGAGATGTGCCCCTATTTTCAGCTAATAGACCTCTTAAAATGTGAAGTTACCAAATGGAGAATAGCCTCATCTTAGATTTTTTATTCCTTTCTCGTGCTTGATCCTTCTCCTCCTAGATTCCTCAGTCCAGGGATGAATATCCAAGTGATCTAGTAGGCCTAGCTCCTTAGTTGTAGTTTTCCATACATGCCATCCATCCTCCATTTGATTTTTCCTCCAATATAAGGAGATCAAGTAATTGTGACGATTGTTGATATTGAGCAAGATGTTTTGCATTGGATATTTGTCTTGGAGGATGGGAAACTATTTCCAAGATTATGTCTAGAACCGAGAAGAAGTGTCATCTCTGATCTCCCAGAATCAATGATCTTGGATGAGGCCTCAATGCTTCCAAGATACATTCCATATAAGAGAGCCTTGCTGAGGCTCTTCCCATCCGACATGATTTTTTTCTTCTATATTGGGGAAGTATTTATCTCTCTAGAATCTATCCCAAATATCTATGGGACGCTTGAGCTGTCGCCCACATAATTTGGCACCTAGAATCTAGTTCATGATCTCAGGGTCTATTAGGCCCAAACCTCTAGATGATTTTGGTTGGAATAGGTCCACCCATTTGACGAGAGCCCACTTTATACTATCATTATATCCTCTCCACATAAAGTTATGTTGTAGATTGTAAATGATATTTAATATTGCTTTAGGAGTGGCCAGGGAAGAAAAAAGATAAAGGGCGATGGCCTGTAAGATAGATTTGAGCAGAATGAGATGGTTGACTAAGTTTAGGGGGAAAAACGTCCATTAGGACAATATTTTTTTTAGAGAGTTGATAAGGTCTTCCCAAGAGCTATTTCGAAGGATGTTTTCAATGAGATGAATGCCAAGATATTTAGACGAAAGGGTGCTCCAAGTAAATCCTATGATGTGAGAAATATGACATTGAATAGCTAAGAGAGTAATGAAAAAGAAGATATGGTATTTGAGATTATTGATCGAGGTTCCTGAAGCATCACTGAAGTCTTTGAGAATGGATTGAAGAGTGACAACTTCTTTGACTGAAGGGGCTCCCATGAGGAGGGTATCATCCACAAATTGACTATGGGAGACTGGTGGATCAAAGAAATGAAGAGGGAGGTTGACAAGTGTGCAATCCTGAACAACAAATTTGATTCTATGATTGAGACCCTCTGCCATTAGAATAAAAAGGAAAGGAGAAAGCGGATCTCCTTGATAGATTATCCTGGAAGGGGAAAAAGTCTTAGAGGGGCATCCGTTAAGTAGGATGGATAAAAAATCAAAAGAGGTTAGGGCCATAATCCATTTATCCACTGAGGATCGAAGAAAAAGGTTGTTAGGACTTCCTGCATATATTCCCAACTTAAATTTTCAGAAGCTTTAGAGAGATCTAGTTTAATAAGCATACCTAGGGTTTTGGTAATGTGGAAAGAGTGAATAAATTCATGTGCCAAAATGACATTGTCCATTATCTACCTACCTTCCACATAGCTATATTTTTACTAAAAGATTAAATGCAACAGTAGTGGCTTCAACCTCGGGGAAATTACCTTCATGATGAATTTGTAAATCACATTGCATAGGACAATTGGTCTGAAGTTTATGGGGTCTTCCACTTTGTCTTCCTCGGGGATAAGAGAGATAAAGGTGGCACTGATGGAATACATAACTCCTTGTGTTCTTCTAGAGTCTTCAACTAGAATCCAAACTTCTTCCCTCACTAGTGACCAACAATGGTGAAAGAAGTATGTTGTAAAGCCATCTGGACCTGGTGACTTTCCCAGTGGCATTTATTTTAAGGCAATGTCGAATTCCTCCTAAGTGATGGGTCTCATTGATGTTCTGTTTTATTCTTCCATGACTAAATGTGGGATGTGTTGAGTGATATTGCTTATAGAATTTGCACAGTCCACATTTGGCTCTCACATCAAGTCCTGGAAGAAGCAAACTTGTTCCTTCTCTATATCTGCTCTTTCTGTAACCATTTCCCCCATGAGGATTTATGATATTATGAATTCGTTTGGCATGTCATCTCTAGATGGTTGAATGGTGAAAAAATTTGGTATTATGCTCACCTTCTTTAATCCATTGGACCCTCAACTTCTGGTTCCATATGATCTCCTCCTGCTTGTTGCACTCTGCAATTTGTTATTCTAGAAACTGTTATTTTTCCATGAGGGAATTTGTGCGTCCCAAGATGATGGTATCCTATTGAGTTTGTCTCATTTGGGCCTCCAAGTCCCTTTAATCCTAGAAAATGTTGCCAAATCTAGTCTTATTCCAGTTTTTTACTTTCTGCTTGAAATGCTTGAGTTTTTGCTGGAAGTGAAACATTAAGGAGCAGGGTATTTTTTAAGGAGTCTAATATTATACTTAAGTATAGTATTCTAGGCGATTATTTTTTATTGAAAAAAACATATATATAGATAGGTAGGCGAATATCAAATATTAAACATACAATTTACTACTAAAATTTGTAATTTTTGGCAAAAATTATGATAAAAAAACATATTTTATGTATATATAGGCGATATTAGAGACTAAAAATGACCAAATAACGAATTTATTTTTTGAAAAAAAGCCCGAAAAATAGCCAATTGGTGAAAATTCGCCCCTAAAAATTACCCTGTTAAGGAGCCTCTGTGAACCATTGATTCCTCCACCAAGTGCCAACATTGTCTTGAAAACACTTGTTGGTAATCCAAAATGACTCAAATATGAAAGGCTTGTGTAAGGGAAGACACATTAGGTTTGCATAGAGGTTGATGGGCCAGTGATCCGATCCATTGAAGGGGAGAATGGTGGACTTCATGTATGTACCAGTCATGAGAAAATATTCACTAACCAGGAACCTATCCAAAATGAAAGCAACTTGATGCATTCTTGGACTCATGTTGATCCATGTGAATATGTCATTGGTGGTTTCCATATCTACCAGACTATGATCCTAGATGGTAGTTGATAAATTTGTACTATCCATCTCTAGCCACCTTGTACCCCCCCTTTTTTCTAGCCATGGAGGTTATTATGTTAAAGTCACTGCCTATAGTCCAATGGTGTCCACTAACTAGGTCATTTATGTGATAGATTTTGAAGAAAGATGAGCTTATTTGAAAGGTCTTTGGGTCCATAAACATTAGTTAGAACTCCATTGAATTCTGATCCTATGAATTTGAAATAAATTGAAATTTTCCATGGGCTTGAGAAATATTTGCAGACCTTAATGGTACTAGGGTTCCATAGGATCACTAACCCACCTGTAATTCCTCTTGTGTCCATTGTGATCACTTGACTACTATACCAACATTTAATGGAGATAATGCATTGGGCATCCTCGCTCGAGTATTTGGTTTCATGCAACATAAAGATGTCTACTTTCTCCTCCATTATGTGTTTATGTAAGATCATTTCCTTGCTCTTGTCGTTGATGCCCCTTATGTTCTAGGATTGTATCTTCATGCTAATAGTTAGGCAGGGTGGGGATGAAAGTGATTGTGAACACTTCCATCTGTCCCGAGTTTACCATTATATGCCCAAATTATTCAATTAGTTGCTTGTTTGGATTCCTTCATCAACACTTGTCTCCTTTGGGATGCTTCTAGATGGGTTTACTCAGTCCTAAATCCACCCACAAACTGGTTCTAGATCTTGTTGCTTCCTCTTCTCTCAAGTTGAGGTAGACTTTGTGGAATTTTTCTAGTTGCTCCATCAGGATGTCCTTTTAGTCTCTTTTATAGCATGCCTCTACAATATTTTCAAGGTTAATACCAGCTAGGTCATTGTCATCATATTCTGAATCCATATGAGATCCATCATCCATTACCTTGCTCTCTTGATCTAGGGGGTTTGGTTCCTTGTTAGGTTTTTCCACGATTTCTTCCATCATTGGCTCTAGTTGATTCGGCTGAGTGTGTCTCTCGTGGTTGATCCTTCTAGTGGTTGGTCCTATCTAGATTCATCTCCCTTATCCACCATTGGAGAGGCTTATGGATTTGAAGGAATATCATCAAACTTGTTCTTGGTTGCAAATCCTTTCCTTGGGTTTCCCCCTGGCCTCTTGTGAGTTGCTTTTCTCTTTACCTACACTGGAATGAAATTAGCCCTACCCTTGTTCATTTCCAAATCTGACACCTTGGGTGGATTTTTAATAGGATAGTCTTTGAAGAGATGTCGGTGAGCATGGCATTTCTTGCATCTGAATGGTATGTGCTCATATTCAATGGTATGGATCTAGCCCTCATCGTGCCTAGTGAGACATATTTCACCAAGAAGACCATGTGATATATTAAGAAAAACACATATCCATGCATAAGAGGTGTACCATCCCACCTTAGTAGCTTCAAAGGATTTGAAAAACTTACCTAGGGTGTTGACTATCCCTTCCACCATTTCTAGCAGTTAAAATTCCAGAGGAAGAGAATATAGCCTTATACAGACCGATGCATAGGTAAAATATTCCTTGTTCGGGTTGAACTTTTCCATCCAATCCCTTAAAAAGAGTTTGATAGAGTTGTAGAAATATGCTCCATTCTTGAAGATTTGATCTATGTCCTCTAGATTGTGGAAATTTGTGGTAAGAAAACCATTTGAACCTAGATAGAGCTCATAATAGCCCTTGGGTTTCCACCATGTATCGATCCATCAAATCAGGTCCCTTTATGATGGCCATATCCCCAAAAATTTGTCAATCAGAGCATGATTTTTCATGAACTGCATATACCCTTCATATTGATCTAATTCTACTTCACATATGGGCATTGTTACAGCTTTTGGAATGCACTTACCAATGTGTTAGCAAAGTATTTTTTCAATGTGAATGAAACATTGCCAATCCAAAAATTTGTTTTGATATCTCCTAAGTTTGGTGAGGAAGGCACCAAGTCCTGAAGAAAATGATCCATATGACCATTGGCCACGCCAAAGAAGAGGTAAATAATTAAATAAAACCTTGTAATACCATATAAGTAATCAACGGTCACGATCAAGGCGAAAAAAGATCAAAGGTTGTGACTAGGAGCTAGTGGAAAAATTCTATATTTGGATGAGCATATAAGTGAAATTGGTTCTAAATTTGGCCAATATGCTAAATTAGACGGAAAAAGCACTCGAAAATCTCTAAATTGGTTAGTGAAGATCTAAAATGGTGGAATGGCTAAAAGATGGCGGACCTCCAAAAATGCCCAAGTGCTTAAACACAAATGAAAAAAGGTTATCTTTTAACATAAATGTTTTAATATAAAATATTTATATTAAATTTTAAATCAAAAATCCATATTATATTATAACCTTGGCACAAATCTCGAAAAGCTATAATGTTTAGAATCAAAGGTCAGCATTTGAAAAAGTCTGATAGTTAACAAGACAAGAGTGGTGCGAAATGTTTTACGGTGGTTTTCATTTTTACCACGTGTCACCACTATATCATTTCACATAGGGAAGAAGTGGTAAGGTAAACCAATCCATAATGCTTGCGAAATTTCTCCGCACAAGAAAAAATGCTTTTGCTCAAAACCATATGTTATAATATTGGATCATTTGTGGAAGATCACGTGAAAATGGAATTCTAATATTGGAAATATTTAAAAAAAATATTTTCCAAGATTTGAAAATCCAAAACCAAGGGAAGTAATCAAAACCACGGGAAGCAATCAAAACCATGGGGAAAAAACCAATGGATGTTTTTCACAGGAAAATAAAAAAAACCGAGAGAGGTTTTTCTTCAGCACGAGCCAATCTACAATAAACTCTCTCAGTTTTTATACAGGTATCACATATTCGGAGAATCGAAGTCATCTTCACAGGGAAATTTTCCAGAAATTTAATTTTCCTGTCTGAGTCATCAACTTCAAAAGCAGATTCCGATAAGCTGGGGGAGAATCTGAGAAAATGAAGACATGGGTTTTGTTTGGAACATGCTCAATTACAAAAACCTCTCTCAGATTTCACACAGTTGTCACCATTTGACATTTGCAGGTGGGGATTTGAAGCCTATTTTTCAGCAATCCGCTTCCTGAAATGAAGCAAATCAGTTGTAACTGTTTCTATTTTTAGAGTTAAGTTAGATTTCAAATTCAAGACTAGGTATAGGTTGTTTAGCTATATATTCAGATGTATTTGATAGATCTAGGGTTGGAAACTTTTGAAGACAAGACAAATTTGTATCTAGTGATTCTATTTTTCTAATACAAGAATGCCATGCAGAGAATAACACATTTTGCAAAACAGAGATTCATGTGTTGATCGAAGTTACAGTCTGTATTTTCCTTTCCTCCATGTTTTAGGTATCCCTTCTATGTTTATCTTTTCCATTATGTTATGTCTTCTATGCTTAGATGAAAGTTAAATAAATCAATATTCATATGTTTATGCCTTGATTTATCGGGCCTGAGTATTCATTATTTCTCCAAAATTGATAGTGGATTCATCTGAAAATTGGTGCCCATTATTGGTGGACTGTCTATTTCTCTTTCTTTTTCACCTGCAAAAGATTTTGATTGTAATGTGACAACTATCTTGCCTCTGTAAAGATCTTTATTGTTGTTTATCTGTTGGTCCATAAAATTCTTAGTTTCGACTCCATGCCTAATGGTTCTTGTGTATATTTCAACGACATACTTGTTTTGAAAAATCCCAGTTATTTTCATATATCCTTATCCATTTACATATTTTTGAGAGAGCCCTCTCTGGTAGGGAAAAGGCTATTTTCCCTCGTAAAGGTTGGTTTGAAATAGTTACCTTAGGTTTATCCTTCCACAACCAAAGGGTAAAATCTGAGTGCTAACATTTTGGTGCCATTGTCGAGGAGCGAAAGTTCAAATCTTCCCTAGGTATGAACGACAGAGTTTCAGATTTGATTGTTGATGGTGAACAACAGTCAAACATCAAGAAGGTTGTGTATTTTTCACTTGGCGACTCCATCTTCAAAGAATCCAGTTTTCAGAATTTCCTATGGCGACTCCACTGTCAAAAGGTTGTAAAGTTTGAAGGACTGATTCAGTTTCTTCATTAGTCAAGATGAGTTCTACATCTGCAAGGTATGCTCCTATGAATCGTACTCACATTCTTGGTTTTCCGAATCGAATTCCTAATGTTGATTGGCAAACGTTTCTTCCAAAATTCAAAGATCAAAAGAGTGATGGTGTTTCCCTTCATTTGGTTAGATTTCATACGCATATACATAAGCTTGGAGTTGAATTGCATGAGGATTCTTTAATGAAAATGTTCATGGTCAGTTTGGAAGGAAATGCAAGGTCATGGTACGAGGGATTACCATCAGAAAATTTATGTTCCCTTGAAGATTTTCATACAGTATTTCATAAAAAATTTAAACATCAATACCCTTACTTGCTGCTAGTTCAAGATTGTTGCATGCATGTTAAAGGTTTCATTGAAGATTTGGAGAACATGTATGGTGATGATGAGTTTATGGATGAAGAGATTTTAGAAATCTTACATGAGAACCCATTTCAGGAAAAAGAAATATAAAATAGTTGCCTTGACATTCAAGAAAATTCCCAGCAGTTGATAATGTCTTCCTTAACTGAAAGTGACATAAGCCAAAATTCTGATTCAACCAGCTACATTTCTTTTTCTGAAATATATGATAATTTGCGGCAGTCTTATCAATTTTGTGTGACCGAGAGGGGAGTTGGGATTGTCAATCAAATCCTTCTTCATATTACTCAACTTCTGAAATTTTGTTATAAGAAAAGGCCGCCAATTTCCAATCAGAAAATACCATTTCGCAGCATTAATTTCTTCAAAGTTCCAATACTCATGTGGGTTATTACATAAAGAATTCTGATTCTCGAAATTTTTAGTCTTACAACCCTTCCACATGTTTATTTTCTAAAATTGCAAGAAAAGAGGAATCGGATTTTGAGTTAATGGTTGAAAAAGGAGCTTTATGTGTTTTTCAAACTCAAATTTCACTTGAAGATTTACATGAACATACAAATCCCTCTTTTCTTGTGGAAGATGAGAAGGATGAACAACATTGCAACCAATCCCAACATATAGAAAAAACAGAAATTTGCAATAAGGAAATGAAACACCAAAAAGAAAATGAGGGTTCTCCAATGAATGTTTCTTCATATTTTTTAAATTCAGAAATGTTTTGTCAAGAAGAAAGTATTTTGTTTGATTCTATTGAAAAACAAAATGATATTTCTTTTGAAATGCATGAGAAGAAACAAGTTATAAATTCAGAAATTTTAAATAAAGTTGTGGATGTCTCGATTGGAAATTGTCATGAGCATTCCTTGCATGGCTCTTTTGAAGATCGGTTTGACAGGGTGCTAGATAAGTTACAGTTCGAGCAGTCTTGTCATGACAAACAAATGACAGAAAAATTTGAAGGTTGTCATGTATTTTATGACACAGTCGCTGATTACCTAGAGAAATTTTCCAGTTGGGGTAATTGGTTAAGTTTTCGCCAAAAAGATCACATCCATCATTGTTGCTTTTTTCCATTATGTTCTTATTTTCTGATTTTAATCAAGAATGATGAGGAAGTTTGTTTATGGGATAAATTGCTTGGTTCGCTTCATTGGCAAACATACTTTACTTAATTGGGCATTTGTGCTTGGTAAAGTAGGGTAGGTAGATGTGAATAAGATCGACATGGCGAGCATTTCTTTCAGCAATTTTTCAGTATGGATTTCAATTTTCAGCTTAAGGTTTTAGTTCAGATTTGCAGAGTGAGTTTTTCAATTTCGAGTTTCAGTTTGCATTCAGTTTCAGATGAAGAGTTACAGGTTGCAGTTTATGTGTTGAGTGACTCATGGATCAAGCACTCGGTCTACAATTATTCAAGAGAATCAACCAACACTGAATATTTAGTTTCTTCAACCTTCTTATGGAGAGCACGTTGCCTGGGTAATGAAGGGATGGTACACAATTGTCCGATATGTTTTACATAATACCTAGTGTACCGAAGGAAAATGTTAACTTCTTGATGAGAGATTGTGTATAATGTTGAAGAGAATACTTGGGTTGTTCCAATTCATGCTTATTGTCTTCAAATTTATCAGTATCCTATCCATCTTCCACCACTTGTGGAACTGAACTTTCAGGATAATTTTTTTCCGATAGGGATCCAAATAAATATCCACATGGAAGGGGACTTCCTCTACCAACCATGCATTGAAGGCCCTCCTTATAGAGGAAAACCTACTGACACATGGAAGTGTCCTTGTGTCAAAAATATGGATTCTCCCTAGTAAAAATTCCCAATTAGACCTTAAACAATTTGGAATAGGGAACCCGTTCAGATTATGGCTTGGCTACCATCCACTGGTTTGGGGTTACACCAGTTGTATCCCAGTACACTATTTAGGGTTTTATTTTAAGGGATGAAATGCAATATGAGACTAATCTAAGATGCAATCCTACACTAAACTAATCTATTCTAGATAGTGGCAGGATTAAAGGAACGAGTGGTAAATAGTATTGAGATACATATTCTAAAACATATAATTGCAATACTAAAAATGTATAACAACATTAGAACATTCTATATTTACATCTCATAGAAGGAAAATATACTATGAAAATGCATATACATTAGGAATTGGAAGACTGAAAGAACAATCCAACATAAATCAAAACAACATAACTAAATATGGGCAAAAGACAAAACAAGAAGCAATTCCATGAAATTCATCCACATAACAATCATAGTTCCATGCCAAAACTTGAGTTCAACAGCCTTTGTATTCATTCATAGAAATAATTCTTACATCAAATGAGCAGCAACAGCTCCCCAACCAAAAATTCCCTCTTCCCCTCTTTCATATTTCTTTTATATCTTTTACAAAAGAAACCTCTAAGTGACCTTTCAAATTCCCAAAGTCAGTTATGACTCTTGGATTCCTTGGGAACTTGTCACTTGAATTTTAGATTCTCTCCTAGAAGAAATAAAAGTAAATTTTAAATTACATAATTCTAAGAGGGATCATTTCCCTAAGATTTAATAACTTGATCCCATAATTCACAATATGAAATAGCATTCAGTTGTCTAGGCTCGAGCAAGTGTAAGGAAACTTCGTTGATCACTGCATCCCAAGCCAATGAGATCAATCCTTTAGTGGCGGAATTATGGCACATCATCATGAAATGGAATTTGTGTGTGGGCGTGCCAATATGATCATGCAATGCTTTTGTAGTGACTTTTGATGTATATCTAACGGTCTCGATGTCTTCATCTATGATTGTTCTCAATTCTACTAATTGTTGATCCTTTGGAATAAGTTCTTCAAAGGTCCCTAGGGGAAGTAATTGACACTTTTCAAACACTTTCTTCATGGTAGTATGTATGCTTTGACATTTTTTCAATGAAGTAGCAACATACTTTTCGAGTGTTACTCCAACCTTCTGACAGTTACCTAAGGTGGCATAATCCAACTGAATTTCCTCCAAAGTTCTTTTAGGCAAGTTGGGTGGAATTTCAATGTTTTGTCGTTGCCATGCTTCTACGCCCTTTAACTTGCTCTTAAATTCCTTTACCTTGAGATCCTGTTCTTGATATCTTTCAATTAGAACCTTGAGTTTGGTCATGATCTTCTGAAATTCATAGAGTTATTCTATAACTAGCTTCCAAGCATGGAAATACTCATGTTGCAACAAAATAGCACAGGCATGGAACTATGTTAGGCTCTACCTTTCCTCTCTATGTGTCTCCACTTCAGCTTCCAGTGCATCTGTGGAACTATGCTAGGATCTCTATTTGTGTCATCATGGAAAACTTTTCAGCTTCAAGACCCTCAACTTGAGCCACTATTGTATCCTTACCTGTATCCTAGGTTAGTAGTTCTAGAGTCTTCTTCTTTTCCTGCAAGGCATCATAATCATGCTTCAATTTGACTCCTTCTCTTCTAGCCTCTAGGAGAGGATCTTCAAACAGACTAATTTATGCTTGGATTGTTTCAACTCTTTGGAAATTTTTTGTATATTGTATTGAATGGCCATGGTGGTGGCCACATTTGTTGAGGACATAAATTCTGGTGCTTCATCAATACTCTTAAATATGGGAGTTTCCTGAGTGATGACCATCTCAAACTGCATAGGGATCTTGAGCTTCTTATGTGTCCTTTGCACTATTTGTTTTTCTTCATGTAAAAAACAAATGAGTTGAGCTTAGATCTGGTATCTTCCTTGGATGGGGTGTATGCGGTAATACCAAGTTCTTTAATATGGAATTTCCCCCGGTAAGTGGAACAACAAAACTACTGGAAGGTGTCTCTATGTCTGTATGTTGTGGTCCACCGTCTTGTACTCCTTCATCCTTCCTTTTCTCTTCCTCCACTTTCTTCTGATATTATTCCTATGCTTTGAGCTCTTCTTCTATCTTTCGTTGAATCTCTTCATGTTGCTTCCTCTCTTCATCTTTCTTCCAAGCCTCCTCTTGCTCTTTTATTTCTTTGGCCTTTTGTTGTAACTTTGCCTGCCTATCCTTTTCCTTTTGTTACTTCTTTTCTAGAGCTTCTACCTTGTCCTTCTTTTGTAATTCCATATGTTTAGCTTCTAATTCTTGTTGTTTCTTGGCTTGTGCCCCTTCTTTTACTTTATTTGATTCTTCCAATTGCCGAGCTTCTACTTCAGACTTTCTTGCATTCTCTTCTTCGACGATTTTTTCAGTTTTTCCTATTAGGTTCTTCTACTCTTCTTCCCAGGCCTTGACCTCAGCCATTTTTGTTGCCTTACTAGTGGTAGATTTTTATGTACCTTTTCCCCATTTCATCCTTTTGGATAACTCCTCAAGGCTTTGCTCTTGCCTGTAAATCTCCTCTTCTGTGCAAAATTGATATGCATATGGCCAATCAAACTTGACAGTCGTGCAATGGTTGGAGACTTTCCTGTGACAATCGTTTCTTGGATACTTCTATTTTCTGAAGTGAAATATTTCCAATCCTTTGGAGAGTTGTTTGGCTTCCTTCACTTTAGTCACCTTGTATGCTCCAATGACTATTGGAAAGGGTGTCCATGTTGCCTTTTTTGTTTTGGCGAGGGTAGTTGTAATCCCATTGATGAAAATTTTCCTGGAAAAATGTATGGATCCTTCGATCCTCTGTAGATTCACAGATAAGTACCTTCTTTAGTTAGATACCAATATCCCAACTAGTTCACTATATCAATAGCATTATCTGAAATGCATCTGGCTGGAGATCCATATATGAATGTGTACACGGGAATAATGAACTCTTCATAAATATGCTTATAATAACTAACATGCTTTTGATCCCACAAGTCTTGGGGTATCCGCTGGATTTCAATTCCATCCCATGCTAAGGAAATTGTTTAGCTTACAGACCGTGTCCAAAAGGTGTGAGGAAATGTGAAAACAAGATTGCCACATGAGAAGGCCTTCTTGTGCCCTTAGAAATTCTTCTTCTATATTGCTCGAGAGAATAACTTCCTAGATGAATCATGACCTAGTGCAATAACATGATACAATAGGGGGGTCCATTTTGAATTTAAATGCAATGCATCTAGTTCCCAATATAGTCGGCACAAAAGAGCCGAAACCATTCGATACGATTGATTCATCCATTTGACCTCATATATGTCACTATATTTGTGATGAAACTATTTATTTGGGCCACATGCCTGCTTAAGGAATGTTTTGTAATCAAGCTAAAGGGATTTAACCCATTTGGATGTCATGATAATATTTGCTTCCAAAAACTTGTAGTAATTTTCCATAGTAGATGGTTGAAACAAAGCAATGGGTTCACCCACAACATTTTTCATGATGCATCTTTTGGTATCAATGTGAGGAAGTAGCCACTCTATTACCTTTGTGCATGGAAAAACCTCTAATCTTGTGGCTGCTATCTATAATCTAGACTATTTGATGTTTTGGCATAGCAGAATCTTTCCCCACTAGATTATTGATATTCTTCCTCTATGAAGAGTTGGTACATTCCCCCCCATATGTATTCAGGTTTAGCTCCAGAGGTGCTTTTAGTATCATCATATCGTAGCAGAAGAGTCGGGGTTTGCACCTATTCGTCCATCTCATCGCCAGATAAAACCTCTTGTACACTCTTGGACAGTTGTCTAGTTATTTCATGAGACATATAATGGTCCTACAAGTCATTAGAAAGATTGTCATCTTCCATGGAGGGAAATCTACAGTATTGAGATATGAAAGCAAGCTATAACTTGAACATGCACACTGGTTCAAACATGTATTCAATCTCAAAGGTTTGTCCATATTACTTGTGATGTTATCCTAAGGGTCCTAGGCATAAAAATGGACTATGTCAATGACAAAAAATGTGCTCAAAACAATTATAAACTTGAAATATTAATTTAGGGTGTATTTTAAAAGCTCAAAACCCAGGTGTCTTGGCAAGAACAAGTGTGAATATATCAAGAATGGTTCCTATTGCAAAGTACTTTTAAATGCTTTATATATCAATTATGCATACGATCTTATATAATCTCGTAGATTTTATTTAATTAAATTCAAATCCTCGTGGTCTTGTTTTGAGATGACGGATGTTGGTCATAAACTCCCTTTGAAGATTAAAGGAGAATCATAGGGTTTTGAATGATTTAAAACCCATCCTCGAAGGTGGATGATACTATGGTTAAAATGGCTATAGACTTGGGGTTTTCAGAAGAAGAAAAAATGACAATATATCACTACTTGCAGTCTTGCACAAATTTAGGCACTGAGTTCCACAAGGGGATATGAAAACCTAGGGTTTTCTTAGGGAAAACATGAGTATTTTATCCATTTTTAATACGAGAAAGCTATAATCAAGGGGAAAAAATTGAGTATCCTAACTATTATTCATGCAAAAGGAATCTAAGGGTCTTTCCTTGAAAGAGTCTTCACGACATATAATATTTTTGAACAATGGCCTAAAAGGCTAAAAAAATCCCCCTTCTCACCTATGATATCTAGTGAGAACCTTTATTTCTAAAACTTGAATTTGTGGAGGACCACCTACCTCAATGGAGCTTGTGGGGTATAAGAGCTGACGTGTGGCCTGAGATTTCATTCTTAACTCGTCCAGTGCCTTGATTTTCCGCTAGGGTCTCCTCTTTGTCATGCACAAGGAGAAATGAATGACAAGTGATGGATAGGGATTCCCTTTTATAAACTAACTACAAATGACTATGTAGTGAGTTTCTTTAAAGCTCACTGGTGACAGTTGCGGCAAGAATTCATTATACTAGCTGCAATGATCGACAGATTCTTTATTTCTTTGCCAAAAAACCTTGTCGACGAAATCTTAGTTTATGAATTGGGGCACTAAGAAGATGATAATCGACAGAGAAGGTTTTTGCTGCAATGGTCGGTAGAATTTTGGTAATATCGCCACAAGGATTGCTTGATAGAGAGGTCAGCGAATTTTGTTTGAAAATAGAGCAATCTGTTACAGCAAGGAAGTGAACATCCCACCACAATGGTCAATGCAAAATGATATCTCTCACTGCAAGTCACATCGTGATGAATTGGTCGGGAGGGTTTCGATAAAATATGCCACATGTTGCGGTGAGAATTTGAGAACTTCACTGTAACTTTGTGGTGAGATTTTGAGAAACTCAGTCACAAAGTTGTGGCAATTTTTTGAAAACTTCGCCACAACTTTGGAGCGAGTTTTTGAGAAATCTCACGCAATGCAACACTCGATTGAAAAAACCCAATCACCTTAACCATGCCTAATTCTCTTCTCCGAGGAATATCTAGGTGAGGGATGCCAATACTTGGACACCCCACATGTCTCCACCCACCACGCCACCTAGCGACCTCGACATGTGTCATTTGGAGGCTGAGATGGCATTGCCACCTGTCGTGGTGGGTGGGAACTTTAATGCAACCTTTATAGCGCGCTTTTCCATAGTCATATCACCCTTCTCCCGCAGTTGCTCCACAGTCCCATGTTATTTTGCTTGGGCTCGGTGTGTGGTCGCTCGGCTGCCCCAGAACTTGCTCTATGCACCGCCTGCTCTGGTCATTGGTTGTTTTGGTTCTGCCTCTGTTATGGTTGGAAGGGGTTCAATATTTCGCTTGCGGTGGTTTACTGGTCTTCGTTACATGAAGTGTTTCCCCATGCCCACGCCACACCATCAGTTGGTGATTTCTTCTGCAATGCACCCTGTGGGATATTTCTATCAGTTCGGTGGTGGAGATGGGAGTTTCGTTCTCCAGTGGGTTCGGTGGTGGAGATTATGGCTTCATGCTCCAGTAATTTAGGTGGCTTCATGCTCCAGTAATTTAGGTGGCTTCATGCTCCAGTAATTTAGGTGGCTTCGTGCTCCAGTCGGTTCAGTGGCTTCATGCAGTTGGTTTATGGAGAGGTGCTCGGGTTGCATTAGGGTTTGTGCATGGTGGTGTCTTTGTGGGTTGTAGTGGCATTCGTGCTCCAATGGGTTCGGTGGTGGAGATGGAATTTTTGTGCTCGAGTGGGTTTGGTGGCTTCATGATCTAGTGGGTTTGCTGGCTTCCTGCTCCTGTGGGTTCAGTTTCATTCGTGCTCTAGTGGGTTCGGTGGCATGGTGGTGGCTTCGTGGTTGGCTCACTAGTAGGAATATTTCCTACCAGCTATATCTGCGACTGTGTTTTTCAACACTTTCAATCTACTGGTAATTTTGTGGACCTTTTTTTGTATGCTTATGTGGTTTATGTTGCATTTTTGTTGTTGTTTGCTGTACCGGTCACTGCATTTATTAGCACATTTGCTCTGCCCATAATTGTAGCCATCTTCAAGTGCTATTTAATTTTAATATATTGCTAGGGCTGCCCCGTTGTCTTTGCCTTCCTTATTAACTCTGTTTTCGCGTGTCATGCTTGCTTTGGAATTGGATATTCAATGAGTTATGGCTATAAAACTCAATGCTAGTATAATGTTATGCATTGATGGCAAAATTGATGTTGAAATGTCTGTTTATGGCACATTGCAAAGTTTTGTGTTATGCATTCATGGCAAAATTGTTGTTGAAATGTCTATTTATGGCACATTACAGAGTTATGTGTTACGCATTCATGGAAAAAATGTTGTTCAAATGTTTATTTATGGCACATTACAGAGTTCTGTTGAAATGCTGAAATTGCATTTTGCATGAAACTTTTATGGGTTAAATAATTGATAATAGTATTCATAGTCTTTCCTTATAATTGAATGTTTTACATGTTTTGCATGAGACAATAAAATGCCAGTAATGACTAATAACCCATAACTGGTATATTAACTGTATGATCAACCCCTTATTACAATGCCACAAACAGTATGGAACGCCATAACCTAGGATTGTATCCAAAATGGCCATGTTACAAACAATAGAGTCAGTCATTACAAAATCCACATCTCAATGTGGTCACAACAAAAATTATGACACCCCTATGCTTGATGTCCTCCAAGATCTTCACTTCCCAATCTTGTTGAGTTTCCTGCTAGAGCCAAGTTGGTTGGACTACCTAACAATGGTTGATTAGGTTGTGACTGATTTCCTCAATATTATATCCAATTTGCTTCTTGTAGCCATGGAGGAATTGAGTAGCCACAGTTCACACTTGTGCTACTAACCCCTTCATTAAGTGTAGCCCCCCGATAATCATACATAAGATTGACACCTGCACTGGTAGGAATATGTAAAGTGGGCATGCGCACTTGTTGATAGTGGGGGACTTGGATGCTTAGGAGGTAATGGAAACATGGTGTATTATCTGCAATAGGTTCCAATGTGTTTGGCATCATCCTGCTTTCCTCCACTATGTTTGCATCAATGTCAACCCTTTCTGCCATCCCTTGTTCTTTTTGAAGCAATTGTTGAGCCTTTATCAATTCCTTTTCCTACCTTGCCAACTGTTTTTGATGGTCCTTTTCTTATCTTACTTTCTCACTTTCAATCCTTTCCTGTGCTCAAAGTTCTGCTGCAGCAATCCTTGCAGCCTTCTTTTCTTTGGAAAACCCTTCTTTTTCTTTATTAAATCATGGATTTCAAGTTTATTATGTTCAGACTCAACTAATAGTTTTATGTAGTCTTCTAAGGTGAGTAACTGTGAACTTCAACATAGATGAATATTTTATGTTATTCCTTGCCTTCTTTTCACTAACACTCTCTATACTGGTAGCTTTAGGAACCGACCAAGCAAATGGCCCTTGATTGACACTTGTTTCTCCTTGATTGACACTTGCCTTTCAATATTTGTGTCAATATTCTGGACATTTAATTGAACCATATTGGGGCCTCTTCAGATGGAACCTCATTATGTGCAATATCTTCTTCCAGATTTCCATTTTCCACAAAATAATGAACAATTTCATCATCCAATTATGTTGGTTGTGAAGGCATGTTCATGCTTGCTTCATTGGTTCTTGAGACATTATGTTTGTCCATATTCATCATGGCTTCTGCTGACCATGATGGTGGGGTTACCTAGCTTGGAAAAGTCAATTGTCCATTGTTGGTTCCTAGAGCATGATCACCTGCAACTACATTCATATCAACATTGTCATTTCCAACTACATTCTCATTGTCATTTGCATGATCAATAGAGTCATTAAGAATATCACATGCAAAATTTGCAGGTGTTTCAGTTGGTCTAACAACCTCCATGTTACTATCAATCGGTTCATTGTTATATTGTGTTTCACTTACATGTTCATCATCATCACCACATAAGGGTCCTCCTTGAGAGAGGGATACCATATTATTAGCAGCAACAACGTCTTCCTCTACTTCCACATCTTCTTGGCCATCAACATGTGCTTGGACGTCCCCTTCTTCTTGACCATCCACATCAAATTCCTCGATACAACTAGTATCATCCATGAGAGCATCAGAATTCAGTGGCCATATTCCATTCCTCTTAAACCCATCCTTGATATTTGAAGGTGTGAGAGCCCTTTTAAAGGATTTACTTGCAAGCTTGGCTAGCTCAAAGCTTTTTACCTCCACCCATGGATTCTTTACCATCCATGAAGCTCGCTCACCCATGAAATAGTTCTTGAAAGGACCAAACACACTGACATCTAGGGGTTGCAATCTGTGAGTGGTATGAACAGGCAGTGTCAACAAGTCAATTCCCAAATTGTTAGCCTCCTCAATTATTTGCACAACAATGTGGATTCCATGTCCATCTAACACCAGAAGGTGTCTATTTACAGTTGAGACACCGCCTAGTATAGATGCAACAAAGTGAGTAATCCAATTCAAAATTTTCTTTAGTCATCCATGCATGGGGATGTGCAACCATGCATGCACCTGGTTCACAATTTTGTATATAGTTTTTGAGTTGAGTTTTACCTTTAAATAGATAAAATCCAGGGATTGAAGCACCAATTGCATTGACATAACATAGAATAGTGATCCACTCCCTGCTCCTAGGAAAAATATTTGGCACATTACGGCTCCCTCCCTTGGCAATTACCCGCATGCCACAATTCCTTCCTACCTGTAAACCTGTTTCATCATAGTTCCATATATGGTCTGGAGCATAAGAATGTTTCTCGTATGCACTAGAAAGAGTGGCATAGAACTTAGATAGAATTGCAGGGCTTATATTTAAAGCCTTGTCTCTATATAGGCCCTCGGCTATACGTAACACAAGGTATGGATGCCTTTTTTTAAACCCAAAACACCATGGCTTACCAGGAAACCCATCTTTTAAGGGGTTTGGCCTACCCTGGCATATTTGAGCTACTATGGATTTTAGTTGTATCAGCTCTAGCCCATGTCCCATTTGGGCCATCTCCTTACACCACTGAACCACCTCGGCCTCCTCCTCTTCACTCATAAATGTAAGAGGCCCTCTGTGCTTTGTATTTGTGAGCCCATTTATCCAATAATGTACTGATGAGGTAGCAACCCCATGTTTTTTTGCAGCTGCACAAATGGAATATCCATTAAACTCTATATCATCAATCGTAACTAACATGTCTTGTTTTGTCCAACCTCTTATTGCATTGGTCTTCTTGGTTGAATTTGCACCTTGAATTGTGGTTGACGGTGGCTCTGTGGTTGACGATGGGACAACATCGTCATCGACTACCGCACGACCATTCTCAACAACATTGTTGGGAGCATTGTTTGCATTTCCATGATCCACCCTCTCCTCATCTGATGAGGTGCATCGTAGTTGGGCACCCCTTTTCAGTCGCCTACTTGTTCTCCTTGTATGGGCAGCAATGCTAACTCTTTCCATGGTTGCAACTACCTGTAGATTTATGAGGTAATTTGATTATATAAGGGAAGCTAATTATACTAGAAAACTGGAAGTTGAAACTTGGAAAATATAAGTTGAAAAATTGAAGTTGATTATAATAGAAATAGAAATAACAATAATATTATGTAGTTACTTGATTGTACTATGCACACACTCTCTGATGGTATGTCTCCACTGTGCACGCACTCTCTGATGGTATGTCCCCACTGTGCACACACTCTCTGATGGTATGTATCCAAAGTAGTTTGAATGTCTAAAATGAAACTTCAGTAAGGGTTTGAGGTTCTTTTATAGTTATTTATTGTTGAATTCGATTGGTAACAAGGGTGGACATGGATTTCAAAAATTCAACTTTGAATGTGTGTTCTGGATTGATTTAAATGTGATCCAATGGCTGGGAATTTGTTATGGTCGATCCTTGTGCTTTCATCTGTTTAATGGGTGCATTTAGTGGGTAGGTGTCATTTATTGAACACAGTGGGTTGAATTGTTGAACTACCATGCAGTTACGGCTGACATTGAATGACCTTTTGTTGCACAAGTATGAATGTGCCATGGGATATTTACCACCAGTAGATTCTGTGATGGCTCGAATAGAGATCCTTGGGGGTTGATTTGATGGGTACCTTGCACTGGCAGCAATATAAAGGATATTTTGTATTTCATCTTGTTTTGTATGTTCAAGCAGATCTGTAGGTAGTTGGGACAAGATGTTTTGTACTCTTTTGAACATAAAGACTATTTATGGACTGTTGTTGGCCCAGTCAATATATGGGATGTTTTTGGACATAATTTAAAGTATTTATGCACTTAATATGAAGTATTTATGCACTTAATATGAAGTATTTATGTTAAATATTTGAGTGTATTTATTTCATGCTTTGGTGGTTGTGTGGGACCAGTACTATGACAACTATTGGTCCATGTTCAACAATAGACACCTCTCCCCTAAGCCACTATTGATATTGAACAAGCTTGTAGTGAAATCAAATGTGCCTCAAGGTTAGAAAATCAAAAGAAGGGGACCCCATAATTATTAGAAACTAACGGGGAAGGTAGTTTAAGGAGCAACACATTTCTATTAACTAGTATATCAGCATGGTCTAGTACTCTCAAAATTTAATATGGATATTGGTAAAAGATATAAATACAATTTCTTGGTTTTAAAAATGAAAAGGGCTAGGTTACTCTTCAAGATCATATCTTAATTTTTTTTGACAAATTTCCAGATGTAATTCTAGATAAAAACTCAATTGCAAAGATTTTTAGTATGCCTTAACTATGTAATACCCTTTTATAAAGGTTAAGCGGTTGATATTTTTATCTTACAGCATAGGTTGAAAATGTCCCCTCATGCCTACTCCAGAAAAACGTGTGAATCCATTTAGCAAATAAAAGAAAAGGCTAAATATCTCCCTCCATTGTCGCTCCCAACAGAACAAGGAAGTTATGTTGATGAGTCCTGTTATGGACTCGAAACGTCGATGAAAATCATGAAATCTATGGAAATTCCAAGTATATTCAAGATTGTTAGAATATTCGGAATATGCATGAACATGCAACAATATGTTTGCTAATATGCAAAGCAATAATATACTAGTCTAGCCTTATATCTATACAAGCAACAATGATCATGTAAGAAACAAGAGACGAGAGAAAATAATGATACACCATATATACGTGGTAAGACCCAAAATGGGGAAACATCCACGACAAGGTATTATCTCCATATTACAATACATTGCATCCTCACATAAACATCACATCACTCCATCTTGACTTCATGTCATAATGATGTGTGTTTCCACAACATGTGTGTACAAATGACATACACAACATATGTGTGTCACAACATACCCAAAAGGGTCTCCTTCACCTCTATTATATAGCTAGAGGTATGGAATATTTACATCCCATAACACATCTGGGATAAATAGTTTTCCACCTCCCTTATATAAAGAATGGTAATATGATATTTTATTACATGATGCATGTGGGATAACTCTATTTTATAATATTAGAGTTATTTGTTCATTTTAATCAGCAATACCACATAAGTCATCATTACATATTCCAACACTCCCCCTTAATGATGAACGGGAGAAAGAATACAAATGGAGGAAGATGAATTACATTAACATCCCCCTTACTGACAACTTCTAGAATTCCCCATAGTGCAATGTCCCCATTTTGATCCCCTTTGCATTAATATTGTAAATGATGTAAATATTGTTATTAATCATGGTGAGGAGCTCATGGCCAAGGCCCTGCCATCGATTTAGTGTTCCATGTATCGAAAATTAAAATAGATGCTTATGGTTCTTGTGATAGATAGGCACAATGTAAATGAATACATCATGTAAATACAAATTTTAATGAAAAACCCACAACCAACTATGTAATGCAACAAAGAGATGGGGGCATGATTCTACAAGGAATAGGGAGGGAAAATAATCAAACCCTTGAACCAATAGAGTCAATCCATGTGTCAATGAGAAAACCCATGAACTCTCAATTACCCATTTTGTCTCATGCACCAAATCATTCAATTCTTCCAAGAATTGGTTGAGACAGTTAATGCCTTGGGATTTGAGAGGTATGGAAGTCAATTTTTGTGCATGGGCAAGCCATCAACCTGGAAAATTGTATTCTGGCTTGCTGGGCAAGAAAACACCCACGAAATGGTGCCCAAATCCATTCTTCACCCATGGAATTCATCCTCTCATGCAGTCTGAGCTTGCTGGGGTTTTATCCTTCACGTTTTTCACCATTTCCTGCATTTTTCCATGCCTACAAACTCGTTTTTGGTTAGCACAGTGGCTAGGAGAAGAGAACCACGATTTCCTGGGGTTATGGAGGCTGTTTCTGCCCACAAAATGCCCACGAGCATTTTCTAAAAATGATTCTGCTCTCCTGGGGTTGACTTTCCATTTCTCCATTCCGTTTTGGTTGCCCACACTTTTCTGATCGGGTAGAAACCCCACCTTTGGGCATCTCACTGTAAAAACGTTTTTCTCATGCCCAACAATGGTGGTTTTTTTGTTATGTGCATCCATGTTTTGGTTTGAACCTGTGAACAAGAGATTTGGAGTGGTAGTGGACAGAATTGGCTTGATAAACCTAGTGGGGGTACCCATGGCTCTGTGCTTGAGCTCACTAGCTTAGCAATTCCTCCTTTCCATCTCCTAGCAGCCTGAGAAACCCTACTGCTGATTGGCTTGGCTGAATTTGGTGTATGTTTGACTATGTGTGAGTCTGTTGTTCCCTGGTTCCTTGTAGAAATCATGCCCAGCTCGGGGGGTGGCAGTTGTATCAAGAGATTGATAAGCACAACTGGCCTGCGGTTGGGAGGAACGTTGTAGTTGCTTAGCTGGTTGCTTAGGGACTACTTTGTTTCAAGATAAGTACTCTCATCTGTTAATTTTGCAATGCATTTATTTAATGGCTGTCATGAAAATGCTAGATGTATGCTAGATATTAACATGATTTTAGTTCCGTTGTCTTACATTTATACATCTGCATATGTCTCTTTATATTATGAGAATGTCAATTTAGTAATTATGGGCCAATTGCCCAGTTTTAGCATTAATGTTCTCTCCATTGCCTTGGTAGGATGGGAGGGATATTACAGTTTGGTATCAGAGCTGCTGGTTGCAGCATTGGGCCTTCATGGGCTCCCTATCACAGTGGCAGAGGTAAGTATGCTTCCTTCTCAACTGTAGTCATTAAAAATTTTTTTGAAAGAAAATTGAAAATTTGAAAATTTTCTAAGTATTTTTGAGCTTTCTGCTAAGTCTGTATTGGCAGCGAGACTCGACGAGTTCATCCGCAACGACGGAAGGAACTTGCGAGTATTTTCCAAAACTGTGGAAAGGTTGACGAGTTCGTCCGCAACGGCGGTGAGACTCGGCGAGTTCATCCGCAATGGCGACGAAACTTGGTCGGGTGCTCCACAAACGAAACGGTGGAAAGTTAGCGAGTTGGGCCGGCGAAACTCGCGAAGTGGAGCCGAAGTGGACCGGCGAAACTCGCCGAGCGGAGCCGACACGGTCGATGAATTTGGTTGAGTTGCACTGATGAAGGGAAGAAAAGAATTTTGAAAATTTTTCTAAGTGTTTTTCGGCGTCCAAGAGGAAGTTTCAGAAGAAACTCGGCAAGTTCATCTGCAACGGCGGGAGGACTTGGCGAGTTGGCCCGCAAAATTTTTCTAAGTGACTTTCACCGGAAGAAATGGATGAGTTCATCCGCAACGGCGGAAAAAGTTGGCAAGTTTGCGCCGAAATTGTCGGAAGGAAAAGCTAAGTTTTCGGCGGAGAAACTCGGCGAGTTCGTCCGCGATGGGTCGGAAGAGAATTGCCAAGTCCGCTGAAACAGGGGTTTTCTGCAGTTTCTCAGTGAGCTTTTCAGGTGCCAAAAAAAGGAAAATCACCATGAAACTTATGCGCCAGATTGTGCGAAATTGAAGAATTAAAAAAAAAAACAAGGGCGCTGCCCTCGACCGACCCTGCAGTGGCGAGCCACAAGGGGGAAAGCCCCCTTGACCCCCGTCGTCCTCCAGAGACAGTCGTTGAAAGTGTGAAATGCACTCTTGGGATGAGGAGCACAGATTGCATAAAGGGTGGTGGAATTCTCAGCAAGAGTAATGGGTTGTAATATCCATTATGGAGAATGAAAGGGAAATTCCTCACCTTAAACTATTTATGGTTATAGCATAAGAATTGCATGTTTGGAAAATAGCAAAAATGAATGTTATACACGTATATATATATTGAATTGCTAGTTCGTGCAAATACAATAGCTAATGATTGCATGTATGCTTGGTAGGGAAGCCAAGAAAAGGGATCAGCTATGATATGGAGGAGGAACTCCATGTCATGATGGGAAATTGGAAATTGACAAGGGATAATTCCTTAACTCCTCTCTTGCTATTGTATTTATATTTCCTAAGTTTCATAAGTTGAAAATTATGGCATAGGGATGTTGGAAATGCAAGAGAGTAACGCATATGAATTAATGGGCATGATTAAGGAGTCATTGCATAGTGCATGTGAATTAGACCATGATTATAAAGCATGATGTTGTATATGGGTAAAGGTAGTGAAGTCACACATGCAATAGCCATTAATAGTATTTTCTATGGTTGATGACAATTCATGTAGTTGATAATGGCTGTATGAATCAGACCATAGAAGCATGAATGAAATGCAAGGCACTAGATAGATATAACTATGCACTAGATGGCATATTAATAAACATTGCACAGTGCATGTAAAAATACTTATGTATATATATGATATTGCATATTGGGAGAATAGTGAGGTTTTGCATATGCAATGAGCCATTTAAAGATTATTATGGTGGCTGTTAAATAACTAGTCGTGTTTGCAATGGTTATAGGACCAAAGACAACCGAAGCATGATTAACGATGTGGATGATGATTGTTGCATATGACCAACAACCTTATGAAGAAAGGATGGTGCAACAAATCTACAAGCATGAGGTTGGAAAATGAACTGTGAAGCCTTGGTAAGAGGCCAACTGATCAGGTAACATCAAACGATGTTAATGACAGCCATGCAGGTAATGGTTATTTGTGCTTAATTGCATGAATGTTGAAATAGGATTTGGTAAGATCCCTTCAACTATGTTCAACTATGTTGATTTGGTTTGCATATGGTATTGAGTGCCTGAATGTGAATGTTAATCTACCGAGTATGATGAGGAGCGGGTAAGTAAGGGAAAGGATCCTTACACCCTATAATTGCTTAGAAACCTCAACGCATTCATATGAAATTATAACATGCCATTGTGTATGCCATATTATAAGTTCAAATAACCAAAGGAAGTAAAGACCTATAGTCATGTTGTGGTAGTACATGCCATATGAATGGTTAGGCCATAATATGCTAGAATGCATAGTATCCGTGGATTGACGCAAGGTTGCATTGAGGGGATATGCATTAAAAATATTTTGTTCAATCTCATGGTTATGCATAGAGTAGGTGCACATTAAAATATTATATAAATGTTGTGAATGTGCATGCATATGTGTAAGTGCACATGTTGAGATGCATTGTGTGAATGCATGAGTGTGACATATATATGTTTCAATGCAGTTAGGTAATAGATGAAATGGTGAACCATTGTTAATACTGAGACCATTTCATGAGCTGCTATGAATGTAGGAGAAAGACTGCATGAAGAAGGTAGACATGTGATGGGCTACCAGAGCACTCTGTTGGAAGGATAGAGTTGCATGGAATGTGAAGTAATGAGTATCTAAAGTTTCATCTAAATTGCATGAATGACATGACTGTGTCTTGCAATTTTATTTTGATAATAATGCATATATAGAGATGTATATATTTCATTGCATTTAAAATGTTAACAGCTGAAAGTGTTTGAATTATTGAGTGTTATAATTCTGAGATCACTTCAATGACTGTTGTAGCAATGAAGAGAGTATATGCATACATACTCACAATGCGTTTGGTTGATTGAAGTTTCAGATTTTAGGTAGATTTTTTTGGGCATGGCAAATGTGGGTAAGTCCATGACAAAGATTGGAATCTACCATGAGCAAGAGCCAAGCAATATGAGAATAGACTCATGGCTAAGCAAATCGATTATGCAGAGGACAGGATTGCAAATTCATACCTAAATTTAATTATTAATGCCATTGACTGATTAGAGAAATCAGATTTGAATTCTATTGTTAAATGTTGTTAACTGTTTGGCTATTTGATAAATGTGCCAGGAAGACACATTGCAGGAAGACCAGGAGTGATGGCATGCAAAAGCCAAACTATATGGGAAAGACCCCATGCTTTGGAAATGGGTTTCGGGTGAAACGCCAATATTGATAATGTCTCAGCCAAACCGCATGTCGGTAAACCATGAGAGTGAGATGATAAAGCTATGCCAAGAAGGCATGTGAGATACATATGCAAAATGAATGATTATTTTGTGACCCTAGACTAGAACATGCATGTCTAAATTATTAGGGTTAATATGCAGAGCATGCTCTATTTTGTTTATATCATTGCAGACTGCCTGAGTATGATTAAGGCCTACATGGCACACATCGGAAAGGGGTTGCACACCTTTTTTGGTGCTGGGTCATGATAGGGTTTTCAATATTGACTACACCCTAAGGGAATGGACGCATTCCTGGTGTTTCAATACTTGATAGTGATTGATATGGAATGTGGTAAGAATTTGAACAACAATACTGATGAGCTTGCTTATCCTTCTTGTGTTGTCAGCCTACACAGATGCAGATTGATACTGCACATTAAGGGGCAAAGTAAAGAAGGGTACACAAAAGGACTGTATAGGAATTGGCAACCTTTCTATGCTCACATGAAATATTACCAGAAGGGATGGACAGGCCCGAAGAGTTGTGTAATAAGAAGGGGTATCACCCTTGTGTGAGTGAGGCCATGTTAACCTATAGTCAAGAAGTCACCTATAAAGTTCCTAAAAGGAACCACCGATTTGCACAAGAGAAGGAGTGGCGTCCTTGTATGAATGAAAAGCTGTATGTGTGAAGGGTTGCGGTGCAAGAAGGTGTGGTGACATTGGTGAAGGAATGAAATTCCTATTGGGTCAGCAGTAGGAGGGCGGGCGCTAAGACTGACTGACAACCCTGAAATGCCTATTGGGTCAGCAGTAGGAGGGCGAGTGCCAAGACTGACTGACAACCCTGAAATTCCTATTGGTTCAGCAGTAGGAGGGCGGGCGCCAAGACTGACTGAAAAACCTGAAATGCCTATTGGGTCAGCAGTAGGAGGGCGGGCGCCAAGACTGACTGAAAACCCTGAAATTCCTATTGGGTCAGCAGTAGGAGGGCGGATGCCAAGACTGACTGAAAACCCTGAAATGCCTATTGGGTCAGCAGTAGGAGGGCGAGCACCAAGACTGACTGAAAACCCTAAGATACCTATGGCTCCATAGTAGAGCCTTGACCTATAATGGTTAGGTGGCGCAATTCCTTCCATTGGTCGATGACCCAGACGAATGTGCTGGCTCGGCACTGGAGAGGGCCAACCAGGTAGGGGACGGGTTGGGCACCACTCATGCTTGGTAAATCCAGCTAATGGGGATGTGTACTGGTTAAGCATTAACTATATCCAAGTCCATAGGCTATTCCAATGCTTGCAAAGCGAAGCAGGATCCTGTGGACCAGAGGGGAAATGCACAATACAGATAAGTATTCGTTTTCATTTATGTCTTGTTTGGAATAATGAAGAATTTAGGTATAAATCTTTTAACAGCTAAGCTGATACACTATTGTTTCTTTGTTGGAAACCTTGGTCATTGCAAGAAGGAAAGACCTTGAAAGACTATAAATTGCTAGTAAATCCAGAGAGTAAATGAGTGGGTGATATAAATTGCTGGTAAATCTAGAGAGTCAATGAGTGGGCAATATAAATTATTGAGAAATCCAGGGAGTAGCTGGTTGAACGCTATGAAAATTTTGATAAATCCAGAGAGTAATTGGTTGGGCATTCACTACTTGATATGGTAAAGCAGTGTGTATGCTGGCCCCATTACCCCTTAAACAATTGATAAAACTAGTCAGCGTACTGGCCTGGCATTTCTTATTCGAATGATTGTGGAGTAGCCTACGTGCTAGCCCAACATTCATAATTGTGTCCACGGAAATCCAAGGCTCGTAAAGCAAAGAAGGATCCCGTGGAATAAAGTGAAGACATCCAATACATATAAGTATTTGGTTATCTTGCAACTTCTTACTTATGAATATACGTGTGTATATGATTTGGTTATGATTTCTCAAACTCTTGTTTAGAGAAAAACCTTATGAAATAAACTAAACATGTGAATTGATTCAATGTTTGAGTGTAGGTATTGTTGGAAGCAAAGACCAGGAAGGCATCATAGGGATGCATATGGACATATGACTGTCCTAAAAGAGCTCAATATGAGCAGTAATAAAAGATGGTGCTAGTGAACATGAGTGCGTCCTAGCAACCAGAGGTTCTGTAAGCAGAATGGGAAGGGGTACCCAAGTCGAAAAGCTTTAAATAGACCTTAGACACTAAGTGTCATAGCCAATAAAGGGAAATTCAAGCATTCACATTAAAGTGAAAGAGACTAAGGAGCATGAAACCACAGTGATAGCATAGCTCCATAGTAAAACAAGACTAAGGGGGAGAAAATCTTACTCTTCTCTTTCCTTTTTATTGATGCATTTATAAAACAAAGAATTGTTGAATGCATGTCATGACTAGAAGAAGAATGTGTTTATTTGCTGAATTAAATTGTGAATGCTAAAATAGTAAATTTCCCGTGAAAGGATGAACATGAATGAGTTCATGTGTATGTTGGGAAAGCATGAAAAGTGTGGAAGTCCCATGAATAAAGCGTGGACATTCCAAGTCAATTGGGAAAATAATTGACTAATTTTAATATTGTGTTATGCTTGTCCTAACAGGAATTGCCATAATGAGTCTCACAGGTGAGACATTGAAAGCCATTGATTGCAGCTATTACTAGCCAAGTGTTGCTGGTGAGAAAAAACAACAAGGAAGATAACAACCATCATAAGTTCCAAACTTGTAGATTAGTTGGAAGGCGAATAAAAGGAAAGGGATTACCGTGGAGTAATGCCCACCTGCAGAGTTGGAGATAAAAGCCAGCAGGAGCAGTTGTGGAAGCCAAATGACTTGGCCCTGAAAGATCAAAATAAAGAGATGGAATGCAGGACAAACCTGCCCCCAATTGTGAGTTTTGAGGCATGTGTAAAGTGGGTATTTATTCCTAAGTATTGGAACACCGATGACGGTGTTATTCCAAGGGGGAGGGAAATGTAATGTCCCCATTTTGATCCCCTTTGCATTAAAATTGTAAATGATGTAAATATTGTTATTAATCATGGTGAGGAGCTCATGGCCAAGGCCCTGCCATCGATTTAGCGTTCCATGTATCGGAAATTAAAATAGATGCCTATGGTTCTTGTGATAGATAGGCACAATGTAAATGAATACATCATGTAAATACAAATTTTAATGAAAAACCCACAACCAGCTATGCAATGCAACAAAGAGATGGGGGCATGATTCTACAAGGAATAGGGAGGGAAAATAATCAAACCCTTGAGCCAATAGAGTCAATCCATGTGTCAATGAGAAAACCCATGAACTCTCAACTACCCATTTTGTCTCATGCACCAAATCATTCAATTCTTCCAAGAATTGGTTGAGACAGTTAATGCCTTGGGATTTGAGAGGTATGGAAGTCAATTTTCTTGCATGGGCAAGCCATCAACCTGGAAAATCGTATTTTGGCTTGCTGGGCAAGAAAACACCCACGAAATGGTGGCCAAAGCCATTCTTCACCCATGGCATTCATCCTCTCACGTAGTCTGAGCTTGCTAGGGTTTTATCCTTCATGTTTTTCACCATTTCCTGCATTTTTCCATGCCTACAAACTCGTTTTTGGTTAGCACAGTGGCTGGGAGAAGAGAACCACAATTTCCTGGGGTTATGGAGGCCGTTTCTGCCCACGAAATGACCACGAGCGTTTTCTGAAAATGATTCTTCTCTCCTGGGGTTGACTTTCCATTTCTCCATTTTGTTTTGGTTGCCCACGTTTTTCTGATTGGGTAGAAACCCCACCTTTGGGAATCTCACTGTAAAAACATTTTTCTCATGCCCAACAATGGTGGTTTTGTTGTTATGTACATCCCTGTTTTGGTTTGAACCTGTGAGCAAGATATTTGGAGTGGTAGTGGACAGAATTGGCTTGATAAACCTAGTGGGGGCACCCATGGCTCTATGCTTGAGCTCACTAGCTTAGCAATTCCTCCTTTCCATCTCCTAGCAGCCTGAGAAACCCTACTGCTGATTGGCTTGGCTGAATTTGGTGTATGTTTGACTATGTGTGAGTCTGTTGTTCCCTGGTTCCTTGTAGAAATCATGCCCAGCTCGGGGGTGGCAGTTGCATCAAGAGATTGATAAGCACAATTGGCCTACGGTTGGGAGGAATGTTGCAATTGCTTAGCTGGTTGCTCAGGGACTACTTTGTTTCAAGATAAGTACTCTCATGTGTTAATTCTACAATGCCTTTATTTAATGGCTGTCATGAAAATGCTAGATGTATGCTAGATATTAACATGATTTTACTTCCGTTGTCTTACATTTATACATCTGCATATGTCTCTTTATATTATGAGAATGTCAATTTAGTAATTATGGGCCAATTGCCCAGTTTTAGCATTAATGTTCTCTCCATCGCCTTGGTAGGATGGGAGGGATATTACACATAGGTTGCAAATACGAACACACTTTGCCCCATGGACTCGATGAAGATAACAATCGCTTCTCATTGAATCATGAAATTGCACCTGAACCAAGTTGTACGATGAACTATTGCAAAACACCACAATAGTGTACAAAAGCCTCAGACGACCAATACAACATAAAATATGGCTAACAAAAAGTCATCATAACTGAGCTAACAGATACAAGAACTCTGCAGTAGACCTCATATCAAATACAAGAACCCTAGATGGCCTAAACATCGAAAATGTTTCCAGTAGACAATCTTCATAACCAAAAAAATCTATTGAATATTACATCACGAATACAAGAACCTCAGATGGTCCATCCATCGAAAACGTGCTTCGTAGATAATCATCATGACTGGCAGAAGAAGACATCCACTCCCTTCATTACATTATAATTGGAATAGGGTGATATGGTATGGATTTGATTACATTACATTCCTTCTTAGTTACAACTTCAAACATCCTAGATAAATAGTCAAAAGGTTTCAACTTTGTTGATTTCCAGGATAATTTGTAGAGAGGAACAATGTTGAATGACCATAGATAACAACATAAATATGCTTGATATAGGAAGGAACGAAAGAACTAAGTTTTCCCACAAATCTTCACAAAATATACACCTTATGGAGAAAGTGAAGTAAACAGAGAGTTAATCTGTATAAAAGAACTTCCAAGATAAAGCATATAATAAACATGATAAGCCCATAATGACAAAAAAAATATGGCATGATATATGAAAGATAGAGGAGCATGAAATATGAAATTGATTTAACACAAACAAGGATTACAAACAACATATAAATATTGAGCAAAATATGATACCATGTTAGAAGCGTCATCATCATTAGAAGAGTGATAGAATGTTAGAATATTAAGCAAAAAATTATCAAAATTATATATATATATATATATCAAGCAATGAAGTCTTAGGCATCGATTGGTTTCTTGTTGTCACCATGATAACATGCTAGAGATACATGCCCTTAAAAATGTCAAAAACATCTTCCACACAAGAAGGTTAGAGATAAGTAAAACAAGAACAAGAGACAACCTCTAGAAAATTGATGTATAGACTGAGAAACTAAACCCTAATGAAAACAATTCAATAAGCTAAGGACAAGAGTTTGAAGATAAAAGTGAATAAACTAGAAATTTCTCACCAATATTGAATCCTAATACAACAACAAATTGATATGTAGACCTACAGTAGAAACAAAGAACAAAGAATCAGATTTGATTTTTATTTTGTCAAAATGGAGCACACACAATTTCTATATAGAATAGTCACAAATGAGACATGCTTTTGTTGAAGGAAAGGCATGTGGCACGTGCTTCCCTAGACAAAAAGAGTGTTTTTTCCTTAAACTACCCGAAACTTATCGAAAAATCAGAAAGTTGCAAACCAGTCCTCATCCTATACAGAAACCTGTGACAAAACATAACCATAGCCAAAAAGACTACAGATACATTGCAAAAACACTAGATCCTTAGTATCAAGTCAATATACAATGGATATTAACTCATATCTATAGAAAAAAAATCAAGAAAAACTTGACAAAATTCTGAGAAAAATAAATGGTGATGGTTAGTGTTTGAAAAAAAATCTCAAGCATGTAGTAAATGTCAAGATCTAAGAAATAATCACAAGGGTTTAATATGTAAGATGAAAAATATACTACATATGGAGGACCTAATAACAATTTGAAGATTGTTGCTTGTAAAAAAAAATTAAAAAAAAAAACCAAAGAAAGTAGAGAATAGTAACTAGTTTTGATACCATGTTAGAATATTGAGAATATGCATGAACATACAAAAATATGTTTTCTAACATGCAAATCAAGAATCTACTAGTCTAGCCTTATGTCCATACAAGCAATAATAATCATGTAATAAAAACTCTTATTACCATTCATTATATAAGGGAGGTAGAAAACTATTTAACCCACATTTGTTATGAGATGTAAATATCCCATACCTCTAGCTATATAATAGAGGTGAAGGAGACCCTTTTGGGTATGAACAAACATCATTGTGATATGAAGTGTAGATGTAGTGTGATGTGATACATATGTGAGGATGCCATGTATTGTAAGATGGATATTTTCGAAGAATATGAAGACAGTACCTTCTCTTGGATGTTTCCCCATTTGGGGTTTTACCACGTATATCTTATGTACCATTTATTTTATCTTGTTTGTAGAATTTTTGCATGTTTTAGCTTGGCTATGAAGATTGACTACTTGCCACATATTTTTCGATGGATAGACCATCTGAGGGTCTTGTATTCGCGATGTAATCTTCAATAGAGTTCTTTGGTTATGAAGAGTGTATATTGGAAACATTTCAAACATTTAGGCCATCTAGGGTTCTTGTATTCGATATGACATCTACTCCAGAGTCCTTGTATATGTTAGGTTGGTTATGATGACTTTCTGTTAGCCACATTTCATGTTGTATTGGCCATTTGAGGTTTTTTTACACTATTGTGTTGTTCTGCAAGAGTTCATTATACAACTTGGTTCATGTTCACTTTCATGATTCAGTGAGAAGCAGTTGTTATCTTCACCAAATCCATGAGGAGAAGTGTGTTCTTGTTTGCATCTTATTGTGAATTATGGAATTTTTCATCAAGGGGGATGTTAATGTAATTCCATCTTGCTCCATTTGTATTCTTTCTCCCTAGTCATCATTAAGGGGGAGTGTTGAAATATGTATTGATGACTTGTGTGATATTGTTGGTTAAAAGGAATAAATAACTCTAATATTATAAAATAGAGTTATCTTACATGCATCATGTAACAAATTCTCTTACAACCATTCTTTATATAAGAGAGGTGAAAATCTATTTATCCCACATGTGTTATGGGATGCAAATATTCCATACCTCTAGCTATATAATAGAGATGAATGAGACCCTTTCGGGTATGTTGTGGAAACACACATCATTGTGACATGATGTGAAGATGGAGTATGATGTGATGCTTATGTGAGGATGATATGTATTGTAAGATGGATATTTATGAAGAATAAGAAGACATTACCTTCTCGTGGATGTTTCCCCATTTGGGGTTTTACCACGTATATCTGATGTATCATTTGTTTTCTCTTGTCTCTAGTTTCTTACTTTGATTATTGTTGCTTGTATGGATAGAAGGCTAGACTAGTAGATTCTTGCTTTGCATGTTAGAAAACATATTGTTTTATGTTTATGCGTATTCTCAATATTCTAACAAAGATGTGGTGCCAAACCATAGGAAAAAGCACAACCAATTGAAAACAAAAGAAAAGAATGTGAACAATTAACTTTGGGAATGTCGTTCAAAAGAAGCACCCTTGCAAAAGGAGAAAGTTTTTCAAAGCCAAAGAAGACCCGTAAAGAATCTCTTGAAGAACACCTCCAAGGACTAGCAAATCAGGTTACCAGAGAAGATATTGAAGAGTTAGTCAATGAAATACTCATTTCTGCAATCAAAATTTTGCCTCTTCGCATTGAAATTTTAGAAATATGGAAAAGGAAGGCATTGTTTGGATTAGAACATCAACAAGAACAATTATCCACAAGACGTCGATGTTGATTTTTGTGAAGGACAATGTGAGTGTGACTTAGGTTCAAGAACCATGACTTGGGATTCATATTGTGTTATCCTGCAATTAGTTCGAGCGAAAATGAATGTAATAATATGTGTAGAACCCTAGACAATGCTCCAACATGCTTGGACAAGATGGACAAAAGTTCTTGAAAAAATCTACCCAACAGAAAATTGGATACACCAAAGGAGCAATTTTATTCATCATTTATTTGCAGATATGGTGGTTGCGAACTAAAAAAATCTTTGGTTCAAATTTTGATTGATTGCTAATGACAGTCAACTTAAAACAGTTAGTCCATGAAGGAAGTTCATATATCGAAAAGATATTAGAGACTCTCAAGGAAGGTATCTAGGAGTTCTATAAACAAAAGATGATTTTAATATACAAGTGCATTCTAGGTTTGATGGTGAGTTTTGTTGTGATCCATGCTCTCACATGGTAGGGTCGGATGTCCAGAGATGATACAATGAATATCTTTTTTCACTGATACAGTCGATGATGATGAGATGGATGAATGATGTTTAAGCCAAAAAAAGTAGTGGTCCATTCAAAGATATGGCCGACAAAGAAATCCATTGTAATTTGATTCTATGTCATGGGCTTCAAAGCTCCACTTTGTACTTTGTTATTTTAGATTTTTGGTTGTGGGCTTCCTAGCTCCACTTTTTACTTTGTCAAGTCTAGTCTAGTCATAAGTCTTATTTCGGTCCCCATATGTCGTTAGAACACTAAGGGATGAGATAACATGTGATCTTTACACATGACCCAAATTAGGATAGTATGTATACTTTTCACTCACATCTTCCAGTTTCTCTTAACTGGTTACTAGCTTGGACTTCAAAGCTCCACTTTGTACTTTGTTATTTTCGATTCTACATCGTGGGCTTCCTAGCTCCACTTTTTACTTTGTCAAGTCTAGTCTAGTCATAAGTCTTATTTGGGTCCCCATATGTCATTATAACACTAAGGGATGAGATAACATGTGATCGTTACGCATAACCCAAATTAGGATAGTATGTATACTTTTCACTCACATCTTCCAGTTACTCTTAACTAGTTACTAGCTTGGAGAGCTATAAATAAAGGATTCCCCTTCCATTTCGATCATGGGGAGTTCGAGGAGTAGGAGTATTATTCTAAGTGAGTGAGTAAGTTTGGAGAGTTGTGTACGCTCTCCCATTGCGCGATTAAGAATATGTGGGATCAAAAACACTCTTCTCTATTTGTTTCTAGTCTGAAATGATCTATCAATTTCAGTAATTGTAAAGCTTTAGTGCAAAGTGAAAACCTATCAAAAAATGATCACATCCTTCTCTTAAAAAACCTACAAAATAGTATAATACATATCCTCCCCGGCCCAACCAGAAACTAGAGTTGTATGCATTATATGTACAGAAATTAACCGACTAGGATCATTCAATACAACGGTATGAACGCGAACAATGCATTGACTTAAATTTTCTTATTAATAAAATGCTTGACCCCTAACATTTTCAAGATACATTCAATTTATAATATTTCTACAAGTGATTTGTGATTCTTTACTTTCGTAACACTAATATTAAGATAAATTTAATAAATTAACCATTTTACTAACTTAAAAATCTATATAATCCTAATTATTTTAATAGTAAAATACTATTCAATCATATTTCAACAAAATCAATCATTTCACTTATACAATATCTTAATCAATCATTTCACTTATACACTATCTTTATTTTAAAAAGGAAAATATGTTTTGATTATTTAATAGAAAAATACCATTTGATAATATTTTGACAAAATCAATCATTTCACTTATACAATGTCTTCATTTTAAAAAAGAAAATATACTTTTAACTTATTTCTCACCACATATTTTATCATTTTATTTATTTATGTAAAAAACTCAGATTGTATTCATCTTCCCTAACCATGAGCTTTAAACTAACAATGATAAATTTTGCAATATAACAGTCATAAGTCAAGATGATTTCAATTGTCTAGTAATAAAATTTGCAATTCAATGTTCATAACTCATAATGATTTCAAATATGTTTTTAAAATGTAATATCTTGCATTTACTCAGCATCGTGAATATATGGCATCTATTCACTGAAACATCAGATATGACTGAATCCATGAAGATTTATATTGATGTAAAAAAAACCACTAAGTTCAAATAATTATAACTATTTTGAAAGATTATTTATGATGTATTTTTTTATTAAGATTTTTATTATTCATGATTTAAATTTGAAAAGCCACTCAATTCAAGTAAATATACTCAATTCAAGTAAATATAATTGTTTTGAGAAATTAATTATATATATTTGTTTTTTCATATTTTGTAATAAATTTGTTTTCTAATTCTAAATTATAAAGAAGATTCCATATTAATTAATATTTTTTTCAGATATAACAAATTTTATATATCTAATTTTTTATGTTGGTTTTAAATCATTAAATATGAAATGAGAATCTAAATAATATTAAAATTATATAATATATTTTTTTATTAAGATAACTTTATAATGTTTGAATGAATATTATTCACCTTAAACTTTATATAAAAATACAATATGTGACCTTTGGTTTCATCTTCCAAAATGTATTTTATTCTCCTACCACTCTTCACATTATTTTATGACTCATTAAATAACAATATTTACAATTCAACCATAATCCCTAGGATTAGGTTTCTAACATTCCTCCCCTTAATTAAAAGGGGTGTTTGTGAGTTCAAGCATCTTTTAAAAATTTCAAGTTTTTCTTTTCCAAGAGCTTTGGTGAAGATGCCTACAATTTGCTCACTTGTGGAACAATGTCTCAAATGAATAGTGTTTGCGTCTACATGAAATAAAATAAGATGGTTCTTTGTGTTGATGTGCTTAGTTTGATCATGGAATCTAGGATTATTGGCCAACTTGATTGCATAAGTATTGTCAACCAAAAGAGGAGTAGAATTCATCTATTTCTCTTGCAAATCTTAAAGTATCTTCCTTAGCCACACAATCTCCTTTTTTGCTTTTGCAACAACCATATTTTGCCTCTATTGTGGAATTTGTTGAAACAAATTGTTGACATGATCTCCAAGAGACAACTATTGATCCAAGACTCGTGAGGTAAACCTAAAGTAGACACGCCATTCTCTTTATTGACATCAAAATATGAATTCAAATATTCAATTAGTTTGAAGTCATCCACATTTGAATATTTGAGTCCAAGGTCTTGAGTTCCTTTCAAGTATTTTAGAGCTCTCTTTGCATCAGGCAAATGTCCTTTTGCAAAGTTTTTGCATGAACCATAAAGGGGTCCCAACAACAAATGAAATATCTAGTTTGGTGGTGGTACAGTAGATAAGAATCCTCACAAGCTATATGTACTTTGCTGCATCCTCAAATTCATTTCCTTCTTTTGATGTGAGATTATAATTCCATCCCATTGGTGATCTGTAAACTACCATGGAAATTTCATTGGAACAGTTCGTCAAAACTGATCTTATAACATTCTAAAGAAAAAATATAAGATTATGCAAACTAACGTAAATGAAAGAATAGGCACATAAACACACCATCCACACAATGAGCACAATATTTATCCTAGGAAACCCAATAAAGGAGAAAACCTAGCTAGAATGTGAAGCCCATGCTCTAGTCTTTCTTTGTTGCAGTTATCACAATGCACATACAAAGGAATGGACACTCACTATGGAGTTACCTTTAGACACGGTGACCTGAACGACTACCACATAATCCCTTCCCCCCTCCTCTGTTAGTTCATCAAAACTGATCTTATAACATTCTAAAGAACAAATGTAAGATTATGCAAACTAATGTAAATGAAAGAATAGGCACATAAACACACCATCCACACAATGAGCACAATATTTATCCTAGGAAACCCAATAAAGGAGAAAACCCAGCTAGAATGTGAAGCCCATGCTCTATTATTTCTTTGATGCAGTTATCACAATGTGCATACAAAGGAATGGACACTCACTATGGAGTTACCTTTAGACACGGTGACCTAAACGACTACCACATAATCCCTCCCCCCCCCCCCCCCCTCTGTTATGCTCTCTGAATACCACTCCTAGATGTTTTGCTTAGCTATGGAACAAGTACAATGCTCAAGAATGGAACCCCTTCTCCTCCTAAAGACCCAATGTTTAACATAGCCCAATAACCATCTAGGGTTACTTTTTTTTAACTTCCTCAACCCTCAATTATTAATAAGGTTTGGACCTTATAGAACTTTCATGAAAGTCCACGTGTGGCTAGTACCACTTGTTGGAATAATGGGGATAACGTGACATCCACTTATAGTAGGGTGGTTAACTTGTAGGAAGAATAACTTTCGCATACTTGAGCTCCAATTGAGGTGATTCTTGCACTGTTGGAAGTGTCAGAGATATGGATATAACTAAACTAGCTTACCTATCTATGCAAAACAATAATATATCAACAATAAGTACAAGAAAGAGAACAAGAGAAAAGAGTACACCAGATATACATGGTTCACCCAATTGGGATACGTCCACAGGAAGGTAGTCTTCTATTATCTCCAGAATATCTCTCTCAAGCTTACAAGAGAGCAATGCCAATAACCCCAATACAATATAGAAAGATCATGATGATATGATCCACACTAGTGATCACAGTGGATGAATGGATGATTCACGAATGAATGAATAAGAGAGACTCCCTTGACTCTATTATATACCAAGAGATGAGGAGGAATTACTCTCACATATTACATGTGGGATAATATAATTCTCCATAATAACATCTCTGTTATCACTCTAGGAAGCTCTCTTAGGTTGTATTTCAGAGATGCCTGGTAACTTAAACTTGTCTTGAAAGAAGGGGTTTATTTTGGATCAAGTTGGATGACAGGAATCAAAATTTACACGCTCACAACGTGCATGAGGACGCTTAGATAGACAAGGCTTTGACTACGGCTGTTCAGAGGGTTGATTTAAAATAAAGTGGGTGAATCCTTATTGCATTTAGCAGATTCATACACAGAAGAACATATATAAATGGCTAAGTACAACAAAACAATAACATATATGTTCAATCCTTTAAAATCATGACAGGATAACAACTATCTAGCAATAAAAGTGAACATACAGGAAATAGATAATTCACAATAAGTACAGAAACATGAGAAGAAGGAATCTAACAACCAATAATAAAAGAAGCTTGTATTATCTAGAAAGTCACAGAAGTCTGAGAATACAAAAATCGATTAGTCTCTCCAAAGTCGAACCTCTATTCTACTTCATTCCTCGGCTTTATAGCCATTACAAAGTTTTTCAGATCCCAAAGCTGCATCGAATATGCTAAAAATAAGAACTAAAATAGTTACTGAAAGTGTGGCAGCATATCATGATTGAAATAACTGCCTCTTGCTGATGCACCTGCGTTTGACAACTAAAATGAGCCTTTGGGGGTTTGAGGGCGAGTTTAAAACTGTTATCTGCAAAAAACCTGTAGGCGTCTTTTCTAAAAATAGACAGAAATATTCCACCGTCCAGCTTGCTGGCGCCTTTAGTCTGGGACCAGAGGTGATCATGATGCAATTGAGCGTGTGTGGATTCCCTAGAAAATGCCTTAAAGATGCTCGGGCTGACAAAAAAGGGTTTTGGTGCTAACAGGTGGACCTCTGCATTTTCTGTATTTTCGGTGGTTAACAAAACTGAGCCTGGACGTGATAAGTAGCCGAAAGATTGGCGTTCGGTGGTTAATGAACTTGATTCATGTTTTGTCTAAACCGTCGAATCGCTTCTGGGTGCTAGGCATCCTTTATTTCTTTTCTGTATCCGGGAGGACTCCGCTTATACGCAGTAAACCGCCGAATCGGGATTTGGCAGCTAATGAACAGCTCCCGTGTTCACCCAAGCTGCCGAAAACAACGTATTACCTAGCCTGCAAAATTTATCAAGACTATGTTCTGTCCCCCTGCTACCTGGATTTCTCTTCGACCTGGGAAAGAACCGGAGGGTCAGCGAATTGGATTGTAGCTACCGCCAGAGTGTCAAGGTCTGAAAGTACCTTGGGCTGAGCCCTCTGAATTTCTTCCTTTCCCCCCAGAGACTCAATCTTCCTCCTCAGCTTGATGTTTTCTCTGATCAATCGAATGTTTCTGCCTCTCATTTTGCCATGTTTCTTGGTCAATCCCTGAAAAGATACATAAAGCTCGTTATACCTCTCTGTTAGCCTTTCATTCTGCTCCTTAATGACCCTCTGGAGTAACTCGTGTTCATAAGCCTGCTAGAGGAGCCGGTTGATTTTCTGTGAGGCATAAATCTTTGCATTTTGGATTGGTCCGTCGGCCACCTGCTGACTTTATTCCTCCACAGGTGTTGGGGAGGATAAATTGACACAGCTGAAACCTTGCTCTTCCACAGAGGTAAATGGAGGAAAATTGACATAATCATTCTCCTGCTCCATCATGGCTGGGGCTGCTTCCGGGGGTTTCTGTTATGTTTTCACCTCCTCAATTTCTGCTCCAGCTCCCTACAACTCCTCCTCCTCAGAATCGGTGTATGAGAGGTTTAAAATATTTGTACTTCTTGAGGGAGTCTCTTCTGAAACAACCCCCTCGTCCTCAGCCTTGTCTTTAAATGCCAGCTTCCTTTTGGCTTTCTTTGTCGGTGGGGCTGAGGAAAGGGGTTTGATTGAATTTAGGGGAATAGCCCCCCTCCTTCGTTTTCCACTTCTGGGTGTGGAATATTTTTTTCCCTCCTCCGGCTGTAATTATGTTTCGAGCCCACTCCAGAAGAGAAAGAAGGTCCATTTCATGCCTTTCCTCTGCAATAACTCAGAGACCAAAAGTTTAATCAGACCATGGTGGAACAACCTTCCTACAATTTTGGTGGGTTGAGCCTTTACTTGATGTGACATTTTGGTGAGGCTCTTGTGGAGGTAGAAAGGGATATTTAAAGGGCTCTTGCCCGTGAAATGATCCAGTAATCTAAAATGATAAATTAGCACCCTGTTATACCTACCCTCACAGGTTATATAGACCAGAATGGACTTCAATAACAGCTGCCAGTTATCCTCCAGATATGACATAGGAATGTCTTTTTTCCAAACTTGGTTCCTATGTTCCGGCTTCAGGTATGATTGAAATTCGAAATCCTTCTTGACAGTGGTCTTGAACCAGTTCTCCCCGGTCGTTGGAAATTCTGTCACCTGGGCTATAAGGGCCTCGTCCACCTGGAATTCTTCCTTGCCTATCACCTCCCTTTCTCCATCATATGTGAGGGAAAATCCTTCGGCCACCTGTTGATGAGAACCCTGAAGCTTTTTGTAGAAATTATAGTAGCCGACATTCTTGAAAAACTAACATACCTCGGGGTGTTCCTCCAGGTAGCAAATGTCGCTCAATTCTTTTCTCAGGACCACTCCTCCTCCTTTCGACATCGGCAAGCTGGCACTTGCTGCTCAAATCTGGACTGAGGGAGCGATGGGAAACAGGGAGAAGATGGGCTCAATCGACGCGGTGAGGGTGAAAATAGAAATGTGGTGTGGCTTTTCGGGAGCTGACTCCAAGGGTATGAAAAGGTGGGTAATCATGAGGGTGAAAAGATAGCTACTGCGGCATGATTACATAGGGGAACGAATTTTCAGAAATGTCGCTATGTGGATGGGAGACGAGGCCCATCTAGTCAGAGTTATGGGGATGGCGTCCGGCCTTCCCTCGGGGTGAATCGTGTTTTCGTTGAAATGACATTTTTGGCGGCTAAGCTATGATTGCTTCCCTGTATTATGACCCCAAACCCCGATTTGACGTGTCCGCCGATCGACGTAACTCCCCTTTCGGCAGCCGATAATCCACCTTTAACCTGGTATGCCGCCGGAAAACGACTTTCACCAACACCTTTTTGCTTTCAGCGACTGTAGATAATCCAACCCATTTGATGGCAAGCTGCGGAAAGTATGCCTGACTTTCGGTGGCTAATGAACACCACCGTGTTCGCCCAAACCCTTGAAACAGTTTCATGAACTGCAAGCATAGCTTTTACCTTTTGGCAGCTATGGAAGGTTTCGAACTTGCCCTGCCTGACTTTTGGTGGTTAATGAACACCATCGTGTTCGCCCAAACCCCTGAAACGGCTTCATGGACTGCGAGCATAACTTTGCCTTTTGGCGGCTATGGAGGGTTTTGAACTTGCCCTGCGGACTGCAGAAAGTGCCTAACTTTCGGTGGCTAATGAACCCCGTCGTGTTCGCCCAAGCCACCGAAAACCGTCCCTCCACTTCACGCGGTAATTTCGCCCTTTCAGTGGTTGGAGCGTTCTATTTCTCACACCGTAAGCTGCCGAAAAGAGGGTTTTCATTAGCTAATGAACCAACACCAGGCCCGCCTAAGCTACTGAAACCTTAAATTTGCCTTCGGAATGAGAGCCAGCGTAAAAGTGTTAATTAAGACTTCGTTACCTTTTTAAAACTATCGGACTAGAACTCAGGCACATGCAAACAAGAGAAAAAATTTAAAGAGTTCCTATCACCTAGATGCCATGAATAATCTATGTGTATTTAGGAGATAACATCTAGCTCCTACTTGGGGATGGAGGCCTCCTAGTGAGGCTCCAAGAACTGCAGACCAAACACCTTTCCCTAAAAAAGAAAAATCACACAAAACTCTAACCCTAACTTCTAGTGTTCCATTAGGCATGGAGTTATTTGCAAACAAAACAAAAACAAAATTGAAAACAGAATGATATTTACAATGACCAGGCTGTGAAGCCTCAGACAAAATAAAGTTTCAGAAAACACCCATTTATCGGGCCACCAAACATCTCTTGACCTTCCAGGCTTTGCAGGTTGAAGGTATTGTTTTGCTTTTCCTGAGTTATCACGTAAGGACCTGTCCAGAGAGAATCAAACTTGCCATGCTTGCCTTTGTCCTACGTGGGGGCATCTCATTTCAAATCTAGCCCCCCACCTAAAAAGTTTACATCTTGGCCTTCTTGTCAAAAGTGCCTTTTATCTTTTCCTGATGAGCTTCTAACCTTTCCACCAGTTGTTCTCTAGTTTGCTGCAATTCAACTAAATCTAGCATTCTTCTTACCATAACATTCGGTTCATCTTGCTCCTCCTAGATGAATTTAGTCACTGGCAAATTAACTGAACTGGGAAAATGGCATCAGTGCCATAAACCAAACTGAAAGGAGAGGTCCCTATAGATTTCTTGTTCGTCACCCTATCAGCCCAAAGAGCAAATTTCAGCTTTGAATCCCAACTCCTTTGATTTTCCTCCAATAGTTTTTTGATGATCCTGACTAGACTTTTATTGGAAGACTCGGCGAGACCATTGCCTTGAGGATAGTAGGGAGTGGAGTGAACTAACTGAATGGTCGTTGATTCACACATATGGACTAACTCTTTATCTTTGAAAGCAGGTGCATTATCAATTACCAGCCTTTTCGGGCAGCCGAATCTGGTGATGATGTTTTCATGTAGAAATTTGATGATAACCTGATGGTTAGCATTCCTAGTGGGAATTGCCTCTATCCATTTTGTGAAGTAGTCAGTGGCTACCAAGATCCATCTGTGCTGACTGTTGGATGAAGGATTGATCTCCCCTATGAATTCGAGGCCCCATTGCTGGAAAGGACCATTTACCACAATAGGCTTCAAGGGGATGGATTTCAGCTGCTGTTTTCTCGTGAATATTTGGCATTTATCACAAGTTTTCACAAAAGTGTATACGTCAGAGAACAAACAAGGCCAATAGTACCCATCCCTCAAGATCTCATGGGCAGTGGTTTTCCAGTAGTGATGCCCCCCACATATGCTTGAATGGAAATGATGCATGACTTGCCCTGATTCTTCTTTATCCAAACATCTTAACAGAACTCCAATAGGATCTTTCTAGTATAGCAAATCACCACTTATGCAGAATTTTGTAGATTTAAGTTTGAGAGATCGTGCCTGAGTTGTGCTAAGTCCAGGTGGAACTTCTAAATTCTGCAGGAAATGAATGATACCTGAATACCACTCGCATGAGAGCAGATTTTCAGCCACCTGCTGGCTGTCACACTATCCTGTTGCAGCTGCCTCTGTTGGCAGATTTTCAGAGTTTGTTCCGATGAGGTTAATGTCTAACAGTTTGCAATTCTCTTCAGCCATCAGTTTGGCCAGACCTTGAACCTTTATCAACCTCGTGGGCCTCACCTCTATGTCAAATTCGATCAGCTTGGTGATCCATTTGGCCCTCTTGTCGTCAATGTCAGGCTGAGTTAGAACATCCTTCACAAAAGCTAAAGGGACATAAGCTATAATCTTCACGTGCAAGATATAAATTCAGAATGCTTTTAATGATTTTACTAGAGCATAGGCCTGTTTCTCTATGGGATCGTACTTCATCTCAACATCCCTCAATGTTTTGCTGAAGAAGGCGATTGGATGATCAAGCCCTTCGTCGTCTTTCTATAGCAAGACCGCCGCTACTGTATCATGGGAAGCAAAAGAGAAAATATAAAATACCTTGGTGTAATCCGGGCTAACCAGATTAGGAGCCTCCGTGATGACCTGCTTGATGGCTTCGAAAGAATGTCTCGCCTGTTCAATCCATTTGGTTTCAGCTCCCTTTTTCAGCATAGAGGTTATGTGCTTTACCAACTCAGAAAAATTCAGAATAAATCTCCTGACAAAATTTATCTTACCAAGGAAAGATTGGATATCTTTTTTCGATCTTGGTATAGACAACTTCCGAATTGCTTCGACCTGAACTGGATCAATCCTTACTCCCTGTGCTGAAACTATGTGGCCCGGGAGCTTCCCCTCCCCAAGACCAAACTGTGACTTCTTGGGATTCAAAGAAATTCCAAATTGTTTGCATTTTAGGAAGACCTCTCTTAGGTGCTGCAAATGCTCCTCGTGGCTGTTGGAGTATACTGTGATATCATCAAGGTATATGAGGACAAATTTATCCTTAATCCCCACGAATGCGATATCCATAGCCCTCTGAAAAGTGGCCCCGACGTTCATCAATCCAAACGGCATCTTGGCGTACATGAAGGTACCCCAGGGAGTGGTAAAGGTTGTCTTCTCCTGATCGTCGGGGTGCATAGAAATTTGATTATAGCCTGAGAAGCCATCTAGAAAAGACATGACCCTAGCTCCCGACACTCTCTGCAGTAAGTGTTCCATCTTGGGTAGAGGGTAGTTATCTTTTTGGAAGCCCTTGTTTAGGTTCCTGAAATCGACACACAGCCTAACTTCACCATTCTTCTTCCTTACTATGACCAGATTTGTGACCTATTTAGAATACCTCAGCGGGATTATGATCTTGGCATCAAGGAGTTTTTTTATTTACCTCTCGATCACAGGTAACAGGAGAGGGTTGATAGGTCGTAGCTTCTGTTTGAAAGGGGTGATGCCCTTTTCCAATGGAATTCTGTGCTGAATGGTGTCTTCATCATAAGTTTTCAGGTCACTGTATTCCCAAGCCAGGACATCTGCAAAATTCTTTACCAAGCTGCAGTAATCTGATTACTGATTAGCTGACAATTCCGTGGACAGATTTATGAATTTGGGGTGATCTTGGCTGCCTATGTTTTGTTCATGGACAGCTAGGTCTTTTTCCTCATTCACGGGTTTAAAGGGGATGTCATTATGGTCAAAAATCCTTTCGAGAGGTACCAGGCCCCTAGGTATATGATTTCCTGGCAATTGGACAATGTCATGATGGCCTATTTTGCCTTTCAATTTAGATTTCTAAGACTCTTCTATATTCAGGTTCTCTTGGTCAATGTGCATATACGAAAAATTCGTCAACAACCTGGAGGAATCTACTGAGCTCATCATCATTCTCAAAAACTTTCCAAAATTTGACGTTATTGTGTAGGGAAGGTCTGTACCTGACTTGGATATCATATTTCAACTTGGGAGGCATGGGAGGAAGGAATGTGCTGGCAGAGACAGCAAGGGAATCGGCCAGGTGGTTCATGGCTCGCAGGATATAAGAAATCTCAAAAAACATGAAGGAATCCCTGAGTTTCCATACCTCATCTTTGTATGACTTCAGCCTGATGTTCTTTGCCTGATAGTTTCCATTCACCTACTATATGATGAGCTCTGCGTCCCCAAAAATCTTCAGGCACATGATTCCCATTTCTTTGGCAGCCTTGACTCCTAACAGCAAAGCCTTGTATTTTGCTATATTATTTGTGGCTTTGAATTCCAGTTTATAAGACAAATGAGTAACATCCTTCAGAGGAGAGATCAAGACTACACCTGCACTTGCTGAAGCCTGGGAGCTGGCACCATAAAAAAATGTTCCACACAGCAGTGGTTACCTCCTCAGGTTGCTGACCAGTGGGCTTGGTGAGTTGCAAAGGGGCTAGCTGTTCATCATCTATTTGCAGGATACATGCTCCGAAATCTGTATCTACAGCATAGATGGGATGGTTTACGGAATTCTTCTCATTGCTGATAACATAAGCCAGCCGGTTTTCCCTGTAGAGCCTTTTAGTTTCACCTCCAAACATAGGAATGGTAGCATAAGTTAGGTCCATCTGTAGGGTGCCCCCTAATCATTTGCTCCATGATCGGGACAGAAGGATACCAAATTTCAGTGGGATGTCAGAAACCACTACATCCATTACCATGCTCTTTGAAGGCAGCTGAATTAGGTTTATGATGAGATCCTTTATGAGGCCCAGGCATTTAACTTTTCTGGAGTCAAAAGAGAAGAGATCATGGTAGGTTTTTGTGATGCCAAGACCAAGTTCATCCATCACATCTTTGGGCATGAGGTTGTGAGAGGCTCCCGAGTCGAGTAAGCAATTGTGAAGAATTTTGTTCATGGATGTTTAAGGATATGTAAAAGGGTGGGAAGGACTCGTCCTGTTCTTCAACCATGGGACCTAGGGTTACTGTAGGCTTATCGTCTTGGAGGTTCACAAAGTCAGCATCCATGGATGCTTTTGGATGGAGGGACTTCAGTATGGATGACTTGAAGGAATCATTTTTCATTAGCTTGATTAGGGGAAAAGGGATTTTTATTTTCTGGATCTCAATTTCAAGATTGAAGGAATAGGGCAACTTGTCAGGGGTCCTTGTCTCTTGGGTTGGAGCTGTAAGTTGGACAAGGTCTGGGGCAGATGGCTAAGATGTTCTTTATTGTTGTTTTGCAAGAGCTATAACATGTTTTGTGGGAGCAGCAGGCTGCTGTTTTGAAAGAGTGACAGACTGTTTTGCAGGAGCAGCGGGCTGCTTCGTGGAGGCAGGAGTCTTCCTTGCAGGAGAGAGGTTTCAAGGCTTCTTAGAAACAGTCCTGGACCTCAAATCATAGCTCCTCTGATCGTCGGCCTGACACAGTGATTCCTCGGTGATTTGTTCAGTCATGAGGGCTTCCTCATAATCGGACTGTGTCAAGAAGGCGAGGTCAACCTTATCCTCCATGTAGTTGACATCATCTTCCTCTTCTTCTCCTCCCTGAATAAGTTCCTGTTCCTCTTCTAATACTGCATGCTGGAAGGGAGCTCTGATTCTTTGTTCTTCGGCAGGATTCATGTCTCTATGAAGGGTTTGAACCGGTGGGCCATTTCTTCTGTAAGGGGGAGCATTTGTGTTCTTGGGGACAAAATCATGTGGACCTTTACTTCTCGTGGATGGCTTGCCTTGCACTTTTAGTTTGGACATTTCGGAGGTCAAGCTGTCTAGCATTTTGGCCATTTTTTCCAGCTTAGTTTCTGACAAGGAGAAGGAATCTGGGGTCTGTCTTTTTTTATCAATCTTCCCTTTGAGGATTTTGGACGCAACCATATTTGAATCCACTTCAAGTGTAGCATCTTGCATGAGCAGTAAAAAGGCAGCTCTTCTTTCCCGGAGATGAAGGCAAAAATCGGGTTAAAAGCATTGGCGTACGTGATCCTGGCAGAGGTATCTGTAGGCTTAATTTCAGCAGGGATTTTGCTAAACATTTTGTTAAACCTCTTCGTAAAAGCTGCCACAGACTCGCCATTTTCTCTCTTCAAGTTATCAAATTCTGTGAGATAATAAAGGTGGTCTCTTCTTTCCCCCCAATGTTTCAGAAACAATTCATTCAGTGCCTCGATGTCATCTATTGATCTAGCAGGTAGTTCTTTAAACCACTTTCTTGCCTAACCATCTAAACTTTGCACAAACACTCTAGTCCATACATCTTCATGCTCGATATTGATGTTCTCGGCATAGCTATAAAATGCCTCCAAGTGCTCCTCGACTGTAAAATCTCCCTCCCCGGTGAATTTTGGCATATATTTTTGATAATCTCCGGTAGGCATAGCAGAAAGGGGATTAGGCAAATTTAAAGGGGCATACCTAGCAAGGAGGATCTTCTCCATTTTGGTTAGAGGGACAGCCATTGTGGGTGTGGGTACTAAAGGGATTGCAGAAAGCAATTTGAGTGTGGACGGTGGCTGAGGAGGTATAGGCAATGATGAAAGTGGAGGTTTTGTTTCATTAGAGTCACCAAAAATGGGGGTGAAACAAATTGATGGTTGTTCTGGGCAATCAGTCTTCTTACAAGACTGTGCAAGTAAAGAGGATAGCCTTTGCTCACGTTGGTCTAAAAGGTCCTGGAATATGTTTTCTATGGCAAGTACGTTGGTGTAAACAAAGGGGAACTTCTTGTTTGGTTCAGTCAATGTGGGCTGCAGGTAGGAGGAACAGCTTTCCTCTTTGACGGATTCTAGGATTTCTTTTCCTAGGTCAGCTCGTGTAGCAGGATCAGGGCTAGGGACTTGCGCAGCAGCAACGGATGAGGATACTTGGGCCCATAAATATTCTACTATACTTATATTTCCTTGTGGATTATCTGTTTCATAAAATGGAGATTCAAAAGGAGTTTCATCTGATGAGACAAAAGAAATACCTCTGGTAAGGCCCGATGTTGTTCTTCTTATGGATCTGGAAATCTGCCTCTACGTAGTCCTTCCTCTCCTTATAATCTGTTTGGGATCTGAAATAGGTGTTATTGGTGGCCTTTGAGGATTCGATTTGGTACTTGGTCTTCTCAAAGCCACTTCGTTCCAATGGAGTCTCCAGATAGATGATTACAACTGAAAAAGTGCCCAGGCTTTGTCTATCATCAAAGCTGGAACCGTGTCATCTCCCAGGGAAGTTGCTGCTTCAATAATCTTTCCCCGGCAACGGCGCCAATTTGTTATCACTCCAGGAATCTCTCCTAGGTTGTATTTCAGAGATGCCTGGTAACTTAAACTTGTCTTGAAAGAAGGGGTTTATTTTGGATCAAGTTGGATGACAGGAATCAAAATTTACACGCTCACAACATGCATGAGGACACTCAGACAAACAAGGCTTTGACTACGGCTGTTCAGAGGGTTGATTTAAAATAAAGGGGGTGAATCCTTATTGCATTTAGTAGATTCATACACAGAAGAACGTATATAAATGGCTAAGTACAACAAAACAATAACATATATGTTCAATCCTTTAAAACCGTGACAGGATAACAGCTATCTGGCAATAAAAGTGAACATACAGGAAATAGATCATTCACAATAAGTACAGAAACATGAGAAGAAGGAATCTGACAGCCAATAATAAAAGAAGCTTGTGTTATCTAGAAAGTCACAGAAGTCTGAGAATACAAAAATTGATTAGTCTCTCCAAAGTCGAACCTCTATTCTACTTCATTCCTCGGCTTTATAGCCATTACAAAGTTTTTCAGATCCCAAAGATGGATCGAATATGCTAAAAATAACAACTAAAACAGTTACTGAAAGTGTGACAGCGTATCATGATTGAAATAACTGCCTCTAGCTGATGCACCTGCGTTTGACAGCTGAAATGAGCCTCCGGGGGTTTAAGGGCGAGTTTAAAACTGTTATCTGCAAAAAACCTGTAGGCATCTTTTCTAAAAATAGACAGAAATATTCCACCGTCCAGCTTGCTGGCACCTTCAATCTGGGACCAGAGGTGATCATGATGCAATTGAGCGTGTGTGGATTCCCTGGAAAATGCCTTAAAGATGCTCGGACTGACAAAAAAGGGTTTTGGTGCCAACAGGCGGACCTCTGTGTTTTTTGTATTTTCGGTGGTTAACAAAACTAAGCCTGGAGGTGATAAGTAGCCGAAAGCTTGGCGTTCGGTGGTTAATGAACTTGATTCATGCTTCGCCTAAACCGCTGAATCACTTCTGGGTGCTAGGCATCCTTTATTTCTTTTCGGTATCCGGGAGGACTCCGCTTATACGCAGTAAACCGCCGAATCGAGATTCGGCAGCTAATGAACAGCTCCCATGTTCGCCCAAGCTGCCGAAAACAACGTATTACCCATCTTGCAAAATTTATCAAAACTATGTTCTGTCCCCCTGCTACCTGGATTTCTCTTCCACTTGGGAAAGAACCGGAGGGTCAGCGAATTGGATTGTAGCTGCTGCCAGAGTGTCGAGGTCTGAAAGTACCTTGGGCTGAGCCCTCTGAATTTCTTCCTTTCCCCCTAGAGACTCAATCTTCCTCCTCGGCTTGATGTTTTCTCTGATCAACCAAATGTTTTTGCCTCTCATTTTGCCATGTTTCTTGGTCAATCCCTAAAAAGATACATAAGTCTCGTTATACTTCTCTGTCAGCCTTTCATTCTTCTCCTTAATGACCCTTTGGAGTAACTCGCGTTCATAAGCCTGTTGGAGGAGCCGGTTGATTTTCTGTGATGTAGAAATCTTTGCATTTTGGATTGGTCCGTCGGCCACCTGTTGACTTTGTTCCTCCACAGGTGTAGGGGAGGATAAATTGACACAGTTGAAACCTTGCTCTTCCACAGAGGTAGATGGAGGCAAATTGACATAATCATTCTCCTGCTCCATCATGGCTGGGGCTGCTTCCGGGGGTTTCTGTTTTGTTTTCACCTCCTCAATTTCTCCTCCAGCTCCCTGCAACTCCTCCTCCTCATAATCGGTGTATGGAGGTTTAAAAGATTTGTACTTCTTGAGGGAGTCTCTTCTGAAACAACCTCCTCGTCCTCATCCTTGTCTTTAAATGCCAGCTTCCTTTTGGCTTTCTTCGTCGGTGGGGCTGAGGAAAGGGGTTTGATTGAATTTAGGGGAATAGCCCTCCTTCATTTTCCACTTCTGGGGGTGGAAGATTTCTTTCCCTCCTCTGGTTGTAATTATGTTTCGAGCCCACTCCAGAAGAGAAAGAAGGTCCATTTCATGCCTTTCCTCTGCAATAACTCAGAGACCAAAAGTTTAATCAAACCATGGTGGAACAACCTCCCTACAATTTTGGTGGGTTGAGCCTTTACTTGATGTGACATTTTGGTGAGGCTCTTGTGGAGGTAGAAAGGGAGATTTAAAGGGCTCTTGCCCATGAAATGATCCAGTAATCTAAAATGATAAATTAGCACCCTGTTATACCCGCCCTCACAGGTTATATAGACCAGAATGGACTTCAATAACAACTGCTAGTTATCCTCCAGATATGACATGGAATGTCTTTTTTCCAAACTTGGTTCCTATGTTCCGGCTTCAGGTATGATTGAAATTCGAAATCCTTCTTGACAGTGGTCTTGAACCAGCTCTCCCCGGTCGTTGGAAATTCTGTCACCTGGGTTATAAGGGCCTCGTCCACCTGGAATTCTTCCTTGCCTATCACCGCCCTTTCTCTGTCATATGTGAGGGAAAATGATTCGGCCACCTATTGATGAGAACCCTGAAGCTTTTTGCAGAAATTATAGCAGCCGACATTCTTGAAAAACTGACATACCTTGGGGTGTGCCTCCAGGTAGCAAATGTCGCTCAATTCTTTTCTCAGGACCGCTCCTCCTCCTTTAGGCATCGGTAACCTACTTTCTAGCGCTTGCTGCTCAAATCTAGACTGAGGGAGCGACAGGAAACATGGAGAAGATGGGCTCAATCAATGCGGTGAGGGTGAAAATAGAAAGGTGGTGTGGCTTTTCGGGAGCTGACTCCGAGGGTATGAAAAGGTGGGTAATCATGAGGGTGAAAAGATAGCTACTGCGGCATGATTGCATAGGGGAAGGAATTTTCAGAAATGCCATTATGTGGATGGGAGACGAGGTCCGTCTGGTCAGAGTTATAGGGATGGCGTCCGGCCTTCCCTCGGGGTGAATCGTGTTTTCCCTGAAATGACATTTTCGACGACTAAGCTATGATTGCTTCCCTGTATTATGACCCCAAACCCCGATTTGACGTGTCTGCCGATCGATGTAACTCCCCTTTCGGTAGCCGATAATCCACCTTTAACTTGTTATGTCGTCGAAAAATGACTTTCGCCAACACCTTTTTACTTTCGGCGGCTGTAGATAATCCATCCCATTTGATGGCAAGCTACGGAAAGTATGCCTGAATTTCGGTGGCTAATGAACACCGTCGTGTTCTCCCAAACCCCCAAAACGGTTTCATGAACTGCAAGCATAACTTTTACCTTTCAGCAGCTATGGAAGGTTTCGAACTTGCCCTGCGAACTACGGAAAGTATGCCTGACTTTCGGTGGTTAATGAACACCGTCGTGTTTTCCCAAACCCCTAAAACGGCTTCATGGACTGCGAGCATAACTTTTCCTTTCGGCAGTTATGGAGGGTTTCGAACTTGCCCTGTGGACTACGGAAAGTGCCTAACTTTTGGTGGCTAATGAACACCGTCGTGTTCGCCCAAGCCACCGAAAACTGTCCCTCCACTTCACACGGTAATTTTGCCCTTTCGGTGGTTGGAGCGTTCTGTTTCTCACACCGTAAGCTGCCGAAAAGAGGGTTTTCGGTAGCTAATGAACCAACACCATGCCCGCCTAAGCTACCGAAACCTGAAATTTTCCTTCGGAATGAGAGCCAGCGTAAAAGTGTTAATTCAGACTTCGTTACCTTCTTAAAACTATCGGACTAGAACTCAGGCACATGCAAACAAGATCAAAAATTTAAAGACTTCCTATCACCTAGATGCCATGATTAATCTATGTTTATTTAGGAGATAACAATCTCTTTATATAATAATGAATATCAAGAGTATATTTTACCATAATGAATATGAGATAAATGTATTACTCTTTTACATAAGATTGTGGATATCTTCCAACATAATACAAAGACATTATTACCTTCCAAGGAATATAAAATATTCCAACACTCCCCCTTAATAATGGCTAGGAGAAATGCCTACTAACAAGGAAGGAAGGAGTCATTACTGTTCCCCCTTGATGACAACTTCTAGAAGAACCAAAGTTGCAAAAGAAGAACACTTCGGATGATGGACTTTGATGAAGAACAACCGCTTCTCACAGAATCATGAAATTGCACACGAACCAGGTTGTACAATGAAATACCAACAACAAGATGCCCAGGTCTAAAGAGAATCCAACATGGCTACTAGATCCACAAGATGTCGAGAACATGTGACGCAATCCAATACCAAGGTGCCTAGATCTAAAGAGAAGCCAACATGGCTACTAGATCCACAAGATGCCTAGATCACCACAAGAATCATCACAACCATAACTGATAGTTGAAGAACTCTGATATAACATCCACACCAGTGTACAGATACCTTCTGATGGCTGATACAACAAAACATGTGGCTAAGAACACCACAACAGTGTACAAAAATACCCAGATGGCCAATACACATGTGGATAACCGACATTCTTCCAATCAAGGTGCAAATAGAAATATCTGTAGAAGACCTCAAACATGGAAGGAACAAGAACCCAATGGTCTACACATCGAAAATGATATCATACAAATAAACATCATGACTTTAACAGTAGAAGATGGTGCTTCAATATGTCTAGAATGAGATGAAAGCCTAAACAAAGCACTTATCTGCACAAAAAATTTCAAGATTAAAGATACCATAACTAAACTAGCTTACCTATCTATGCAAACAATAACATATCAAAGTAAATAAAAATAGAAAGAGAACAAGAGAAAATATTACACTAGATATACGTGGTTCACCCAATTGGGCTACATCCACGGGAAGGTAGTTTTCTATTATCTCCAGAATATCTCCTCCAAGCTTACAGAGAGCAATGCCAATAACCCCAATACAATATGATCCACAATGGATGAATGATTCATGAATGAATGATCCTCACAAAAGGATGAATGTGAGAGACTCCCTTGACTCTATTATATACCAAGAGATGAGGAGGAATTACTCTCACATATTACATGTGGGATAATATAATTCTCCATAATAACATCTCTTTATATAATAATGAAGACCAAGAGTATATTTTACCATATTGAATATGGGATAAATGTATTACTCTTTTACATAAGATTGTGGATATCTTCCGACATAATACAAAGACATTATTGCCTTCCAAGGAATATAAAATATTCCAACATGAAGGTCTCAGTGTGTAGAATATGGAATATCCCTTCTATATATGTTATGGGACAAAAAATGTCATTTGATGCCTCAAATGGCTCCAGAAGGTTTAAAAAAAATTGACCCTAATTTCCACCTAGACAATACCGAAATGGATGACAAATTATATTATGATCCCAACCATATCAACTGATGTAGAGAGAGGGTTACGCTTTGTCATGCCAAACCTGTTCAACAACTCTCCAATGTACTTATTCGGCATATGAACATACTATGGATTATGAGTCACTTCAAATATACCCAAGTCATAGTGAAGATGTCCCAAATATGTCATATAAAAAACCTTTGTTCAATTCTTTATTTTATGGATCCAATATAGATTTCGTTGTTCCTTGTCATCAACATATCATCTACATATACTACAAGATATACAACAATTTTCCAACTTTCTTGCAAATAGAGTTGCATCATCAAGATTAAAGTTTTTGAAATTCAATTTCAGAAGATGCTCAATTAGCTTTTCATACCATGTGCAAGGTGCTTGTTTCAGGCCATATAAAGACTTGATGAGCTTCCATACCTTTTATTATTGTCCCTTCTATGCATCCAAATCCAACATAGTACAAATGGGAGTGCATTTGTTGTGGAGGGGGATGTATCCTCACAATCAATGCTTTCTTTATGTGCAAATACTTTTTCCACAAGCCTTACCTTACTTGTCAAGTGAGCCATCTGATTTGTACTTTTTCTTGTGGACCCACTTGCATGCAAGTGGTTTGGTTCTAAATTGAGGGTCCATGTTACACTTAAATCTCGTCATCATGAGACCCATGTCAACTCAATTCCTTGATCCTTGAAGTCTTCCAGATCAAGTAATCAATTATAGCAAGTTGTTGACATTTGTCCATAATTTCTAGTTGGGACGACGCATATTGCCTTCTAGCAAAGAGCGCCCAACTAGGTCGGGCACAGACTGTCTTCTGATAGACTGCCCCGGTGGCCCAAGTTTCCTTTGTGCAGCCTGTGCTTTCCCTCTCAGGCAGGTTTCCCTCATGCAGCGTGCGTCGGAGTTGGTTAAATTGGATAAAGGTGGCTTTCGAGTGAATTCTAGAAAGTGGATGAGGTGGATATCTATCCCTAACTTGTAGGTGAGTTGCCCTGCTGTTCCCTAACCTCAAGGAAGGATCCCTTAGTCCTCTCCTGATGATACTCAACCTACTCTGTCCACTTGGTCTTATAAATACAAACCTCCTCTCCATTGCAAATGGAGGAAGTCTATAGCACTTACATGCTGGTGGAATTAACCTAGGTGGTCCCTATCCATATCTTGGGAGGCATACATTTCCTTTGGATGCATTGCATTGGCTTGTTAGAGGAATATTGCAACGTTAAGGCTTGGGTTGTAATCATCGCTCTTCTATGTATTTCCCATTCATTTACAGTAATATAATCTCTTTCCATAAATGTCTTTGTATCAATGATATTTAGAGCTCACTTCCTTAACTGTTTGCTTGGATCAGTTAGTGTTTAGATATGCTTTTATTGCTTGTTTATCTTTATGTGCTTTGACAGGTTTTACAGCTACGGATCTGAAGACTACAAAGCTTGGAGCAACAAAGGGGAGAAAGATCTATGAATATGAAGGGAAGGCATCTAATTACCTTGATCTCTAATTGATCTAGGAAAGTAGTTTTATATTATGTTTCCATTTGTTCTGGATCCTATTGGACTAGGGAGATCATGCTTGCATCCACTCGAGTAGATTGTCCGAAAACAAATCTAGAGACCATACTGGGGATTACTTTGTTTTGAATTCAATTTGAATGTGTTGTTCATTGATTTCTTAGTGATCCATTTCTTGCCTCTTGAGCCTCTTTTCACCATCATATTTTCTTCTTAAAGAGTCTGTTGACCTTCTCTGAGTCTGTTTGAATCAGTATCAGTCCATTTATTTATTCATTATTTGGATATTTTTCACTTCTTGCATTGGGTTATCCGCCCGACGCACCTAGGTAGTGTATCCAGTGCACTCGTTCATTTCAAGCGCTTTCTGCCTTCTAACATCCTGCACCTTCGACGCTTTTTTCGTTTTGGCAGTCTGTGCCACTGATGATTTACCCATGTATACAGTCTGGCCGAGCGCTCTAATCCTAACCACAGACTGTGCCTACCCTCTAAGCTTGGTGTTTGGTCTACCCCTCTCCAATTTTTTATTTTGGCTTCATCCATAGACTTCTCTGTGTTGTACCTTCCAGTCAGAGACCACTTTATCCAGCATTGATTTTGTTTGGTTTGCTTGTGCCGATGTTTGGGTTCCTTTTGGTCAAGAGATAGATCCGGTGGTGGTGGGAAATTTCAATCCCCCACAATCATCCACTCGATCTTGCATTCCCTTGTCACCTCATCAAGTCTATTCGACATGCTAGATCTGACTTCCAAACCCTTCTTGCACTTATCCATTTAGTGTTGCTTGCGTTTGATTGATTTTGAGTGACTTGAGTGTCTTTGGTTCATTTGAGTGCTTGTTATTTTTCTTTGAGAATTTCTGAGTTACTAGGGTGTTGCGATTAGTCTCTTGTTTTCTGCTATTTACATCTGAAAAGCATACACGTTGAAAAATCAAAAGTGTCTCATTCTTCTGTTTTCAAAGTCATTTGGAAATTGTTGCAAGATTTTTTTATGCATTGGAATTCATTACTTACCAATATTTGAGAAGTTTGACAAAGGGATCGATTGATTGTATTTTTCTTGAATTGTGAATTATCCATCTTTTTGAAAAATCAAGTGAATTCAAGCTTTTACAAAGTGTTTCCAAGTTTGAAGCATTCTATGCACTTTTGATCTTTTTTATTCTTTTTAGTTCATTATTGCTAAAATTAAGAGTTAGTGCATGCTAGATAGAAATTCTCCCTTTTTCAATACTTAGTTTATTCTAGTTGGAAAAGACAAAGAGAAATTTTTTTATTTTATTTTTGTTGATTTGGTGTGCTATTATTTTTTGTGTTTTGCTCGGAAAACAAAAAGAGCGCTTTAATCATCATTGGTAGATTTTGAACTTTTGGGATTTTTGTCTTATTGAGATCATTGGAAAAAGAATTTCCCCTTCCCTTACATAGGTTTCATCGAAAGGAAAAGTGCACTTTCATGTCGTTAGGGTTGCATTATGTTTAAATTTTTTTCTTCACCTCATGCATTCACCTAACCATCCAAATAAAATTTACCGGTAGAACTAGGTTAAAATTTACTAGTAACTTGTGTGCTAAGTTAGTGACGTGTTTCGACGTTGTAAAACATGGCAGCTATCGTTATTTGTCTGTGTTGCATCCCGGGGGCACTGTAGTTCTTCCATGTACCAACTGGTATATCAAAGGCTCTTTCACGTGCCTTAGGGTATATCGAAAGGCACTTCACATACTCGGCAGTATATCAGAAGGCTCTTGTCGTACGGTTGTGCATTAGATAGCACCACTACGGATTTGAGCTCCCACATACCTTGTGTATATCGGGAGACACTCCTAGGATTCTTGAAACCAACCGAGATAACCATTTGGCCGTCTTGGCAGAGGAATACACCGAGAATAGCACTCGGGGAGATACTACACACGTACTATCAGGTAGTTGGGTTAAATGGTTAGGGGTACGGTCCTAATACTCCCTGGTTAGTGCTCTGAAAAATTGGGCTGAGTATAACTGTTGGACCCTGGAGTATATCGTTAGTTGCGAAGCCTTGACAATCTTGTGAGGTTCCAGACTTTTGAATCCACACCTATCACATAAGTTTGCTTGTGGCCTTAGTTTGTGTATATTTTTCTGGAATGCTTTTTCTTTTGTATAGAATACACTTAGGAGAAATTATGGTTCGGTCATTCTGGTTGAAAAACCTTTGAGAAGGTACCGTAGAATTTTCAACTTGCCACCCGAATATCCCCTTAATCATGAGATAATTTCGAGGGAAAATATGGATCCACAAGTTACTTTCATGTCAACTGAAGTAGAAGGCTCCACAATGGAGTCGGGAATGAAATTTTCACTTCCTCCGAGTCCACTAATCACTGATCCTCTGAGGTCTGTGACCATGGAACCATCCACTTCACAAGACACATCCTTCCACCATTCGATGGAAGGAGAACCTGGGGCTATAGATTGGTTAAATCCTTCCCCGGATGACCTTGTATCCGCAACATTTGGTCCATCTGCATCCTTTTGGGACACCTCTCTAGGGAAACAATGGGCCCACCTGGCATTACATCCAGAGGCAGAACCTTCCCCTCTTCGTTGGGCTCCCCATGCTCAGTGCTTGGCTCCAGTCTATGAACTCATGGACCAATTACGCCAACGTGGTGAATAAATTCGGTGCCAGAGACTCTCACAGAGAAGAGACACCTCAGAAACATCCATATTTCAACATACCCCAATTCGTTCATTATCTATTGCTTCACCAGAAACACCCATACATAACGTGACCACTTACGAACCTGGTCAACCCTCATTTACTGCGAGTACACCTCTTAATTAGGAGACCAGTTCCATACCCCAAGTGACTCAAAACGTTGAAGGACAACAGTCCAACACCCCTCCTACTACTACTGGAACATTACCCATCCCTCCCCCACCCCAAAACTCGCGGGGAGGATACTCTTTACCTCCTCATTTTATCATGAGTAGTGTTCCTCCAATAGTAAGTAATCATCAAACCGTTATGAGTCAACCATCAATAAGTGGCCAAAACATTGTTACTAGGGGGAAACCCCTGTTCTCTTGCCATAGTACGAGTGGAGGACTCCCAATCGGTCATTCCATTGGCAGCTCCTTACCCATTTTGGCATCCACCATGGGATTACATCATGATGGAGGTCCATCTAACTCAACTCAACCACCATGGAGTCACACGTATCCAGGTCATTTTAACCCTGTGTCGGGACAATTCAATCCCGGAAACATACTCCACAGGATACCTTATCCCGGAAACCCATACACTCCATGGGTACATTATAACATTGCACCAATTAGACCCCCACCAAATTTTCCTCATGTCCCACCCCCCCACCACCGTTTGGTCCACCTCCACCTCCTTCCGGAGGTGGCGGACCCCCACCTCATTTCGGAGGGGGCGGACCTCCACCTTCTAGCGGAGGTGGAGGCCCACCCCATTCTAGCGGTGGAGGCCCAACATACTCCGGCGGCGGAGGCGGAGGACCCCCACCCTTTGGTGGAGTCCCACCCTACTCCGGCGGAGGCAGTGGCGGACCACCTTATTCTACCGACGATGGCGGACCCCCACCTTCGAGTGGCGGGCCACCCTATTCCGGCGGAGGCGGTGGAGGACCCCCACCTTTCGGTGGCATACCACCCTATTATGGCGGTGGACCTACATACGGTCCACCACCCAACCCAGGCGGCACACCCCCTTATGGCCAATTCCCTATGGGAACACCTTACAATCAGTCGATTCAAGGTCCTACTAGTCCATATATGACATATCAATACTATCAGTATATGCAACCAAACCAACAACTGCCATTTCTGGCTACTTTAGACCTACCCGACATGTCACGTCTGACCAATGATCCCATCCTACAAGGTTATAATTGGCCACCCATTCTGGTTAAACTACCCTCTGATATTCCAAATTTCGATGGCAAGCCCGGTGAAGACCCCAAGAACCATGTGATGACATACCATTTGTGGTGCTCATATAATTCCTTGATGGACGACTCGATCCATCTAAGGTTGTTTCAAAGGACCCTCACCGGCCCAGCTGCCAAGTGGTATATTGAATTACCACCGCACTCGTTCCCTGATTTTTGTTCTTTATCTATGTCATTCCTGACTCATTTCTAGTTACCCATTTGCTATGAAACTAGTACAGACTTACTAAATTCTCTCTGCCAAACCACCGCAACTCATATATCATATCATATCCATGAATGGCGGAGGAGATGGCATCTCATTAAGGCTCCTATTCTAGACCAATTACTAGCTAATTGGTTTACGAAGTCTCTTTTACCCACCGTAGCTAGAGATGTAGCTATGGGAGGAGTCGTCACCGAGGAACAGGATATCACTCGTGCCCACTAATTAGACCTTGTCTATGCTCAATCTGGCACGTTATATGACATTGTTCCGGACGTGCCCCACCCTACATACGATCCTAAAAAACCACCAAAGGGACCTCAAGCCGATGGCATTATCAGTTCCCTTAACTCCCAACCTTCCACTCAAACTGGTGGATCGTTGAACCACCATGGTCCCTCCCCACCCTCACCACAGGCTGGCAGCAACACCACCAAGTCACCCACCCTTACTCCCACCGAGGAGGTGAATTCTGTTCAGTCAGCTTCGCCTCAGAAATATGGTGGCAAGAAGAATACCAAAGGTAAACCCAAGAAATCTTCCAACCAGCAGGAGCACAAGAACCCTCCTGAATACACGAAACAAAAACGGAAGCTCAAGTATCCTTGTTTACTGTGTGGTGGTGACCATTTCTCTAAAGAGTGTCCCCACAGAGACGAAGTGCAGAAGTTTCTTAAGGGAAACCCCACCCCCGCAGTTCTCAATGATCCCTTCCCCACCCAAAATCAACAAATTATCACCCAACTCTCTCCTTCTCAAGGAGAAACATCCTCCATTGCGCATGCTCTCATGATGTGTAGTGAAACAGCTACCCTGAATACATGATCACGATCTTACGAATCAGTCCCTCCTAAAGAGCTTGTTGGAAGTAGTACTGAAAAAGATTCCACCTCTATTCTGGATATTTTCGTGCCTCGAGATCCTCTCACCATTGAGAAGCCTTCTTTAGAGTAAATGTTGCATTCGCCCAAGAGCACAATTCGAAAGGCAGTTTTCAATCCTAATGCTCGAGCAACTCAGAACTACAACATTGTAGAAGACTTGGCCCAAGATCCTTGTTCCATGTCGATGTTGGAGGTCTTGCAAAATTTCCCCAATCAACGCAAGACTCTTCTCGCTACCATCGGCGCAGTAGATCCGGATTCCTTGAATACAATCATGTTTATACTTGAGTATTTTAAACCAAGGCTTTCCCATCAGCTGGCATTCCAAGATGATACGAAGGTTGTTGGGAAGACAATCCATCGTACTATACTAGATGAAGGTTCTTCTACCTCGGTCATGTCGTTATCTTATTGGAGAGCCATTGGTTCTCCTGAGTTAAATCGTTCTCCTACTACGTTGAAAGCATTCAACGGTCGTGGCTTTCAACCCCATGGGCTATTACAAGCCTTAGCAGTAGAGTTGGGGGGTAAGAATGTAACCATTAACATGGAAGTAGTCGCAGCCCCTTTGGATTATAATCTCTTACTTGGTCATAATTGGTTTTACGCCATGACTGCGGTTGCATCATCTGTCTTCCGCATTGTGCAATTCCCCCATTAAGGCCGAATTGTCACAATCGACCAGTTATACTTTTGTACACTGGACACCGCTACTCATCTCGGTGATAATGTCCCTTTATTAGGGAAAACTTTGCACCTATATGAGAGCATGGGGGTTGGCCTCATAAAAGATTCATCTCTTATGGGCGTCTTTCCAACCCCGGATCCCCCTAACCACGTTGCCATAGTGAACATGATATCCTCCATGATTCCATCATCTTCCAACTCTCCAGATACATGGCTCATACCCGAGGAGGCCACCATGCATTTGATTGGAGACACTATGCCTCTCTCAACAATTGAAGCTACTTATGAGGCTATCCAGTCAGCCCCTGAGGACCACTTACTTGTGGCCTCTACATCTTTTTCTCTACAACGAACGTCATCACATCTAGATCCTCTGCTCCATACTTTTCACTCTGACGAGTCCATTGTGGATATTATGAGTGCAAATGACCCCCCGTGGGAATACCTCCACCATCGATCGTCTTTCCTACCTTACTTAGATTCTGTGGAGAACAACATTGTTAAATTTTGAGCATTAATTCACAAATACTCTAGGATCTTCTCTGAGAGAATAACATATACAGTATATCAATGCATAACAATCACAATAAGCATCACAAGCATCACAAGAATCAAAAGCATGAGAGACAAGAGACACAAAGTTTCCATGGGGAAAACCCTAAGGTGAAAAACCCCGCAACTTCCTCAAAGATAGAGAGAGCAATGGCTCAACCAAAGTACAACCAAAATACACTTGAGATAGTCTCCTAGAAGCAGATGATCCTCCTCCTCACTAGTGCGCCACTTTCTGAGTGAGAGAGAGATGACTTTTCGAATAATCTAAATAGAGATCTCCTGATCTCTATTTATACTAACCTGTTTTCCCAGTGACCTTATGGGGTCGACTTGTCTAGCTAGGTACATCCACAATACAATATATATTTCAGGGCCGACCCCACACATGGTGGTCTAATAATCCATCGGCAAGTACACACACTTGCGACACTTTTCAATCCACATGATGACACTTACTTATAGAGGAATAACACATATCTAATAAGGGTACAATAAATATATATGAAATACATAGATGAAATACATTCCGGAGTTACATATACATCAACACTCCCTCTTATCTAGGAAGGTATTTCTCGACATAGATCTGCTAGACAAGTCTTCTTCTCGGGATCATCGTCATCAATGCATCGTCATCATCATCGTCACTGTTGCTGCTATCTCAACCAATCTCTGACTCTACTTGTCATAAGAAGTTCTACAGAGCCAGTCCTTTTTCATATTGGATGTAGGCCCACCACCTGCAGGTCTTCATCATCACTGGCCATACTATGAAAATCTCATGACTTATTACGTGCGTCACAAAACCTTAAAAGAGTCTCTTGACTAGCAAGAACCCTAAAGAGCATCTGAGGCCTTTTTCATCTTGTCCAGATCTCCAGGACTTATTACATGTGACCCCACCACAAAACCTCAAAAGAGAATCCCAGGACTAATTACGAGCACAAGGCCCAACCTATCGGATCTCCCAAGGCACAAATTACATGTGGTCACCACAAAACTTCGAAAGAGCATCCCAGGACTGATTACGAGCACAAGGCTCAACCTATCGGATCTCCCAGGGCACAAATTACATGTGTTCATGGTAAAACCTCGAAAGAGCATCCCAGGACTGATTACGAGCACACGGCTCAACCTATCGGATCTCCCAGGGCACAAATTACATGCCATAGGACAAAACCTCGAAAGAGCATCTGCCAGATATCCCAGGGCACAAATTACATGCCATAGGAAAAACCTCGAAAGACTATCTGCAGATCTCCCAGGGTACAAATTATATGTCCTCCCAAGCAAAACCTTGAAAGAGCATTTGCCAGATATCCCAGGGTACAAATTACATGCCGTAGGCAAAACCTCAAAAGACTATCTGCAAATATCCCAGGGCACAAATTACATGCTTATCTGCACAACCTGTTCCACGGCCACAAAGTATCAACCTAATACTCACCATACATCATCCTGATGTACACATGATCATCCTGATCATCATCACTGCAACATCCTATTGCATGTCATCTGGAGCAACATCCTGAAGCTCGCCATCCATGATCATACAATGCATCTACCTGATGCATACCAAGTATCTACCTGATACATATCATCATACATGATCCACCTGATACAAATATAAATACATGATACATATCAACATACATGATCTACCTGATCATACAATGTATCCACCTGATACATATACAGATACATGGTCCAAGCATCCAACATGATGCTTATACAAAATACATACACATGATCCAACCGATCATATCCAGCATCCAACATGATGCGTACATACATATAAATGATCCAACTGATCATATCAAGCATCCAACATGATGCGTACATACATATACATATAAATGATCCAACTGATCATATCCAGCATCCAACATGATGCATACATACATATATAAATGATCCAACTGATCATACAAAGCAGAAACCAAAACATCATCCTGATGCTCATCATCCAGCGCTTACATCCACAGCCATGTGAAGGATCCTCCTTCCAACATGCTTGGAATGGCTTCAGCAAATGTGTCCATCACTTCTTCCTCGAAGTGTCATCAATCTGAAGAACGCCAAGCCTCTCCCTGAAGTACTCGAACTTCACCCTGGCTAATGGCTTCGTCAGCACATCTGCAATCTGCTCGTCCGTCGCAACATACAAGAGCTTCATAGCTCCTCTCTGCACCATATCCCTGATATAGTGATATTTGATCTCTATGTGTTTCAACCTGTCATGAAACACTGGGTTCTCGGACAGCTTCACACAACTCTGTTTATCACAGAAGATACCAGTAGCATCCAACGGGAGATCAAATAATTCAGACAGTAGCTTCTGTAGCCATACTGCCCACAACTAGCTAAACAGGCTGCAACATACTCTGTCTCAGCTATACTCAGTGCTACACAGGACTGCTTCCTGCTAAACCAAGAGATCACACCTGATCCCATACTGAAGCAGCACCCAGATGTGCTCTTCCTGTCTGCAGTACTGCCAGCCCAATCTGAATTAACATAACCCTATAGGTTAAACTTTTGATTCGCCTCATACTTGAGCCCATAATCCACTGTACCCTTCAGGTACCTCAGAACATGCTTTACAGCAACCAGATGAACACTCCTCGGATCTGTCAGGAACTGACTCAATGTGTTCACCGCAAAGCAAATATCTAGTCTCGTGTTCGTCAGGTACATCAAGGACCCAATCATCTAACGATACATAGAGACATCAACCGGCTCAGATGAAGCATCACATAGAAGCTTCAGATTCGATGCCATAGGTGTGACCATGGCCATGCAATCCATCATCCCGAATCTCTTCAGGATATCTACTGTGTACTTCCCTTGACCAAGGAAGATCCCACCTATACTCTACCACACCTCCATACCTAGGAAATAATGCATCATCCCCAAATCTTTCATATCGAACTCAGCAACAAGCTTCCTCTTCGTATTTGCAATCAATCTGTCATCTCCTTTTACAAATAAGTCATCCACATACAGGAGTAGAATCTCAGGATTTGTAATGTCCCCATTTTGACCCCCTTCGCATTAAATCGTAAATGATGTAAATATTGACATTTAATCATGGTGAGGAGCTCAAGGCCAAGGCCCCACCATTGATTTAGCGTTTTATGTATCGACAATTAAAAATAGATGCATGTGGTTTTTGTGCTAGATAGACACAATGTAAATAAGACATCATGTAAATATGGATTTTAATGAAATACCCACAACTAGCTATGCAATGCAACAAAGAGATGGGGGCATGATTCTACAAGGAATAGGGAGGGAAATTATCCAAACCCTTGAGCCAATGGTGTTAATCCATGTGTCAATGAGAAAACCCATAAACCACCAACTACCCATTTTGGGTTATGCACCCAATCATTTAATTCTTCCAGAAATTGGTTGAGGCAGTTAATGCCTTGGGAATGAAGAGGTATGGCAGCCAATTTCGTGTATGGGCAAGCCATCAACCTGGGAATTCGTATTTTTGCTTCGTGGGCAAGAAAACACCCACAAAATTGTGCCCAAAGCCATTCTGAACAGGGAGTTTTTCCTCTCTCACGCAGATTGAGATTGCTGGAAGCTACATTCACGTTTTTCATAAAAAACGCAGGGTTTTCCTTGCCCAGAAACTCGTTTTTGGTTTTGGATAGTAGCTGGGAAGAAGGGGCTGCGATTTGGGACTATATGGAGGTTGTTTTGTCCCAGAATTGCCATGGGCATTTTTCCTAAAAACGATTTCTGCTTCCTGGGGTTTTCCCAAAACCTCCATTGTTCATTTTTAGCCTTCCCATGTTTTTTTGAAGCTCAGGGAATCATTTTCATGCTTATCACTGTACAAACGTTTTTCTCCTATCCAGCCATTGTAGTTAGCTGATTATCTGCATCCCTGTTTGATTTGGAGACTGTAAGCAAGAGATTGGAGTGGTAGTGGACAGAGAGGGCTTGATAAACCTAGTGGGGGAGATAACCTCTGTAGAAGATCAAGAGGGCTTTGGCTACTCTTCTATGCACACCCTGAGAGCACTAGATGGGGAAGGTATGGCTTGAGGGACTATACAACAGTGAAAAGAATACTTCCTTGTGCTGGGTGTGTAGGTATTGTGGGTGTCAAGCTAGATAGATATTGTAAGGTTATCCCTGGCTCTGTGTTTGAGCTCACTAGCTTAGAATATCTTCCTTTCCATTTCCTAATAGCCTGATAAACCCAATTGTAGTTTGGCTTGGCTGATTTGGTGTATCTTTGGGCTATGTGTGAGTTTGCTGTTCCCTAAGTCCTTGTAGAGATCATGCCTAGCTCGGGGGTGGCAGTGTGTGGAGATATTGATGACCACAACTGGCCTATGGTTGGGTGGAACGTTGCAGTTGCATACCCAGTTGCTTGGGACTACTTTGTTAAGATAAGTATTCTCTTTTATAAATGCTGCAATGTCTTTATTTAATGGCTATCACAGAAATGTTGAATGTATGTTAGATATTAAACATGATTTTTAATTCTGCTGTGTTTCTATAACATGCACATGTATATGTCTTTTTATCAATGAGTTTTTACTTAATGGATATGGGGCTAGATGCCCGGTTTTAGCATCACGATCCTCTCTATCATGCCGGTATGATAGGAGGGGACACTACAGGATTCCCTTCCTCAACCTTGTAGTAAAGGTTGGAATCCGCTTTACTCTTGGTAAAGCCCAAACTAGATAGGAAACTGTCCATCCTGCCATACCAAGTTCTGGGAGCTTGCTTCAAGCCATACAAGGCTTTCTTCAATCTGCACACATACGACTCCCTGTCATGTATTTTGAAACCGAGTGGCTGCTCCACATATACTTCCTCTTCAACTAGACCATTCAAGAAGGTAGTCTTGACATCCATCTGGTGTATTTTCCATTTCATCGCTGCAGCCAGGGCAAGTACTGTTCTGATGGAAGTATACCTGGCTACAGATGCAAAAGTTTCTTCATAATCTATTCCCTCTTTCTAAGAGAAGCCACGAGCTACCAATCTTGCTTTGTATTTCTCTACACTGCCATCTGCAGCATGCTTGATTTTGTAGATCCATTTATAAGTCACAACAGACTTCTCTTTAGGTCTTGGTACAACATCCCAAACATCATTCTTCATTATTGATTGGTATTCTTCAACCATGGCATCCTTCCATTCTTTCTTTTCCGTTGCTTCTTCATAACTGGAAGGCTCTTTGTTCATAATGTCACAGAGTAAAGCAACATAGCTAGTATGTGATCTGGTTCTCTTCTTTGCTCTGTGTTCTTCTTCTGGAATGCCAAATCTTTCTGCATCTTGAATGAGCTCTCTAGCCCATGCAGGTTTCCTCTTGTGAGAGTTATCCTCACGGGGTGGATCTACAGGTTCTTGCGGATCTTCAAACTCACAAACAACTTCTGGAATTGCTTCAGTCATGGTAGTGTCTTGAAATCTAGTTTCCTTAGGTTGTTCATAAACTTCGATAGGTGCCTTCCTTGATTTGATGAATGCTGAGTTTTCATCAAATGTTACATCCCTGCTGACATCAATCTTCTTGAACCCTGGAAAGTATATTCTGTAAGCCTTCGAACTTTCACTGTAACCCACAAAGATACCCTTATTTCCTGAAGGATCTAGTTTAGTCCTCTTTTCCTTCGGGACATGAGTGTATACTGGACAACCAAATATTCTGAGATGGCTAACTTCAGGTTTCTTACCAGAAAAGACCTCTTCTGGTGTCTTGTTATCCAATATCTTGTGGGGTGTTCTGTTCTACACATATATAGTTGTTCTAGCTGCTTCTTCCCATAGATGCATAGGTAGATCCTGGTCATGCAGCATTGCCCTTGCTGCTTCCATGATTGTTCTGTTATTCCTTTTGCAAATTCATTCTGTTGAGGATTATAAGGAGTAGTCAAGTCCCGCTTAATACCTGAATCACTACAAAGCTTCTTGAAGTCACCTGAGGTGAATTCTCCACCATTGTCGGATCTGAATGTTTTGATCTTCTTGTCAGTTTGATTCTCCATCAAGGTTTTGAATTCCTTGAATTTATCAAACACCTCATCTTTTCTCTTCAAGAAGTATACCCAAGTCTTCTTGGAGAAGTCATCAATAAATGAGACATAGTAAACATACCCACTCAGAGAACTGGATGACATAGGACCACATACATCTGAGTGGATGATTTTCAGGATGCCTTTTGCCTTGCTTTCACTGCTTGGGAAAGCCTTCTTAATGTTCTTACCTTTTGCACATCCTTTGCAAACACATTCATGTTTGGTCTTGATTTCAGGAAGACCCTCTACAGCCTTGCTTGCAATTGGAAGTGCCCTATAGTGCATATGAGCAAGTCTTCTATGCCAAAGTTCACTTGGCTCCATGGATTCATGTACCATGGCATTTTCAGGTTGTCCCTTCAATTTATACAAACCTCCCTCTTGCTCTCCAGTCACTACTGCATGATCTATGTTCTTTCCCTTTGGCCACATTAGGACTTGGCCATCCACAAATGAAACCCTCATACCTTTTGCATCCAATTCAGAGATGGAGAGTAAGTTCTTCTTGAGCCCAAGTACATAAAGGACTTCTTTCATCTTCAAAGATTTTCCAGAATCTAGGTTGTAGGAGGATTCACCACTTCCTTTGATTGGGTATTGATAATCATCCCCAAGTTTCACCTTATGGGGTGATTCATGTTCAGATAGATTCACAAAAGATTCCTTAAATCCAGTCATGTGTTTGGAAGCCCCACTATCAATCAACCAATCATTACAACCATGGGAGATAGTACCTGTGAGAGCAGAAATTAGAACATATTCTTCTTCACTTGATGAGTCATCATCACTATCACTTTCTGCCCTAGCCTTCTTCTTTGGGGGTTCATCATCTTTGGCAGTATGAGCATGATATCTTATTTTGTTATTCTTCTTCTTCTTATTGAAGTTGTTGTTGTTTTCTTTCTTCTTCTTGGGACAATCTGAAGCAAAGTGTCCCTTCTCATTGCAATTGAAGCATCTGAGATCTTTCTTATCTTTATGATAATGGTGGTGTGAGAATCTTCTGTTATGAGATGATTCCTTCTTGGACTTTCCTTTCCTGGCATGTGCTGTGAGAGCTTGATCTTCATTTCCCATCTTTTCTTCTCGGGCCACAAGCCTAGCTTCTTCTTGAGAGCATTCTTCCCGCAATCTGTTGAAGGAGATCAACTTCTTCCTTGCACAAATTCCTTGAATAAAGGAATCCCATGACCTCGGTAGGCCATTTAGAGTGGTCATCACCACTTCACCATTCTCCACCATTTCATCCACTACTTCTAATTGTTCCTTGATCTGGGAGACCGTTGAAAAATAAGATTGAATGGTTTCTCCATTCTGAAACTTTACTCCTTTCAATTGGTTTCGCAGGGTCATCTTCCGATTTATGTTCTTCCCTTCAAATAGCTTGGTCAAAGAGTCAAACATCTCCTTGGGTGTCTTTAGAGAAGACACATGGGGTATGAGATGGTCTTTAATAGAATCAGCAATGATTCTCTTTGCCTTGACCAAGTTTTTCTTATGCAATACCTTAGCCTCTTCATCCTCTAGAATAGGGATGTCTTCTTTTACATATGAATCCAACTCATTCTCTTCCAGGATTAACCCAACCTATACTTCCAAGCTCGGAAGTTATCAGCTCCTTCAAGCTTATCCTCAAGCTTGGTGTGGTGAGACATCTTAAAGAGTACTTCAAATGGAAATAGAAAAGATTTAGGTCTTACCACTTGAAATGCTGAAAACCGGATCTGGTCCCAGATTAGGGTTTGTCGAAAAAACCCTAAAAATTCAAAATGTGAATTTCAATTTTCTGAAAGGATAGAAAGATGCGCCTTGATGAGCTGATCAGCCTAGTTTATTCAGAATTTGAGATCAGCAAAGCTTTACCCTTCATATTTTCCTTTTTGTCCTCCCGGGTTCACTAGGGAGAGCCCTGAATTAGGGTTTGAGTTTCCCGGAGATCTACCCAGCTAAAAACATCGATCCAAAGCTCTAAACTTCTATTTTTGCAAGGAGCTTCCAGCTATGTCTTTAGATTTCAGAAATTCCTATTTTTGTGGAAACCCTAATTTTTAGGGCCAAAACTGAAAATGCTCAGAATTGAATTATGATTGGACAGATAGATTCTCCTTGATGAGTAGAGTCAATATACTATACTGCTTTTCCAAAATCTGTGGAGAGAAACCCAATAAACAAGAAACTCAAGTTTTCGTCACTGCAAAATGTCTTCTTCTCATGTTAGCTCTGATACCATGTTAAATTGTGAGCATTAATTCACAATACTCTAGGATCTTCTATGAGAGAATAACATATACAGTATATCAATGCATAACAATCACAATAAGCATCACAAGCATCACAAGAATCAAAAGCATGAGAGACAAGAGACACAGAGTTTCCGTGGGGAAAAACCTAAGGTGAAAAACCCCACAACTTCCTCAAAGATAGAGAGAGCAATGGCTCAACCAAAGTACAACCAAAATACACTTGAGATAGTCTCCTAGAAGCAGATGATCCTCCTCCTCACTAGTGCACCACTTTCTGAGTGAGAGAGAGATGGATTTTCGAATAATCTAAATAGATATCTCTTGATCTCTATTTATACTAACCTGTTTGCCCAGTGACCTTATGGGGCCGACTTGTCTAGCTAGGTACATCCACAATATAATATATATTTCAGGGCCGACCTCACACATGGTGGTCTAATAACCCATCGGCAAGTACACACACTTGCGACACTTGTCAATCCACATGACGACACTTCCTTATAGAGGAATAACACATCTCTAATAAGGGTACAATAAATATATATGAAATACATAGATGAAATACATTCCGAAGTTACATATACATCAACAAACATCACAACCATTTTCACACAAGATGTCTATCCTTTCCTATAGTCACCGATCCTCACTTACCATACGGTCACTGAGAGCAACTTGGAAGACATCGAGCCCACCATTCCGATTGACATCTCGATTACCCCTGGTGTCGTCAAACATATTCGTTTAGTCTAGAACTAATCTCCTGAAGAGATCGCCACGTACACGACCTTATTCAAACAATTATGCGACGTGTTCGCTTGGACCTACGAGGAGATAGCTGGGATAGATCCTGCCATTGTTTCGCATGAGATCAAAACCTATCGCGATGCTAAACAAGTCCGCCAAAAGTTACAACCAGTGCACCCTCGAAAAACTGCGGCAATTAAAGCTGAGATTGAAAATCTCTTGAAGGTCGGCTTTATCAACCCTGTTCCTTAACAGAATGGGTCTCCAATGTCATCCCTGTGGCCAAGAAGTAGGGCACCATCCGAGTCTGTGTCGGTTATAGGGATCTGAATAAGGCTTGTCCTAAGGACAATTACCCTACTCCCTTCATCAATCAGATCATTGACAATTGCGTTGGAAGCGTCATCTTCTCATTTATGGATGACTTTTCCGATTATAATCAAATAGATATCCACCCGACTGACCAACACAATATTGCTTTCATCTACCCCTAGGGTATGTTTTCCTATAGTAAACTCCCCTTTGGTCTTAAAAATGTTGGTGCTACATTCCAGCGGACCATGTTGTATGCTTTTCATGATGTGAAGGAATTTGTGGAGCCCTATCTTGACGATCTTCCTGCTCATTCACAGCATCGTGAGTTCCACATCGATCATCTGACGGTTGTATTCCTCAAATGCAGGCGGTATAACATCCTTCTGAATCCTCACAAATGTATTTTCTGCGTCGAATCAGGATGCCTCCTAGGTTTTGTCATTTCAAAAGACGAGATCCACATTGATCCCTTGAAGGTGGAATCCATTGTCGCTCTCCCACCTCCTACTGACATTACAGAACTAAAAAGTTTGCAAGGGAAGTCAACTTACCTACGACGTTTTGTATGTAATTTCGCTCAAAAGTCACAGGGCTACGTGCAATTACTAAAGAAGGATGTCCCTTTCATCTGGGACGACCAGGCTCAACAATCCTTCAATAGTTTTAAACATGCCATTACCCACGCCCCTGTGCTCCAACCACCCAATTACTATAAATATTACATCCTTTATCTTGTCTCTTCTACCACCACGATCGCCATGGTCTTGGTCCAGGAATACAACAATGCCTAGGAACATGTGATCTATTACCTCAGTAAGTGTCTTATTGACTCTGAAACTCATTACTCACATGTCGAGAAACTCGCTCTCGCGGCAGTCATTGCCGTCCAAAAGTTCCGTCACTCTATCTTACTCCGCACCACTACTGTTATTTCCGACTTGAACCCAATGTACCATGTTTTGACACGTCAAGTGCTCGGGGGCAAGTATTCACGCTGGATCGTGATACTTCAGGAATTCGATCTCCTCTTCGAGAAGGCCAAATCAAAGAAATCCTTGGTATTTGCAGAGCTCATTTGTGATCTTCCCTATGTTGATTTAGGATTTGAGCCCAACAATTCTGTTCCAGACGAGTCGTTGTTCCTCATCATCACGTCAGACCCATGGTATGGATATATCACCTTATATCTTCAAACCCAACAGTTCAACCCCCAACTATCTCGTGACGACCGTCGTCGTATACACCACCACGCCAAGTATTACTTGATCATCAGCGATACCTTGTATTGTCATGGTGTTGATTCCATTCTTCGACGTTGTCTGACACACGAGGAGGCTGAACACATACTGAATGACTATCACTCTAGGGCTTGTGGTGGTCACCTCTCTGGGATGGATACGGCCCAGAAGATACTACGCGCGGGATATTACTAGCCTTCGATCTTCAAATATTGCATTGAGGTCGTTAAGAAGTGTCCCCCATGCCAGCACTTTCAATAAAAAAAATGCTCCCATCCAACCCCTTTACACTCGATTATTGTCGTCGGCCCCTTTGCTAAATGGGGCATATATTTCCTGCACTATAATCCTACCTCAGCTGGGGGGCATGGTTACGTCATTGTAGCCGTTGATTATTTTACTAAATGGGCCGAGGCTATGCCTACATACAACGAAGACGGAAAAACCGTTGCACTCTTCATGTTTAACCATGTCATTGCGCATTTCAGAGTTCCACAAGCCATAGTCACCGATCATGGATCTCACTTTCAAAACCACATGGTAGATGAATTGAGCGCCAGACTGGTTTTTCGCCATGAAAACTCAACCCCTTATTACCCATAATCCAACGGACAAGTAGAGGCCATCAATAAGGTCTTGAAAACCATGATTCAACACATGGTGGGTACACACAAATCAAACTGGCATAACATGCTCTTTTCTGCATTATGGGCATACCGGACCTACGTCAAGACTGCCACCAGATTCACACCATTCCAATCAGTATATGGATTGGAGGTAGTCCTACCAATAGAGTTCGAAATTTCATCATTGAAACTCATAGTTGAACTTCTCTCGAACACCACCGCCGAGGAAGAACGCTTCCTTTACCTAGAAAAACTCGACGAAACCTGCCGTGATGCTGCTCTTGCCAACGAGTGTTGGCTTGGTTTTGCAACCAAGCTTAGTGCTATGGGAACCTGCTAACTAGTAGCAGCAGTTTCAATAGAATTAAACAAGAAACTAATCTAAACAAAACTAATCATGGATCTATGCAAGAATATAAGCAAATAATGGAAATATTTTAGAAACAAGAACAAGAAAATATGAAAGTATAAATTTGTATTTAAAAATGGGGCAAGCTAATGCTTGCAATAGTAATACCTCCAATGGTGAAGGTTGATGTAGAGCAACTCCCAAGATAAGTAGCTCCAAGCTCCAAGAGGTCTCCTTCTCCAAGGTTGCTTACAATGGCCAAAATACTCAAGGGAGATTTCGGCAGCATGAGGATGGGATAATGGATGGATGTGAAATGAGGAGCCCCTACCACCTTTTTATAGGTTTTGGTGGTGGGGAATACCATTTGTGATTTTGTGGAAACCAATGGTATTGACCAACATGGTTTAGGTACTTTTCCCTCCTTTTTCCTTTTTTGAATAAAATTAATATTTTTATTCCCTTTTTAATATTTTTGGGAATTTGGACCCTTTTTTAGGGTTTTTTATGTTTTTTAGGAAAAATAATCTTTTTGAGTGGGAAAAAGGGGTGTACTAAGGTCTTTTGGTGACCTTTTGTTGGTTTCAGAGGCTCAGATGCTGGAAAAGTGGACAAATGGGTTATATGAATAGGGAAATGAGCTAGTGAGCACTTTTTGGGTGTCAACAACGAGGAACATAAGAAATGCATCAAATATCAGTATGATAAGTTGATTAAACCTCGTATCTTCAATGAGGGTGATTTGGTCCTCACATATAACCAAAAGCACGATAAGCTAGAGGCAGGCAAGTTTGAGTCCATGTGGCGTGGGCCATACATTGTAAAACATGTCTTGGAGAAGGGAGCATACGAGCTAGAAGATTATGATGGAATATATCAAGGGGATCCTTGCAATGGGCTCTACCTAAAGAGATACTATGCTCGAGTCTTTCATGCATTAGTACCTTGTATATACTGTACATGATGTGTGTTTTGTGTGGTGTGATGCTTTTCTTTAAATGTGTTAGGATCTTGTTTTTTTACGCTTACGTCATGTCCTGCCTACGTATACATATGACAACCTGCTTTGGATTCGTGGACGGCACCAGTCGGCATACCCGCAGCCTCGCCTCGGCATCTTGGGTACTTTATTCCCCTATCGACGAGCTCATAAGTTCGGGAGGGAGTTGTCTAGGCTATGCAACCAACAACGCCGTTGAGTATCACACGGTGATTGGAGTCTTAACCGACGCTCTTTCCCTGGGTATGGACCACATTGTAGTTCACCTTGACTCACAATTAGTGGTCTCCCATCTCAACCGATTCTACGCCATCCGTGATCCCACGCTACTCTATCTTTTCAGATGAGTACGTCTCTTAGAGAGGTCCTTCGAATCTATTCAGTACCTACACGTCACAAGAGACATAAACACGGTTGCGGACTCCATGGCCAATTTCATTTTGGATTGGTACATTGCACACAGATAAAATAATCATGAATCATAAAAATGGCATGACATGTATATAATGCATAAAAAATAAACACATAGATAAGATCCCACATTCATCCATAAGAACACAATATGTATACATCCGTCAAAAGAGTTTGTATATATCAAGTTGTCATAATACAAAATATAGTGCTGATACAAAATCTGAAGCTCATGGCTTTCAGTATGTATACATATACATGAGTCTATCCTCTGTGACGCTCATGGTACCAGATCACCACCCTCGCTACTTTTCTAAGTAGTGAACCAAAATGCTCAGACACACCGACTGTATGTCATTGATAGTTGTGGGGGAGGGAATGGACTGTTGGTTCCTCGATATCTAATGTCAGCCTCCAGAGGTTCTCCTCCACCTCATCCATCTCCTCGATGGAATCCCGTGGCGCAGGGCCCATCTCTGGCACCTCTCTTCTCCATGCAATAGGAGATACTCCGACTGGTCGCACCGAACCCACATCTACATAAAAAATATAACGATTATCAGTACTAATCCAAAAAATATATAATATATATATAATAAAAAACACAGTCAACATGTTGTTCTTACCGATATCGCCCCACTGCACTCCCTCAGGAAGCACTAGGTCGGGATCGCCTCTGAAGTCAGTCCCATCATAGGGTAAATCCTCGACCATGAGGAGTTGGCCCCTCAACCAACTGAAGAAACTTGCACTGAATCCAATAATGGGACCCCCGCCACCATGGTGGACCATCACCTCTTCCCATTGAATCATATGAGGGTCCTGTGCATCTCGATCGTCGACCTCAACCTGTGGACGCAGGTGTTGTAACCGCTCCAGAAAGAATGAGACAACCACAGAACTATAACCAAATTGCTTCAGTGCCTCGTGCCGGCATTTGGTCAATTGATCTCGTAAACTGGTGAGAATTCCCTCACACCAGTTGAACATAGTCGGGGCCATATAATCCTCGGCATACATCATCTGGGATTTACTCGCCAAATGAGGGGATCTGCTGCCGGCCACTCTCACAATGGTGAATATGACGGTCCGAAGTGGACGATCTCTCACCTCCTTGATGGGAATTTTCCCACCTGTCATCTGTGTGCCAGCATGGCACCACTGATCTATAAGGTCCTCCACAATGCAACCACCTACGCGTGATCCGGATAGTGCCACGGGATTTCCCCGTCGGGATAACCCCATCAAGAAATAGATGTCCTCGACATCTATCGTCATAGTGTGAACGCTGATCTGAAAGTGTTGTTGCATCGGATCCCAGCATTGGATCAGGTACTCCAATAGTGTAGCTTGGGCCCTCATACCCAGAACCTGGAAGTATTTCAGTAGTCCGCAGTTCCTCAATGCAGCCATGCATTGAGGGTCATTCGCCGCTTGGGCATCATCAAGCTCATGTTCCCTTTCACGCCACTCGATTATCACTCCAACCCTGTCCAATAGCCCATAAAAACTCTATTAGAATCTTCCCAACTCATCCAAAATAATTTTCTTTGATTGGATTTTGAGCATACCATATAGATTTTCGTCGGCACAGCCCGTCCTTGCGGACAGGGCGCCGCCGGTGCAAGACACTAGTGCGGGATTTGTGCTGACGCAGGCTCGGCGTAGTTCCCGATAGGGGAGACTGTGTTGCGAGCACAATATCCCCCACTGAGCATGCTCAAAATCCAAGAAAATGCAAGAAATTCAAAAATGTAATCCACTGGAAAGAAAGAAGGCTAAGTTTAGGGTTACCTGTCGCTGATGACACGAAAAATGGTCGATCGCAGCTCCTAGAATCAACACTAGAAAAACAACTCCAAATGGTATTTCTCACCTCTCCAACTTGGTAAAAACAAATAGTAATTTATTTTTACTATTTACCCCTTTTTATATCAAAAAATAGCATATTCCTTTTTTAATTTTATTCTATTGTGGGTTATTTTGCTATAGTTGGGATCATTTTTACTCGGTTAATCATTTTGACCTAGTTTCGAAGCTTGCAGGTGCTATGAATATTATATGTATGTTAGTTAAAGTTATTAGTTATTAAAGTGAAAGGGTGTAACCCTTCACTATACACGCTCAAGCCTATAAAAGCAAGCCTCATTGTAATTATTAATCATCTATATATCCATTATCAATTATATATTATCTATTTTATCAAATGGAGTTATTTTCCATTGGAGGATTATTCGCTTGAATAATCTCTGAGTATATCCGGACTTGGATATAGCATTGGTATCAGAGCCAGCCCTTCCTCGGGCTTCTACTGATCTCCGACTTTAGCCATGCTATCAAGGTTTCCTTGAACCCGGATCTTTGATCTGACACGGGCTTTTAGCCATCCATACTCAGATTTATTTTGAAATAAAAACCCCATTCATATCTCCCAAACTCTCCCCGCCTCCACGCGACCAATAGCTCCCATCCCACACATCTTTTTGCACTCACCTCACTCACGCACCGTTCAATCCTCCACTCATACATTGTCCAACAAACATCACCCCCGCTTCAGCTCTTCCCCCAATCCCTCTTCGTCCATCTCACCATATCCTTTCCACGCCTCCTTCGCGTCCTTCTTTTCCCATCCGCGTCTATCCTCCCGCGCTTTATCCACCACCGAACTGCACTCCTCCATCCACGCTCCAGCTCGGCTCCTCCCTACTGCGTCCACGCCCTCCCCTCATCCTCCCCTCCCCCGCCAGCCATCTCGCGCTCTTCCCTTCTGCTGTGCCCTTCCCCCCCGCTCTCCTACTGCGCCATGCTCTGCACTCTCCCCCGTGCCCCACGCTCTGCACTCTCCCCCGTGCAGCGGTTCCACCATTCCCTTTACTCCGTTTCCTGCCATCTCTCTACCATCCCTCTTTTTCACCGCGCATTCTGATCTCCTCCACCTTCACCCCCACGCCCCATCTGCAACCAACCCCCATAATTCTACCACCCCCCAACACCTGCGCTCACTTGTTCTCCACGCCCGGGCAGCTCCTGCCTCACTGCGCCCCCATCCTCCTTCCCTTCTGTTCCACGCCCTTCCCCTTCCTCCACCCACCCCCGTACTCTCCCACTCCCACCTCCACACCGCTCTTGCACGCCATTTCTGTACTGCTTCCTCCACTCACACCGCCGCTCAGCTCTTCCTCCACCCTGCTTTCGACCTGCCACCTCCGCTTCAAGCTCTTCCACACTCCAATCCTCTTCCGTCTCCATTCTTCCTCCCACTTCAAACCCTAATTTTTTCAAAAATTAAATATATTGGAACATTATAATAATTTTATTATATTAGTTTTAATATTCTAATTTTGAAAAAAACTATATGTATTAATTTATAATAATAACATTTATTATTATAAAATCATTTAATTCCAATTTTTTTAAAAATATTGTTATTATTTATAATAACATATATTATTGTTACAAGAGATATAGTTATTATTTTAATAATAACTTTTGAAAAAAAAAAAAAGAGGAGCACAAATAAAAGTAAATAAAGTCAAAGTAAAGGAAGGCTTAACGACCAAGTTTAAGAAAGACTCATCAAATAAATCAAAGAAGATCATTCCACCGTCGAAGAAGACAGACACCATGGAAGCTGATTTGCGAGAGAAATTAGAAGCCAAGTTAAAGCGTTATCATAAAGACAATGAAGAATTACGAGACATTAATAGACAATCAGAAATAAACATTGAACTACATAAGATACAAGAACGGTTCAATGAATAAATAATGTCCAACCAGAAAAATCACTAGAAAAATTATGTGCGCAAATCAAGGAATTAAAAGATGAAAGTGATTTCAATCAGAGATTGAAAAATCAAGATATAAAGAAGGAAATAAATAACTACGAAGCAGAAATAATACGCTTGAACAAAATCGTTAGCGACAAAGATGAAGAACTAATGCAGTTACGACATAAATTAGAAAGTCAAGAATTAGAGGTCGGCCAGTGTCGACAACAGATAAAAGTTCTTCAACAACAAAATGACGACTCTAAAAAGACACATAAGTCAGAGATCGCGAAGAGTAATAAAGCATTATCTAACAATGCTGAAGAAATTTTTAGACTAAGAAATCATAACAAGATACTAGTCACAAAAATTAAGAAGTTAAAAAATAGCCGAAAGATAGAACAATCTATGGACGACATTGAAGGGAAACTTCTAGACAAACAGGAAGAAAATAGTTGTATCAATGAAGATCTTAAGGAACAACTTAAGACATCTGAAGATGACAGAAAATCGCAAGTCGAATTGATTAAGAAGTTTCAAAATGATAATAGGCAGTTAGAAAACAAGTTGGAAAAGATACAGAACAACTTAAATCCTCGAGACGAAAATACAACTTCCAACTCAGATCAATGATCTGAAGGCGACATTCGTAAACGAAAATGACATCGTGAAAGTTCCTTATCGACACCCCAACCATAAAAACCAATATTTGAAAAAGTGGGAAATGTCGAAAAATAATGGTACTAATGTGATCAAATCTCCTGACGACATATCAGTAGGAAATCCCATCAATCCACAACAAATCAATTTGGGATGGATTGATCCGTCGATGTATCGGAAGTTATGCTCTACACTTAGCAGTTCGTATCGACATGTTTCATCAACCATGGCATCGCAAAGAACAATGCAACAAAATTATAAGGCTTTGAGGACAAAGCCTTTCTAAGAGAGTGGCAATGCTATGAATATTATATGTATGTTAGTTAAAGTTATTAGTTATTAAAGTGAAAGGGTGTAACCCTTCACTATACATGCTCAAGCCTATAAAAGCGAGCCTCATTGTAATTATTAATCATCTATATATCCATTATCAATTATATATTATCTATTTTATCAAATGGAGTTATATTATCTGATGACACGAAAAATGGTCGATCGCAGCTCCTAGAATCAACACTAGAAAAACAACTCCAAATGGTATTTCTCACCTCTCCAACTTGGTAAAAACAAATAGTAATTTATTTTTACTATTTACCCCTTTTTATATCAAAAAATAGCATATTCCTTTTTTAATTTTATTCTATTGTGGGTTATTTTGCTATAGTTGGGATCATTTTTACTCGGTTAATCATTTTGACCTAGTTTCGAAGCTTGCAGGTGAAGTTAATTACCTTATTAATACTATTTTTCGCGATTGTGGTCATCTCTCGCATGTTATCAAGTATGGACAACTCATTGAGCGTTTTTATGTCGTTATTTCGCTCGTTAAATTCAATTATTAATGACACTGAGCTAACTCTTTGTTCTTTCTCGTGGTCGTAAAACGATGAGAATAAGTCACCGAGTTATAGTTTATCACTTTTTCGGGCTCGTTAAAATTCCACGAAAAAGGAACCCCTCGGAGTCTTTCTTTAAGCTCTTTTCAGGCTCTCAAAATACGAAAAGATTGCCAAGCGAACTTGATGCGTTCACGCTTGTAAAAGTATTTGAACAGTCGTCTTTCTGGTGATAGTTTACCCCTTTTTCGGACCAGGAGGAACTATTTACGAAAAAGGAATACTCCAGCCAATCATGACTGGAAGAGTCCTCTCTCGCGTTGTTTTACCCTTTTCCGGGCGAAGAGGATAACTTTACGAAAAAGGACTTTTGGAGTCTTCTTTAGTTCTTTTCAGACTCTCTAAACCTGAAATGACGTTGATTTTACCTTCTATGGACTCGTTAAAATTCAACATTGAAGGGCTCGTCATGGGACAAACCCCTCTTATCCTAGGTTCGTAAAACATTTGGGATTGGACTCATCCATGGGATGAGCTATACCGAGCATCTGTTTACCCTCCTCAAGCTCATTAAAAAACAAATGAGGCACTTATCAGTCATGATGGGGAAAAGGAAATATTTTATGTTACACTATAATTTATGGAAATACATAGTCGATTTTGAACATGGCACTCATTTGCATTTGCATTCGGTACTTGGTTAATCCGTTTGTCTTTGAGTCTTACTAATTTCACGCGTCTTGTCACTCCTTTGGGTCATCCAAAGAATGTTTCCATCATTAGTTGCATTGGGGGTTGGTATCATTCTTGTCCCATCAATACTGCCAAGTCATGCCATGCCCATGTTCAAGAGATGTTCATTACTCATCATCTGCAGCTAGTACACCTTCCATCATGTTGGTCTACCCTTATTCAGTCTTGCATGTTACTCTACCGTCTGATCTACTCCAAACATCTGTTATCGAGTTTTGTGTCGATGATGGGGGATTCATCATGGCCCTCCTTCGACGGATTCACCCTTGTCGACTTCAACACATCATCCAAGGATTGAATCTAGAAACCAATCAAGTATCTTGGTCCTGCATGCCTTAATGGCAAGTTACCTCGCTTTCAACATGAGTTTACATCACTGACTCTTGATTGAAAGATTTCATTGAGCGTTCAACCTCAACTCATTAATTCACGCTCGGTGATATGTACTATGGTACCTTAGGGATCATTGACGTCAATGGTGATTTCCCTCACACTTGTTAACGGTGTACATCAATGATCGATAATCAAGTGGTTTCTACCATGTTCGAATCCAAGACATTGTAATCACATGGATAGATTCGTATCATTGCAGGTTCGGCTTGAAGACCCTGGGGAAAATCATATCTTACCCAGGTTGCGATAGAGATTGTTTGAGTCATATTGCACGGATCCACTTTGTATTGGTCGTGGCTATGTTATTATCTCATCATGGATCTACGATTGTGTTTAGTAGCCATGATTGTGTTCAGTCAGTCCCTACTACCATGGATCTGCATTGTATTGGTCAGCATCCATGTTATGCATCATATGAGACTTGTATCTCAAATTTAGTTATACTGCAGCAACATCTTCCATCCGACAAGTCCTTTCCATCCATATTTCAAAGCATTTCACCTGCCTTGTTTTTCCAGCTTCATGCTTTGGGGGCATTCTGTTACACCTAAATCTCGTCATCATGAGACCCATGTCAACTCAGTGCCTTGATCCCTGAATTCTTCTTGATCAAGTAATCAATTAGAGCAAGTTGTTTACCTTTGTCCACAATTTCTAGTTGGGCCGACGCAGATTGCCTTCTAGCAAGGAGCGCCCAACTAGGTCAGGCGTAGACTGTCTTCTAACAAACTGCGTTGGTGGCCTAGGTTTCCTTTGTGCAGCCTGCTCTTTCCCTCTCAGGCACAGGTTTCCCTCATGCAGTTTGCACCGGAGTTGGTTAAATTGGATAAAGGTGGCTTTCGAGCGAATTCTAGAAAGTGGATGAGGTGGATCTCTATCCTAACTTGTAGGTGAGTTGTCCTACGGTTCCCTAACCTCAAGGAAGGATTCCTTAGTCCTCTCCCCATGATCCTCAACCTACTCTATCGACTTGGTCTTATAAATACAAATCTCCTCTCCATTCCAAAGGGAGGAAGTCTATAGGACTTACATGCTGGTGGAATTAACCTAGGTGGTCCCTATCCATCTCTTGGGAGGCATACATTTCCTTTGGAGGCATTGGCTTGGCTTGTTGGAGGAATATTGCAACGTTAAGGATTGGGTTGTAATCATCATTCTTCTATGTATTTCCCATTCATTTACAGTAATATAATCTCTTCCCATAAATGTATTTGTATCAATGTTATTTAGAGCTCACTTCCTTAACTATTTGCTTGGATCAATTAGTGTTTAGATATGCTTTTACTACTCGTTTGTCTCTATGTTCTTTGACAGGTTTTACAGCTACGGATCTGACGACTACGAAGCTTGGAGCAACAAAGGGGAGAAAGGTCTATGAATATTAAGGTAAGACATCTAATTACCTTGATCTCTAATTGATCTAGGAAATTAGTTTTATATTGTGTTTCCATTTGTTCTAGATCTAGTTGGACTAGGGAGATCATGCTCACATCCGCTCGAGTAGATTGTCCGAAAACAATCCACCAACTTCTATGTCCCATTCTTAATTAGAACATCATATTCCTTCTGCGTAGCTTCTTTCCAAACATCATAAGGATCAACTTATTCAAATGAATTTGGTTCATGGTTAAAGATAAATTCAACACACAATCATATGAAACATTCATATCATCTACACCACTTGAATTTGAATCATCTACATCACCTCCATCTTCTTGTCTTGTTGAACTTTTGGTTCTTGTCTTTCCAACCTCATTAACATCAACACTTTCAAGGGTATTCCTCATGACCCACTTTGGAATTTCATATGAGGGTCCAAGTTGCTCAATTGATGGTGCTTCATTCTCTTCAAGATTCAATCTTCCAAACCTCTTAATCACAACATCCAATTGATCCTCTAGTCTTGGTGAAGTTGAGGGAAATTCTTCATGAGGAGGATATGGTGTTTCAAAAGGAAATTCCAAAGATTGATCTAATATAGGGATCCCACCTTCAAGATGTAGAACCTCATTGTCAAATTCATGATATGCCTTTATATGGGTAACTTTATCCAGACGATCAAGTTGTCTTTTAAATTTAATTCATTTCAAGAAAAATCACATCTCTAGAAAAAATAAACTTTTTATTTACCTCATCATAAAGACAATATGCCTTAGCGGTATTTGAGTACCCCAAGAAGATTAACTTTTGACTCCTTGCACAAGTTTGTTTCTCTATTCCTTAGGAATTAAGGTATAATAGATGGATCTAAAAACCTTGAGATGCCTCATCGAAGGAATGTGGCCATGCCACATTTCATATGGAGTCTTGTTTGCAAGAGCATGAGATGGAATTATGTATTTAATAGACTACACATAGAACTACATCACCCAAAACACCAATTTGACATTCTTGAAAAATATCATGGAGCGTACCATATTTAAGAGTGTCCTTTTCATTCTTTCTACTACACCATTCTATTGAGGATTACATGGAATAGTGGTTTGATGCATAATCACATGTTGATGAAGATAGTTCTCAAATTCATTAGAAGTATATTCTTTTCCATTATCACTACGAATAGTGCCAATATAGGAAAGTGCTTCAATTTCAATCCATACACAAAAGTTTTTAAAATTTTAAAATGCCTCAAATTTATACTTCAATAAACAAACCCAATGCATCCTAATATTGTTATCAATATTTATTTCCATTTTCAGAAGCAACAAGCATGGGACCACATAATTCAAATTCAATCAACCCTAATTTTCTACATGCTCTAGAATTGGAATCATAAAAAGTTAGTTTGTGATGTTTTCCAAGGATAGATGGATCACATTACTTCAAATTCTTTGGAATTGTGGGAAAAATAGAAACACCATTATTCTTCAACAAAAGAATACCAGCATAATTGATATGCCCATATCTAGCATTCCACAAAAGACTAGATAACAATGTACCTTCATCATGGTGGGAGAGGTGTGTAAAAATTATGCTCCCTTGCATATGTCCCATTGGCATCTTCAACAATCTCTCAACTTCCCATCATGTCATGATGACCTGGTTATCACAATATCTCCTTAGTTCAACTTGTCCATCCACCATGTGAATAAAATGACCTTGTTGTCGAATGTGCACAAGAAACTGCAAGTTCCTTTGCAACTCTGGGAGATAGAGAACATTATGCAACAGAAAGTCTAGGAATCCAGGCAATTTGAGCATGATGGTGCTAATTACCTTAGGTTTGATGCTCGATTTATCTACAAAATACACTATACCATCTACATTGTCATTCAATTCTTCAAAGAAGCCTTTCCTGAAAGTCATGTGGTAGGTATCACCAGTGTCAAGCAACCAAGTATCGCTCCAAGAATAAAATGAAGTATTGAGCATAACTTCATGTACACTAATGTTGCAATGTGAAACAATGAAATGAGTAGATTCAAGTGTTTTACTTGATTCATGAGCTTTACCTCTTTCTTCTGTCTGCTCTTTCTTCTTTATGATCTTCTCACATGGAATTCTACATGTCTTTACCTCATGCCCCTTCTTGCCAAAACTAACACATTGGAGATTAGATATCTTGCCATGGTTATGTCTACCTCTCCTACCTTTGAAATTCTTTCTTCCACGTCCTATTTTGTTGCCATATCCTCTAGAAGAATCATGTGATTGATTCTTCCCTTTCTGAGCAAGGCACACAATTTTTCCAGTGGATTGAATTGTCTTCTTTCCAAAGGATTTCTCTCATTCTGCAATTTTCTCTACCAGAGTGTCAAATTTGAGATCCTTCAACTAGTCAGTAGCTTGAAGTGATTCAAGATAGTGAGAGTAGTTGGGGTAGAGGGTGTTAAAGTTTGTGAGAGCAAGGTATACTTCACACCAGTAGCATCAATGTCATGCATAATGGATTTATTCTCAGATGCTACAACCATGGGATCATTATCTTTGAACTTTCGGTTGAAGAGCTTCATAAACAATTGAATTAGCTCCAATTCTGATTGTAAGTCATACAAATCCTTCAATTTCTTCAAAGAACCGTATGAATTTTTAGCATATATAATATGCCAACTCACCTCTTTACTTAGTGTAACAACGATCAATGCATATGCCTTCTTATGTTTGTTCTTCTAGATGGAAAGCTCTTTGTTTGTTGTAGGTTCTTCAGGTGCAACGTCACCCTCTCCTTCACAAATGCCATCCCATAGATCATTGAAGATGTGTGTATGCTTGATCCTTGACTATTATGGATAATTGTCCTTGCCACTGAGCATCACTCCAATAATAGAGATTAGCTAATGCATCTTTAAAGACAACAAAATCTAGTTTACAATCTCTGCAACAAGCCCTACAATACAATCTATGCAAGTCTTATAATACAATCTATAGAACATGCCCTATAATACAATCTCTTGAATAGTTTTATAATATAATATTTGCAATAGTCTTTTCAATACAAGCTATACTACAATCTATTGCAATACACTCTCTACAAGGTGGTAACAATGATAGCAATACAATAAAAACAATGCAATGGAGTCTCAAGAAAATACAATATCATTACCATTGTATTGATACCTATGCGATACCAATACTAATAAATGTAGCACTCTCCAACATGCATAGATTTTGCTTACCACCACCAATTGGATGTGAGCATCACCACACACAACCTTAGAGATGTAGTGTGCAGATGTCACTTTTAGTTGTATCCATGCGCAAAGATACCACTCGACACATACTTTTGGTAATGCATAGACACACATAGGTATAGACATACAGAGGTAATGTAAATGTATCCTTGCACAAACTAGTGGTAATGTTAGAACCTCAATATGCCATGGAGATACCCTCATGTAGATGGAGATATCCTCATGAAGATGGAGATATCCTCATGCATTGGTATGGAGATACCAATCAAGGGTAATATGAAGATGAAATGCACATAGATGGACTACACGCACAATACCTCATGTCTAAGAAACAAGATGGAGGTAATACAAGGCGGAATATGATGATACAAGATGGGGGTAAATGCACAATACCTCAAGTATGAGATGCCTAATCTTGTAGGTGTAAGGCAGTAAAGGTAGTCGTCAGAGTTGGCCTTTAGAAAAATACAAATGCAGAACAATATGCGGACGAAAAACTATCATGGAGTTAAAAACATACCAAGGATATGATACCATTGATAGGCCTAGATAACTCCATAATGCTTGAATGAATATTATTCAATGTGAACTTCATAGAATATGCAATCCGTGACCTTTGATTTCATACTCCAAAAGGTACTTTATCCTTCTATGACTCTTCAGATTTACAATTCAACCAAATCCTTGAAACTAATTTTCTAACATTCATGCTAAATAATTTTCTTAATTAAAAAATACAACATAATTTTAATATTAATAATAAATTTAAGATTTGAAAATTTTAAATAAGGATCTATAAATAGATCATGTATTTATATATTATGACATATATTATGGATGTCATAATAAACAAGTGTTGCAAGGAAACTTAGTCCCTACCTAAATAAAATGTTAAATAACTAAATTGTTCTATTTTTGAAATGTTAAATTGTTGTTATGTTTTGGTTTTGACATTGCTCTATTGCTCCTTATGAAGTGAGGATCCAGTGGATCTATTAATTGATCTATTTTTGGAATAATAAATTGTTGTTATGTTTTGGCATTGCCATTGCTCAATTGCTTGTTATGAAGTCACGATCCCGTGGATCTATTATTTATGTTGGCTAGTGCAAGGTGTTGACCAACGATTATGGAGAAGCATCGATGTGTGAATCCATTATGGTAGGAGACTTGTTCATGTATGTCTCTAGGTCTAGCAATCCATTGTTGGTCAACGACCCATGGATGGAAGATATGCAGAGTAATGTTGTCTTGGTTTAAGACTGCAATTTGGATTACTAGATCAGTGTGCTTGAAAAAAAAACTGATGGAATAATTTTGTGACTCGTGAATATTTTTGTTGGTCGTTATTGATGGAGTGTAACTTGAGAATCCACACAAAGATTTATAGTTTAGCATGGATCTGGGTATATATTCTCCCAATCTAGAGTAAATACAATATTGTTGTTGTAGCAAGATAATCATTGATTAATTGCAGGTGACAACTAGCCCATCATCTACAGGCCCATACATTTTATAAAAATTGAAGTATCTTTGTGTACCTACAACCATGAAGGAGCAAATTGTAAGTAAGACATAATTAACTAAAATATATTGGCATTTAGTATTGCAACTTGGAAATTCTTGTGGATTAAAGACTCACCAAGTAACAACTGTGTCTCATGGCTACCACCACTTAGTAAATGGCAATTGTTTTAAGAAACAGTTGTCATTCCAAGATTCCAGGATCTGCATACACATTATCATTAAGCTATTTGAAACTTTGGTTTGCAGTCGTCTACCAAAATCAAATTAGTAAGCATTCCTCATCTTTGAAGTAAATTGGCATCGACATAGTTGCACTTTTATAAAATATAAGCGAGCATGCTAGGTTTTTTTTATTTAGAAATCTGAAAAATACATCTTTACCATCGATGTATGCAAGAAGTTTTACCACCTTAACTATGGATAATGCTCTTTGTTGGTGCATCAACACTGAGTGAGTGGTGCTCTTGCTGAAGCATCATTATCGAGTCTTTCAAGGGAGTCTGTGGCTTCAGGGCCATCAACAATAGCCTCCATATGGTCAACAACCAACTTTGCATGAATTCCACCAAAACTTCTTTTCTACGTAACTTTGAAATGACCGTTTCCATGTGACCAACTCATGAATACCACCCTTATGTGTAACTTCAAAACAACCATATTGCATGTGTCCAGACTGTGGATACCAACCTGCAAATTCTCCAAGTATGTACACATCTGTCTGGTCATGTCTGATCCCATATATCATGATAACCATTTGTTATAAGGTCAGATGGGAAGACATGACAAGTGTAATGGTTCACACTCACGGCTTCGAGAATTCCAATGTTGTTATGTAATGTGGAATGCTTCGTCCTAGGCAATTTGCTTCTTTGGAGAATTTGATTAATTGTTACACGTGTAGACCTCTTTCACTCCAATGAAAAAGGTAGAAGGAAGTTCCAAAATAAACAAGTAGCGATTAATATTTTGTTGGGATAATAAAAATTTGTAAGATGCAAATCATGAATAACAAGCAAAATAAGGCACCATAGACATGATAACAACAATCAAACAGAGATACAACAAAGCCTTAAAGACTTCAAACTACGGTATTTATAAAGACGTGAAAGAATTTCATTGAAGTTGGAAATCTTCATATCTTAAACGACTATAGATTTCAACGAGGATGTTGTAGTCTACAATAAACTACCTAGGTGAGTAGCCAAGGCACTTAGGGCTAAATTCAAACCCCCTATGCGAAATAATTCCAACTCCTAAAAAAAAGGTCGCAGAAGACTCAAAAGCCAACACCAATAAAATTTTGAGTCTCCCCAAAGGATGTGGGAGCAGTATAAGGGCTAACTAAAACGCCCCCAACTCGCTGGAATCCGGTAGAGCAATTTTTGCCCAAATCGCAATTTGGAGTGCTCAGATCGCAATTTCGACGATCTGGGTAGTTTTAAAATTGGGCATTTAATCTAGAATAGATAATCCAAATTGCTGAAATTACAAAATTATGGAAATAGCAATTTCCAGTAAGAATTTCTACCAGTTTTTGCCCAAAATTTGTTGGAAAAGCGGGGCATTTTGGTTATCTTTTATCCTACGCGAAGGATGTGTGTCCACATCATTTTTTATTTCGAGTCTACCAAAGGACGCTTGTTCACATCGTTTATCATGCGTAACAACATATATGACGCATAGCTTGAGTGTAAACCATCGATAATAGGGTAATAAACCTTTGAATCACCATATAATTCAATGCTATGACACGTTGCTTTAGTATAGCTTTTCAGTAGTGGAAGGCAAATTATTCTATGAATTTTGGGTCTCCGATATTCTTCGGGAATCTGGAGGCTATCATCTGTATGGCCCATAATTGCTAATTTGGTTCCCTTTTGTATCTTTTTTTGTTTGGGACTATGGTTTTTGGGAACCATTTGTAGTGACTGTGTTGTATTCAGTCTTTGGTGCCTTTCTTTTAGCTGGGGGCAGTGTTGTTTTTCCTCCTTTTGGTTGTAACTTGGGGTTCACTTTAGCCGTGGGGGCTGCTTTGTTTTTATGTGCAGTTGGTTGGAATTTGGAATCTTTTCATGTGACTGTGGAGGTCGTTTGTATCTTTCCATCATATACTTAATATTAAATTATAGCTTATTACCGTTTGAAAAAAAATAAAAATAGTTTGAGTAACCATGCAATTAGTATGTAGTGTATTATATTCAACAAATGGTGAGAAATGAATGCGAGAGAGTGTAGAGGGTGGAATTGTCGTAGATGAATAACTTGCACATCATTTTAACAGAGACTAAACATGTTATCAGAGTCAATCTTGGAACAGAGAAATATCCCAAGCCAACTGTTCTTCTCTGCCAATTCTCTCCCTATTTTTCACCCCCTGAACCTAAAAAATTTGCATATGCACACAAGTTTTTTGGTGCAAGTAATGTCCCTGAAATGCTCATTTTAAGTCTACAGGATTAAACACTTTACTTGTCTCAGTACAATTAGTATAGTAGGAAAATAACAATTAAAATGAATGTTTGAAGAAGTAATATTTTACCTTACTAATTTACTTGGATCTGGTGATGCTTTTGCATCATCTTTCACTACTTATGCTTCTTTAATTTCTTGTGCATCTGGAACTAGCTCTACTGGCTATAGGTATGGATCCAAAAGATTATACAAGGTTACCTACCCATGCTTCTAGTGCCTTTATGACCGCTTCAACAATTGGGTTAGAAATGACTGAATATGGACCTAGAATTGCTCATACTGGGTATGGAACTGCTCTAGGTGTTGCTTCAATAGATACTACTGCTATCCTTGGATCTCTATATACTACTGCTATCTCTTCATATGTCTTTGCTCTTATCTAGGCCTTTGTTGATGATGCTGGAGGTAGGCCCACTTATTTATTTATTTTGCAAGTAGAATTGTTTTAAAAATGCATGTTAAAATAATTTTCAGGGATACAATTTTTAATTTATCAAAGTTGCATAAATTTGAAAATGATTGTCTCCTTTTTTTTCAAATTTCAACAGTTTTGTCCTTCACAATAAATATGGTAGAGGTCTAAATTAAAATATGGTTGTGAGCATTGTGGCAGTGTCAAAAATTCCCCTACAACAATTTGATATTTAGATACTTAAACGTTTAAGCTTCTTTAAACTGTGAATGTAGACAACAATTTGAATTTGATACTTAAAAGTTTAAGCTTTGTCACATGGACACACAAAAAGAAGTAAGAAGTTCCTTTGGAAGAACATGTTGCTCCAAATAACAAAAGCGACATAAATGTGTTATGTTCCAGATCAATAGCGATCCATTGCAAGTTGCTCAAGTAGCTAGTGGTGTTAGCTTTTTTTTGTAAGTTTCTGTGTTAGGGTTGTATTTCAAACTAATTTTTTGATGACAACAAATTTCATTGAAGGCCAGTTGATGTTCAAATTGTTGGGTATGTATTATATTCTCAGCATGACTATCCCCCTGGAATGGTTTTCGGCCCATTGTAATCAATTCCAGTTTGGGAATTAGGGTTTTAGAAGTTGGTGAATGCCTTATATTGTATTGTAAATGGTTGAATTAATACAATGAAAAATAAACAAAGAGGGAAGTGAAGCTTTAAATTAAGCTAGTTTTTTCCTTTCAGGGTTCTGAGGGTAAATTTTTGTGTACTGTGTGTGAATGCCATTGTTTACTTTATGTTTTGTTGAAGAATTGTATGCATTGTTACACTTAAACAAGTTTAGAACTTTCACAAACCTCACAAATAACATGCATCAAATTCAAGGAGACCTTGCCATTAACTATAACATTTAGAGCAGTCCACTTGTCCTAGCCAATCTTAAGGAACAACTAGAGAGTTTCTTGACTATTGCTCTCCCTTGTCACCATTGTACTACTACACAAACAAGTAAGAGGTGACGCAAAAACCTTGAAATCCTCTCAACAACGCAAACGATAGTCTTTGTCCTGAAATGCACACAATAGGCACATATGTCCTGAAATGCAAGTCAAAGCTTCGTAGGCTTTTTACAGGGAATGGCTAAATAACAAATTACAGTAGCAAACAAGATGCCCTTTGGCACCTGATAGTGGTCTACAACGAATATCGTATGTGTTGAATGAGCCAACTCTGTCTCTTCCTGTGTTTTGAACTCTGAACCAAGACTCCAAACCAATGCTTAAAGCCTAACATAATTTTTGCAGACTTAGTATGCGATTAGGTTTTCAAGAGCTAGTGAGCTCCATGGAGGTGAATGCATAGTTAGATAACATGGCGGTGAGGTGGTCCTAAGATGGTGAGAATCTAAGGCGATGAACATATAGACAATATAGTTAAAGCTTAGAAAGAAATATATCTCTAGCATAGCAACAACAAACCAATTTGTATAGCGTTAGAAGAGGCTCGAACTGTGGTGGTGGTAAGGCGGTGGAAATATTATTAAAATATGTATATGTTTCAAGAGGTATTTATTAATGGGCTCTAATACCAAGATAAGATGCTACTTCTCTCGAGAACTCTATCGTTGATTGGGCAATAAAACCTCAAAGTCTATATCCAATAGCATTCGAAACAAATAAAATTATATGTATTATTTAATAAAAAAATGCTAACTCTTTAAATTAAAGTTCAAAAATTAAAAAATCAAAGGTCAACTGATATTAGTTGAGTGATGAACTGATTACAATAACTCCAGCGCTCAGCACAGACCATGGACTAAAGGAAGGGATTAATAAAACAAAGGAAAGCAAAAAGTTACTTATTTTTTCCAAAGAAAATATAACTTACTATTAATAGTGGAAATAGTAAATAGAACCATACAATCCATCGACAAGTAACAACCGAGCAATGTCATCATAGGGCATGACCCACAATAGTAAATGACTAGACAGTAACAAAATAATGTATGGACAGGAATCCAACACATCTGCCCCCAATAAACAAGTAGCAATAGTAAAATATAACAGACTATCAACCATAACCACAAAAAATAGCAGACCCGATACCAAGTCTATAGTACCAATCAGGACAAACCCCACAAAAGTTACTTATTTAGGTTTCGTATTACATAGTTTGCCTATGTATGAACCACTAGATAGGCGATGATTAATATTTATGTGAACAAGTTTGCATGTGTAACAATGTATGGACCACTAGATATGTGATGATTAATTTTTATGTGAACAAGTGAACAAACATAAAGTATCATGAGGAAACAAAAGTTATGAGATTTGACTTTTATAAATTTTAAAATAATAATAAAATTATTTAATATAATAATAATGAAGTTTAGGTGAAAAACTGTTTTTCAATTAAAAATCAAATAAATCTCACATATGTGTTGTCAACCTTTTCGACAATCACTCTATAAATATCTCTTTTAAATGCTTTAAAATAAAAAATGATAAATTTTAGATAGTGAAAGGCTTTTAATATCTAATAAAAATGAGAGAAAATTCTAAACTTTTACACAATAAATTGCTGCTACCATAGTTTTTGGTTAGATGCATAGAAAATCGAAAGTTTAATAAGATGGCATCTCGACATATGAGATCACTAGATACATAGAAAATTGAAATTTAAGAAAATTATACTTCTATTTACTAAGATGATTAAGTATATATCAATTTTTTTTTTAAAATTATTTATTTATATATAATTATTTTTAAATAAAAATATTATTATAAAATAACATATTTTTATTTAAATATTAAATAAAAATATTACGAAAAAAATGTATTTTAATATTTTATTAACTTTTTTTTTTAACAGTGAAAAAGATAGTATTTATAAAGCTGTGCACAGCTATACATTACAAGCTTTCAAACCAAGTTTTTAACAGAGCTGAGATGATTGGCCTAGCTAACACTACCAAAACTAAAAGCATTACAGTGCAGTCTCTAAGTCTAGTCTTCCTGAAAATGTCCAGCTTAGAGCTGGTATACACCTTGACAAACTGTTTGCAGAGAAGCTTACAAAAATACATAAACCAAAACAAAAGTTGTGTGAAACCTGGGCTAAACTAGCCATTCTTCCTGGGTTTGACAGACGAATCGTCCGCCCTCAGCTGGTGAATTTCTTGATTCACTGTTGTATTCTCATGAATCCAGCTACCCTGTGTCGCTTTGAAGTAAACAACCAAATCTTCCTGAATTCTGTCAACTTTTCCCATTAATTCTATGATATTTCGTTCCAGATCATCAATCCTGGAATCCTGGCAAGACAACTGATTGCAGACGTGCTTAATGACCGACGCCATATCCGAGTTTTGATTTACACTGGTGCAGACTGTCTCGTATGTTCTTCGGACAGCAAATTTGATGTCTGTCATCGTTCTGCTTAAAGCAGCAATGGCCGCCCTAACAGACGGCATTGTAACCAAAGTATCCACCTGCAAAAGACGAGGGGCAGAAGGGGCAAGCTCCCTGTCCCAATTTTCCACCTGCGAGAGACGAGGAGCGGAAGGGGCAAACTCCTCGAGGGACATACGGCTCAGAGAGTCGGGGAGATGGGAAGGAACCATCGCGAAAGAGGAAGTAAGGAGGGCGGATGGGGGAGTTATGGTAGCCCCGTGGGAGCTGACACCGGAGGGAGGATCCAGGCGACAGGTGGGGGAAAGGACGGGAGGGCAGGTGGAGGAGCGAGTGGGAGGAAACGTGGAGTACAAGTTCGGGATTGAGGACGAGGAGAGGGGACGTCCAAAGATTGGCAAAGGGAATGTTATGACCCTTGAGGCCAAGTCCCTAACCAACAACCGCATCATAAATTCAAAGGTCCAAGGCATAAAAGGTTAGGGGAGATAATGAAAACCAAGAATTCCTTGATGGTCCTTAGTTTGCCCAATTGAGAGCTTGATTCCTTGATTCGCGGCTAAGTCCGCCACCCTGTTGTTTTCTCGTAGGATATGGAAGAAGGAGGCCTTTGTAGATAAAGGAATGGTCTTAATTCTTTGCAGGTATCTATCTGCTTTTGAGCCGGGCGAGGCATATCCTCTTCTCATGATTTGGATGACGTGCCTTGAGTCTCCATAGACTTTGAGATTGGCTATGCTGTAGTTGGAGGCCATTTCTAAGGAGAAGATAAGAGCTAACCATTCAGCCTCGTTATTAGTTTTCCTGCCTAGTCCCCAGGCGAAGTCTGTGAGTTTATTTCCACCGGGATCGAAAAGAATCCCACCCGCACCTGCCACCCCAGGATTCCCCTTGGAAGCCCCATCAAAGAATATGCTGTGACTTTCTTGCCCCTTCCACCACCTGGAAAAAGTATCAGGATCTTTTCTGATTTCCCAAACATAGTTGGAACGTTCATTTTTGGACTGAAGGAAGCTGCCCTTTACGAACATGTTGCACCATTGAAGTTCCGAGAGAGTTAGAGGCTCTTGAGCAGGGAGAGAGACTTTTTTTGTGGAGAGTGAGTCTTCGATCATTGCAGTAGCTTTTATAGCTGCTCTGTTGCTGTCCGCCTTCTTGTCCTCGAAAATGCTTTTGTTTCGACTTAACCAAATCTGCCAACATATATTCATGGGGAGCAGGGTCCAAATTCTCCTCATAGTATTTTTAGTTTTTTCAGGATAAACGCGCCCCCAGTGATCAAAAAGGTTAATGAGGGAAGAGGGGAGAATGGCTGGTCTCCATTGACTGCCCAGAACCTTAGCCCAGACTTCCTTAGCAAAGGGACACTCCAGAAAAATATGGAGGGAGCTTTCTTCTGCGTTTTTGCAAAGAGTGCATCTAGACGGTCCTGTGATTCCCCTTATTCTTAGATTTTCAGCAGTTAGCAACTTACCATGAGTTAAAAGCCAAAAGAAGGTAATGACTTTGGGGATGCCATCAGAGTTCCATATTTGCTTCCATTTTCTGTGTGCAGGGAGGCTGGGAGGAGCAAGTTTCTCGTACCCTGCTTTCACCGAATACGAACCAGGTTTCCCCCAACCCCTGGAGTCGTTTTCGCTTGTCCTGATCGGGGCTTTTCCATGAAGATTTGAAAGAAGTAATTCATAATCACCTTGTAAGTTGGCCGGAGGGTCTATACTCTTCCAACTTTTCCAATCTACGTTATCTTTCCAGATCGCCAGGTCATTTAACTTTTTGATATCCATGTTTTCCAGCCAGATTCTGATGGCCTCTAGCCCCTGCACTTTTCCAAGCGGTGTGTCTCCATTTATACTGTCCGTCCAGAGGTTTATTCTTTTCCCATTTCCAGGTATCCAGTAAAGATTGTCAGAGATTACGGTCGCAGAGGAGTTGATGAGTCCCCATATAGCTGTTCCCTTTTTGGAAATGGGCTTGTCTAAGCATCTTTGCCTCGAGCTTCTGGTGTATTTCTTTCTTATGACCTCCTTCCACCATTCCTTTTTCCCAGCTACAATCCTCCAGGCTAGCTTGGCCCCCAGCGCTTTACTTACTAAAGCAGGCTCCCGAATTCCAAGTCCTCCCCGCTCCTTCTTTTCTTTGACAGTCTTCCAGTTTACCAAGTGGAATTTTTTGTTTTGGGTTTTTCCACCTTGCCATAAGAAATTCCTGATCTCCATACTAAAAGCTTTTTGAATATTAACCGGAGCTAGCATAATGGCAGAGGTAAAGACAGGAAGAGAGGACAAGACAGACTTTATCAGAGTTACTTTTCCAGCCAGATTCAACCATCGAGAGCCCCAGGAGTTTATTCTTGCTTTGAATTTGTCAAGAATGGGAGTCCAGACCGAGGAAGGGGGGTGCTTTAGAGAGATGGGGGTGCCTAGATATTTGAAGGATGTCCAGTTCATGCAAGGCTTGAAGGCTAGAATGGTTGCAATGAGTCTAATGGTAGCTGGACGGCAGTTCCACGTATAAAAATTGCATTTTTGATCGTTGGTTTTTCCACCAGAAGTCCTGAGGAAGAGGTCGAGGGTGGTTTTAAATCTGGCAGCAATCTGCGGAGAGGCACTGCCTAGGAGAATAGTATCGTCGACAAACTGGGCATGGTTGATAGCTTGAACATTTCGGGTAAAAGAGATGCCAGGCAGAGAGTCTAAGGCTAAGAGAGAGTTGAGCTTTCTGCTTAGGGAATCTGCCATAATAACGAAGAGGAAGGGTGAGAGAGGACACCCTTGTCTCAGACCGCGAGACAGACGGAAAAAGGAGGTAGGCCTTCCATTTAAAATAGGAGCAAGCCAAGGGGCTCCAATACAGGCTTTTATCCAGCTAATAAACTTTTCATCAAAACCGAACTTTCTTAGGACCTCATAAATGAAAACATGTCTTACTCTGTCAAACGCGTTAGCCATGTCCAGTTTTATAGCCATCCCTGCGTCCTTGCTTCGTCTGCTTGAATGTATAGCCTCTTGCACTAGAAGAATATTGTCATAAATTTGTCTGCCTGGAACGAAACCTCCTTGATTTGGGGAGATTATTTTAGGGAGAATCTTCTTGACTCTGTTTGCTAGCACCTTGGTGAGGATTTTGTACGAAGAATTGCATAGCGAAATAGGCCTGAACCTCCCTATCGTGTTTGCTTTTTTCTCCTTAGGAATAAGAGCTATGAAAGAGGAGTTAGTTCCCCCTCCAATTCTCTCACGATTTCTGGACCAGTTAATCATTCTGAGGAGGTCGGTTTTCAAGAAGTGCCAACATTTTCTGTAGAAGTGTATAGAGAATCCATCAGGTCCCGGGGATTTTTCTGGATGAAGAGTCCATACCGCTTTCCTGACTTCCTCCTCAGTCACCTTCTCCATGAGCATATTATTTTCTTCAGCAGTAACAAGGCTGGGGATTTCTCGGCACATTTCTTCCAAATCTGCCGCAGACAAATCCTCTTCTTTTTTATATAAAGACTCAAAATGGCTTCTGACTTCTATCTTTATCTCGTTTGGATTGTCTATCTTGGTTCCATTTTCTTTAGTTAAACTGAGAATGTTGTTTTTCCTGTACCTTTCTTTGCACTGAGCATGGAAAAATTTTGTATTCCGATCCCCAGCTTTGAGCCATAGGCACCTTGATCGTAGTCTCCATTCCTCCTCTTCTTTTCTATTCACTTGTTGAATTTTTTCCTCTAGCATTTTCTCCTGCATTAACATGTCTTCTGTTATCTGCTCCTTTTCAATTTGCTCTTGTAAGGATTTCAGCTTCTCTTGCAAAATGAGAGTTTCCTCCCCAGATCCCCGCGAACTTTGCTTTGCCCATCTTTTAAGCAAGGCTTTGGTGTTTTTTAATTTAGATTCCCAAATATACCCCGGAGAACCTGGGATAAATTGCTTCCATATACTTTTTACTTCCTCGAGGCAGGAGTCATTCTTCAGCCACTCGGGGTTGTATCTAAAAGGGAGAGGCCCGAGATTGTCAGGGGAAGAGAAGAATAGGGCAATAGGGCGGTGGTCAGAAACAGCAGAAGCCAGAATTTTTGAGTCAGGAAGCAGAGGCTTGTTGAGAAAGGAAGAGCTGAGCAAAAATCTGTCCAACCTAGCAGCTATGTGCCCGGGCCCAACTCGCTTGTTGTTCCAGGTAAAATTTCCTTGCAGGGGCTTAATATCCACCAAATTCCAGGAGGCCTGCAGATCTTCTAGCCTTTCTCCAAATTGATCGCGGACCTTTGAACCCCCTCTTCTTTCATCAGCGCTTATGGTGACGTTAAAGTCACCGGCAATTATGCAGGAGGAAGAATTTCTTCCTAAATGGAGATCTATCAGGTTGTCCCAAAAAAGTTCTTTATGGCCATGAAGCGTAGGCCCATACACATTTCCTATCCAAAATCTCTCATTATTTGACATATCTTCTAGCTCAACAAAAAGCCAATTCCTGCTACTTAAAATGGAGTTACAATTGTACATACCTTTGTTCCACCAACTGATGAGTCCTCCAGAGGCTCCTACCGAACTAACTGACTTACCTTCTCCTTTGGGCCATATTTGGGAAAAAGTTTTGAGACAGTCCGTCTCTTGCATTTTAGTCTCCTGGAGCATGATTATTGAGGGGTTTTCCAGCTTTTTTATCCTTCTGATAGCTTCCGTCTTCTGCTTGCCTCCTAACCCTCTGCAGTTCCAGGAGACTATCTTCATTATTTCTTGGAGGGGTTAGGACCAGTTCTTTCCTTCTTTTCCTCCATAGTTCCCTGGGGTTGCTTGGTGCTGGGGAGAATTCTTACATGCGAGTCAAGGCTGGTTTGCTTACCCGCCGCTTTGTCTCTTGCTGCCTCTTGTTCTCTTATGACCTTATTCATCTTCCTTCCTTTTTTTGTCTGTGGCTCTACTTCTTCTTCCCTACTTTCTGAGGTTTCTTCATGAAATAGTTTGGCTTTTGCTCTGGTGACCGAGCCCATCGAGATTTTGGGGACCTCCTCTTCTTGATCATCCTGCTGTGCTGGAGACGCTGTACCTATTTCGCCTTCTTCAGGTTGCTGGAAGGCTTTCTCCTTTCTTTCTCCATTTCTGACATTCCCTATAGTTTCTTCTTGTTCCTGTTGGACCTGGGCCGATGGAGGGGTCTGCTCATCCTCCTCCATGTCCGAAGCTAAAGGCTGGAACTTATTTGCTTCCCTAGAAGAGGGCTGCTGCTTATTTGCCATATCCTTTCTTTTTGGAGATATATGTGGGGGTTGGGAGTTTGAAGGTTTCCCACCCTTCCTTCTTATTTCATTCCATTCTCCATCTTGGTTTTCTTCTGCTTCCTGCGTCTTCTTTTTAGGGCAAAACCTTGCAAAATGACCATATTCGTGGCAAACTTTGCATTTGAAGGGAATTTGTTCGTAATCTACCGTTTGCAGATGGTTCCAACCATCCATAGATAGGCTTATTGCTTCAGGGAGCCCCTTATCCAGCTCGACTTCCACACAAATCCGGGCACAGGAGAACATTGGGGGTTTTGGCTCAGATTTATCTATGTATTTCCCCAGTGAGTTGCCAATGGCCTTTAGATCTTCATCGTTCCAGCAATGCAGCGGGAGATGGGGCAGCTTCACCCAAACTGGGACAGCTGAAGGAATGTCCTTTTCAGGGTCGAAGGATAGGTCCCATTTGTTGATGTACATTCCTCGAGGGCCCATGAAGTAAGGTCCGTTCCTGAATATTAGATCTCTGTCTTCCTTTTTTTCAAAGTAAAAAACGAAGAAACCCCTCCCACAGAAGATTTGTTGGACTTCTCCTTGTATAAGGGGACGCCAGTTTTTACTGAGCCATATTTATATTGACCTCGGAGTTGGCCATAGCCCAGTGAAGTGACCAACCAGTCCTTTTTCTGAAAGGGCGAGAGCTTTGCATTTTGACGCAGTAGAACCGAGTTTAACTTCCGGAATGGCTGATTTTCTAACAAACTTGGAGTCCCCAGGACCCGCTGGTTTGGAGGACGAGGGCTGGGAAGCAACCAGCCGACGGAAAAGATCATCCAGGGGCGCGCGGCCCGGATCAGGCGGCAGGTCCATCAACAAACCCTAGCCGCTCTCAGCTCGAACAAACCCTAGCTCTGCTCTTCTAACTCTCGGATATTTTATTAACTTGATATGGAGTTGATTATCTATTAAAATTTGAATGTAAGGTGACTGCAGGTTAGTCATATAGATACAGTTAACTTGTGTTTGATTGATTGAAATTCTATGGAAAGAATAGAAATTTAAAAAGTAAAAATACCATGGGTTGAATATACCAATTTAGAAATTAAATGTAATCATAATAATAATATAATTTTTTAATAAAATTTGTTATATTAATAAATAATTGTTTTTATAAAAGTATTAAAAGAAAAATATATAAAATGAGTAACATCAAAGTAAAAAAAACACATGAAAAGTGACAATCACATAAATAAAAGTCAACAATAATAAATGTTGCCATCTTCACTTTTAAAAAAATTCACATTAAATAATTTTAAATTTATTTTTTATATTTTGAAAAAAAGTCATATTTTTGGCATGGGATAATTGGCACTCAAATCGCTCACTCTTTCGGTGATTTGTTCCCTAGATCCGGTTATAAAAATCGGTGGAATCGTAGTTACACCCTAGATCATCGAAATTCCAAAAAAATAACGAGAAGGGGTGGAACTGTGCCTCGCCGGGAAATTTTCCGTCGCCGACAGGAGGCGATTTGAGTGCCAGTTATCACACGCCCACATTTTTTTTCCAATTAGTAATCCCCCACATTTTAAGGATGGGTATATAACCTGGAGAGGGCCAGTGCCAATGTTGAATGGAATGTTGAAAGGAAGAACGGTTTGACTCATTTACCTAGTAATCCCCCACATTTTAAGGATGGGTATATAACCTGGAGAGGGCCAGTCCCAATGTTGAATGGAAGAACGATTTGACTCATTTGCCTACCTAGAAAATAAAAATAAAAATAAAAATATGGACCCAAAAAAATAAAAATATGGACCCAAAAAAATAAAAATAAAAATAAAGTCGAATGGATTTATGTCTTATCTATAACTTTTTTTCCCCAGAAATATCCTATATAAGACAAAAACATAGTCATGCAAACATCGTATTGTTTGCACTAATACATTAAATATATCTGCTCTGAAAGCAGATAGTAGCTAAGAAGCTACACCATTAAACTAAATACATTAAATATATCTGCTCTGAAAGCAGATAGTAGCTAAGAAGCTACACCATTAAACTACCCTATTACAGGGTATCCAAAATAAGCATTGAGCACTAAAACAAAAACTGCTTGAAAGAGCATAAAACAGAAAGAGACCAAAAGAATAAGTCATATGATATGAGCTAAACCAACATTTCCAAACGCGGGCTAGGGTCCATACAACACCTTCATATGCACCATTGTGAGATACCATCCCCATCCATAGTGTTCTTTTTCGAGCCGCATGAGAGGGCCACTGCTTGACCTCTCTCCACCTCGAGGAAAAAAACACAAGTCACAACGCCTTGTATCACCGTCGAATGGGGCACCACGCACAGTGAAAGGGCCATCGACTATTAAGACAGGTAACCCTGCATAAAAAAGGACACCAATGTCGAAGCACTGTTAGAAGGGATCTCCTCGACCTACGGCCTCAAGAACGTAGACGCCACTCCACACCAAAACGTCACCGTCCCATGACACGCTGGACCATAAGCTAATGCCCCGAGTCACCGCTGCTGTAAGAGGGCTCAAGGAGCACCACCACCCTGTTGCTCGCCAACACCAAGCCAAAGGAAAAACCTAATATGTCTCTGTAATCGCCGCTGCCACCACAAATGAGCCCAAGGGAGCTCCACCGCCGCACAAGGGCTCCACCACCATACTCGGGACACAGATTTAACTCCCTCATTTGGCCTTTCAGGAAGCCACTCAGAGGAGAAAGGAGAGGGTGCCTAGGGAAGGAACCTATCCGCTAGGTTCAGGTGGAATGTCGACTCTCAAAACCTAAGATACATAGCTCTCTTTTCACATCCTATAACTTCTTTGTTATTTAGACTATTGAATCAATGTTACATTATTTTTAGAATTTCATAATTTCACAAAAATGAAATTTAAAAAATATTTTTAATTTTCAGAAAATCAATTTAATAAATTGTTTTTTTTTAAATATTAGAAAATTTTATAAAAATGTATAACATGAAAATGAATTAATACAAAGTAAAAGTACTTTACATGGTAAACGAAAAGCATAATTAAAAAATGATAAAATTTCGTTGTTTTTTCATAAATAGTTAAAAATATAAGTTTACATTTTCCACTTGTGTGTATTCTTACCAAATTTCAAATCATACATGTATATTCATCCTTTTACAGGGTCACTTCCCTATAAACAATTATATAACATAATTGAATTTAGTTAAATTTTTTTGAATAACTTTAATATGTTATGAAAATTTAAATATAAAACTTATGAGCCAAACTTCAATACAAAACAAATAATAATATACTACCGTTGAAAGTTGAAACTAACCAAAAGTTTTGGTTGATTTTGATGTCATGAAAACCTAACCATGTGATCCAGAATCACAACAACGCGTTAAAAAGCCAAAATGACTAAAAGTTCGCTGTAATTTTCTCCACTTGAGGAAAACCGTAGAGACAAAAACGTCGGCGATCGGAAAAAGACCTCCCGGCCGGCCGGCGTTCCCGCCGATAAAGCTGTCACGCAACTTTAAAAAAAGCAGCCGCGAGCAATCAACCGGCATAGACGGGGCCCAGACGTCTCCCATACTGACTGGCTTAAACAATCCCAGCCGGTCGGCCAGACAACACGTACTGAGAAAACCTGAATGAGGTGTCATTATTGTATACGTCAGCAGATCGCAGAAAGCAAACCCTGTTACAAATCCCGCTCTCCATTAACGAATTGCCACGTAATGAAACACGTAAACATAGCAAGCATAGCAGGAAAACAAGAAGACCCGAGATATAACATAAAATACAATAAACACTCACATGAAATCCGCCGGAAGCAAGCAGATTCCCTTGGCTGGTAATTCCGGTTGTTTCACGGCATGGGGTTGCATTGGCCGGAGTCGAAGACGAGACTTGTGTGGACACGCAATGGCGAAGGTATGTTAGTATGAAAATTGTGTTTTGTGCTGTTTCTACCTGTAGATGACAGGGATCTCCTCGGGGTTCGAGGCACGATTTTTGGAGTCTTCTCTTTGTCGGCAGACTCGGCATTGTAAAACCAAAAGGATTTTTTAATTTTAAGTGGCTGAGTGTAAATCCAGCACAGAACGGTCTAAAGGCCAAATGCAAACTCAGAGAAAGTACTATTAACTTTTTTGTGTTTCACTATAAAGCATTAAATACTCGAAACTGTTTGTATTTGGTACGAATTCTTGTTCACATGAGTTTACAGAGATAATTTTGAGCTCATCTGCCAATTTTCAAGTATTTGACGGTAATGCGGAACATGCCAGCGATTTCTTGCTATATTTATTCGTAATTTGTAGAAATTTTTGAAAAATTTAATCTGAATGTTCCGTATAAGGCCGTGATATGTAAAATGTGGACTTGTGCTGATTATTCTATGTGTGATCTGGTGATGTGCAGCACTGATTTGCATTTCCATGATGAGGTACCGGACCCAGGAAACTGTAGACTATAAATACTCGGATAATGGGATGTCTTCTAATGCGGCAAAGGTAGCTTAGTTTTCTTTACTTTCTAGCCCGTGGCTACAAAGCTCTGGGCTGATCTTCCGCTAGATTGCGTTTGGAATCTTCTTTTGCGGCATTTCTATTAGTAGCAGACGATTAATTCAAGCATCAGCTGTTATTTCGAGCTTTTTGGAGTGCATTAAAGCTTGTGTCTTGCTTGGAAAAGGTATCTGTTAAAAGTCAATTGCGATGGAGAACCACGGTTTGGTTTTAGGTTTCGGATTGTAGCTTTGAAGGCCACGATTTTGTGAAATCCAAGCTATTTTAGCAAGATTTGGCATCGTTGAATCAAAGTGGCCCCTGCACAAGAATTGCTTTGCTCCAATGGCAACATAAATCAGTCGGCTCATTATTTTGATTTTGTGTAAAGGCAAAGTGACTATTTAGGGCCAAAATACCGAATGAAGGATTTCTCCGCGACAAGCTTTAGGGCTTTGATTTCGATCTGCACCTGTACAGTTAAAGAGAGGGCCGAACTTTGAAGCCTACTGCTCTTACGAAGTATCTTATTAATTGTTTGGAGTTTGACAATGCCTCCCGTTAGAGGGGAAGGGCATGCGTCCCGTCACTTTGTGGGAGGCGGAAGATGCTATAGACCTGTCATTCTATTGCTCTGCTTAACAGTTTCCGCGCCAATTATCCTTTTTACAGGCCGATTGCACAGTTTTGGCTCTTCAGTTGGTAAGCAAAATCATTCTTTTCCTGTTTGTTTTACTAGAATTGCGGAGATTCTTCACAGATTTGATTTTGATGGCTTGGTTTCTTGTATGCGTTCGATGGTTTGCAGGGAAGAAGGATTTCATCGATGATCCATCTTCGAGCATTGTAAGTTTGTTGATGTGGCAGGGGATTTGTTTTATGAAATACAATGCTTTAGGAACTCTGATTTCACCTGCAATTTGGAAATTGAAATGTTTGTTCTTCTGCAGAGTTTTGTCAGCGATTCGAGAAAGTTAAATGCCCTTCATCAGGTATACATTTATCCGTTTCTTGTCTAGATTGTTTAGTCTACAGATAACTATCATGCCTCCTATCCTGCCGTTACGGCTGTACATTTTATCTAGCAAAATCTGTAGCTTTTCTAATTCTGCTGCATATCGGATCGACATTGAACTGTAAGACTATCATGATTGTCTAGGAACCAGGGATCTTTCTCAGGGAGCCCATTAGAGAAGTTTACAAGGAGGAAACTGATACTCCAGTTTCACATCATCTTTTAAACAAGGAACAGTCGGAACCAGTTAATAATGCTACAGAAAATAAAAGAAGTTTTGAACAAGATTCAAGTGGTAAGGCTTACAAACAAAACTGGCACATTTATTTGTTTGTGATTTTAATTACTATATCTCATCAGGAACGCTTATTGCAGAAATTGAGACGGAGGATACTTCTTCAATAAATGAAGAGAGAGAAATTGAGAGTCTTACTTCTAGAAAAGACTTAACATCTGCAATCAGGGAACAATCTGAAGCCATTGAAAATGCTACACAAAATAAAAGAAGTTTCAAAGAAGATTCAAGTGGTAAGGCTTCCAAACTAAATTTGCTTGCATATTTGTTTGTGATGTTAATAACTCTATCTCATTAAGAATGCCTCTTGCAGAATTTGATCCTGAGGGTATTTCCTCAATCCATGAAGAGGGAGAAACTGAGAGATTTACTTCTGAAGAGGTAACATCTGTAAACATGGAACGGTCTGAACCCATTGAAAACGCTACACAGAATAGAAGAAGTTTCAAAGAAGATTCAAGTGGTGAGGCTTTTAAACTGTACTTGCGCAGATATTTGTTTACAATCTCAATAATTATATCTCATTAGGAATGCCTGTTGCAGAAATTGATACTGGGGATACTTCCCCAATTCATGAAGGGGGACAAACTGAAATGATTACTGCTAGAAAAGAGGTAATATATGTAAAAAGCACCCCACATTTTTTTAAATAATTTAAATTAGACTTTAAAGCTGTGAATGATGTAATTGATTGCCCCATTACTCTCAATTTCCAGTTAAACACCTTGTTCTCTTATCGATGGAAGTTTTATTGGGTTCTTCAAACAGGAACATGCAAAGCTAGAACTCCCAGGAGTAACAAGGCCCAGAGAGATAAGTTCAGGAGGATCCGAAAAACGTAATGTCCCAAACAAACAGAAAGTGGTTTCAGATGCCCTGGTGAGGCAGATGCGAGATCAACTAATTAGGGCCAGGGTTTATCTAAACTTTGCCCCTATTCGGAATAATGCTCACTTTGTACGGGAGCTGAGGCAGAGGATGAAGGAAGTCCAGCGATCCTTGGGTGAAGCAAGCAAGGATTCTGACCTGCCTAGAAGGTACATTTAATGTGGTTAATGCTTTGAGGTACATTTAGTGATAATGCAAGTTGCAGGATTAGGATTCTCATGTAAACTTGATGGCTTGTCATAGTCAATTGTATTAGTTTGATACCAAAAAAAAGATTTGTTTTCTGTCTATTAGCTTCATCATCAGTGTGTGCAGTTGCAAAACTCTTAGCTTGACAAGGTTACTGTGGTTGCATAAAGATTTTTTTTTAAGAAGCAATAAGTATTAGTTTTGATTTATGGGTGCAGTGCTTCTGAAAGAATGAAGACCATGGAACGTACTTTGACTAGAGGCATGCAACTGTATAATGACTGTTCTGCTATGGTAAAGAAGCTCCGAGCTATGGTGCACCTTGCAGAAGAACAACTCCGAGTGCATAAGAGGCAGAGTACATATTTGACTCAGCTAGCTGCAAAAACCCTTCCTAAAGGCCTTCATTGCCTCCCTATGCGCTTGGCTACAGAGTATTATGCCTTAAATTCTAGTGAGCAAGACTTTCTACACAAGGAAAACTTGGATGACAAAACTCTTTACCATTATGCAATATTTTCTGACAATGTTCTTGCAACAGCAGTGGTTGTGAACTCTACCGTATTTCGTGCTAAGGTAGATTTCTTTATCATCTAGTTAAGATTTGCATTACATCTGCAGAAAAGCCTCTTAGTTTTGTTTGGCTGTGAGCAGAGTTATTATTGACTGTGAGATGTGAATGCCTTTTCTATGCAGGAGCCAGAAAAGCATGTATTTCATTTGGTCACTGATAAGCTAAACTATGCAGCAATGAAAATGTGGTTCTTGGCTAACCCCCCTGGGAAAGCAACAATCCAGGTTCAGACCATCGATGATTTTACATGGCTAAATTCTAGCTATAGCCCAGTTTTGAGACAGCTTGGCTCTGCATCTATAAAAGATTATTATTTTAGGACGCATCGCACCAATGCAGATTCCAATTTGAAGTATCGGAATCCGAAGTATCTATCTATCCTTAACCATCTTCGCTTCTACCTCCCTGAGATCTTTCCAGAGCTCGATAAAGTCCTCTTCCTGGATGATGATATTGTGGTGCAAAAGGATCTGACAGCACTTTGGAATATTGATATGCAAGGGCGGGTAAATGGTGCGGTGGAAACCTGTGGAGAAAGCTTTCATAGGTTTGACAAATATCTCAATTTTTCACACGAACTCATTGCAAAGAACTTTGATCCAAACGCTTGTGGATGGGCATATGGAATGAATATATTTGATCTTGATGAATGGAGGAAGCGGGGAATAACAGGGATTTACCATCAATGGCAAAACCTAGTAAGTACATGCTAACCTTCTACATTCTGCTTATTGCTTTTTTTTTTAATCTGTACTCTGGGTTTTGTAACATTGTATCTGATCTCTGTGCTTATGTTCATCTCAGAACATAGATAGACAGTTATGGAAGCTGGGTACCTTGCCTCCTGGGCTGATCACTTTCTACAACCTGACATTCGTCTTGGATAAATCTTGGCATGTTCTGGGTCTTGGATATAACCCTAATGTTGATTCGACTGAAATTGAAAGAGCAGCAGTGATACATTACAACGGCAATATGAAACCATGGCTGGACATAGCCATCCCCAAATACAGGCATTACTGGACAAAGTATGTGAAATATGATCAAATCTTCTTGCAGCTATGCAATATCAGTGAATAGAGAACATAGCCATCCCAAGTACAGGCATTACTGGACAAAGTATGTGAAATATGATCACATCTTCTTGCAGCTGTGCAATATCAATGAATAGATTTACTAGAAGATTGTTTATTTTTTCATGAACTTGCACCAAGGGAACCTGTGCAAGTCCCTTTGTTGGTTGCCACAAGAAGTGAAAGGTTAACCAAATATGGTAAAATCGCAGCTCCATTGCTCTGTTGGTGTACTTAGGAGGACATTCAGATGTGAATCTGGGTAGTCTGGCGAGTGGACTCTCACTCACCCTAACTGCAATTTGTTACACAGTGAAAAGTGGCAATCTTGGAAATGTATACTTGTTTTCTGCAGACATTGCTGCAATGTTGTGTGCATGTATTACACATTTTATAACTTCATTCTAAGGCCTAATTTAGGCACAATTTTAACCAATATACTCAATCTTCTTCATCTTATTATTATTGTATTTTTCACGTTTTGAGATCCAACTAGTCTCAATAAAAAAATTGATTTTGAGAAACAAAAATTAAAAAATTCTTGTTTGAGAATGCAGGGTTCATTTTTAACCGTGAGAAGTCTGAAAGTGTCGGTGGCATGAATGGTAGATTCCAAAATACGTCTGTAGCCATTTGTCTTACATATTTGTGTTCAGGAATGGAAGGTTGCAGAATATTCACTTATCAAAGCATCATCTGACAGATTTAAATATAGTAGCTGATGTGATCTAACTGTGGGGTCTCTGTTACCCCACAATAAGAAGAGCACCGGCCACCGATCCTCCGCTGATTGCTTTGCATTTAAGACAAGCTCTGCTCATTCCCATCATTACAGTAGGCAGATCAAATGGATGGATGGCAGGGCTGGGTCGCTGCTGTATTTGCAGGACGGTACGTAAAATTTAACGCGTAGTCCAGCTGTACCTGTACCCGCATCACATGAAATTGAAGCGAGAGTCCAGCTGTACATCACATGAGGGTAACTTACCGGACACGCAAAACGTGAGTTAATAAATATGCCTTTTTTTAAGGAGAGTTTGTGAATTTGTTGATGTTATTTATTAATAATACGAGATCCAAAGAAACCGTTATACAGTTAAGTAAGCGAAACGATTATATATCTCGTTCGCTCATCACTATTCGCACGTCCAACACTTTTTGTCACTAGCGCGTGGCCACCGACGAGTCGACAACTCGCTTTTGGCCGTTTGAATAGAGGTCCACGTTGCTTGCAATTAAAGCATCGTGTCATTGAATAGGACTAATTTGATTCGTTATGTCAATTTGTCCCCACTCTCAAATAACCTAAACGGTCATCTCAATTTTGTCCCCACTCACACATAACCTAAACGGTCATCCCTAGTGCTTTCCCAAAAAGTAATTCCCAATGTTATGTATAAGATTGCTTACTTGGAATGTTATCTATAGGAATGCTGGGTTGAGAAAATGAAGTGAATGCCATCCCTAGTGCTTTCCCAAAAAGTAATTCCCAATGTTATGTATAAGATGCTTACTTGGAATGTTATCTATAGGAATGTTGGGTTGAGAAAATGAAGTGAATGATCTTGACTCTTTTTTCTTTGGGAAAATGAAGTAAGGTATTATAATGCTTTTCTTATCGAATAAGCAAGGTATATTGTTTTTAAAGATAGAAGTTTATGGTCAATTGAGTGTAGATCGGGTGGTTGGGAGGAATGTTGTTATCCTCTTCACTCGGATTTAAATCTAGTTTTGTGACACTTGCTCCTTGGGAGCCGATTTTGATTATGTAATGATTGTAAGTCTAAAATACCTTGATTCTTCGGTATATCAGGTATTGGCATTCTCCCGATGGATGTAGCCCTCTAACAAACGGTGAACCATCATCATTAAAAAAAAGATAGAAGTCTATCAAGAATAATAAAGAGAAAGCTAAAGGAGAACACCATTGACATCATGGTGAAAACACAATTTATTATGGAGATATTTATTTTAGGAAAATTCTAGAAAAAATACCTTGTATTTTTTCTTCCTATTTTCATATTTACAATGTAATTTACAAAGAAGACAATCACTCCTTATGGTGTGGATGAAAAATGTGCCATGAATATGGTGCCCCATAATTGTTTCCACAATCCAATCTAATATCTGCTCATTTTTTTCGCTAGATAATGAAAAAATAAATTTATACAATAGAAAAACTTCTTATATTGTGGTCCAATTTTTAATGCCCTTATGGATGTTAGGTTTAGTGTTTTTAAATTCCCTAATTATTTATTAGGATTAGGTTTTTAGATTCGCAAGAATCTTCTTAAAAATCCACACGGCTAGCTCCGCATGTGAGTAATTGGATCATGTGATGCCCATTTGGTACTATGGTGGTTAAAGCACAGGTAGACTTGCTAGAGGCATAACTCTCTTTGAAATTTGATTATGGTGTTTTTTGAACTATTGTAAAGGTTTTGATAGGTAGAACATTGTCAAGGGTTTGCAAACTATGTTCACAAAGTTTTGACTCCCCAAAATTCTAGTTAATCCCTGAAACATACTCAATAAGTTTCAAGACCTCAAAACACAAGTTCATCGCGTAAAATGGGGTCGACAATTCCTTAAGCTCTATTTTTTTCACACCATAAGATATCTAGATTGATGATGATGTATAATGATCATTTTCAAATCACTCTCTCAATTGACTCTAAATTTTCTACTATTGTGTATGCAATCTTTGGTATGGTATTAGAGGCACAGTGTGGACAAGGAGAAGGCTATCTATGAGATATGGTGAAGGAATGAAAGGAGTAGAAGGATTGTCAGTGTAAAACAAGGAATGAGGCTAGGAAGATTGGCATAGGTTGGAGTATATTTTCGACAAAGATTAAAATGCATGGTAATGATAGAGCTTTGCACAAAAAAAATTGGAGCAAAAGTTTGTAGATAGAATTTTATAAGGTGGACATATAAGCCAAGGTAGAATCAACATAGATTTAGAGGTGCAATACATTTGAAGTGAAATGCACAAATTTCAGGGTGTGACAAACATATTTCTATGTGATAACAAATTTTAAGGCTTGAAATGTAAAATTTGAAGATAAACATTAAATTTGAAAAAAAGATGATTCACAAAATTCAAGAATAATGCATAGCATTTGAAGATCCAACACACAAATCTACATGATTTTTAAGGTTGAAGATAGTATAAATCTACATAGTTAATTGATGGCATTAATAATATCATATTGATGTGTACAAGATATAACATGTGTAATATTGCGATTTTGACTCCATTGCATTAAAAATGTAAATAATGTAATATTGTTAAGAAATCGTGTTGAGTAGTTCAAGGCCAAGGCCCCACCATCGATTTAGTGTTAAAATTGATGCATATAGTTTGTGTGCTAGCCAGGCACAATATAAATCATAAATATAATGTAAATATGCATTTTAATCAAATTCCCACAACTAGCTATGCAATGCAATGCAACAAGAGTATGGGGGCATGATTTTACAAGGAATTTGGAGAGAAATATTCAAATCCTTGAACCAATCAAGTTAAGCCAAGTGTCAATGAGAGAACCCATGAACCATCAACTACCCATGTTGACTTTTGTACTCAATCATTTATTTCTTCCAAGAGTTGGTTGAGATAGTTAATGCTTTGGGATTGGAGAGATATGGCTGTCCAAATTCGGGGATGGGCAAGTCACCATTTTGGAAAAAACGTGTTTTGGCTTCCTTGGCAAGAAAAAAGCCATGAAATTGCTCCCCAAGCCATTATTAATCAACCAGTTTTGCTCTCTCACAAGTTTGGAGCTACCTAGGAGTTTTCCCTCCACGTTTTTATGGTTTTTTCTTGGTAAAGTTGGGAAGAGGGAGTTTTTGGTGTTGCAGAGAGATTGGGAGGAAGGGATCTCTATTTGGGGGTTCATAGAGGTTGTTTTGGCCATTCGAATGCTCATATACATGTGGGGAATAATGTTTTCTTCCTTGTGGTCGGTTTTCTTTTCTCACAATTCATTTTGGATGTACCATGAATTGGATGAACCAATTGGAACCCTGTTTTGTAAATCCCATAGTTAAAAATGTGTATCGATGCCCAATATTTGAGCTTGCTGTGTGTGGGGAAGATTATGCTGTGAAAGGATGGAGTTATCTATATCCATGGTTTTTTGGCTTGAGCTTGAGTGCAAGCATCCAAAAAATAGAAGGGTTCACATTTGGCTTGATAATCCCCAACTATGGACTGGCTTGGCTTAGATGTGGTGTTCATTTCGTTGTGCATGAGCTTCAGTGTTCCCATTCCTTGTGGAAATCATGCTTAGCTCGGGCGTGACAATTGTGTTGAGAGATTGACGAACACAAATGGCTTATGGCTGGGTGGAAAGTTGCAGTTGCATAACTAGTTGCTTGGGGAAATTTCACAATCCAGATAAGTATTCTCTCTGTGTGTTAATTCTGTAATGCTTTTAATTGAAGACTGTTATGATTATGAAAATCAATGCATGCTAGATATGCATATAGTGGATCTTTCTTCTGTTGGGTATATTTTAATTATACACTTGCACATGTGTTTTTATTTGTATGAATCTAATTAATGGGGTTGAGTTTTATGTAAAAGCCCAGAATTTTAGTGTCATGTTCATTTCCTTGCATTGGATCCACGGGAGGGGACGTGACAACACAAATGTGAGATAAGTAGTATTTGTACGATTTTTATTTTAAATCATACAAAATTATAGAAATATTTCTCTTTTCGAAAATGTTGGGTGGATAGAAAAACTTATACTACAAATGGTGGTGATGCAGGTGATATTAGGTTGACCATAGAGTGGTGGGGTGATTGTTGGGTGGTACAATGTTCAATTTGTAAACATAATAGAATTTTTGGATTTTGAGGTTATTTTATTACTTCAATTGTGCTTGGTGCTTTCCTATTGAAATAAATGATGAGTTTTTGTAACAAATATAAAATAATATATTGATTATAATTTATTAATTACTAAGTGAAAGGGCGTAACCCTTCACTATGCATGCTCAAGCCTATAAAAATGAACCTCATTGTAATATATTATCATCTATTCATTCACAATTATTCAATAATCTCCTTGTGTAACCTCGGATTCGAGTTTGCTGCAACACCAATTTCGGTGTTCCATTTTTAAACACATTGTTGGATTACAATTATTGGTATTGGTAATGAATGATAGTTTACATGGATGGGTTCTCATATAAATATAATGGAGTGTAAGAGCTGCAACTTCTCACAAATAATAGAGGTGACCCATGAATGCATCAAATTCTCACAAATAATAGAGGTGGCCCATGAATGCATTAACTAATGATTAATCATTTAGCTTAGTTATATTACAAGTCATTCCTTTTTGAAATGCTTTGTCCTCGAAGCATGGGTAAGGATGAGTGCTTCTATCTAAAATTCTCACTCTCATAGGTGGTCTCATTTACTAGAAGTCTCATTTAGTAGAAGCAAGGAAAATTTTAGGGGCAAAATTTTGCCCATGGGCTAATTTTTGAGGTTTAAAAAAAAAACATTCGTCATTTTCCATTTGTTACCAAAATGATTCACCCAAATCCCATTTGGATTAAAATTTTTTATTTTAAAAATTGCTAAAATTGTCCAAAAATTATATAAAACCTTTGTAAATTTGAATTTTTTTAAAAAATATCGCCAAACATTTTATGGTTGGAAATTTGATAATTTGTAAGATTCGTGAAGGTTTTTACACTTTAAGAAAAGTATGGATCCTTAAAATTTTCCTTGAGTAGAAGGTTGCTCCACCTGATATGGTACTTGTTTGACAGTTCTTAAACGAAGAACCTTATTTCCTGCTTTTAAGATACCTTCAGTAATTAATACTAGCTTCCCTTCTTCATCCAGAATGGGTAATTTTATTTTTAAATGAGTTGTTGGACTCATTTCTTTATTCAAACATGAAACACGAAAAACATCGTGTATCCTTCCCTTGTTAGGAATATCTAGGGCATAGACTATTTGGCCTACTCTCCTTATTATGGTAAGGACCATAAAACTTGGGCAGAAACTAATGTTTCTTGTAGTTTTTGAGCAAGTTTTGGTTGTATAGTTGGAGTCACACAAACACCCAATCCCCTACCTCAAATTCACAATTGGTTCTCTTCATGTCAACTTGCTTGATTCAATTACTTTCTAGTTCGAGATGATTCTTGATGATATGTAGGATTTAATGAGAAGTGGCTAAGTAGTTTTTCATAGTAGGAGCCTTGAAACTGGTGACAACATATTCCTTTATTGGTTGTAGTGGATGACCATATAAGGATTCAAAGGGAGTCATTTTTCTGAAGTATGATGTCATATTATACCACCATTATGCTAGATGTAGCCAATTGTGTCATTGTGTCTGATGATAATTTACAAAATTCCTCAATTACCCTTCAAGGCATTTATTTACCACTTCAGTTTGTCCATCAATTTGGGGATGGTATGAAGTACTCATTGTGAAGGTGGTACCAACTTTGTGGAATAACTCCATCCAAAAGTGGATGATGAACTTGGGATACCTATCATTGATGATAACCTTGTTTTTAAATTTTCAATTATAACAGTATAATTTCCATCTCTTTCAACTTAGAAACAAATATAGAATCACTGAAAGAATAAATATGTACATAAACAAAATAGACACAATGGTTTACCCTAGGAAAACCCAAACTTGGGAAAAACCCAGCAATCCTTTCTTACGAAGAGATTCAATACATAATACAAGTACATCAAAGATAAGAGTGATGAAGATAAAAAAGAGAGAAGATGCCAAAGAAGAAGCCCCAAAATTGTCTTCTTCAACCAGAAATCGAACTTTCCTTTGCTTGAGCGGACTTGCTTGAGGTGAGAACAAAATGAGGAGGCATCCCTCCTATTTATACATGAATTTTAAGTGACTTTTCCAATTGGGGCCGACTTGTCTCTTTTAATGGGATGAATTCTCTTTTGTAATAATGAAAATACATTTTATTTATTTATTTATTTTGTAGGTCGACTTTAGCTAGTGAGGATACATCATTTAGCTACAACAACACTCCCTCTTAGCTAGAGATGTATCATCACGCTGGAACACATCTAAACATTATCTAATTGTCACAGCTTGTCTTGTACATCTCATCATTATAAGAAAGGTCAATATAGTACACACATGACAACTTTCATCTCGGTCTACACATGACTGCTTGTCCATACAGGACTAAACTCATCTTGGTCTACATGGGACCGCCTGTCCACACAGGACTGAACTCATCTCGGTCTACATAGGACCGCTTGTCTACATAGGACTAAACTCATCTTGGTCTACACATGACCATCTATACATACATGACTAAAATAATCTTGGTCTACACAGGACTACTTGTCCACACAAGACTAATCAACACTCCCTCTCACTAAGGGAAGCATTCTCCAATACTCCAAGCTGTTCACAGAAGTATACAAACTTCACTATGGAAAGAGGCTTGGTGATAATGCCATCAACCTTGTTATCACCTCTAGAAAAGCCCCCTGCAAGGGAAGGAAAGGGCATCTCCCTACCGAAATCCCAAGCATTCTCATTGACCTTTTGCACCAAAGGAAGAAGCAGGGAACCCAAAAAATGGCTAAGTATCGACGAAATTCCAACTGGATGGTCAAGCTGCAGTGAGAAAAATGAGAAAAATGAGAAGAAATGGATTTCTTCTACAATCAAAAGAGGTTGAATGGTCAGGATTGAGAATCAAAGTTAGATCTATGGCTGAGAAGTAATCCACAACTCATTCGATCAGGAGGTTTTCCACTTTTCTGCTCTTCCACTTTTCCACTTTTTCAGTTTTCCGAATTTTAAAATTTCCACACCCGCATTGCGGAAGTCGAAACGGTATTCTTTCAAGAGCGCAAACTTGGGTTTCCGATTTCCGCAAACCGTATTGCAGAATGCGGATTGTAGAGGCATGGTTTTTCCGGGGGCGCAAATTCAAGTTTATGATTTCCGCAACCCGCATTGCTAAATGCGGATTGCAGAGGCATGGTTTTTTTGGGGGCGCAGATTCAAGTTTCCGATTTTATCAACCCACATTGCGGAATGAAAATTGCAGAGGTGATTTCCGTGAGGTTGTGTGATGGCGTCCTGATTTATGAAACCCGCATTTGCGACTTGCGGATTGCGGAGGCACGATTTCTCCAAAGAAGCAGATTCAACTTTCCGAGTTTCGAGTCCCGCATTGCGGAATACGGATTGCGGGGGTATGAATTTTTTTGAAATCCCGATTTGTGTTTCCGCTTTCCGAATCCCACATTGCAGAAAGGTAATTTTTCAGGAGGTACAAAATGGAGTTTCTGACTTCCGACTCCCGCATTACGGAATGCAGATTGCGGGTGTGATTTCTGCAAAAGTGTGCGATACCGTTCCAAGTTCCGAAACCCACATTGTGGATCAAAAATGGTTTAGTAGAATAGGGTGTGGTCGCGAAAAATGAATAATTTCATAGGGAAAAGACCCAATGGATCCACGACCGGGGGTCGATCTGGAGGCAAAAGAGAGGCACGACTTGGTTATCCATGCTAATAAGCTTCAAATGCCTCGATCCGAAGAGAAATAAGTGGCTCTAACAGTACGAATTTACCATGACAACGCACTGAAGTTTCCCCATCAGCACGTCTAACAAATCAAGAATCTGTTGCAATCTACCAGTTTAACTAACGACCATACCTGGCTGAAGTGTTCTAGAAGTTTTAGATATTTTGTAAGCCTATAAAGGCATGTTTTGAATAAGACCCAAGGGTTGGATGTTAGAGTTTGGATGTTAGATGTTGGATGTCTAGATTTGGATATTAAAGCTCCAAGTATGTTACACAGAAATCTTCCACCCTGTGAGCATCAACACTCTTTGGCCTAGAGGATCCATTTTACTGACTCCGATCCACATTTTATCCTCCAGGAACCACCATAATTTACCTATTTTTCTTCCTCCCGCTTGCTGTCCCACTACAACCCACGTACATCACCCCATATACGCGACTTGTTACACTACAACCCGTGGGTACCCGCAGGCTAGCCCACTACAGCCCGCGGGTAGCATGTAAAATGGTAAAAATCACTAGAAAATTACCTTTTTACTCCCAAAAAGCGGACATTGGGTGACCTTTGGCTCTCCATCTTCCCAAGTAATGTCTCGATGAGTCCTTTCACCTACCTTTGAGAGGACTATATATTGAGCACATATGGCTTATAGACGGGAGGAAGAGGAGAATAGTAGAGGCACTTTAGTGAATTTTTTTCCCTATCTTGAGTCTGCACTCATTGATCCTTGTAGTTGTGAACCAATTATGTTTACCTTCCAAACTCATTTCTAGTTTGAGTTTGCCATTCATGGAGGATTGAAGTGGTGGAGGCACAAGTGGATTGATCTAGATCTTGGTTTAGATTAGTTGTCGGCAAGAGGTCGTATCACTTTGTACTTCTTCTTGTTCATTAATAGAAATAGTCATATTCTCGTCCATTCATGGTGTGAATGTCATTTATTATACATTGGGTTGCATTTGCTTATGATATTATGGACCATTGTTATTGATGATGTTAATGTTATTTATATATCACATGTACTTGTTAGATATTTGTTGTCAAGACTAATTTGCATATTACAAGTGCTTGGACGTGCGCGGATTGAAATCTCCAACAGGGATCTACATCAAACGTTGGATCGAGGTTGGTGACATTTCTCCATTGTTTTAACATTGTCGTTATAATAGCATTGTTTTGAGAATTGAGTAGATTTCTGGTAGTCATCTGTCTATTGTGGTATTCCCAATACATAGTGAGTTTTCTCCAATGCAGAAATGGTTGGAGAAATATTGGCCATATTCCCTTCCAAGAAAACATCATGCGACTGCAAAAGAGCCACAAGGTGACCAACCATCTCAGCTAGAGTCCTCCTAAACTCCTCTTACTCAATGAGCTCAAGGTTGGGAAGGAAATAAGATCAATGGTACATATATTCCCAAGGCCTCTCACTACCACACATGGCTTCGAGGATAGCTTCATCAGATGGAAAAGTATCATCGAGGAAATCGTGAGAGCAAGATGAGTTGGATGCCCAAACTGGTAGCGTAACGGGATCTTCTTCAACTGTCTGGGGAGAAGAGAGATCCGGATCCGCAGTGGTTTGTTAGATGTGATCGTAAGTGAGCTCCACTACAGATAAAGGCATAGACATCCCAACGTGCGCAATGTCTCCAGACATAGAATCCACGAATGGAAAAATCCATGGATCACCACAATAGGAAGTCCGGAATGGCATACTATTCGAAGGAGGAGGCGCACTATCGGAAATGGTTCCAATAAAATTCACAGGTGCAGAATGGTTAAAAGTTCCCATCAATGAGGGGTACATTCCAACACCTATGTTCCCAGTTGCCGACTGAGAATCATAAACTTGCGGAACTACTGATCCCGTAGATGCTGTGGAAGGAGTGCCAACATAATCCAACTGATCGATCGTCACAATCTTGTCTTCATGGGGAAAGCAAATAACTCGAAATACAGTAGACGCGACAGCCTTCATAGCGTACATCTAGTTTCGACCCATTAAAATGTTGTAGTCGATGGGCGCATCAACCACTTCGACTTCAATAGGCACGGACTTACCTCCCAAGGAGACAACAAGGGAAGGGATAATTCCATGTGGCGTAAAAGATATACCGTCGAATGCAGTGAGTGTAGTTCTAGACGCGAGTAGGGGAGGAGAGCCAAGAGCTTTCCAACAAGTCAATGACATTACTGACGTGGAATCACCTTCATCAACCATAGTACGTTTGACGAAGCTCTTAAGGAAAACCACCTAGATTTGAAAAGCTACGTGGTAAGGCAAGCGAGGTTGGACATCAGTAGTATCGAACTTGATAAAACTAGGACGGCCCATCCTGAACTCCTAACGTACTCAAAAGGGCATGCTTCTGAGAAGGACAGGCTTGCAAAACTTCAAGAGTCGACATGGCACACGGAGTTTGGCCCAAATCTTCTACGATGGAGTAGTTCTGGGTGGCTCGAGCATTAGGATTATGCGTAGAGCGCTTGAGAACACCTTTCGGTATCCGCGGTATAATAGAAGGCTTCTCGATATGCAAGGAATTATTAGGAGGAGGGGGAGGCTCATTCCCCAAATTCGGTTGTGGTGCACCATAATCACGTTGACGAGTAGCAACACAAACCTCCGACTGAACCATATTCACGCATCCGTAACCACTGGTATTGGAAGAAGATGTTGTCGTTTCATTAGTACCATAACCAGGGGTGGGAGCATGCGAAGCCATGTTTTGGTGATGAGGTAGGGGTCCTTCAACATAGTTGGGCTCTGTGCCAAATGCTTCGATGCTTCTTCAGTACGAGGACATAAGTGAGTAAGATGATCCTCCCCACAAAGCTTTCAAGGGAAGTTCACCTTACGCCTAGGTTTACGATCCTCGCTAGCATTACCGCCTTCTCGAGGAGGGTTGGAATTCTCTTTACGAGGAGTATTACGATTGCTATTATTGTTACTTCCATTGTTTCCACCCCTACGATTATTTCTCCCATTTTTCTTACCATCAGGTTGCTGGTTACCCGACGGTTTCGTTGATTGCACATTATGTACATTAGACGACGGAGTGGAAGTGGACAAGGTGTGAACCTGTCCGGGTGCAGACTGGTTTAGCGACAAATTTTGCATTTGATTAGCTACCAAGTCTACAGGGCGAGTGCATGCGGACCCCACGATGCCATCGACATGTGGTCCAGGAATTGATATGGGCTCATGTCTTGTTCTCGGTGCGTCAGGAATAATGTCATACAAAATGCCAGATTGAGAATAAAGAAGATCTAACTGCTAGACTTTTAAGATAGCTTGCTCCTCAGTCATAATGCCGGACATCTTGACATCCTTAGCAATATATGGAAGTAAATACTTGAGGAATCATTCCAATAAGAACTCTGGAGGAATGTTGGCTTTCACTAATCTCTTCCGCCGATGCCACTCTTGAACGTGGTCAAAAATATGTGTGGCCTTATTCTGACGGAAGGTGGACAACAACTCAGTACTAGTATCATAACAAACTGGCAACTGGAAATGGTCTAAGAAAACCAAAGCAATCTCGTTGAAACCCCTATAGGTGTTTCCGGGCAACTCCACATACCATTTCACGACTGCCCCCATGAGGGTGCGTTGAAATAGGTGTAATCGAATGGAATCATGATTCAAAGAGTTGGAGGAGCACCAAAGGTGAAATGTCGTGACATGATCTCCCGGGTCCTCACCACCTTTCCCCTCAAACTTTGGAATGCCAGAAGGGAGCTTGGTAGGGACCGGGGGCCAAGTAGGGTCGTGACACACCGGATCATTCGTGAGCTTCAAAAGATCCGGGAGATTCAAGTGTGCAAGGAATGGGAGTTGCGGCTGGAAAGCTTGATTATAAGCTCCCATAAAAGGTTGATTGAATGGAACTGTGTTGTACGATGGACCAAAAGCTTGACCATGAGGGTTAAACTGCTGAGATTGAGGACCTGACGACCCATAAGCTTTCCCATGGCCATAAGATGGATAACCTCCCCCTACCTGACCCATTTGAGAGTAAGCAGGTATATGTGCGTTTTGAGCACCATATTGTGGTGGTGGGTGATACTGGTGGCCAGCACCGACTGTGTTGTAGTAAGGGTTTCCACCATGGGTATGGGGCATGTATGTACTATTCATAGTGGGAACCATGTTGTATTGACCATAATGGTATGGTATGTTCCCACCCTCAATATTAGGATTAGCTTGAGCATTTGTGTGATGACCATAAGCATGAGAAGTATTCCCAGGTCCAATATGGGTGTGACCAGTAGCAGGGTTGGTGGTGTGATGTCCATGTGGATAGGAAATATTCCCAACCCCTACATTACTATTAATAGTGGCAGTAGTGGACGCAAAAGTATGTAGTAAGTGTCCACCCCCGTGGTTGGGAGGAATGGTATCATGTGCAAAAGTGGTCCTAGGTTGACGAGTAGCGACATCTGTACTAGGTGGTGGATGGCGAGTCGTGTTTCGGATAGCATTTCGACTAGGTTGAGTATTCCTAGGAGGTGGTCGCGTTCCAACATTGGCATGGTTAGGAATCGGACCAGTCCCCATACTATGTGAGTGGGTGGATAACATAGTGCTCCCAGCTAGGGTAGTGCCCCCAGTGGGTATAGTATGGCTAACACTTTGACTAGTGCCAACATGAGTACCAACCATAGTGGAAGGTTCGACAGTATTATGACTAGGCATACCAAAAGAGAGTGCATTGGGGTTGACCATAGGGCCGGAATCATCATGAGTCTCAGGCCTCCTATATCTAGAATCGTGTGGAAAGGAAGGAACGAAAGGCTCGTCCTGTTCTTCCTCCTTGGGTAAGTTGGGCATCCCGTAAAGATAATTATCCGAATTTGAAGGATCAAACGGATCCCGGTCAAGTGGATTAGGCCAAATAGAACCAGGTTGAGTCGCAGGTGGATCACCTCCCCAATCCTCACGAGGAGTCTGGGGATCGAAAATGTGTTCAACTCTACCCGAAGGAGTAGAAAGTTCTTGCCCGATATCGGGATGTGTAGCCATGTAATCCTCAACGTAAGTCGTGTAAGAATCTGAAGACTCAGAGGGAGCCCTCCGATGTCCTCTAGTAATGTGTTGTGTAACCAAAGCTGACTTTAAACAAGCCAAACGACGGGACTGGCGGAGTGTAAAGCTCCACGCCACGTTCTCTCCGGAGAGAGACACAACGTCTCCTAAAGGCCAACTATCGATAAAAAATAGTAAATCAAAAGCACACACCTAGAGAATCTACAGCCAAGAGCAGACATACAAAGTGGCTAAATGAGCTCCCAACACTAGAGCCGGTATGTCTCGCCTAGGAGAGGCTTGAGACTCCCAAACTATAGCCGGAGGTAACAAAATCAGTTATAGAGACACCCAGGCTTCAATGTGCCGACAGGGTCAAGTCCACTGCACGAACACAACTGTGCTGTCCAATCCCTATCTGACTTAGGACACAAACAGCATAACCACTGCAAGTACCCTGTGCGGTACCTAGGTAAGGCAACTATGTCTACCGCAATATAACCAATGCTCAGGGGAACAGTTGCAGGTGGGACCCATCGTATGGGAAGGGTAGCTAAGCCTGAAGCACAAGAGGACGAACCTCTGGTACCCCCAGATACGAACAAATCCTGGATATACCTCCCACGTTCAGCCGGTATCAGAGGGATATCTCCTCAACCAACCTCCCGTGACCTCGTGCTGGTTGATGGGGGATGCCTTAATGCCCTCCTTCCATCGAGTCTCGTTCCATCAACTTCAACTCATTTATTCCGGGACTTGAGGCTTAGAGTTTGTTTGAGTACCTTGAGGCTTATAGTCATTAGTGGCAGGTTCTCTCGCCATTGACAGTTTTGGAAATACATCAATGTCCCCTGATCGATGGATTCATCCTAGTGTTTGACTTCAACCCATTTATTCACACTCTGATGATTGTGCTCCGTGCCTTGATTCCCATTTTCATTATCGGTGGGTCATCTCGCGTCTGTTAATGGTATACATCAATGACTGGTAATCAGACGATGTCTCATCAGGTTCGACCCCAACTCCTTTATTCACTTGATGGGACTTGCACCATCGAAGACTTGTGTAGAAGACCCCAGGCGATTGTGGCATTCAGTATGCTACATATGACTTTGACTTTACATCTGAGATATCACCTCTCAGATTTCAGCAGTTTGTACCTCCAGTTTTGCACCAGTTGTCTTCTTTTCAGTAGAATACCATATCTTACTGTAGAGGGATCATGGCTATGATCACTTGTGACATATATTTACTTATGTACTGACTATTCATGGCCATTGTATCAGATTGTTGTACTATACCGACATGTATTCAAAGATACTATTGTACTATGACGAGTGAACCGTTCTTTCCACTTGTGTCTCCATCACTCCACTTTTGAGTTTTATAATGTATTTCGGCCATCGTAGCACATTTCAGTCTCTGACCTCACACATTAGGGGGCACCTGTTACACAAAAATATTCCACCCTGTGAGCATCAACACTCTTTGGCCTAGAGGATCCATTTTACTGACTCAGATCTAAATTTTATCCTCCAGGAACCACCATAATTTCCCTATTTTTCTTCCTACTCGCTTGCTGTACCACTACAGCCCGCGCACATAACCCCATATACGCGACTTGTTACACTACAAACCGCGGGTACCCGCAGGCTATCCCACTACAGCCCCCCGGTAGCATGTAAAATGGTAAAAATCACTAGAAAATTACCTTTTTACTCCCAAAAAGGGGTCATTGGGTGACATTTGGCTCTCCATCTGCCCAAGTAACGTCTCGATGAGTCCTTTCACCTACCTTTGAGGGGACTATATATTGAGCACATATGGCTTATGGACGGGAGGAAGATGAGAATAGTAAAGGCACTCTAGTGGATTTTTGCCCTATCTTGAGTCTGCACTCATTGATCCTTATAGTTGTGAACCAATTATGTTCACCTTCCAAACTCCTTTCTAGTTTGAGTTTGCCATTCATGGAGGATTGAAGTGGTGGAGGCACAAGTGGATTGATCTAGATCTTGGTTTAGATTGGTTGCTGGCAAGAGGTCGTATCACTTTGTACTTCTTCTTGTTCATTAATAGAAATACTCATATTCTCGTCCATTCATGGTGTGAATGTCATTTATTATACATTGGGTTGCATTTGCTTATGATATTATGGACCATTGTTATTGATGATGTTAATGTTATTTATATATCACATGTACTTGTTAGATATTTGTTGTCAAGACTAATTTGCAGATTACAAGTGCTTGGACGTGCGCGGATTGAAATCTCCAACGGGGATCTACATCAAATGTTGGATTGAGGTTGGTGACATTTTTCCATTGTTTTAACATTGTCGTTTATAATAGCATTGTTTTGAGAATTGAGTAGATTTCTGGTAGTCATCTGTCTATTGTGGTATTCCCAAGCCATAGTGAGTTTTCTCCAATACAGAGTATGTAATAAAACTCAACCTTTCAATTAATGTGAGGACCTAATTCTGGAGCAGAGATTCTTGTGATGAGTGTTTTGATGTCTGTTATTCCTGTGTATGTGTTCTTCATTAGTATTTTCCACTGATTGTTTTCTTCAGCAGTATCGAGATCAAGATTACATGGTTTGAAATTCATATTTTATGCTTCAGATGCATAAAATGCTCTAACTCTATGATGGAATTTGTTTCTCTTTTTGATACCATTTGTTGATATATTTTGACTTGAAAAACCTCATATACCTTGCCTCTTCCCCTGAAATTATAGTCCAAATCAGTCATATGTGACAGAAACCCATTGAAGTTTGACTCCATGCCCAATGATGCACCTATTCTTAACCGCAACCAGCTGAAAAATCCCCAAAAATCCTTATCTAAAGGTCTATCCACCACTTTTTATCCATAGCCAGCCCATAGATATTCTGTGTGCTGAAAGAATTATGAAAGAGAGATCCCTTTCTGTGGTTGGAAAGGCTAGTTTCCATCCACCAAAGATTGGTTTGAAATAGTTACCTCAGGAGCCCTTCTGCCGCAACCCAGAAGAATCTCAAGTGATAACAAAACTAATCATTAGTTGGAATATACTGGAATTGAACTTCTCCTATCTGTACCATGTATCTAATATAATGGTACCGAATCTCGATATGTTGCAACTTCTCCCTCTGTGCTAGAATATTTCGCTCCCTTTGCACTAGAGCATACCACTGCAAGTTGTACTACTGGACACTATTTATCATCCATTAGTTCCATGTCTCATCAAGTGAGTCTATTGAGATGAAATTCATGTTCTCTCAATAATACTGGATGTCAATATAGACTCCCTCTGGATCTCTTCTACAGATTCCCTCTGCAACTTTGTATCATTTTCTCCCTCTGGAGCTACTTACTGACTAGTACATCAATATGTATGATGTGTCATCCTTGATGTCAATCTAAACTACATCCTGAATCTCTCAGGATCTCAAATGTGTACTCCCTCTGATTGAGGGATATCTCATCTAGTTTCTGTCATACTTCTAGTCTCAAGAGGTAATGCATCAAATTGAGACCCTTCATCTTGAACTCAAAGGCCAACTCCCTCTGTACCTGTCAATAAATCCATCTGTCTCCATGGGGAACTGATCACTAGTATACAACATCACGATCAAGGAATAATCGTCATCAATCTATGTCATATGCACATGCTAAATCCCAAACCACTGTTCTAACTGGATATATGTATATTGCACCTCTTCTGAGGTCAACTGAGTGGTTCTTGTCCTATAGCATGCTAATTCTCCACTCAGGCACAAGAAATGTTCAACTAGAATCCGCTATTCATGTAGTCCCCACATCTCAAGTAGCATACTGAAGTAACTGATGAACTTCAGAGAAATTATCTGCTGCTATTAACTACAACTCCTTATGTTCATCGGAAGGATGAAAATCGTAGTAGAGAGAGACCAATCGTTAGTATTCATAGAAGATCTCCCAGACCTGTGGGTCATGGGTCCCCATATGACTGAATGTACTAGATCCACATATCTCTATTGTTACCACTGAATAGTTATCACATCCATTGTAGCTTCTCCCTCTATCATGGAAGCCATCCTTCTATCTGATCTCGAGAGCCATTTCTGAGCATCCTGCTCCCTCTCAAATACTAAATATCAATGGAAAGGATTAATCTGGATGACTACACATCCATCACTTGTTCTTCGAAACAAGTCCCATCATCCTTCTCTTGTAGGCCATAGCATATGGTCTTTCCCTACAAGTCATATTTTGTCAAATAGTTAGCAACATTGCATAATCACGAAAATCAAATCATATTTCAATGCAATGAAAATAGTTCACACAATCATGTAAGCATCTTATCCAATGCTTTAGCACAACATCCATCCAATACCAAACATACTTGGAGACTATATGGATGCCTTCTATATCCATTAGAACATACTGTCAGGAGCATGCACTACTCCAGTGTGTTAGCAAAGAGGTTTCATCCTAGACTAGTTCTATTAAGGGCTCACAAGATACTATGAAACATTATAGGTTACTTAAGTAACATGTACTGTAAGATCCTACTGCTCGTCAATCTCAGTCATATATAAATGCATAATATACTACATTATAACATGCATAGCACACTTCATGATTCTAAGAATACAAATATGCATACAATTGTTATGAACATTTAGATCTGATCTACAAATGATAATCCAAATCCAAATACTTATATTTTATTATTTTGTGGGCTCCCTCTTGATCTCTGCCTCCTTGCAGGGATCATTGGAGACCTTAGATCTTTGTATTCTTGCTTGTTAGAAGTTTACTGCAACCTGTATATTCATACATCACCAACGACAATCTCCTCATCTATAGATAATGCAATCATTGGCATACTAGAAGAAATAATCCTTTCAATGATCATCATCTTCTGTATTCCTTGACTTCTTTGGTGAAGTCTCTTCATCAGCATTAGAAATTGAGGCATGGTGTTTTCTCTTCTTTGATTTGGGACATTCAATGGCATAGTGACTGTGCTTCTTAAGATTATAACATTGGATGTGTGAAATATCTTTCTTCCTCTTCTATTATGGAATTGGACTTGATATTTCAGCTTTGTATTTTCTACCATAACTCTTCTTTCCTGTTTCTTTTCTTCTCTTGGTATGTGTAGAGAGAGGTTGGTTTTCTTCATGATGAGAGGCACTAGTATTTCCTCTAGCTACAAGTCTGGTTTCTTCTTGTGTACAATCTTTCCACAATCGTTCAAAATTGGGTAGCTTGGATCTTCCACTTACACTTTGAATGAATGGTTCCCAAGATTGAGGGTGACCATTTAGAGTCACCATGATTAGTTCTTTGTCTGCAATAATTTCTCCAATAGTGCCCAATTGATCCTTGATTTTTGAGATCTTCATGAAATAGGATGCAATAGAATCTGATCTGGTCATCTTGAAATTTGAGAGTTGTTGTCTCAAGGCAGGAGCCCTATTGAAATTTGTGTTCTCAAATAACTTCTTCAAGGTATCAAACATGGCTTTAGCTGTCTTCTTTTGAGAAATTTGAGGAATCAAAGGATCCTTGACTAAATCTATTAGGATCCTTCTTGTCTTGACATCACTCTTCTTCCATTGAGTTTTTCCCACTTCTTCTTCTGGTTCTGGTACTCCTTCTACAACAAAGTTTAGAAGGTCATTTTATTCTAGAACAATAAGCACTCTAGAATTCCATGAATGAAATTTTGAAGCTCCATCAAGCCTATCTTCAACCTTGATGCTTGTTAGCTTAATTGAGAAGGAAGACTGCAATCTGCTTCAGAAACCCTAGTAGGAGCTAGGTCAAAATTGAACTTTGGATTTTTAGAAAATCGCTTCTATAGATGAATTCACCATCCCAAGGGGAGTTGAATGAACCACCTTTTCTTCTGGATATGTGGTCAGAACAATCCAAAATTTCAAACCCTAATTCTTGACCCCGACAGTATTTAGGTAAAAAAATGAAACTTCTCAGAATGAAAATCTACTTCCACAGGGAGACGTGACTTCCCAGGGCGAGCTCAACAATGCTGAGGGCGAGCTTAATCTGTGAATGGGAGAGGTGGATACAAGAAGCCCTAGTTTCTGAAAGTAGTCTCTTTTAGCACTGCTCTAATACCATGTTAAATTTTCAATTATAGCAGTATAATTTTCATCTCTTTCAACTTAGAAACAAATATAGGATCACTGAAAGAATAACTATGCGCAGAAACAAAATAGAGACATAATATTTTACTCCGAGAAAACCCAAGCTTGGGAAAAACCCAACAAGCCTTTCTTACTCAGAGATTCAGTATGTAATACAAGTACATCAAAGATAAGTGTGATGAGGATCACAAAGAGAGAAGATGCCAAAGAAGAAGGAGCCCCAAAATTGTCTTCTTCAACCAGAAATCAAACTTTCCTTTGCTTGAGCGAACTTGCTTGAGGTGAGAACAAACGAGGACTTAGGCATCCCTCCTATTTATACATGAGTTTTAAGTGACTTTTCCAACTGGGGCCGACTTTTATTTATTTATTTCTTTTTTAGGTCGACTTTATCTAGTGATGATACCTCACATAGCTACAACAACAACATGGGGAACCCATGGAGCCTATACATATTTTTTACATTATTATTTACAACTTGACTGGCTTTAGCTTGGGATGATATTCCAATGAAGTGAGCGTATTTGGTTAATTTGTCTACGATTACAAACATGATATCCTTTCCATTAGAGGTGGGGAGACTCATGATATTTTTTTTATCTACAATATGAAGGGGTTGAAGTAGACCCAGCGATGCAACTGATTCAAACTTTTGGTGTTGACAAGTGTTACAGTTTGCCACATATTTTCGAATGCTAGCCTTCATTCCTTTCCAAAATAAGGATTGTTGATGTTGTAGTGTGTTTTTAAAAATCTAACATGGTCTGTAGTCGGAGAATTGCAATTCTATTTTAATATTTGTCTCTTGAATTTGGAAGAGTTGGGTAAACACATTTTTCCTTTATAACATAGTATATCATTCTCCCATGTAAACTTTAAGCTCGTTGCATTATTACTTCCAACTTCCTTGATTAGCTTCTTTATCTTTGGACCTTTAACATATGCAACTTAAACATCTATAATCCATTCAGGAATAACAACTGAAATAGAGCATAGTGTGGCATCATCCTCATCCTTCCTCGATAAGCTATCAACAACCAAGTTTTCATTTCCCTTGTTATAAAGAATTTCATGTTAAAGACTTGGATTTTGTTTAACCATTTTTGTTCATCTGATGATAGGATTTTTTGGTTTAGGAAATATTTCAAACTATTGTGGTCAAGAATTTGGATCCAATCAGGTTTTGTTCCCATTTTATCAAAGCATGAATGATTGCCTACATTTCTTTGTTGTATGTAGATTTTGTTTCTTCCCTTGGTTTTAGTATTTGAATTTCAAAAGCAATGGGGTGGTCATCCTGCATAAGCACAACTCCTATTAATGTTCCTGATGCATTGTATTCAAGTACAAATGGTTTGGTGAAATTGGGGGTAGCCAAAACAAGAGTGTAATTCATTAATGTTTTCATATTCTTAAAATGGGCCTTGGATTTTTCATCCCCTCTAAAGGCATCTTTTTGCAATAGTGTTTTTACTGGAGTGACAATATCTATATATTTTTTTAGGAATCTAAATAATAACCTGTAAAACCTAGGAATCTATGTAAGGATGTGATTGTTCTAGGGCTAGGAAAATAAATAAATGCCACAATATTTTTTGTGTCTACCTTGATTCCTTTAGTTGATACCAGGTGGTCTAAGAATTTTATCTCCTCTCTTCCAAAACTGCATTTTGACTTGTTCACATAATTTTTTTTTCTAATAACTTCAACATGATCTCTATGTGTTTGAGGTGTTGTTTCCAATTCTTGCTGTAAACAAGTATATCATCTAAGAACACAAGCACAAACTTCGATAAGTATGGATGAAATATGTCATTCAACATTGCTTGGAAAGTAGCAGGGGCATTGGATAAACTGAAGGGAATGACACAATTCATATAAGCCTTCATAGGTACAAAAAATGGTTTTAGGAATATCCTCTTCTTGTATTCTTATATGGAAATAGCCCTATTTTAGATCAAGTTTGGAGAAATACTTAGCACTGTGAAGCTCGTCCAATAGTTTATCCACAAATGGAATGGGAAAATTATCTTTAATGGTAATTTGGTTTAACACTTGCTAGTCGATACAAAGTTTATATGATCCATCTTTTTTTCTTACAAGTATGACATGTGCTGAAAATGGACTCTTGCTTTTTGAAATAACACCACAATCCAATAATTCTTGAATTAAGCATTCAATTTTTGTCTTCTGTCTATGAATTGCATGTAATATTTTCTTCTAATCAGGCTTGAACCATGGATTAATTCTATGATGTGATATCTTGAGCACACCAAAAGAATACCACAAGGCGTGTCTTGGAAAATGGTACAGTTATCCCCAAGGATCATATCTAGAGGATAATCATTTTAAGAAACTGCCTCCATTGAATAACAATATAATATATAGGCTTGTTCTCCTTTCTTAATAATTTTTTCCGTTCTATTAGATGAGCCTACATAGAGGGGGCAGTTGATTCCATGAAGCTTGTATTTTTTTCCATTTTCAAAAAATCTTAAAAACTTTTTTTTTGTAAATTTAACCCCACTGTACAAAGAGTGGGGCAGTTGATTCCATGAAGCTTGTATTTTTTTCCATTTTCAAAAAATATTATAAACTTTTTTTTTGTAAATTTAACCCCACTGTACCAAGAGTGGCCAACCATTGGAATCTTAAGACCACATCTACATCCACAATATTGTGATTTGAAAGCATGGAGTAAGGTAAATGAACATTTTTAATTGTTTTTCCATCTTTGTATTTATAAAATTATGTGAATGACTACTATCTATAAGCCAACATATGTTTGCTTTCTTGATGTAGCCAAATATTTAAGGGTTTGGGGTTGAGAAATACCCATAATGGAAATTACAAATAGTTTTGGAGTGGTTTCCTGGTTGCTACATACCTCATTGTCCGTTTCTGTGTCTAAAGAAGATACATACCCAACTTCCTCATCTTTGTGGCTATCACTGTGCTATCACTGTGCTATCACTTTAGTTATTTTTTTGAACTATTTATCCTTACATCTTTGTCCTAGACTCCAATTTTGAGTATTACATTTGAAACACAGACTCTTATCCTTCTTTGTCTCTGATGATGAAATCCTGTGGTGAGGAGGAATATATTTCGAGCTTGATTTTTTGCATTGAGAATAAGGAGTTGGTTGATAGAACATTTGTTTTTCTTCAATGAGTTTAGCTTGTTTAACATATTTGACATCTAGTACTTTTATCTCGTTCTTTATATTTGGTTTCAATCTTGAAATAACAATTTGTAGTATATGCTTGTTATATATATCATCGACGCAGACGACTAGTAAATGTAGATCACTAAAATATTCCTCCATTTTCCTTGATTGTTGCAATTGAGTGAGTTGAGTGTAGATTTTGTCTCCTTCCATATCTTGAAATAATTTAAAAATATTATTTTTGAAGGTGTCCTAGTCTCTCATAAATGCTCGAGATTTAGTATTCCACCATAGGAACCAATCAAACACTGATCTTTCCAAGTACATCGATGTGATGTTGATTTATTTTCTTCATCGTAAATCTGGTATACATTATAGAAAATTTGGGGTCTAAAATGGGCCTCATAAGAATACAAACCACCTCATAAGAAAACAAGCCACCTCATAAGAAAAAGAGCCATTGAATTCAAGAACCAATAGAATTTTAAGAAAAGAGTCAACCATAATGGTTGACATGGCATATTTGACATTAAAAAAACTACCTTTTTAATTCGTATTTTCAACATATCTCCCTGTCGTTTTACTCAAATTTCGAGCAAAAGAACTCATTGGATGCGGAATTAAGTTCCGCATCGAACGAGTACCCACATTGCATACTTTTGAGCTACCCCACCCCATGAAAAATGAGAAATACATAAAAAAAGTGTTACTTTCAACGAGTGGAACTGCTTGAAATTTGAGTAAAACGACATGGATATATGTTGAAAATACGAAGAAAAAAGGTAGTTTTTTCTCTTTTCCTCCAAAATTCATAAATATTATTTTATTATTTTAACTATTATTTTATTATTTTCCTTAGGAGGCCCATTTTAGACCTCAAATTTTCTCTAATGTATCAAAATATAGTTCAAGTTTATTAATCCATATTGTGCCTTCTGAATCATATGCGCCATCAAATTGTTGAACGAGCTTGAATTATTTGATGAGTGCAGGTATGACCACAAAGATGAATTAGGTATTTTTATTCCTTTACTTCCATTTTTTAAGGTTTCAAACTCATATTTCAATACTAAGGGTATTTCAAGTTTCTTGTTAATTCCTTGTAATGCGGTTAAAACAATATTTGTGATTTTGGTGTCAATATTAGCCTCCATCTTTTCAATTGATTCGTTTGTCTCTGAGTTTATAGGCCCTGTGGTCCCAATCTTCCTTGAATTTTTTGTGTTCCCGATTTCACAGTTCAATACCTAATTAAAGTCTCAATTTGAGTAGTGATTCCAATAGAAGTGTTATAGCCTAGATTCCACCCACAGTCTTTGCCTCACACACCAAGGTTGCGTCTTTATGTAGAAAGGGGTACAATTGGTAGCAATCTTCTGCAAAAAGAATGTGAACTAGTAACAATCTTCATGCAGGAAGAAAGCAATGGAATTGGTAACAATATTTCATAAAAATAATGTGAACTTCTAGCAATATTCATGCAAATAGAAGCTTTGCACATAGGAATATAGAGCATGGAATCCTGAGTCCATGTAGCAACAATAGTAGTTCCTGCATCATGTAGTATTGTTGAGCTTCCATGTATAGTCCATGCGTAGGGTATACACAACTAGATCACTTTGATACCAATTGGAGGCAAACTTATATAAAAATATACATTTTTATTTATTCAATGATAATTTACAAGGAGTTGGTCCTCATTGCATCGAGAGTAGAGAGGTGCTCTACAACCCAATATGGAGGAGATGTTGTAATATGTAATGTCGTGTATCATTATGTAACTTGTCGTTCCATAAAAAAATTGCAAATGATGCTGGCTTAAACAAAAAATAAATGATATTGATTTCATTTTAAACTCAGATATATCAAGTACGGGATCAAATATATTGAGTTGTAATTTGTTTCTTATTGTGTAAAAAAATTAAGATAAAAAAAATTACACCTACAGAAATTGGATCCCTCTCGGTGCTTGATAGATCCGCATTTAAGATGGATCTATGCTTGTATAAATACAATGGAGTGTAAGAGTTGCAACTCTTCACGGATAATAGAGTTGACCCACAAATACATTAATGAATATATTATAGTATATCGCAATTTGAAAATTTGGAAGTAGCACATGCTTTCCCTCTTCCTTCAAGGGATTGTAAGGGCTGGTCACTAGCAAGCACCAGAGAAATTTTTAAGTTGTAGAGAAAGAAACTAGTAGACACATTGAGGCCCTCTACACTAGTAATAAAGGCAAATTTCTCTCTAACAAGTTTGTTGAATTTTGTAAGCAATAAAGCATTTAAAGACAATTTTTTACTCTATATTCTCCCCAACACAATGGAGTTGTAGTAAAAATAAATCATATAGTGTTTGAGATGATTTCATGTGTGTTGGAGTGTAGGTTGGTGCCAAATAATTATTGCTCCAAATTAATTTATACAATTGCATATTTTTCCAATAGATGATCTATAAAAATAATGTAAGAGGTCATTCTAAAAGATGTTTGACTAGAAATCAAATCTTAGGTTAGCCTTGCCAAAGCTTTTGGATATGTTGTTTGTAATTTAGTTCTAGAATAAAGGAGACTAATCATATGATAAATGTATGAAGGTAGTGTTTTCTACTCATAGTGATTAAAATAGGGTTTATACACTATTCAATATGATCGCCAACAAGATAGCAATAAGCATGTTGTGCTTTTGGATGAAAGTACAATGATTTCCTAGAGTGCATCATTGGATGGTATTGTGCATGAATACCACAATGAGGATTTCACTGTATAATATTCTAAGACTCACTAATATCAGTTTTGATTTTGAGGTTATAAGAAATAAAATGAAGATCTAAGTGGTGGTACAACAACTTTGACAATGCAATGAGGTTGGATAAGCTTCTTCAAGTGGAAGTCTTGTGAGGTTGGATACACATTCTTAAGTGGAAGGCCTTTGAGAAAAGAGTCACCTAGATGGAACACTACTCTTCCCTCCAAGATATTGACGATGAACTATTGATTCTCAAGGTTGGTGTGTTATACTTGGATCAAGGGAGTTGGTAGTGGTGACAATAGCATACGAAGGCCTACGGGGGTATATTTTTTGGACCCAATTTTGAAGGCCAACTTTGCTTGATTTGAAACCAATACCTTTTTTTGGGGAAGTTAGCTAAGTTGTGCTAAATCAACATAGTCGAAGAATTTATTGCTTCCTTAGAGCAATTGGAAATCCACATAGAAGTATCCCTAATACTCTTTTCATAGAATTTTTTATTAGTGACCTAAAAGAGAATTTTAGAGCACAAGTACAAATGGTTCACCATGCCGCTTGTTTTGCAACATCCCATCTAGATAGAGGCATAGATGGTGGTAACTATATGGACTGAACGACCCAATTTTGTCCCATGACCACTTGCTACTTTTGTGCCTCCTCCACCTTCTTAGAATCCTAGGTTCCATAAGTTAACATGGGAAAAATAAGTGGAATGCGAACATATAGGCCTCTGCTATCATTGTAATGATATTTTTTTCAATAGACGTTGGTGTGAGGAACATAAGTTATTTTTCATAGATTTGGCCGGCCCCATCTCACATACTAGGGGAAAATTTAGATACACAACCTGGAGATGCCACTTGGGATCCAATAATTACCTTACAATGGTTTCCACACCTCTAGCCTTGAGGACAATGTTGCTTTGAAGGAAGAGGTCATGTTAGGGTCCTACACTAATCTCCGTACATTGGGGTGCCTATTAGCTAGTTAGTTAATGTACATGGACATCCTTTTTTAATAAGGCCCACTAGGTATTTGATGTGTGGTTCTAATATTGCTCATAATTTTGTTTCTCCTAATTAAGCACACTACACCATGACTACATTTATGTGGTTAAGCAATTCAAGAGTTGGAAAATTTTCACTTATAAAATCTAAGCACCACTCACTCCCTTGCATCATATTATCATTTTGGATCACTTATTCAAATGGGGGATCAACATTATGGAATGAAATCACCATATGTCTAGTGGTAGTCATAAACACATAATTGTGGTTTCTTACTATTAAACCAAATGGGTTGAATCAATGCTAAATTTTTATAATACTTACTCTAGAGATGCTAATTTATTCTTCAATGTCATCATCACTCACTTTGGTGTAACTAATTAGTTGGTGTTTGAAAACACTAAACACTTCGAGAATGAAGTCTTCCAAGAATTCGCTTCAATGTTGGGATTTACACTTGCATTTTCCACTCCATACTATCCTCAAGCTAATGACCAGGTCAATATTGTTAATAAAGTACTCAATAACACGCCTTAGAGGAATGTAAAAAAAGTAAGACCAGTTGTCGCCACATGTTATTCCCAACTTTATGGTCTTATTGGAAAAATACCAAAATTTCCTCAAGGTTTACACCATTTCATCTAGTTTATGTGTAGGGATGGTTTTACCTATTAATTTGAGATCCCCCTTTTCCATTTAGTAATTGAGCTATTGTCTCACACTATATACTTAGAAAAATGATTAATCACCTTGACACGAGTGGATGAGGACCACCACACCACCTTGCAAACAAATGAGACCATGAAAAAGTTCTTGAAGGCCCATTACAATTTATAGATATACCCTTGCTCCTTTCGCGAGCATGACCTCATCATTGCCTTTCACTAAGCCAAAGAAAAGCCAAAATTTGGGTAATCTAAATCACGATGGCATGACCCTATGTTGTCAAATTTTGTTTGGAGAAGAGGGCATATGAACTTGTTGAACATAATGATGAACTTCTCAGGGAAAACCCAAAGGCATATCTTATTCTGTGTTCTTTAGTAAAATGTTATAGTGCATACTACCAAGTTGAAAACAAGATGAAATCAAACCGTAATGTAAAAGAAACTAACTTATACCATCCAGGGATATACTTATTTATAGCTTACGGTTGCTTGATAAGGTCAAGTTTTGATCAACTACACCTTCAATTGGCTTGTTTGACACAATCAAAATTGATGCTATTCAATTTTATTACATTGTATAGCCTATGGGAGAAGTACCTTCCTCTTATGGAATTCACATGTGATAATGGATATTGAAGCTTGATTAGAACATTGCCATTCAATCTCTTGTATGGTATACTATGTACGAACCCTTGTGAATTGGATAGCTTTAAGACTAAGTTATTGTATTCCAATAACTAATTTGAAATAAAAGGAGAAATACTAGGTGACCCAAACTACAGAGAGATTGAAAGTAGTGAAGAACTGAGAAAAGAGTTCACATAAAACAAACAAAAATTTCGACATCGGAAATATTAAGAGTTTTTATTGAGATCAAACCAAACAAGAACATCATAAGGTTTGGAAAGGGTACCATTCTCTCTACTTGGTTCATGTAATGTACCCATTTTAATTACCATAGATTCAAGTAGAAAATAATGGAGTTGGAAATTAATTGGCCTATATTTATTATGCACAAGTATACTAAATCATGTAGGACCACGAATTTAATTATTTAATGCAAATAAATAGACTAAGTGATTCAAGTAGGCACCTAGGAGGTCAATTGGGGCCCATATGAGGTGTCTCTCTCATAAAAATAGGCAAAAAACAAAGAAAAACATGAAAAAGCAGGAAAGGCAAAATAAAGGAACGAAAAACAAAGTAAAGGCAGGAAAAACAATATAATTTAGATTTTGCTAATATAACTCCAAAAAAAGACAAGGAAGAATCCAAGGATACTTGAGAGGGTGAATTTGAGGAAGGATGGACCAATTATCATTAGAAAAATCACTATAAAACCAAGAGGGTGCACTTGAGGAAAGGAGAGACCACTTGGCATTAGAAAAGTCACCGAAAAGCAAGGAAATTTTGGAATGATATGAATATCAACGAGGGAACACCTATTGGAGTGAATTTTAGGTTTTGTAGGTTTTGATTGAGATTGGATCAGCTCATGGCTTCTCTATGCTTGGGAGATGTTCCCCTTGCAACAGTAGGGAGATGTGCCCCTCTGTAACCAGAACTAGTTGGAGTGTTTGCTAGCATTGTAGCAGGTGATTGAGAAGAAGGAAACTCAATCCTTTTCAAAAATATTATTGCATATTTCTACAGTGTTCCTAGTCACTTGTCAATTTCCAGTTCGATCCTTCATGTTCAAGTATTTGCAGCTTCCATCTATAGTGTGTTTCAACAACTATTTCTCATAGTTTTTATGTGAGTAAGATTGTTGGTGTGCTCCACTACGAATTAAAGGATGTAGTTACAGAATTGTAATGTACTCAGCCTGCATTTAATAATAAAAAACCAGTCTCTGTGTTCCTCTCCTTCCATTATGTAATTTCCTTTAGTATCTCATCAATTCTATGTGCTCAAAACTAGTTAAAATTGACATTGTCAAACTTTCTTGGAAAACACCTATCTATTGAGATTCAAAATATTAGTATGAGTGTTGTTGCAGGTATTAATAAGGAAATTAGTCCCTTCCTAGGCATCATATCATAAATTTGAAACCTCCAGGTGCCATTCGAAACTGCTTGGAAACGGGTAATTTCTTTCTCCTCAGATTCGATATTGCACCATTGATGTATTCTCCACTATTGCTTGCCCCTTCATCCATGAGCCATCAAACCCAAAGTATCCTTGACCTTGATACTAGCAATTTATCTTTATATTTTAACTAGAAGCCATTTATTTCCACATAATTCTTGAGGATATTTCCTCTGGTCACTTTTGTGGTCTGCCCAGGTGTGATGCACTCATAAAATGTGCAATCTGTCAAGGAAAAGTCCTATAGTAAAACTTCCTAAAAAAAATTATGAGTGTCATAAATTTCAATAGGAAGCCTACTTGACCCATCCCCTACTTCATATCTAAAATTAATTTGGGTTTAGAACCATTTTGGATGAGTTAGAAACAAACCATTTTTAGCCTCTAAAAGCTAGACATTGTACCTAGTCTTAACTTTTATGATTTCGATCTCTAATATTGAGTTAATATATTTGATTTCCAGATTTGGGATATTACAGTGATATCATAGCATGGTACTCTGTAATTGTGGATCATAAACTCTTAGTTGAATAAATATTGCAGATCACATCTTCAAGTTTCCATCTATGAGGCTCATACCAGTGGGTGATGAAGATTGGGAGCAATATGAAGAGGAAGAAGTCAGTTACATGGATGGAGGCTTGTCCATTTCGCATGAGGAGGATGATTTCACATGTGACATTACATATAGAGAATACACAAGGTATGATCTGTTAGGATATTCCTATACTCCATCCTAGTCCCACCAGTATTTTGATCATTTACATTTTCAGTCATGCATGCATCCCAGTCATCAGTCCATCACCTAGCCCTCAGTTAGCCAGCCCCCAGGAGCTTCTCACTATTCAGTTTTATCCCTCCAATTGCTTAATGCGCCCTTCTTCCTTGATTTTAGGGAGCAACTCGCCCTTCTTCACCTACCAGTCCAGTTGTCACTCAGTTACACTTAGTTACAGTCAGTTACAGTCAGTTACACTCAGTTACACTCAATTACACTCAGTTACAGTCAGTTACAGTCAGTTACACTTAGTTACATTGAGTTACACTCAGTTACACCTACCAGAGTTAGTTTGACTGATGGTTGACAGTTACTTGAGCATTGATGACTCCACTGATGATGATGAAGACTTCCAATTGCGCTCCGATGATCATGAGGACACCTAGTTGTGCTTCGATGACACTCTATTGATCTTATGATCACTCTGAGAGGCTAATTCGAATTGCCACCTTAGGCATTGAATCCTCTCTACCATTGTACTATTTATTTGTCCATACTATGATTAATTAATTAGTGTGTGTGAAGTATTATTGCTTCTATCTGAGTTCTACTGTACCATATTATTCTGTTGCTCATTATACTATATTGTTCACTCTTCTTCTATTTTCCTGCTTAATCATAATTACTCTTGTGAGGTATACATCATCTCTTAGATCTGCTGTGAGGATTTTCACATGGTATCAGAGCATGTTGAGAGTATTGTTTATCTCCATTCTTGAGAGTTTTTTGCAGGTTATTACCAAGATTTCAAGTGCAGCAGTTTCTGCATTTTTGCAGCAGCAGCAGTAGCAGTTATTCTATATTGTTTTTGCAGGTCCTCTACAGCTTCTATGTATTCATCAGGAATTACTCCTCTTGATCCACTCAACTATGATGAATGGAAACCAAGAATGATAACAGACTTGAAGATCCATGATCTTTTTTATTGTTATTTTGAAAGAGAGTTCGAATCCCCTGAAGAGAAGATTGATTGGTTAAATAAAAGTGACATGCACTTTCAAGCAATAATGTTTTCTTTGTTTGCACGCCAGAGATTCCAATTCAAATACCGTAATGGTGTTGAAACTCCAAAGGAGTTATGGACTCCAAAAGAGATATGGGCTCACCTGGATGGAAAATTTGGCAGAGAGAATGAAGGACTTGGTCCCAACCCATTCGAAAGAAAACAAAGTGATGCATTCGCTCCTCTTGATGGTCTCTCAGATCATGCACCAGTATCATCTCATATTGAATTTGTTGACAAAGAACTTGCAGATTCTACACTCATGCTCAAACTTTCTTCTCTTTCTGTGCCAACTCACACTCTAGATATTGCAGAAGGTCCTAAATCCTATCTTGCACCAGAGTCTGTTGCTTTGCATCATGATCACATGATTATTTCGGAGGTCAAAACAACTTTTGAAGGTAATTCATTCGCTCCTCTTCAACTAACTCCTCTTTTATACTACTATATGATCATAATTCCATGCTTTCAGAAGGTCATTGAAGAATATGGCCATTGCCATTCACTTGAGATAATTTCTCATGCATCTACTGGTTTTGATCTCACCTCTCATGGTTCAAAGGAGATCTCAAGAAACCATGATTCAAGTCTTGGATCTAATTTGGATTCTAAGCAATTACTGCTTGGGATAATTTCTCATGCATATGATAGTTTTGATCTCACCCCTGCTGGTTCAAAGGAGATCTCAAGAAACTGTTTTTTAAGTCTTAAATCTGATTTTGATTTCAAGCAAACATGTAATAGTTATTTTTGGCATAATCTCACCCATGGTGGTTCGAAGGAGAAGACAAAAGACTATATGCACTTTCACAGATTTGATCCTACCTCAGCTGATTCGAATCACAGGTTCAAGGATCATTCTCATACTGTTGGATTTGTTCTCATCACATTCGATCTGAAGAGCAAGTACAAGCACATGCTTTTTGAGCATGATCCATTTCTTCCCAAGAAGAAGATACCTCCAGACATATGACCAAGCGTCACAAATGCTTGAGTTTGGAGCATTTATTTTTATGTGTGCCTTATAGTCTATTTTTTTGAGGAGGGGGTATGTTGTAATGTCCCCAGTTTGACCCCATGGCATTAAACTGTAAATGATGTAATATTGTTATAAAATCGTGGTGAGGAGCTCAAGGCCAAGGCCCCGCCATCGATTTAGTGATGCATATGGGTTACGTGCTATCCAGGCACATTGAAATTGTAAATATGCATTTTAATAAATACCCACAACTAGCTATGTAATGCAACAAGAGATGGGGGCATGATTTTACAAGGAATTGGGAGGGAAAACATTCAAACCCTTGAGCCACTCAAGTCAAGCCAAGTGTCAATGAGAGAACCCATCAAACCCTCAACGACCCATGTTGACTTTTGTACCCAATCATTGATTTCTCCCAAGAGTTGGTTGAGGTAGTTAATGCCTTGGGGAATGGGAGGTATGGCTATCCAAATTCGGGTATGGGAAAACCACCCTACATGGGAATTCACATTTTGCTTCTTGGGAAAGAAAAGAGCCATGAATTTCCCCCCCAAGCCATTATCCATGATCATTCCTTCTCCCTCACGAGTTTAGAGCTACCTGGGCGTTTTCCAGGCATGTTTGCTGTGTTTTCCTTCATTCTCCCAGTAGAGAAGGGCATTTTTGTGTTGTATACCAGTGGGGAAGAAGGGGAATGGAATGGGGGTTCCATAGAGACTGTTTTTATTGTTAAATGCTGAGAGAGTTGGGGAGAAAACGTTTTTCCTCCCTGTGGATGCATTTCCCTTCCCACAGCTCGTTTTGGGTGAGCCACGATTTGGGGAAAACCTATGGCCATCTTGTTTGTGAATTCCATTGGATTGGCTCAGGTGGAATGATCAATTGGTTGTGAGAGAGTGAATGTCCCCTTTTCCTTGTAGGAATCATGCCCAGCTCGAGGGTGGCAGTTGTGTTGAGAGATTAATGAACACAACTAGCCTATGGTTGGGTGGAACGTTGCAACAACATAGCTAGTTGTTTGGGACAGTTGCAAAATGGAGATAAGTGTTTTTTCTGTCTATGTATTTACTTCTGCAATGTATTAATTTGATGACTGTCGATATGTTGTATGCATGAGTAATGTGTGTGGATAAGTTTAATTCCGTTGTGCATACTTGATTAGTTTTACATGTGCACGCAAATGATTTACTCATATCATTCTAATGAATGGGATGATAGAATGTGAAAGCCCCACATATTGTTATTATCTTCCCTCTCTTATTGGGTCAGCAGGTGGGTACATTACATATGTTTCCCATGAAATTTTCCCACTTCCTTGGTTTATTGATTGTTATTATTCATTGTATTGGGTGACCTTTGGTCTTAGTTACCCAGGCCCAGGATGGATTAAGGGGGGGGTGTTAGGATATTCCTATACTCCATCCTCGTCCCACCAGTATTTTGATCATTTACATTTTCAATCATGCATGCACCTTTAGGGTTTGCATGCATCCCAATCATCAGTCTAGCACCTAGCCCTCAGTTAGCCAGCCCCCAGGAGCTTCTCACTATTCAGTTTTAGCCCTCCAGTTGCTTAATGCGCCCTTCTTCCTTGATTTTAGGGAGCAACTCACCCTTCTTCACCTACTAGTCCAGTTGTTACTCAATTACACTCAGTTACACCTACCAGAGTTAGTTTGACTGATGGTTGACAGTTACTTGAGCATTGATGACTCCACTGATGATGATGAAGACTTTCAGTTGAGCTCCGATGATCATGAGGACACCTAGTTGTTCTCCAATGACACTCTATTGATCTTATGATCACTCTGAGAGGCTAATTCTATTTGCCACCTTAGGCATTCGAATCCTCTCTACCATTGTACTATTTATTTGTCCATACTGTGATTAATTAATTAGTGTGTGTGAAGTATTATTGCTTCGATATGAGTTCTACTGTACCATATTATTCTGTTGCTCATTATACTGTACTGTTCACTCTTCTTCTATTTTCCTGCTTAATCATAATTACTCTTGTGAGGTATACATCATCTCTTAGACCTGCTGTGAGGATTTTCACATGATCCTCCTATGGTTAATAAATATTTGTAAAAGATGATAGAAGTATGTGAAAACATGCCCCACTACTACCATAAGTACCTAACATTTAGTAAGGAGATTTTTGTAGCCATGGACTTCAAAGATTATATGTATCTTAGTTATAGATTTTGGCCCAAGGATGTAAATGAGGAATCATTGAAGAGAAACAAACCATTGAAATAAGAAGAGACACATAAGGAGGAGTGCAATCCACTATATGAAGATTATCAAATAGAGGAAGAACGAGCATAAGCAGAGCTAGAATAACCTAAAATAGATCCTACACCTAGTTTTGCAGAAGATGTAACACAAAGGGGTGACAACAATTCTGATTTTTGCAGCTGTCATATTTCCTTGCAGTAGTATGATATAGCATCCTTCCATTCACCATTAGAGCTTCATTTTGAAGCTAATGCCAACTGCATAGAAGATAGAAGCAAATACAAAAAGACGATGGAAGAGCATTGTCCCCATGGGTTGTATTTTTTATCAGGGAAATTGAAGGTAAGTAAAGAAATGATTATGACAGCCATAAATTTTTTTGATAGCACAAATTCCTTGGTAACAGATTTTTCTTGGAGAACTTCAGGGGTAGCTGATAGTTTGGAAGAAAAATATTCCCTTGCAGAATTGGAGGAAATTCGAAAAGTAGTGACAACCATGAAAGCTTACTATCTACCCCTGCTTTTTGATAGAGACCATCTTCTTATGTTGACTGAAATGTACCATGATGCATTAAGAGAAGATGAGGATGAGATTGACAAGCTCTCTCATGAGATAGAGCTCACCCATGGTTCCTTGAAGAGAACTCAAAAGGCACTTGAAGAATCAAAGGAACAGGTTGGACAACTACATAGGGAGATGGAAAAAGTACACTCTTCCTCATATGCTATAGAAAGCCAATTGTACATGGATGATTGCACACATGATGTGATGGTGGAGAATGAGGAGCATTTTTTTTGAAGGTGCTTGAGGAGACAATTGAATTGGAGGATGATGAGAAAACACTTGTTTCGCACCAAGAGGATTATGAGCTGACTCTGTGGGGGAGACACACAGTCATGGAAGTGGTAGATGAGCGCATTCTTGTTGGAACAACCAACATAGGAGACTATACATCCACATGTTTGATGGATGAACCATGTAGAGAGTTGAGTTTGGTCTCTTTTCCATCATACCAAACATCTATGATAGCCATAACAAATGGGGGTGTGAATGGAACAAAATATTGGGTAAAGGGATTCTTTCTGATGGTGTCACATGGGGAGCAAGATATTCACATATATGCTTCTAAGTTTGATAGTGATTTTCTTTTCATACCTTTTGGGTTGACAAGTACACCAGTCCCTTTTAAGTTTTGTGAGCAGCAAAGGAATCTACTGACACTACCTGATGCCTACATCATATATAACAGTTCATTGGAGTTCCACTTGAGGTAGTTGAGTGGAACAAATGATAGTGATGTGAGCCATGGTACCAGTGTGCAACTTGGGAAAGAGGATGTTGGATTCATTCCATTTGGAGCAACCAACAAGAGTGTTTATTCATCCAGGGATTGGGTGGATAGATACACATCCTAGGTAGAAACACAAAGAGGTAAAATTTCTCTTTGTAACAATAATATGTTTATTGATATATCTGACATTGTTTTGTTTCATGAGCAACAACAAAGGCACCCATGGCTGCTATATGATGCCTTCGGTATTCATAACAGGATATGGGGGTTTCACTTAAGCCAATTGGGTAAGCCAGTTGGGTGAGATAGGTAGCAACATTGTCAGCCTTGGTACTAGTGTGCATGTGGCACATGAGGAGTTCTATACTCTGTTGGAGAGGCCCACTAAGAGTAGGCCCCACATTGCAAGTGATGAAATTTCCATTTGGTGGTGGGATCTTGGAATCCTCCATAATGGTAGATCATTCCAGATGATATTGATGTTTGGAGGGGTGAAACACAAGTAGTGGGATCCTGGTATTTCTTGGTTCGAGTATAGTTGTTGGCATTGGAGTAGCAGTTTAGTTATTGGCATTAGAGATCAAGCCAGCCTTCATTTGCATGAGTCTATCCATGTGGAGAAATGGTTCAGTTTCCTATTTGGGAAACCATTTGATGGATGGACATAGTATTTTCTTGCTAGGTGGATTGGGAGTCTATAGAAGATTCCTTATGCTAATACTATGCAGTGCATAGGTGTATGTAGTAGACACCTTGAATTTATCAGGTTCATTTGGGACCCTGGGATCATTTGGGGGTTCAGTAGTCCCAACTGGGTTGGTGGAAGGATGGTAGGAGAGATGGAGCTATCTCTTGAGGGGATTATTGTAGATCTTGAGCATCCTAGAGGCATGACAAGTAATTTAGACATACTTCCTTTTCTAGTATGTAGAGTCGAGGATGACAAAAGGATGGTAGATTTCACTTGGATGCCTTTGTAGGACACCATCCATGGTGAGAGATTAAGTATTTCCATGTGTTTCAGTTATGAGACCCAGGAGAGGAGGATGCATGTGGAATATGATAGTTGGATGGTTGTGATCAGAGTGGTGTAGTAGTAACATGATGATCCCTTTCTGAGTTTAGATGGGGAGCTTAGAGTTATAGTTGTAGATCACACTTCCAACAACATTTACAGACGTAAGAGTCCTTTATGGTTTTCATATGATGAGACTCTTAGTAGTTCAATTATTAGGCCATTGGTTGGGAAGTCGCGGTATAGGGACATTCTTCTTAATGGCATAGTTCTTAGTATATGATTCCATAATGTATGGCTTTTTCATAGATGCTTTTTTCCCCGGAAAAAAGATCACATTTCAATTTTTGTATTAAAAACTAAACCATATTGTTCACATAGGTACATGGCCATTAGATTTTACATCTTTCTATTTGGTTTGTCCATATTTTCTCTAAAAAAGAACTATGATGATATCTATATAGCTTCACTTACATGCATCCTGTATATCCTATCAGAGGTATCTAAATATTATGGAAATCACCATCTTACAGGATTCAGTGCATAAAAGGACCAAGATCTATCTCCTTGATCTATTCTATGTCAATTTCCCATGCTAATGCAGTTCCTTCTGCTAATGTCAGTCCAATTTTTTATAGTTCATCTGCAGTCATATTCTGTTCCCTATAGACATGAGTTTATGATCATATCTCAACAAGCTCTATGTGCCTACGGACTTGTTCGAAGATGGGATTTAGAAATATTTCCTTGGGGGTTTGTTGTCCTTGATCCAATTTATCACTATCAGGGAATCACCAAAGATTTGTAGCTTATTGACCTCCAAGGATACCACCATTTTTAAAAGTTTTAGGATCATAGACAATTCTGTAGCATTATTTGTGGTTGCTCCAATATTTGTTGTGATTTTGTACCAGTGTGTGTTCGAGATGTTTAGGGTACCTCCTATGCCACCCCTGGATGGGAATCTGTTACAGTTGATCATCTCCTTCTATCGTGGAAAGGAAGATAGTATCACATGGGACTTTGCTGCGTAGATGTGGGATGTAATATAGGTATCCTGGAAGATCCGTTTATGCTTTGCTAACCAAGTAGCCCATATTAGGAGGACCAGGAGGGCTCTCATGCTTTAATAGATATGATATTTGATCCAATGTTGTAAGGATGTTTGTACACCACAACCATACCAGGTGAGATGCAAAACCAGGAGCTGAGATGCAGACCTTTATAAATCTTTCGAGTATGTACAGTCCATAAAAAGATGTGTAATTGATTCACTTGCCATACTGCACATTATACAATATTTCGGTCCAACCTCAAGGAATTCCATGATATGATCCCATACCGGTATTTCCCTTCCAACATTAACCAAAGGAATAAATTTTCCTTGAGTGGACACTGGAAGGACTAGATGTAGGTGTGCTACCATTCCACCGATTTATGCCACTGGTCTTCCCTGAGCAAGTTGTAGCCAATTTTCGGTGTGTATGTGTAATACCCTCTGGTTTAGCCCCTGGACATGTTATTATTATTTTGATGTTGTGACATTATGGAACGAGGTGCCAAGACTATGGTTTTCACATTATTATTATTAATTAATAAAATAAAACAGTTGATATCGACTGATGCCACATAAAAGAGTATGGGGAACCATGATGTTATGAGCAAGGGGAAGTGGGAAAGAGTGTTCCTAAGTTTTTGTGTCTATTTTGGTGGACCATCTTGACTTATGCACCCTCTTATGTTGTGTTTCTCCTTGATTTTATTATTCCGGAATGGTTTTTATTAAAATTAGAATCACTCTCTCTTCTAGGGAACCCCCTTGAAACAAGTTTACAACTTGACGAGAACTTTATACTCAAAACGAGAACTTTATCCATAAAAAACCATATTTTTGCATTAAAAACAACAAAAACAACCCTTGATTGGAAAAGTAGTGCTACCAGTAACACCCTTTTTTTTTAATCCAAATTTACAAAACTTTTGAAATCCTAATTGATGTGATTGCCCTAAATCAACTCCTCAATTAAAAAGTGGTGCTACCAGTAGCACCATTTTTTTTCGAAGCCAAATTTACAAACTTTTTGAAACCCCAATTGATGTGATTGCAATCAAAACCCTAATCAACCCCTCAATTAAAAAGTAGTGCTCCCGTAATCACCCTTATTTGGTGAGGAGTTAAAATTATGCCTTGATTCAAATTGTGATCCTAGCACAACATACATCGTACAACAAAACTCCTAAAAATATATTAAAAATACAAAATAAATGACATAGAGCATATTAAAAAAATTATATATTAAAAAAATTAAAAAAATAAAACATTAAAATATAATTAAATAATTTTTTTTAAAATATGCTTAATTTAAGAAAAATAACACTAAATATTAAAATCCAAAACGAAACATTAAAAAAAACAAATGAAAAACAAACATTAGAAAAATATAAAACAAAACATATAAAAAAATCAAATTTAAAAACAAATATTAAAAATCTAAAAAATAAAATCATATAAAAAAATACTAAAAAAAAATAAAATAAATTAATATTGATGATTTTTTTTCTAAAATTTAATTAAATAAAAAAATACCATAAACATTAAAAATCAAAATAAAACATTAAAAAACACAAATATTAAAAAAAACTACAAAACAAAACAAAACTATAAAAAAACAAATATAAAAACAAAACAAAACAAAATAATATAAAAATCAAAACATTAAATATAAAACAAAAGCATCTAAAAACAAATAAAATAACTAAATTTAAAAAATACATAAAAATAAAACCAATATGTAACGCCTGCCTCGTTGCTTTAACTGATTAAACTATTTAAGGCACTAGTTTTGAAGTGACTCTGCTAAATAAAACATGAACCATATAATTTTCTTTGAATAATTATTTTATGAAAATGATTAGATTATATATGATGGATTAAGAAATTATAAAATAGAAATTATTAAATGAAATATACGCTCCACTGACTTAGAGACTAGGAAATGAAAGTGATTAGATGATATATGTTGGATTAAGAAATTATGAAATAGAAATGATTGAATGAAATATATACTCAACTGACTAAGATATTATAATAAATGATGAAAATATTTTATAGTGAAAATGATGAATGAAAGATATACTCGACTAACTAAGATATGTTGATGATGTAAGATAAAATGCTTTGATGGTGCAGTAGGATTTAATGTGTGCTTTGAGTCTGTGTGAGTGCAGTAGCAAGTAAAACGATTTACCGACTGACTCATAATGGAAAATAGGGGTCATAAGAATGAGAAACATACATAGGGGTACGCAGATGGACTGTCGACCCTGAATTAGCACTCCACGCATGGGTCAGAAGCTTGTGAGCTCGCCCAAAGAAGCGTGTTCCGTACGGGCGAGGCCATAACGAGTTGGTTGTGTATGATGAGTTGAGGGACACGCGATAATGAGAGCTTTATCCTTCATCCGCCCTTAGTCTCCAAGGAAGTGTAGTCGAGAGATCGCAGTAACAATTCCCCGATCGCTACACAACTCTCTCCACTAGAGAAAAATGAAACTGTTGGAAGGACCTGCCGAAGGAGTACCTAGACAAAAACATGAAATGATTATTAATCGTTTAATCATGCATACATGATTGAAATCACATATATAAAGAATTTTAGAAGAATCTATTCAAAAGAAACATTTCATGTTATTTTTATTATCTTAAGAAAAAGAGAAAAAATGGAATAGATTAGAAAAATCTATTTAAAAGAAATATGTCATTTTATTTTTATTAGTTTAGAAAAAGAGAAAATTTGGAATAAATTAGAAAAATCTGTTTAAAAGAAATATTCCATTTTATTATTATTATAGAAAAAGAGAAAAATGTGGAAAAGAGTTATGTCCATCTTACTAGAACAATTATGAATGAGAAGGAATAATGAATAAACAAATTATGGAGCAAAACATAACTAGAACTCTTGTAGAGACCACTACATCTACTTTCCATTGATTTAGGACACTTAAGTTAAAGTGATACATGCTATTTGAGAATAAATATTAGAGAAATATTAAATTAAAGAATATTATGCATGAAGAGACACTTGGTATACAAGTTTTGGTTATAAAAGAAAGGGAGGAAAAGGAGAAAGGATTCTCTTGCTCCCTAGTGTTGTACGGGTACCGTAATAGAGAATTTTATTGTGTTTCTTGGATTTGGGCAGAGCTTGACCGGAGATTGGGAGATCCCAACAGGAATCTTAGGCAGTGTATGTTCTTATGACCCCATTTGATCGAGGTTTGGGAGGAAGAAGATTAATCCCAATACAGTAGGGAGGTCAACCGAGGAGTCTTCGGTAAATCTTGCCAAGAAAAGTGTGCATCGACAGCAGAATTTCACCAACAACTCGAGCAGCGATCAGAGAGGTATTATTCATTTTAATTATTATCTCCTTCAATTATTTTTGATTAGATGATCATCATTTACCACTTGCATATGTTGGAATATACCTTGAGGAGATACCGAATTGATGTTTTGTCACTGTCCTGGAAAGGAATTAATTTAGATTTTAATATATAAGAATTTAATCATTGATGTAAATTACCTTACTGTTCGGTCAGGTTACTGATGTATTTGGTTCTGCACATAGGAAATTTTGTATATATATTCAGATCCAGTTTTGTATACATATGTTTGAGCAATAGACCTTTATAATCCTTCATTATTATTTTTGTATTTTTATTGGGATAAGTGAACTTGTGAAGTGAGTTGTTACTAGTTCGAAAATCCTATTAACTTGTGAGTAATAGTTATGACTATATATATATACTTATATTTTTGAGTCTCTCTCTATATAATTCACTCTATTTTAATAATTCACTCTATTTTAAGGAAATCGAAGTTAACAAGTAAACAAAGGTTAAATGCTATGATAAGTGTAATGAATCAATGCTAGTGATATTGTAGAATAAGATATGTACCTTGAATAATTATAAATTTAATTAACCAAGAATGGAAGAAGAGGATACTATTAAATGTTTATAGAAAGCTTGTATAACTATATGTAAGTTCTATGTACAATCTTACTTTATCTAGGTCAATAATGTAGGAGAAAGCTAATACTATATAAGGTCATTGTTTTAAATGTTGGTGATTATCTAGATTTATGTATATAAAGAAATAGGGTTAATGGTAGAGAATCGTACCCTTACTGAAAGGAAATGTGGGATATCAACAAATTCTTTTATTTATTTAATTGGAAATTAAAGTAGATTTACTTACAAAATACCTGGGATTGAGTGTCAAAAGTGGATACAATTGGAAATTCTAAAATTGATTATTTGTGGTAATTCTACGTTAAAAAAAAAATATTGCTTATCAGCATAGACCTTTCACAATATTATAAAACTATATTAAAAAACAAATAAAACATTAAGAAAAAACAAAAAAATATAAAAAACAATGATAAAATAATATTAAAATAAAAACATTAAAACAATGGAATACCCATGTGTTAAGAAGGAATGGGGAGAGTATAGAGGGGGCGCGATTTTGGGAATCACGCCACCTTTCAAGTACCGCTCTAAGTAGCAACGCAACCACTTGGAACGATGCTTGAGAGGTGGCGCGATTCCCAAAATCGCACCCCCTTTATACCCTCCCACTCCTTAACCTGCCACTTAGAACAATGCTGGAAGGATGACACAATTCCCAGAATCACACTCCCCTCTATACCCTCCCCATCGCGCCCCCTTTATACCCTCCCACTCCTTAACCCGCCACTTAGAGCGGTGCTTGAAAGGTGACACAATTCCCAAAATCGCGCTCCCCTCTATACCCTCCCAACTCCTTAACCATATTTCACGTATGGAATGTTTTAAACCTTGGTTTTATTTTATATTACTTTATTATGGTTTTTATATTGTTTTTTTTATATATTATTTTATAATTCTTTTTATAATGTTTATTTTGTATTATTGGTTTGTTTTTATATTATATGTTTAGATTTTTTTTAATGTTTTGTATTATATTCTTTTTATTTGTTTTTTTAATGTTTATTGTTATTATTATTATTATTTTAAATGTTTTGTATTATATAATTTTGCATTTATGTTTTTCTAAATGTTTAGTTTTGATTTTTAAATTTTAGTGTATTTTTTTTAATTTAAAATATATTTATTATTAATTGATTAAATATTAATTTATTTTGTTATATCATTTGAAATTAACAAGGGGTACTTGTTCATGGCATGTTACATTGAGGTCTAGGAAGAGAGCTAAGATCGAGAAAATGTTGATTTCGATGAAGATTTTGATCTACATAGTATTTTAATTAATATCATGTCGTTGAGGAAAATGTTAATTTTGACAAATTTTTGATAATATATTTTTGTAATGTTTTGATTTTAAGATTTTATTTAAGAATAAATATTATGTTTTTAATATGTTGTTTACAAATCTATGGTATAATTTTTTTTAGTTAATGTGAATCATCACCTTATGGAAAATAATGTTAAATATTATCATTTTTATACATAAAATAGCTGAAAATACGTTGAAAAATGGTTTGAAATGTCTTTTTTTTTTTCTCATTTTTTTTTGAAATTTGCCCAAAAAATGTCTTCTTTAAGATAAAGGTTTAATGAAAAAGCATTGAAAATGCATATATTTTTCGTTCTAGCTAGCTTCTAAATCTTTAAAAAAATTTAAAAAAAGTGTGTATTTTTTCATTGTAACTAGCTACTAAATGTAGATTCTTTTGTAAAATTTAAACTTAGCACCATTGTAAATAGAAATTATAGTTTTCTTATGACCAAGAAGTTTCAAAATCACAAAAAATGGCTCCAAATGAAAAATAATGCTACTAGTATACACACTTTTTGAAGCGGAGGTAAAAATAGTACTAAAATTGACACCCCAAAAAATGAGAACAATGTCGGGTTCTCGTCAAGTTGTATAACATGTTTTGAGTGCCACTTGGTGTTTCCCCTCATGAAGGTTGTAACTCCTCCTTAGTGGTTTTCTATTTTGGGAAAGTAACTCCTCTTGTGACTCTCTCTCTCTCTCCCAACTCGATTTCTCCATGAGGATTTCGAATTGGTTGGTGCGTGCTTCATTTTTCTCTTGATTTTTGCTTCTTGGTTCTTGTTCTTGGTGCTTGGCTTCATTCTCTTTGTTCTTGGTTCACTCACTCATGTGCATTTATCTTTGGCACTTGGGAATTTGATTTACTTCCCTTTGTATGTGTGAGAGATTGTGATGCAATGGCCTTTTTCGATGGTTGGTGTGCCCTTGCTGAGCTTGTTCCCAAGCAGAGAGACTTGGTTGTTTCTAGTCTATCTATCCTAGAAGTTGCTTTCCCTGGATTAGAAGTGATGTGGAATCCACTTTACATTGGATGCAGTTGGAACGATGGTAGATTAGTGTTTCATTGAGTCTATCTGTCGTGGATATGCATTTCCTGGAGTGGAAATAGTGGGATCTATTTTCCATTGGAATACAGTTGGACTGATGGTAGACTTGTGACTATCTCTCCTAGAGCTACTATCCTGGATTGGAAGTGCTGTGGCAATCACTTGCCGTTGGATTTGTGGTTGGACCGATGATAGTTGAGTTTTATGGTTCAGTGCACTCTTGCTTGTGGCATCATGGTTCCATCTCGATGGTGACCTATGCAAAGAAATATTTGGCTTGTACAATGTCTACGGCTGAGTGGATTGTGGCACGATTGATTTTAGTTGCAGGAATTTGAAAGACAAGTGGTTGTCTTTTATTTATATGGGTTATTTATTTCTTATATATATATATATATATATATATGCATGCATCTGAAATATTTGATGGAATATGTGAATCAAATGTGAAAAAGTCATTTCTATGATTCCGGTTGTTTTTCCATTACTAATTCTTTTTGAAAAATTGAGAAAGCTAGTTTGAGACTTTGCAAGAGAAATGTTTGTTAAAATGTCTATGAGACTCCTATGCTATAAATATGATTTTTATTTCTATGATAATCTTGGTATAATGTTTTATTCGAATTTGTAAGAGTTTTAGAAAGGTCTATGTAATCTATTTGCAATGAATACAGTTGTTTTTCAATTACTAGTTTTCCAAAAAAATAGTTTAGCTAGATTCGAGACTTTGCAAGAGAAGTATTTGTTAAAATGTAGTTATGAGTCATTTGATTCAGATATGATATTTGCATATGATATGTTTGACTAAATGTGTGAAATATATTCCAATATAGTCTATAAAATTTGTTACCGCGATCTTAGTCTATTTCTCGAACTGTTATTCTTTTCGGAGAGGTGCCATAGCTAGATTTGGGATTTGAAATGTGAACGGTATATGAGTATGAAGCTACAACCATATGAATTTATATGACCTCTAATATGCTTATCCTAACCTCCGATCATCAATTCCTTCTTGTTGAATTGCTTTTGAAAACTAGAATCGGAAACTAGCTTCGGAACGATGAAATTGGTAGCTAGTTTTTGGATTCGAATCTCTGTTTTTGGTAAAAGATGAATGTACAACCATATGCTATATTTTTGGTAATTTATTTGTGTTGTATAATTCTATTTTATAGATATTTACCTTCACCTGTATGTTCCTCGGAACTCAGTACGATTGATTTGATTGAATTCCTAACAATGTTTATTAACTAACTGTTCTGATTGAACTTGAAAGATTCTTCGTTTATGTACTCGGATTAGAGCTGCAAATGTACTTTTATTTTGAAGTACATGCATGATTATTTATGCACATAATGGATATAGGTTAATGTTTTGGATTGTTGGTATGGTTATGCGTCGAAAGTGCACAAGACTAGTTGTTTGCGTAGTGAAACTAGTTGACTAGTCTTGGTATCTCATTTTCGTATATATTATGTTTAATTACTTAAAAATGGTTATTTGGAAATATTTACATGGCTGTAGGTGTTAACTAGCCATTGGGATTGATAAACTGCGTTAATTAGTTGAAATGTTTTTTATACTGAGTGTTTTCATTTGTAAGTTAAGTGTCGTAATTAGCGCATTTATTACTTTAATTAACTAGTTAATGACATATTGTTGGAAATGACCTTGTTGGGTGCAAGTAACCTATGTTATGGCTTGGGATGGATGTATAATGAGGTTATACAGTGTTAGATAATATTTTCCAGCCTTGGTTCAGTTGCTTTCTCTGATGTAAATTTTATTTTAATTAATTTGTGATTTTTTATATTTTGTCGTAATTAATTTGTGGAAATTGAAATTAAGTATTTATTTTATTTCTCCATCGTGATTAAAATTTATAATTAGCCTCTTAGAGTTAATGATATGTCCCTAATCCTATTTGATATCCTCGGGGGACATTACAGGTGGTATTAGAGCTTAGGTTCCAACATTGCGGCTGTTGGGCATTCCATAGAGTTATAAATCTTTTGTTTATATGCATTTGGAGATTATAAATGTGCATAGTGAAAGAAGTTTAACCTCCCTTATGTTAATAAAGGAATCAAAAGCCTTGACTAATGCCTACTTTAAAGATCAAATTGAATGTATTTTTGTTTCTTTTCAATTTCAAAGGTCAAGATATTATGGATATGTTAGTATATGTAATATATTAGCATAGATTAGTATATATGTGGTAAGGTGTGATATATAAATAGTATATAAAGTAAATAATTATGTATATATGTATATTATATGTAATGATGTAAGATATATAAAGATGATGTAGTATGTTTTATATTATTTACCAATTAATGCTATCCTAACTTATCTATTTAGTAGTGGTGGAATTGTCACTTGGAGGTAAGTATAACCATGGGCTATTCTTGTATTTCATTATTGATTATTTAATTAATTTATTTTAGGGTAGGCATTATTATTATCCTAACTTATCTTACTAGATTATTTATTGAGTGGAGGAAATGAGCCATTTGTCTTTAATGATTCATATTCTCTTTTATTTTATTTATGAAAATGTAATCCTTGTCTATTTTTGGAGGAAATGGGCCACTTGTCTTTAATTGTTCATATTCATTTAATTTTATTTATTTATTTATTTTTGGTGTATGATAATATTATCATTATATATATATGACATAAATTTAAATATGTATAACATAATATGTGATATGTGATGTAAGATAGATGAGGGTTAATGATATTGAATATAGCATGATAGATATCTATATCTATATCTATATCTATATATATATAATTGTAGAAAATGTGTGATATATATATAGTTAGCAACTATATATGTGTGTGAGATATATATATGTGTGTGTGTGTGTGTGTGATATATATATATATATATATAGTTGCTAACTATATATATATCACACTTTTAGCAATTATATATATAGTCAGCAACTATATATATATATATATCACACTTTTAGCAACTATATATATATATCACACACACACACACACACATATATATATCTCTCTCACACACACATATATATATGTTGTATGTCAGTATATACCGTAATATGTATTTTAAAAATATGCAATAATTATTAGTATTATGTGTATATGATATTGTGAATATACTATATGTATAGATTTGAACGTATGTAATGATCTAAGTGTAAAGTGTTTGTAAGTATTTGGGAGTATTTGGAAGTGTTTGAAGGTATTTGGGAGTGTTTGGAAGTATTTGAGAATATTTGGAAGTGTCTGGGAGTAGTTGGAAGTTTTTGGAAGTATTATGCTAATATATATGTTATAATGCGTATATATCTAATATGATTGTATTAGATTAAGTAATTATATTGTTGTAATTGTATGGATATTATGGTATAACATAATAATTATACGGGTGTATAGGATATATAAGTTATATGAATAATATGTTGTGTATATGATTAATAATAATATGATATATGATTGAATAATTATAATAGATATCTAGACAAAATGGGCGTATGTATAGAAATAATACATAGTAATAGTAAGTATGTTGTATGGTATGAGTGTATGATGGTGTGTTGTATAGATAGTAATTATTTTATTGTAGAATATTAGAAGATTTTGGTGGTAGGATGATTGGTTGTTTGAGGTGACTATGTATTTACTTTGGTTGATAGTATAAGTAGTGTGCTACGTGTAAATAATTAGTAATGTAATGTATGGTTAGTATATGGGTATTAGATGGGATTTCCATCAAAATATGTATAACATTGCCATTGATGGAGTATGTATGCAGGAAAGATGTATGATTGTGTATGTGTTGAGTATTTACATAGGTGCAGTATTAGTGCAAACACCTTGCATTTCTCAGGTTCATTTGGGACACTGGGATCATTTGGGGGCTCAGTTGTCCCAACTGGGTTGGTGGCAGGATGGTAGGAGAGATGGAGCTATCTCTTTAGGGTATTATTGGATATCTTCAGCGGCCTAGAGGCATGAAAAGTAATTTAGACATACTTCCTTTTCTAGTATGCAGAGTCGAGGATGACAACATGATGGTAGATTTCACTTGGATGCCTTTGTAGGCCACCATCCATGGTGAGAGATTCAGTCTTTGCATGTGTTTTAGTTATGAGACCCAGGAGAGGAGGATGCAAGTGGAGTATGATAGTTGGATGGTTGTGATCAGAGTGGCGTAGTAGAAACATGATGATACCTTTCTAAGTTCAGCTGGGGAGCTTAGAGTTACAGTTGTAGAGCACACTTCTAGCAACATTTCTAGAGGGAAGATTCCTTTATGGTTTTCATATGATAAGAATCTTAGTAGTTTAGTGATTAGGCCATTGGTTGGGAAGTTTCGGTGTAGGGAAATTCTTCTTAATGGCCATAGTTAAGAGGTTTCGTATGTCAGTGGTTTGCAAGTCCATACATTGAGCAGAGTACACTTCACTTCCTTTCATTTGGGTTGGAGCCATGATCCTTGGTAGGATTCAGTTGTGATATCAGGAATGCATGAGCATAGTTGGGGAAAGAGAAGCATTGCTACTTCCAGGTCTAAGTTGCTTGAGGAAAATAAATCTTGGGAGGGCAGGAATTTAATGTCCCCATTACAATTACCATAGGTTCAAGTAGAAAATAATGGAGTTAGAAACTAATTAGCCTATAGTTATTATGCATAAGTATACTAAATCATGTAGGTCAACAATTTTAATTATTTAATGCAAAGAAATAGACTAAGTGATTCAAGTAGGTTCCTAGGAGTTCATTTGGGGCCCATATGAGGTGTCTCTCTCATAAAAATAGGCAAAAAACAAAGAAAAGTAGGAAAAAGAAGGAAAAAGAAGGAAAGGAAAAATAAAGGAAGGAAAAGCAGGAAAAACAAAGTAAAGGCAAGAAAAATAGTAGAATTAAAATTTTTCTAATCTAACTCCATAAAAAGACAAGGAAACATCCAAGGATACTTGAGAGGGAAAATTTGAGGAAGGATGGACCAATTGGCATTAGAAAAATCTCTAAAAAATCAAGAGGGTGCACTTGAGGAAAGGAGGGACCACTTGGCATAAGAAAAATCATCGAAAAGCAAGGAATTTTTGGAATGGCATGAATATCAATGAGGGCACACCTATTGGAGTGAGTTTTAGTTTTTGTAGGTTTTGATTGATATTGGAGCATCTCATGGCTTCTCTATGCTTGGGAGATGTGCACCTTGCAACAGAGGGAGATGTGCCCCTCGGTAACCAAAACCAGTTGGATTGTTTGCTAGCATTATAGTTGGTGATCAAGGAGAAGGAAAATAATGCCTTTTTTCACAGAGTTTATTTCATAGATCTACAGAATTATTAGTCACTTGTCCATTTCCAGTTCGAACCTTCATTTTCCAGTATTTTCAGATTCCATCTATAGTGTGTTTTGACAACTATTTCTAATAGTTTTTGTGTGAGTAAGATTGTTGTTGTGCTCTAGAGAGCATTGAAGGATTTAGTTGTAGCCCTGTAATGTACTCAGCCCGTATTTAATAATAAAAATCACTCTTTGTGTTCCTCTCCTTCTATTCTGTAATTTTCTTCAGTATCTCATCAATTCTATGTGCTCAAAACTAGTTAAAATTGACATTGTATAACTTTCCTGGAAAAGACTTATCTATTGAGATTCCAAATATCATTTTGAGTGTTTTTGCAGGTAGTAATATGGAAATTGGTCCCTTCCCAAGCATCATATCATAAATTCAAAATCTCTAGGTTCCATTCGAAACTGCTTGGAAACTGACAATTTCTTTCTCCTAGGATTTGATATTGCACTAGTGAAGTATTCTCCAGTATTGCTTGCCCCTTCAACCATGAGCCATCAAACCTGAATTATCCTTGAACTTGGTTCCGAAAATTTGTCTTCATATTTTCACCAGAAGCCATTGAGTTCAACACAATTCCTAGGTACGTTACCTCCAATCACTATTGTGGCCTTCCCAGGTGTGATGCACTCAGAAAATGTGCATTTGTCAAGGAAATTTTCTATAGTAAAAATTCATAATAGTTTGTCTGAGGGTCACATATGTCAATAGGAATACTATAGGACCCATCCCCTACTTCAGATCTTAAATTCGTTGGGGTTTAGAGCCATTTGAAACGAGTTGGAAACATACAGTTTTTAGCCTCCATAAGCTAGAAATTGCACCTAGCCTTAACTTTTATGATTTCGATCTCTGAGATTGAGTTAATATCTCTTATTTCCAGATTGGGGATATTACAATTCACATGACCATTGATCATATGGAGGATAAGGACTATTACCTACGACATTTCCTTTTACCACATTTACATGATGTTTTTGTCATATTGATGTTTTGAGATGTCATATTCGATGATTTCCATGTGATGGATGGTTCAAACTTTAGATGATAAACAAGGAATGTTTCAGATCTAATTTGGTTTGATCTTAAAGTGGAGAAATAAAAAAATATTGATGTTTTTCATGTATTAGTTGTCAATATAATGCCATGGGACCCATATACTAGGTCCAGTGCCTATGAGGATATATATGTAATGCTTGTCAAGTTTGCTTATCATTTTCAATGAACTTTAGGATCATGAATATTTTCCAAAGGAGGGGTGTATGTCATACTACACATTTTCTTACTAAATTAATATGTATCTTAATTAGATTTTTTCATATGATTATTTACTATTATGACTTATGCATTGCTACAAATATTTTGAGGGTTAATCTCTCTTGGGTCCAATTAGTGTTGAGATTTTGAATATGAATGATAATATGAACATATGGATATATATAGATGTATAAGCTAATGATATGTGCATAGTGGATTATAATTTGTATGGACTCATGGGTTATGTTTATGTATTTATCACTTATGTGTATCTAAATGTTGCTAGATAAATATATATGTATTACTTTAGAAGTACCATCATCTAAGTGAAACCAAAGTCTTATAATCCACAATGGACTAAGTTGCCAAGGTAAAATTTGATTATGGTTTTTAATTTATGTTTAGATAAGTGCTACATGATGGTGCGATTCTAAGTATATGTATTCAGAGTGTAGGAACCCCTTTCATAGTCATTAAATTGTACGAGTGTGGTATACTATGTGACGGGGAAGGGGACAATTATGTGCAGCTAATGGGATATTATTTTGGTAGTGTTGAGATGGTTTCATATTAAAGGGAAAAAAGTGTTCTTATATGGAAATAAATAATTGCACCAAGAGTAGCGAGGTGCTTACAACCCAGTATGGGGGAGATGTTGTCACGTTTGTCACGTTACATTCCCATGTCGGGTCATAACTTATAAAAAAAATAATTAAAAAATTCATATCGGCTCATAAAATAAAATAAAAAATTAAAACCAACATTGATCCATATTAAACCCGCATTTATAGGCACCAAGAGGGATCCAATTTCTTGAGGTGTAAACATTGTTTTAAGATAATTTTTTTCTTAATGTGTAAAAAATTTAAGATAAAAAAATTACATCTGGTACAACCGTATCTGGTTGGATAGTTATGAAGCGAATCCGTCTTCCATATTTGAGATAGAATGATAATATTATATTAATATATGATAATTGGATGGTATGAATTACAGGTTTGGCCTGCTTAAATATAGTTGGGCTTACATAACGAAGGGTTGTGTCCTTATACTTATGATATTTAATATCTATTGCTAATTAATTATTAATTAAATATTTATTTGTGTGATTATCTACATTATTGTTTATCTTATATTTACTATTATTTATATTCGTTGCATTGCCACCCCCTTAAAGGGAGCTTTGTCCTCAAAGTTGTATTTGCAGACATCGTCTTTTATTCTTGCTTTGTGTTGATGCTTGATTTGGTTTAAGTGATCTAGATTGGTCTCTCTATCTTGATGATGGCCTAGGTCCTTCTTATGCCGTGACTCTTTCTGCTTGGGTGGAAAATTCCTTAGACCATACAATCGATACTTACTTCCATTCCATTTAAAAATCATGTACGGTTTTTGTAGATTGGTAGAGTACATCCCTAGTGATGCTAACCATTCGATGCCTAATACTATGTCTACTTCCTTGAGTGGTAATGCAATACAATTGAGTTGTAGGTGTAATTTTTGTATGTGTAATGACACCTTATGACATTTTCCCACTTCTTCTATGTGTTGATCCGCAATGGTTGAGGCTTTAAGCCCTATTGCGGGAAACACCAAAAGATTAAGTTCTTTTTCCCTATTGATGTCGATCAAATTATGGGTACTTCCAGAATCAACCAAGATTGTGATATCCCTATCTTTAATAGACCCTGTAAGTCGTAACCTCTTTGGCCCTGTATATTTTGTTGCTGGGGATACGAGTTGTTTGTTTTCACTGTTGTTGCAACTTCTTAGCTGAGGAGGAATATAGCTCCCTATGATTAACGATTTTCCTTTTTGTTGGGTGTTAACATTCTTGGGTGCCGCTAGATCTTCTTTCTTACAAGTTTGTTGAATACAGGTAATGGTCACTATTGATACTTCAGATGAGCTTGTCTCTGCATTAGACTCGGATGTGTCTTCTTCTACAGGTACCCGTACTTCTTTTCCATTAATAATTTTGCAGTGTGCTGTGTGATTGGTTTGGCATTTATGGCTGGAAGTCCAATCTTCTCCACATCAACGACATGTATTCTTATTCTTATTATTATTATTGTCGGGGAGTCCAATGGATGCTTTAGAATCTTTCTCAACTTCATAACTATATGATTGAGAGGTTTTGCATTGATGACCGGGTGACCAAATGTCTCCACAATATCTGCATTGTGCCCCTCTTTCCACTCTTGCCTTAGGAGTTCCTTCTAGTTTGAGTTCTGCTGCTTTCGCTTTGCGTCTTGCTGCCTCGACATTCAGAATGTCATGCAGTTTTAAATCATTTTGTATGTAGGGTTTTAGTCCCCCCAAGTAAGTTTCTAGTTGTTGTTTTTCTAATAACCCAAATACTCTGGTAGCGAGTGATTCCCATTGGTGCGTGAATTCTTCGACGTTTCCTTTTTGCTGTAACCTGGTAAGCTTCGAGAAAAATTCGTCTTCGTTGATTCCTTGAAACCTTTTGAGGAAATCATTTTTGAACAAATTCCATGTGTATGCGAATTGGTCACCTTTCCACCACATATACCAGTTGTAGGCATATCCTTTAAGGTGCATAAATGCATACTTCACTTTTTCTTCAGATGTTGTGATGTTATAGATATCGAAGTATTCCTCTGCTTTATTTAACCACGCAATGCATTGTTCGTCATTTCCACTGAACTTTGACATTTCTATTTTTGCTTTGGGGGGATGCACTACATAATGTTGATACTGATTGCCTCTTGTCTCGTTGTGTGGTGGTGATCCAGAATTGCTGGCCAAAGCACATGACATATCTGAATCATTTTTTTGTTTGCAGTGGTCATTTGTCTCATTCTTTTCCATCCTTTCCATGAACTTGTTTAACCTGTCGCTCAGTTGGTCTTGTTTTTCCTTCATCTCGTCCAATTTATCGTCTAGCCTTCTTTCTAACACTGAAACGACTTCCACTCTGATTTCATTCTTCAGCTTTGCATTGCAATTTTTTTATTTCTTCCTTTAAATCTTCTTGACTCTTACTAATGCGATCATTGAAATCCTTCTCTAATTTTTGGATTTGGTCTCGTAATTCGGTCATGGCTCTTGACCTAGTATGGGGAAGTGAGTATTTGGGAGCAATCTTGGAGTAGGGAGTATTTTTGGGTGATAGCGTGAGGGATAAAATAATAATACAATAAGTATTATTAATTATAATAATAATTTATTATATATTAAAAATAATAATCCAATAATTGTTATTTAAATTATATAATAATTTGTTATATATTATTAAAAAAAATATAATAATAAAAATTTATTATTATTTTTTTTTGTTTGATTATGTGCAGGTCGTTGGAGATGGACGAAGGGATGGGAGTGATGGTGTTGGGCAGAGTTGGGGATGAGACGACGTGAGGGCGGAAGTGAGGGAGCTGTAGAAAAGGGTGGGCGCAGAAGGGTGGACGCAGTGGTGAGGGGAAGTGACGGTGGAAGAGTGCAGTGGGAGGGATGGCGCAACATCGGGGATCAGGTGGATGGGGGAGCACAGAGGCAACGGAAATGGAGGGAGATGGAGACGCAGAATAGGCGGTGGAGGCATGGGATGGAAGGTAGGTTGAAGGTTGGGTTGCGTGGAGGAGGTGTGAGCAGGTGAAAGCAAGCAATGGTGGAATAGAGAAGGGAAAACGCAGCGTTAGCAGGATTTCGGGGAGCTAGAGCAGGGCGTGAGGGAGAGGAATGCATAGGACGTGAGGGCTGGAAAGAATGGAGTATGGAAAAGAGGAGTGTGGGCGTAGGCGTAGATGGGCGTTGGAGGAGATGAATGGGAAGCGCAGAGTGGAGATGAATGGGAGATCGACGTGGAGCGATTTGAAGATTGCTGGAAGCGAGCAACCAACAACTTGGACCTGTGCCGGATTTGATACCAAATGGTACAACCGTATTTGGTTGGATAGTTATGAAGCGAATCTGTCTTCCATATTTGAGATAAAATGATAATATTATATTAATAGATGATAATTGGATGATATGAATTACAGGTTTGGCCTGCTTAAATACAGTTGGGCTTACATAATGAAAGGTTGTGTCCTTATACTTATGATATTTAATATCTATTGCTAATTAATTATTAATTAACTATTTATTTGTGTGATTATCTACATTATTGTTTATCTTATATTTAATGTTATTTATATTCATTGCAACATCTCAAAAAATTGGATCACTCTCGGTGCTTAATAGATCCGGGTTTAAGATGGATCTATGCTGGTAAATATTTATATCCCCAAAACACAACTTAATCTTACCTAGAACATTATTAGTATATCACTATTAATCACTTATATGTATGTAAATTCTAGTGTGTGTGTGTGAAAGCAAACTTTGAAACTCCATCGTGAACTAAGTTGCTAAGTTAAAAGATGATGGTGATTTTAATTTATGTTTAGCTAAGCACTATTTGATGGCATAGTTCTTAGTATATGATTCCATAATGTATGGCCTTTTTCATAGATGTCTTTTTCCTCGAAAAAAATATCACAGCCCAATTTTTGTATTAAAAACTGAACCATATTGTTCACATACGCACATGGCCATTGGATTTTACATCTTTTTATTTGGTTTGTCCATATTTTCTCTAAAAAAGAACCATGATGATATCTATATAGCTTCACTTATGAGCATGATGTATATCCTATCAGAGGTAGCTAAATACTATGGAAATCACCAAATTATAGGATTCAGTGCATAAAAGGACCAGGATCGATCTCCTTGATCTGTTCTATGTCAATTTCCCATGCCAATGCAGTTCCTTTTGTTAATGTCAATCCAATTTTTTATAGTTCATCTGCAATCATATTATGTTCTCTGTAGACATGAGTATATGAGTAGATCTCAAGAAGCTCTATGTTCCTACAAACTTCTTCGAAGATGGGATTTATAAATATGTCCTTTGGGGGTTTGTTTCCCTTGAGCCAATTTATCACAATCAGGGAACCGCCAAATATTTCTAGCTTATTGACCCCCAAGGGTACCACCAGTTTTAAAAATTTTAGGATCGCGTAAAATTCTACAACATTATTTGTTGTTGCTCTAATATTTGCTGTGATTTTGTACCAGTGTGTGTTCGATATGTTTAGGGTACCTCCTATGCCACCCCTGAATGGGAAACCTATTGTTGCTCCATAAAAAAATAACCAGGGTAGCAAGTGGGCAATAGGAGCTTTAGATGATTTGTTATACTTGATAACCTCCTTCTGCCATGGAAAGGAAGATAGTATTGTATAGGACTTTGCTGCGTAGATGTGGGATGGAATGCAGGTATCCTGGAAGATCCGTTTATGCTGCGTTAACCAGGTAGCCCATATTAGGAGGACTGGTAGGGCTCTCATGATTTGATAGATAGGGGAGTTGATCCAATGTTGTAAGTATGTTTGTACATCACAACCATCCCAAGTGAGACACAAACCCATAAGCTGAGATGTAGACCTCCATAAATATTTCGAGTATGTACAGTCCATAAAAAGATGTGTAATTGATTCACCTGCCATACTGCACATTATACAATAGTTCGGTCCAGCCCCAAGGAATTCCATGATATGATCCTATACCAGTATTTTCCCTTCCAATAGTAACCAAAGGAATAAATTTTGCTTGAGTGGAAACTGGAAGGACTTGATGTAGGTATGCCACCATTCCACCAGTTTATGCAACTGGTCTTCCCTGAGCAATTCATAGCCAATTTTCGGTATGTATGTGTAATACCCTCTGGTTTATCCCCTGGACATGTTATTATTATTTTGATGTTGTGAAATTATGGCACGAGGTGTCGGGACTATGGTTTGCACATTATTATTCTTATGTTATTATTATTAATTAATAAAATAAAACAGTTGATATAGACCGATGCCACATAAAAGAGTATGAGGAACCATGATGTTACGAGGAAGGGGATGTGGGAAAGTGTGTTCCTAAGTGTTTGTTTCTATGTTGGTGGACCCTCTTGAATTATGCACCCTCTTATGTTGTGTTTTTCCTTGATTTTATTATTCTGGGATGGTTTTTATTAGGAATCACTCTCTCTCCTAGGGCACCCCCTTGAGTGCCACTTGGTGTTTCCCCTCATGAAAGTTGTAACTCCTCCTTAGTGGTTTTCTATTATGGGAAAGTAACTCCTCTTGTTACTTTCTCTCTCTCCCAACTCGAGTTCTCCATCAAGAATTCAAATTGGTTGGTGTGTGCTTCATTTTTCTCTTGATTTTTGGTTCTTGGTTCTTGTTTTTGGTGCTTGCATTCATTCTCTTTGTTATTGGTTCACTCACTCATGTGAATTTCTCTTTGGAACTTGGGAATTTGATTTGTTTCCCTTTGTATGTGTGAGAGCCTGCGATACAGTGGTATTTTTGGATGGTGGGTGCGCCCTTGCTGAGCCTATGCCCAAGCAGAGAGACTTAGTTGTTGCTAGTCTATCTATCCTAGAAGCTGCTTGTGCTGGATTGGAAGTGATATGGAATCCACTTTCCATTGGATGTAGTTGGCCCGATGGTAGATTAGTGTTTTATTGAGTCTATCTGTCATGGATATGCATGTCCTGGATTGGAAATAGTGGTATATATTTTCCATTGGAATACAGTTAGATCGATGGTAGACTTGTGACTATCTGTCATGGATTGGAAGTGATGTGGAATCCACTTCCCATTGGATTTGTGGTTGGACCGACGGTAGAATTGTGACTATCTTTCCTGGAGCTACTGTCCTAGATTGGAAGTGATGTGGAATCCACTTTCCATTGGATTTGTGGTTGGACCGACGATAGTTGGGTTTTATGGTTGATCGCACTCTTGATTGTGGCATCAAGGTTCCATCTTGGGGGTGACCTGTGCAAATAAATATTTGTCTTGTACAATGTCTACAGTTGGGTGGATCGTGTCATGATCGATTTTAGTTGCGGAAATTTGCAAGATAAGTGGTTGTCTTTTATTTATATGGGTTATTTGTTTCTAGATCCGATATATATATATATATATATATATATATATATATATATATATATATATATATGTGTATAAATCTGAAATATTTGATGGAACATGTGAATCAAATGTGAAAAAGTCATTTTCTATGATTCTGGTTGTTTTTCCATTACTAGTTCTTTTGGAAAAATTGAGAAAGCTAGTTTGGGACTTTGCAAGAGAAATGTTTGTTAAAATACCTATGAGACTCCTATGCTATAGATATGATTTTTATGTCTCCAATAATATTGGTAGAATGTGTTATTCAAATGTGGAATATTTTTAGAAAGGTCTATGTAATCTATTTGCAATTAATCCAGTTGTTTTTCAATTACTAGTTTTCCAAAAAAATAATGTTAGCTAGATTCGAGAGTTTGCAAGAGAAGTCTTTGTTAAAATGTATATATGAGTCATTTGATCCAAATATGATATTTTCATCTGATATTTTTGACTAAATGTTTGAAATATATTCCAATATAGTCTATAAAATTTGTTACCGCGATCCTAGTCTATTTCTCGAATTGATATTCTTTTCAGAGAGGTTTCCATAGCTAGATTTGGGATTTGAAATGTGGAATGTATATGAGTATGAAGCTAAAAAAATATGACTGTAGATGACCTATAATATGCTTATCCTAACCTATGATCATCAAATCCTTGTTGAATTAATTTTGAAAACTAGAATTGGAAACTAGCTTCAAAACGATGAAATTGGTAACTAGTTTTTGGATTTGAATCTTTTTTTTTGATAAAAGATGAATGTAAAACCATATGCTTTGTTTTTGGTACTTTATTTTTGCTGTATAATTCTATTTTATATATCTTTACCTTCACATGTATGTTCCTCGTAACTCATCACGATTGATTTGATTGAATTCCTAACAGTGTTTATTAACTAGTTGTATTGATTAAACTTGAAAGATCCTTCGTTTATGTACTCGGATTAGAACTGCAAATGTACTTTTATTTTGATGTGCATGCGTGCTTATTTATGCACATAATGGATATAGGTTCACTTTTTGGATATTTGGTATGGTTGTGCATCGAAAATGTAGAAGACTAATTGTTTGCGTAGTGAAACTAGTTAACTAGTCTTGGTATCTCAATTTCGTGTATATTATGTTTAATTATTTAAAAATGGTTATTTGACCATATTTACATGGATGTAGGTGTTAATTAGCCATTGGGATTGATAAATTGCGTTAATTTTTTGAACAATTTGTTTTTATGCTGGGTGTCGTCATTTGTAAGTTAAGTGTCGTAATTAATGCAGTAATTACCTTAATTAACTAGTTAATGACATATTGTTGGCCTTTTTGGGAGCAAGTAACCCGTGTTATGGCTTGGGATGGATGTATAATTATGTTAGACAGTATTGGATAACCTTTCCGATCCTTGGTTCAGTTGTTTACTTTGATGTAAATTTTATTTTAATTAATTTGCGATTATCGATATTTTGTTGTAATTAATTTGTGGAAATTGAAATTAAGTATTTATTCTATTTCTCCGTTGTGCTTAAAATTTATAATTAGCCTCTTAGAGCTAATGATATGTCCCTAATCCTATTTTATAGCCCCGAGAGACATTACAAGTGGTATCAGAGCTTAGGTTCCAACATTGCGGTTGTTGGGCCTTCCATAGAGTTATAAATCTTTTGTTTCTATGCATTTGGAGATTATAAATGTGCAAAGTGAAAGAAGTTTAACCTCCCTTATGTTAATAGAAGAATCCAAAGTCTTTACTAATGCCTACTTCAGAGATCATTTTGAATGTATTTTTGTTTTTTTTTCAATTTCAAAGGTCAAGATATTATGGATATGTTAGTATATGTAATATATTAGCATAGATTAGTATATATGTGGTAAGACATGATATACAAATAGTATATAAAGTAAATAATTATGTATATATGTATATGATATGTAATGATGTAAGATATATAAAGATCATGTCGTATGTTTTATATTATTTACTAATTAATGTTATCCTAACTTATCTAATTAGTAGTAGTGGAATTGTCAGTATAGCCATGGGCTATTCTTGTATTTCATCATTGATTATTTAATTTATTTATTTTAGGGTTAGTGGTAGCATTATTATTATCCTAACTTATCTTACCAGATTATTTATTGAGTGGAGGAAATGAGCCACTTGTCTTTAATGGTTCATATTCTCTTCATTTTGTTTTATGTGTGTAAGTAGGTAGTATAGTAATGTATGATAATATTATTATTATATATATGTAATAAATTTAAATATGTATAGCATAATATTTGATGTAAGATAAATGAGGGGTAATGATATTGAATATAGCATAATATATATATATATATATATATATATATATATATATATAGTTTTAAAAGTATATATATATATATATATATATAGCAATTATATATATATATCACACATTATATAATGAGTGTGATATATAGTTTTTAAAAGTATATATATATAGATGTGAACATACTATTAGTATAAAAAAATATGCAATTATTATAATAATTAGTATTACGTGTATATGATATTGTGAATATACTATATCTATAGATGTGAACGTATGTAATGAAGTAAGTGTAAAGTGTTTGTAAGTATTTGGGAGTATTTGGGAGCGTTTGGAAGTATTTGGGAATATTCATAAGTGTTTGGGAGTACTTGGAAGTTTTTGAAAGTATTATGTTAGTATATATGTTATAATGCGTATATATCTAATATGATTGTATTGGATTAAGTAATTATACTGTTGTAATTGTATGGATATTATGGTATAACATAATAATTATACGGGTGTATAGGATATATAGGTTATATGACTAATATGTTGTGTATATGATTAATAATAATATGATATATGATTGAATAATTATAATAGATATCTAGACAAAATGGGCGTATGTATAGAAATAATACATAGTAATAGTAAGTATGGTGTATGGTATGAGTGTATGATGGTGTGTTGTATAGCTAGTAATTATTTTATTTTATAATATTAGAAGATTTTGGTGGTAGGATGATTGGTTGTTTGAGGTGACTATGTATTTACTTTGGTTGATAGTATAAGTAGTGTGGTACATGTAAATAATTAGTAATGTAATGTATGGTTAGTATATGGTTATTAGATGGGATTTCCATCAAAATATGTATAAAATTGCCATTGATGGAGTATGTATGTAGGCAAGACGTATGATTGTGTATGTGTTGAGTGTTTACATAAGTGTAGTATTAGTGGAGACACCTTGCAGTTATCGAGTTCATTTGGGACTCTGGGATCATTTGGGAGCTCAGTGGTCCCAACTGGGTTGGTGGCAGGATGGTAGGAGAGATGGAGCTATCTCTTGGGGGGATTGTTGGATATCTTGAGAAACCTAGAGGCATGACAAGTAATTTAGACATACTTTGTTTTCTAGTATGAAGAGTCGAGGATGACAACAGGATGGTATATTTCACTTGGATGTCGTTGCAGGCCACCATCGATGGTGAGAGATTTAGTCGTTGCATGTGTTTCAATTATGAGACCTAGGAGAGGAGGATGCAGGTGGAGTATGTTAGTTGGATGGTTTTGATCAAAGTGGCGCAGTAGAAACATGATGATCCCTTTCTGATTTTAGCTAGGGAGCTTAGAGTTACAGTTTTAGAGCACACTTCCAACAACATTTATAGAGGTAAGAGTCCTTTATGGTTTTCATATGATGATACTGTTAGTAGTTCAGTGATTAGGCCATTGGTTGGGAAGTTGCGGTGTAGGGACATTCTTCTTAATGACCACAGTCAGGAGGTTTTGTATGTCAGTGGTTTGCAAGTCCATACATTGAGCAGAGTACACTTCACTTCCTTTCCTTTGGGTTGGAGCCATGATCCTTGGTAGGATTCAGTTGTGATATCATCAATGCATCAACATAGTTGGGGAAAGAGAAGCATTTCTGCTTCCAGGTCTAAGTTGCTTGAGGACAAGCAATCTTGGGAGGGGAGGAATTTAATGTCCCCATTTTAATTACCATAGGTTAAAGTAGAAAATTGTTGTTGTAAATGTAACTTTAGAAGATATTCTTTTGTATATTATTATTATATTATTATTGTACTTTTATTATACCTTCGTCGAAGATGTTTTTCCTCTGTTCGGGGATGTCATTATTGCATTTGGTCATGTAAGAATATCGAGCTAAAAACTCCATTCTAAGTCGGGGAAATAGTCCCCAAGAGGATAAATGTAAAATGTAATTTTGAGTCTCCTAGGAGAGGTCGGACGAGTTAGTTGAGGAAGTCAACGCCATTGGGGATTTAGGTCAGTCACACATAATTAAGTATAAATAGGGAGGTGCTCTCCCTCATTTGGATACACACCAACAAGCAAGTTCGCTCCAGGGAAGAGAAAAGACAAGTTCGCTAAAGAAGAAGAAGAAGGAAGCTGCAGAAGTCATCTTATCTTTGGGTTTTATATCTTGGTTTGATATTGTGCTAAGTGACGAATCTATTACTGAAGAAGTTGTGGGGTTTTATTCTTTATGGCTTCCCCGAAGAAAACTCTTGTGTTCTTGTGTATTGTTGTGCTTTTCTATCTTTCAGATTAAAGATCTAACATAATTGAATTAAAGTCCAAACACTAACATGGTATCAGAGCCACTTTGAAAGATGGCACTGTGCAGAAACAGAAATCCAGGGTTTCCAAATCCAAGGTCTTCTCTCAGCATATCATCTAGAAAAGAGTGATAGGCTAACTCACCTCAACTAGGCGCATCTTTTGGTGAAGAAAGATTCCAGTTTGGAGGATTTTCAGTTTTGCGCTAATTTCTGTTAGAACCAGGAAAACCAGGGCTTCCTGTTCCGGGCACTTCCCTCAACATATCAGCTTGAAAAGGAGGTCATTTCAACTCTCCCTAGGAGGGCGCATCTTCCTATGGAAGCAGAATTCAAAACCAAGAATTTTCATTTTTGGCCCTATCACTACTGTTGGGGGAAAACTAGGGAATCAGTTATTTTGCAATTATGTCCAAAGATTTGAGAAAAGGTGTACATTTATCAACTCTCCTTGAGGAGGCACATCTTTCTATCCAAGCATAATTTCAAGATTCCATGTTTGAAAAATAGGGTTTCTCTATCAAACCCTAGGTCATCCAGCTCTAGAACTAGGTTGGGCATCTCAAATTGATAAGATCTAATTCATTGCTATTTACATTTGAGGTTTTCATATCAAAATGTCAAATCACACCAAACTTAAGGATAATCTTGAAGGAGATGATAACTTTCGGGCATGGAAGTATAGAATTTCTCTCATTCTAGAAGATAATAATTTTGACAAATATGTGAATGAGGAGGTTCCAGAACCAGGGGGAGATGATGACAAAGCAATCCATAAGAAAAACATGATCAAGGCCAAAAGGATCATTGTTGACTCCATCAAGGACCATCTCATCCCCTATGTCTCATATTTGAATACCCCTAAGAAGATGTTCGATGCTTTGACAAAGTTATATGAAGGGAAGAACATCAACCAGAAGATGACTTTGAGGAACCAACTCAAGAATGTGAAGATTCAACACTCAGAAACTATTCAATATTACTTCATAAGAGTCTCTCATATCAAGGAACAACTTGAGGAAATTGAATATAATGTTTAAGAAGGAGAGATTGTGATGAACACCTTGAATGGTCTCCCAAGATCATGGGACTCATTCATTCAAGGAATATGCGCCAGAAAGAAGCTAATCAAGTTCAACAGATTATGGGAAGAATGCACCCAAGAAGAAGCTCGATTAGTAGAAAGAGAAGACAAGATGGGAGCTAATGATGACCAAGCCCTAACTGCTCGTACTAAGAAGGATCAAAAAAAGAGGGAGGACCACCATCACAAGAATTCTAAAAGATCCCAGAAGAATCATGGATTTAAAAGAGACCTCTCCAGTATTAGGTGCTTCACATGTGATGAGAAAGGGCATTATTCAAGAAATTGTCCCAGAAACAAAGCATCCTCCAGGAAAATCAACAAGAAGAGGCATGATGCACATAATGCAGAAGATGATGAACCCGCAAGCAAAAGAAAAAAAGAAGATTCTTCAAGTGATGAAGAATATGTATTGTAATAAATGAAGGTAACCAGTTACAAGGGTTCATTCAGAAGATTCCACCTCATAAGGTGAAGCTAGGGATAACTTTAAATATTACATGAAAGGAGTAGGAGAAGATCCTACAAAGATGGACTCCAGAAAACAAATAAAGATCAATGCTCTATGAAAGAACCTCTCATCCATTTCAGCATTGGTTAATATGCAGAAGAAGGGAGGGACACATAAAGTCTACTCTAGTATAAAGAACAAGTGATCTACGGTGTAGAATACTTTCTCAACATTTCTGGTCATAAGCAAGAAAGGAAAAGGTCATTAGAATCTGACGATGAAGTAGAACACACTGTCAGAAAATCCAGTAGTCCCTACAAGGAAGAAAATATCAAGAGGGATTCCGCCCAACAACCAAACAAAGATAAGTATTTGAATTGTCATTTCTTGTATATCTAATTACGTAAATGATATTGTTCAGTTGTGTACATACTTATGTTCCTAGATTTAGGATGTGTATTATTCATGTTAGAGAGTTTACATTAATGAACATAATACTACTAATATGCAAGTGATGGATAAGTGGCCTATGGTGCTGTACAACAATCCATTGCTACTTATCTAGAATGAAACCTCTTTGCTGACATGTTGGGAGTAGTGCACGCTCTTAATAATGTTTTGGTAGAGATGGAAGGAATCTAGAAAGTTACAGTATGAATGCGGGAACTGGATGAATGTTGTGTTGAAGCATTGGATAAGATAGTTGCATGAATATATGACCTATGTATTTATGCATAAGAAGATTATGAAATGTTTCTAATCATGCAACTAGATTTGACTTGTAGGAAAGATAGTGTACCTACAAGAGAATAATGATGAGACTTGTTCTGAAGAACAAGTGATGATGGTTCAGCTACGACATTCAAGAAGATTTATGAAATCAAGCATAAGTACAAAGAAAGGGTTCTCCTTGAAAGAGGGATTCGACTATAACGAGACGTTGCTCTAGTGGCTAGACACACTTCCTTAGTGGTGTATATTACACTAGATAGATGGTGTAATAAAAGTAAAAGTATATATCGAGAAACTGCAAGGATTCAGTACTCTCTACAGAGAACACATGTGCGCGGATTGAAGAAGGTTTTGTATGGGCTTAAAAGGCACCCATGGGATAGCATAATGAGATCAAGGATCACCTAGAGTGATGGGACATCAACCTTTGCTACAAGATTGAAGATGACAAGCTCATAGATGGGTGCAAGAGATAAATTGCAACAGATTTCAATATCTTGGTATCTAGAGATGACATAGATGGATACATAGAAGATCATCAGAAGAGAAGGCTACCAGTCACTCCAATGACGAATGTCCCGATGCAGAGAGTACAAGATGCATAGGGATGATAGTGCTCAGTTACATAGAGAGCGGGAAAGATCCGCTTAAGAGGGAGTGACTACATCACAGATGGAGAGACATTATTACTTAGCCTCTATCAGTGGAAAAGGTGTTTGCCCCAGTATCTCAGGGATATGCTCAGAGTGATACCAAATGTCTCCAAGAGTATACCAAGAGTAAAGAAGATTCCAACCTCTACTTCAAGGTTGAAGGAGGAAGACCAGTGATATTAATGCTATATGTAGATGACTTGTTCGTAATAGGGGAGGATGAGCTCATTGCAGAAACAAAAAGAAGGCTTGCCACAGATTTAGAGATGAAGGACCTAGGAATGATGCACTACTTCTTAGGTATGGAAGTGTGGCAGAGTTCAGATGGGATTTTCCTTGGTCAAGGAAAGTATTCAGTGGAGATTCTGAATAGGTTTGGAATGATGGACTGCAAGGAAATGACCACACCAATGGCATCGAACTTAAAGCTACTGTGTGATGCTTCTTCAGAGACAGTTGATGCCATGATGTACAGGAAGATGAGTGGTTCATTAATGTACTTGAAGAACACGAGACCATACATATGCTTTGCTGTGAACACCCTGAGCCAGTTCCTGACAGATCCGAGACATGTTCACCTGATTGTTGCAAAACATATATTGAGGTACTTGAAGGATACAATTGAGTATGGGATAAAATATGCGACAAATAAGAAGATTAACCTGCATGGTTATGTTGATTCAGATTGGGTAGGCAGTGCCATAGATAGGAAGAGCACTTCAGGATGTTGCTCCAGTTTGGGATCCGGTATGATCTCTTGGTTTAGCAGGAAGAATTCAAGTGTGGCACTGATTACAGCCGAAGCAGAGAATATTGCAGCCTATTCGTCTAGTTGTGAGGCGGTATAACTTCGGAAGCTACTGTCAGATTTATTTGATCTCGAGTTAGATGCGACTTGTATATTTTGTGACAACCAGAGTCGTGTAAAATTGTCCGAGAACTCGGTGTTCCATGACAAGTCGAAGCATATTGAGATCAACTATCACTATATCCAGGATATGGTGTTGAGAGGAGCAATGAAGCTCCAGTATGTGGCGAAAGATGAGCATACAACCGATGTGTTGACCAATCCATTAGCAAGATTGAAGTTTGAGTACTTCAGAGAGAAGCTTGGTGTTATCCAGATCGATGTTCCTTGAAAGAGGGAGTGATGTGACATGTCTAGAAGACGCAGGTGCACCAAGGATGTATCTTACATGGTGTAATACGCATGTAGTCCGCAAGGACGTAATACATCTGGGATGATCCTGGGCTGTATCCAAATGTGAGAAGGCGCTACTGGTCCACAAGTCATAAATCATATGGGATGCGCCTGGGTTGTATCTTACATGGTGGAAGACGCAAGTGGTCCAAAAGGATGTAATGCATCTAGGATGCTTCTAGGTTGTATCCATGGGTTTGAAGACATGGTTTTACCAAGAGAGTCGTAATACATATGGTTTGTATCCACTGGGTGGAAGACGCAGATGTTCCTGGGCTGTAACCACTGGGTGGAAGACGCAAGTTGACTGAGAGAAAGACGTAATACATCTAGTCTATATCCACTGGGTGGAAAACACAGATTTTATTGGGTTGTATCTACTAGGTGGAAGACGCGGGTTGTCCGGTGGACATGGTATATGCACCTAGGATGCTCTCCACATGAGATGATGAGATGATCCGGATACGATGAGATGATAGTAGGAGATGCAGGTGATTGCTCTGGGAATGTAATATGTGGCCCTGGGATGTACCTACTTGATGGCTTGCTCATATAGACGATAAAGTCCTAGATGAGAGCTAGGTCTACATCCAACATGGAAAAGGGCTGGCTCTGTAGAACTTCTCATGATGAGTAGATTCGAGAGATTTCATTAGTCAATGATAAACACGATGAGAATTGTTGCAGCAATGATGATGATGATCTAGAGATGATGAAGTTGTCCAGAGATTGTGTCCATCTATAATGATAACCATGTCGAGAGACTACCTTCCTAGTTAACAAGGAGTGTTGTTGTAAATGTAACTTCGGAAGATATTCTTTTGTATATTATTATTATTATATTATTGTACTTTTATTGTACCTCCGTCGGATATGTTTTTCCTCTATTAGGGGATGTCATTATTGTATTTGGTCATGTAATAATATCGAGGTAAAACCTCCATTGTAAGTCGGGGAAATAGTCCCCAAAAGGATAAATGTAAAATGTATTTTTTAGTCTCCCTAGGAGAGTTCGGCCCAGTTAGTTGAGGAAGTCGGCCCCATTGGGGATTTAGGTCAATCACACATTAAGTATAAATAGGGAGGTTCTCTCCCTCATTTGGATACACACCAACAAGCAAGTTCGCTCCAAGGAAGAGAAAAGACAAGTTCGCTGAAGAAGAAGAAGGAAGCTGCAGAAGTCATCTTATCTTTGGGTTTTCTATCTTGGTTTGATATTGTACTAAGTGACGAATATATTATTGAAGAAGTTGTGAGGTTTTCTCCTTTATGGTTTCCTCGAAGAAAATTCTTGTGTTCTTGTGTATTGTTGTGCTTGTCTATATTTCAGATTAAAGATCTAACATAATTGAATTAAAGTGCAAACACTAACAAAAATAATGGATTTAGAAACTAATTAGCCTATAGTTATTATGCACAAGTATACTAAATCATGTAGGTCCACAAATTTAATTATTTAATGCAAATAAATAGACTAAGTGATTCAAGTAGGTGCCTAGAAGGTCAATTGGGGCCCATATGAGTTCTCTCTCTCATAAAAATAGGCAAAGAACAAAGAAAAGCTGGAAAAAGAAGGAAAGGAAAAATAAAGGCAGGAAAAGCAGGAAAAACAAAGTAAAGGCAAGAAAAAGAGTAGAATATAGATTTTTCTAATCTAACTCCAGAAAAAGACAAGGAAACATCCAAGGATACTTGAGAGGGAAAATTTGAGGAAGGATGGACCAATTGGCATTAGAAAAATCAGCAGAAAATCAAGAGGGTGCACTAGAGGAAAGGAGCGACCACTTGGCATTAGAAAAATCACCGAAAAATAAGGCAGTTTTGGAATAGCATGAATATCAATGAGGGCACACCTATTGAAGTGAGTGTTATTTTTTGCAGGTTTTGATTGATATTGGAGCAGCTCATGGCTTCTCTATGCTTGGGAGATGTGCCCCTTGCAATAATAGGCCCATATGTGCCCCTCTGTAACCAGGACCAGTTGGATTGTTTGCTAGCATTGTAGATGGTGATCAAGGAGAAGGACACTCTGTCCTTTTCATAGATATTATTGCAGACTTATACAAAATTATTAGTCACTTTTCCATTTCCATTTTGAGCCTTCATGTTCCAGTATTTGCAACTTCCATCTAAAGTGTGTTTTGACAACTATTTCGCATAGTTTTGTGTGAGTAATATTGTTGGTATGCTCTAGCGAGAATTGAAGGATGTAGTTGTATCCCTATAATGTAATCATCCTGTATTTAATAATAAAAAACACTCTTTGTGTTCCTCTCCTTCCATTCTATAATTTCCTTATGTATCTCATCAATTCTATGTGCTCAAAACTAGTTAAAATTGTCATTGTCTAACTTTCTTGGAAAACACCTATCTATTGAGATTCCAAATATCATTCTAAGTGTTGTTGCAAGTAGTAATATGGAAATTGGTCCCTTCCTAGGAATCATATCATAAATTTGAAATATCTAGGTGCCATTCGAAACTTCTTGGAAACTGACAATTTCTTTCTCCTAGGATTTGATATTGCACTAATGAAGTATTCTCCAGTATTGCTTGCCCCTTCATCCATGAGCCATCAAACCTGAATTATCCTTGAAATTGATTCCGAAAATTTGTCTTCATATTTTCAATAGAATCCATTGATTTCCACACAATTCCTGGGGATATTACCTTCAATCACTTTTGTGGTTTGCCCAGGTGTGATGCACTCATAAAATGTGCATCTGTCAAGGAAACATTCTATAGTAAAGCTTCCTAACAATATATATGAGGGTCATATATGTCAATACGAAGCCTATAGGACCCATCCCATGCTTCATATATGAAATACGTTGGGGTTTACAGCCACTTGGGATGAGTTGGAAACATACAGTTTTTAGCCTCCAAAAGCTAGAAATTGCACCTAGTCTTAACTTTTCTGATTTCGATCTCTGAGATTGAGTTAATATCTCTTATTTCTAGATTGGGGATATTACAATTCAGATGACCATTGATCATATGGAGGATAAGGACTTTTACCTACCACCTTTCCTTGTTACTACATTTACATGATGTTGTTGTCACATTGATGTTTTGAGATGTTATATTCGATGATTTCCATGTGATGGATTGGTTCAAACTTTAGATGATAGACAAGGAATATTTCAAATCTAAGTTGGTTTGATCTTAAAGTGGTGAAATAAAGAAGTTTTTATGTTGTTCATGTATTAGTTGTCAATATAATGACATGGGACCCATATACTAGGTCCACTTCCTATGAGGATATATATGTAATGCTTGTCAAGTTTGCTTATATTTTTCAATGAACTTTAGGATCATGAATCTTTTCCAAAGGAGGGGTGTATGCCATACTACACATTTTCTTACTATAGTTGAATTTGGCTAATAAGTATCTTAATTAGATGTTTTCATATGATTATTTAATTATGACTTATGCATTGCTACAAATATTTTGAGGGTTAATCTCTCTTGGGTCCAATTAGTGTTGAGATTTTGAATATGAATGATAATATGAACATATGGATATATATAAATGTATAAGCTAATGACATGTGCATAATGGATTATAATTTGTATGGACTCATGGGTTATTTTTATGTATTCATTACTTATGTGTATCTAACTGTTGCTAGATAAATATATATGTATTAATTTAGAATTACCATCATCTAAGTGAAAGCAAAGTTTTATAATCCGCAATGGACTAAGTTGCCAAGGTAAAATTTGATTATGGTTTTTAATTTATGTTTAGATAAGTGCTACATGATGGTGTGATTCTTAGTATATGTGTTCAGAGTGTAGGAACCCCTTTCATAGTTGTTAAATTGTATAGGTGTGGTATACTATGTGACAAGGAAGGGGACAATTATGTGTGGCTAATGGGAGATTATTTTGGTAGTGTTGAGATGGTTGCATATTTAAGGGAAGAAAGTGTTCTTATATGGAAATAAATAATTGCACCAAGAGTAGCAAGGTATTACAACCCACTATGGGGGAGATGTTGTCACATTTGTCACATGACATTCCCGTGTAGGCTCATAACTTATAAAAAAAAAATTAAAAAATTCATGTCGGATCATAAAATAAAATAAAAAATTAAAACCAACATAGATCCATCTTAAACCTGCATCTATTAAGCACCAAGAGGGATCCAATTTCTTGAGGTGTAAATATTGTTTTAAGATATTTTTTTTCTTAATGTGTAAAAAAATTAAGATAAAAAAAAATTACACCTGACAAAATTGGATCACTCTCGGTGCTTAATAGATACGGGTTTAAGATGTATCTATGCTAGTAAATATTTATATTCAAAAAACACAAATTAATCTCACCTAGAACATTATTAGTGTATCACTATTAATCACTTATATGTATCTAACTTCTAGTGTGTGTGAAAGCAAACTTTGAAACTCCATCGTGAATTAAGTTGCTAAGATAAAAGATGATGGTGATTTTAATTTATGTTTAGCTAAGCACTATTTGATGGCATAGTTCTTAGTATATGATTCCATAATGTATGGCCTTTTTCATAGATTTTTGTTTCCCCGGAAAAAAAGATCACAGTCCAATTTTTGTATTAAAAATTGAACCAGATTGTTCACATAGGCACATGGCCATTGCATTTTACATCTTTCGATTTGGTTTGTCCATATTTTCTCTAAAAATGAACCATGATGATATCTATATAGATTCACTTACAAGCATCTTGTATATCCTATCAGAGGTATTTAAATATTATGAAAATCAGCATAATACAGGATTCAGTGCATAAAAGGACCATGATCGATCTCCTTGATTTGTTCTATGACAATTTCCCATGCTAATGTAGTTCCTTCTGCTAATTTCAGTCCAATTTTTGATAGTTCATATGCATTCATATTATGTTCCTTGTACAGTGTAGACATGAGTATATGAGAAGATCTGAAGAAGATCTCTTTGCCTATGGAATTCTTCGAAGATGAGATTTAGAAATATGTCCTTTGGAGGTTTGCTGTCCTTGAGCCAATTTATCACTATCAGAGAATCACCAAATATTGGTAGCTTATTGACCCCCAAGGATACCACCATTTTTAAAAGTTTTAGGATCACGGACAATTCTGCATCATTATTTGTGGTTGCTCCAATATTTGCTGCGATTTTGTACCATTGTGTGTTCGATATGTTTAGGGTACCTCCTATGCCACCCCTGGATGGGCATCCTGTTTCTACTCCATAAAAAAAGCACCAAGGTATAAAGCGGTCAATAGGAGCTTTAGTTGACCTGTTATAGTTGATCACCTCCTTCTACCGTGGAAAGGAAGATAGTATCGCACAGGAAATTGCTGCGTAGACGTGAGATGGAATACATGTATCCTGGAAGATCCGTTTATGCTGCGCTAACCAGGAATCCCATATTAGGAGGATCGGGAGGGTTCTCACGCCTTGACAGATAGGGAATTTGATCCAAAGTTGTAAGGATGTTTGTACATCACAGCCATCCCAGGTGAGGCACAAACCTAGAAGTTGAGATGCGTATCTCCATAAAGATTTCGAGTATGTACAATCCATAAAAAGATGTGTACTTGAATCACCTGCGATACTGCACATTATACAATAGTTCGGTCCAGCCTCAAGGAAGTCCATGATATGATCCCATACTGGTATTTTCCCTTCCAACAGTAACCAAAGGAATAACTTTTCCTTGACTAGACATTGGGTATTTTACCTGAATTGTATGGGTGCTTATGTTTTATATGCACTCTTATAATTCCTAATAAATGTTTTCATCATGCACAGTGATTGCAACAGTAATAGTTGAATCGTACAGCATAGGTCGTGTACAGGAAAGCAAGAAATGGTGACCATAAACGATGCCTAGGATCCTTATGAGCATGAGGAAGACATGTTGGGTGAGAATGTACAGGAAGCACATATTGACACAAAATCCAATGGAAGAAGGGAGTAGATAAATACCCAGAACCTAGTTGAAACCATGGTGAGCTTCAATGAGAAAATGATGAAGGCACAGAAAGAGCAGCACCAACTGAATGTTGCCATTTTGCAGAGCCTAACTGATATGCACCAGATAATAAATATTGGGTCTAACTCAAGCAATGTGGGAAGAGGAGAAAGAGTTGCAGGTAGTCATTCTAAATGATGTTCTAGGAAGAGTACTCCAATCCCTAGAAGGAGTTCTGTGAGTAGAAAGCACATAACACCCTCTTCAGGATATATTTCCAGCAGATCAGATGAATCCATAGGTTCTCAGAGAATCCCAAGGCATACTTCTAGCAGGAGTGAGAGAAGAAAAAAATTCCGAGGGGTTCCACAGGGAGAATTTAGAAAGGCAAGGTCTCGCACATTTGATGGAGAAAGCAAGACAAGTCAAGAGGCAAAGGCATGGCTTCTTGGAATGAAAAGGTAATTCAGAATCCAAGATTATTCAAGGAATGAAAAGGTTAGAATTTCCCTCTACAATCTGAATGGTAGAGCTTCCATTTTGTGGGAACACCTCATGCAAGTAAAAAGGATTAGTGAAAGGAGGATCAACTGGGAGCACTTTCAAAGGTACTTCAAGGAGAAATACCTATCAGCTAGGTATTATGATAACAAGAGGAAATATTTCAATGAAATCAAGTTGGGATAAAATTCCATGGAAGATCATGTCCATAAGTTTTTGGAGTTGTTGAGGTATGTATATTACATCAAGGATGAGAGGGTGAATATCTAATGCTTCCTTGGTAGTCTACCTCAAAATTTCAGAGATAGGATTGAGTTTGTCAATCCACCAAGACTTGATGAATCCATTAGGATGGAAATGCATTACTATGAGCAGAGCAAGGGAAATTATGAGGTGCAACCAACATGGAAAGGAAATCCTAGAGGGAGGTTTGAACAAAAAAAAGTGGGTTCAAGCCACCATTCAAAAATCAACCCAGAACCTTTCCACAAAGACATCAAGCAAGGAGTGGATTCAAGCCTCCAGTAGCAATAGATAAAGCATCAAAAGGACCACTTCATTGTTGGGGTTGTGGAGGAAAACACATGCTTAAAGATTGTCCAACTAGAAGGGAGAACCCCAAGATCTTGCACAACCTTGAAGAAGCAACCACAATGGAAGATATATCAAGAGAAAAACCTAGAATCTATGCATCACTGGATGATCATAAAGCAAACCACCAATCAATAGTGGTAGAAGTTGAAGGTAAGATTGCTAAGCAATCTATTTCTATTTGAATTCATCGATGATCTAATCATATCTATGTGTCTCCTAAGATAGTTGAAGGTTGTTCTATTGGGAAATTAAAGCATAGTAAGCCTTGGTTAGTCCAATTAGCCACAGGTACCAAGAGAAAGGCGAGTGAAGTAGTGAAGGAGTGCCCCATAGAGCTGAATGGAATTCTCACCAAGGTGAACTTGAATGTGCTACCATTAGGATCTTATGATGCCCTGATAGGTATGGACTGGTTGGAAAGCCATAGAACCAAGCTTGATTGCTACGAGAAGGTATTTGAGTGCGTTGATGATGAGGGAAGGCCAAGGTTAGTAAGAGGAATTACCGAGCAAGTTTCAGTAAGGAAAATTTCAGCCCTGCAGTTGAGAAAGTTTTATAAAAAGGGTTGTCAATTATATGCAGTGCATATATCAGATTCTTCGTAGGATAACGGACCCATGATAGAATACTTTCAGCTATTGCAAGAGTTCCAAGATGTGTTCCTTGATGAAGTACCAAGACTGCCACCCAAGAGAGATATTGATTTCTCCATTAACCTTGTTCCAGGGGAAACACCCATCTCTAAAGCTCCTTACACAATGAGCACACCAGAGCTTATAGAATTGAAGATGCAGCTGCAAGAATTAATGGACAAAGAATATATCAGACCGAGTGTATCTCCTTGGGGTGCACCTGTGTTATTTTTCAAGAAGAAGGATGGAACCTTAAGGATATGCATTGATTACATGGAGTTAAATAAAGTGACAATCAAGAACAAGTATCCATTGCCAAGAATTGATGACCTGTTTGATCAAATGAATAAAGCTAGAGTGTTTTCCAAGATTGAATTGAGGTATGTCTACCATCAAGTGAGGATAAAGGAAGAAGACATTCATAAGACAACTTTCAGAACTAGATATGGTCATTATGAGTTCACAGTGGTGCCATTTGGTCTTACCAATGCACCTGCTACATTCATGTGCCTCATCAATAGTGTCTTCATCAAATACTTGGATAAGTTTGTAATTGTATTCTTTGATGAAATTATTTTCTATTCAAGGAATGAAGAAGAAAATGAAGAGCATCTAAGGATGGTGTTGCAAGTCCTTAGAGAAAACTAACTGTATGCCAAGTTAAGCAAGTGTGAATTCTATCAAAAGAAGGTGCAATACTTAGGTCATGTTATTTCTGAAGAAGGTATTGCAGTGGATCTAGAAAAGATTGAGGCCATAATGGATTGGCCCACTTCAAAGAATGTTGCAGATGTAAGGTATTTTATAGGTCTTGCTGGTTATTACAGAAGGTTCATTGAAGGCTTCTCCAAAATAGCCCATCCAATCACTTCATTTCAAAGGAAGAGTATAAAATTTATATGGTTTGAAAAATGTGAGAGAAGCTTCCAGCAGTTAAAGGAATTACTTACTAGTGCACCTGTTTTGAAGATTGCTGATCCAAATAAGTATTTTGTAGTATGCACTGATGCTAGCATTGAAGGGCTCGATGGAGTGCTAATGCAAGAAGGATTTGTGATTTTTTATGAGTCAAGGAAGCTAAAGGAGCATGAGAAGAACTATGCTACACATGACTTGGAGCTAGTAGCCATAATTCATGAACTCAAGATATGGAAACATTACCTATTGGGCAGAAGATTTGAGCTCAGGACCGATCATATGAGTTTAAAATATTTGTTTGACCAGCCAAATCTGAATGCTAGGAAAACTAGTTGGATGGAGTTTCTTTGTGAATTTGACTTGGAGATTAAACACGTCAAAGGTAAGAAGAATAAAGTTGCATATGAACTTAGCAGGAGGTTTCATATTGCAGCAGTAAGTAAATGTGAAATGGGTTTGAAGGAAAGAGTCCTTGAAGCACAAGCAAGTGATGAAGTTTACCTTCAGATCAAGGAGAAATTGCAGCAAGGAAATGTGGATGAAGCTTGTATAGGATATCAGATTGGTGAGGGTGATGTTCTCATTTATCAAGGTACCCGACTGTACATTCCGAATTGTGCATATTTGAAGAAGTTGGTGATGGATGAGATACATCAAATACCATATTCAGGACACCCAGGATATCAGAAGACTATAACAACAACAAGGAAGCAGTAATTTTGGCATGGGATGAAAAAGGAAAAACAAAGTACATTGCTAGGTGTCAAAAGTGCCAGTAGGTCAAGGAAGACATCAACATCCAGTAGGATTGTTGCAGCCCTTACCCATTCTAGAGTGGAAGTGGGAAGTGATCTCTATGGATTTCATAACAGGTTTGCCAATGACCGTGAAGAAACATGATTCAATCATGGTAGTAGTGGAAAAGCTATCAAAGTTAGATCATTTCATTCCAGTCAATTCCACCCATAAGATCAATGACATTGCAAATATCTTCATGAAGGAGGTATTCAGGTTACATAGATTTCCTAAGGCAATAATCTCAGACCGTGACACAAAATTCACTTCCAATTTTTGGAGAGGGTTATTTCAAGAGTTGGGACTAAGTTGAATTTTAGTATAACATATCATCCTCAAAAAAATGGTCAGACTGAGAGGGTGAATTAGATTCTTGAGGACATGCTGAGGATGTATGTGATGGAAAAACCATCTATGTGGGAATACTACCTACACTTAGTGGAATTTGCATACAACAATGGACATTAAGCATCATTGAAGATGAGTTCTTTTGAGGTGTTGTATGGAAGAGGATGCAAAACTCCAGTGAGTTGGGACAGTCCAGTGAACAGGATAGTGCTTGGACCAGAAATGATCAAGGAGATGGAGTAGGAAGTTGTTAAAATCAGACAAAATTTGAAGGCAGCTCAGGATAGGCAGAAGAGTTATGCAGATTTGAAGAGAGTGCAAAAGTAATTTCAGATTGGGAATCATGTTTAGTTGAGAGTGAGACCTAGGAAGAGTTTCATGAAGTTGGGAAGTTGTGCCAAGTTGGAACCAAGATATTGTGGGCCATTTGAAGTCCTCGATAGGATAGGACCAGTTGCATATAGGATTGCTTTTCCGGCTAACATGAAAACTCATAATGTTTTCCATGTCTCTTTGCTTAAGAAATATGTACATGATCCTAATCATATAATTGATTGGCATGTGATACAGGTGGAACCCGGGGGAGAATTCCAAGTGGATCCTATGTGCATACTCGACAGGAAGGTTACTTTGCTCTAGAACAAAGCCATCAGATAAGTGAAGGTGCAATGGAAGCACCTTAGTCCCGAAGAGGATACATGGGAGCTGGAGGATACCATGAGAGAGACATTCCTATTTTTGTTCAATTTTGAGAAAACCGAGGATGGTGTTGTTCTAAAAGGGAGGGAGTTGTAATACCCCTATTTTTCTCTTAGTGTTTATTGGCTCAAATGTAAATATTTTGTAAATACAGTGTGTATTTTCCCTAGTGTGGATCTCAAGGCCAAGGCCCCACTAGTGGATTCTTAAGGTTTAATTGCAAAGGCAAGTATTTTACATTTTGATTATTCATGTGCTATTAAGCCATGAAATATTGTAAATGATGTAAATATTTAAGTATTGCAATGAAACACCAATAAAAATGTCTAAGGAGGCAAATAATGAGAAGGGGCCATGTGTATCCACTAAGGAGAGGTGAGGAGGTTATGGGATGAAAACCCATGCTTCCAATTTTCCATTTATGAACCCATTTGACTCCCCGTGCTTAAATTTAATTCTATTACAGAAGGTGATTGATAAATCGGCTCATGAAGTTGATGGAGTGTGGAGCGGCCCTACGATCCGTATGGCGGGGTATGGTCTGTGTTGAATTGTCCCTTAAGACACTTGACCAGCTGGGAATTCGAACGTCCTATTTTTCTAACCCATTGTGGGCGGAGAACCTCACTCATGCATGCATTCAACATACATTGCAGAGCCAAGCGGTGGGAAAAAGAAGGAAAAATCATGATTCCTGTGTAAGTCGAAACTACAGAGTCGAATGCCATAGAAACCCTGCCTGTAAGCCTCATCTACTGGGGAAATCCATGAAAGTAAACCCTGAGATGAATTATATAGCATGAGAATCCTAGTGGAGCCGTGAGGTTACATGGGTTTTGTTGCAGAGAGTTGAGTTGCAGGACAGAGGTTAGTCCATAACCCCGAGAAGAGCCAGCTTGATTAACAAAGGTATAAGGTCAAGTTTAGGGTTGGATTGCTTGATAAACCCAGTGAAGGCTGTAATATCATAAAACTAGTAGTTGAAACTTTATATGCCCACCCTGAATAACACTGAAAGGGAAGAGGCCCTAAGGGACTATGCAACAGAGAAGGGGGTCTTCCTTGTGTTGGGGGAGGTAGGTATTGTGGGTGCCATGTCTGCTGAGTGTTGATATGCCTGCAACTCTATGGTTGAGCTCACTGGCTTATCATCATCCTCCCTGTACCTTGGTATGCTTGATAAACCCAACTGCAGGTTGGCTTAGCATGAGTATGTACCCTGGTATGCTTGATAAACCCAACTGCAGGTTGGCTTAACATGAGTATGTACCCTGGTATGCTTGATAAACCCAACTGCAGGTTGGATTAGCATGGGTGTGTGCCCTTGTATGCTTGATAAACCCAACTGTAGGTTGGATTAGCATTGGGCTGGACCTTGACTGTGAGAGAGCCTAATTAGCCCTCCTTAGTGGATACACAACCCAGCTCGGGGGTGGTCTCTCAGCTAAAAGAGTACAGGCTGGACAGAGACCTAAGGTTGGGTGGAATGTTGCTCTCACTTAGCCAGTAGCTTGGACAACTTCAAGATTCAAAGAAAAGTGCTTCTGTGGTGTTAAGTGATGACATTTCATGTGTTATGTTATGTTTGTTTACGTTCAAGTTATTGAATGAATGTTTATATGAATTTGATCAATAAGTAGATTATGTATAAGCTTGAGTAGAAGGCTGAGTTCATGTTGGATGCTTCATTCAGTGCATGGGTTTAATGCATTGTTGATTTTACATGTGTTATATATATGTCTTAGCCTTAGTTCATTCATCATATGTGTTCCTTTATGCATTGCATGCATGATTAGAAGGACTGCTTGGCCTCACCTAGATATGGGGAAATATTTATATGGCCCCTTTGGTGTTCATAACCTATCTATGGGTCAGAGGAAGGATGAAGTTATGGTAAGAGGGAGGTAGAGTCCTTGTTGAAGGTTGAAGGCATATGGAAGTGGGTTTATAAGCAATACTTCAGTTGGAAAATTGAAAATTTTGGAACCCTTAGATGGAGTGGAGAGTTGATCTAGTGGATAGAGATCTCCAAGAGATTTCCAACGGTACCAGACTAGCCTTATTTGGCTTAAGTATGAGGGAGATATAAGCCCTGGAATTTGGTTGTTACAGAAGGTGTGGTTCCACATTCCTGCACACATAATGCAGTTTGTGGAGGCCAGGGAAAAACCCTGGATTCACGTGGATGGACTTCCACCTTTCTGCACCCACAATGCGGATTGCAGATTACAGAAGTCGGAATGAGAAATTTCTCCGAGAGGATGATTTTGGGATTCCGTAGTTTCGAGTTCCGCAATGCGGAGTTGTGGATTGCGGAGGTATGTTTTGACGGAGTGTGGATTTTAGACATCCACAGTTCCGAGTTCTGCAATGCGAAATTGTGGATTGCGGAAGGGCATGTTTTGTCGGAGCCGTATATTGGGTTCCCATATTTCCGCACCCCGTAATGCAGGTTGCAGATTTGCAGAGGGGAATTTTTTTCAGGAGGAAATTGGAGGTCCCCGACTTCCGAGTCCCGAATGCGGATTGCGGATTGCGGAAGTCAGGTGGGTAAATTTTGAGATCTTGAAGTTGACTTCAACCTTCGACTTCTGCATTGCAGATTGAGGAAGTAGAGAGCGGAAATTCTTCAGCGAGTTAATTTTGGAAATCCGACTTCCAAATTCTGCAGTGTGGATTGCAAATTGCAGAAGGGAGGATTTTGGATCGAAATCCATTGCAGTTGTGTGGGAAATGGATGAATTTGGAAAAAAAATGGATCGGGTGGTCTCCCATCGCCTCTGAAGGACACCAGGGCTCGGGAAACGTGAAAAAAACCATATGAATTTATATGACCTCCAATATGATTATCCTAACCTCTGATCATCAGTTCCTTCTTGTTGAATTGATTTTGAAAAGTAGAATTGGAAACTAGCTTTGAAACGATGAAATTGGTAACTAGTTTTTGGATTCGAATCTCTGTTTTTGGATTCGAATCTCTGTTTTTGGATTCGAATCTCTGTTTTTGGTAAAAGATTAATGTAAAACCATATGATGTGTTTTTGGTACTTTATTTGTGCTATATAATTCTATTTTATAGATCTTTACCTTGACCTGTATGTGCCTCAAAACTCAGTAATATTGATTTTATTAAATTCCTAACAGTGTTTATTAACTAGTTGTACTGATTAAACTTGAAAGATTCTTTGTTTATGTACTCGGATTAGAGCTGCAAATGTACTTTTATTTTGATGTACATGCACACTTATTTATGAAAATAATGGATATAGGTTCACTTTTTGGATAGTTGGTATGGTTGTGCATCGAAAATGCACAAGAATAATTGTCTGCATAGTGAAACTAGTTGACTAGTCTTGGTATCTCATTTTCATGTATATTATGTTTAATTATTTAAAAATGGTTACTTGGACATATTTACATGGTTGTAGGTGTTAATTAGCCATTGGGATTGATAAATTGTGTTAATTAGTTGAACAATTTTTTTATGCTAAGTGTCGCCATTTGTAAGTTAAGTGTCGTAATTAGCGCATTACTTACCTTAATTAACTAGTTAATAACATATTGTTGGAAATGACGTTTTTGGCTGCAAGTAACTATGTTATGGCTTGGGATAGATGTATAATTATGTTAGAAAGTGTTGGATAATCTTTCCCAACCTTGGTTCAGATGCTTGATCTGATGTAAATTTTATTTTAATTAATTTGCGATTGTCAATATTTTGTCGTAATTAATTTGTGGAAATTGAAATTAGGTATTTATTCTATTTCTCCGCTATGCTTAAAATTTACAATTAGCCTCTTAGAGATAATGATATGTCCCTAATCGTATTTGACATCCCCAGGATACATTACTTTGAAAATCCCCACAACAGATCTAAGAGTTTATGTATACCTCACAAGCAAGATTAAGATTAAGTAGGAAAATAGAAGAAGAGTGGTCAATGCAGTGTAAAGGAGCAACAGAATTATGATACAGTAGAACTTGGATAGAAGCAGAATAACATCTCACACTAATTCATTAATCATAATATGAACAAATAAATAGTACAATGAAGAGGATTCGAATGCCAAGGTGGAAATTCGAATTAGCCTGCATGGGCATGGCTTATCTAAATTAGGAGTCATCATCATCACCAGTGGAGTGTCAACAATACACCACTAGGAGTTCTAATCATCATCAGTGGAGTGTCATCAATACACAAGTGACTGTCAACCAGGTGGAAAACTGAGTCTAACTAAATGTAGTAGGTGTAACACATGCATGGTGCACTAATGTAGTGAAGGAGGCTCAAAGGAGGGCACAAGAGGAGCTGACTGGAGTCAGAACTAGCAATCTAGGATCACTGGAGGTCCATCGGAGTGTCTTAGTTAGTAAACTAGTCAATCTGTCCTCAAATCAAGGAACATATCCACAAATCACTCAACTAACTGAAGTGTAACTGGTGGTAGGTGAGGGAGGGCGCCTTTCTCATGTGGTAGGTGAAAGGAGGGCACATTAATGACTAGGAGGGCTCGAACTAAGCAGAAACAAGCTCCTAGGGCTAGTAAACTAAGCTCTAGGTGTTGGGAGACACCAACCTAATGACTGGGATGCATGCAATTGCATGACTGCATGCAAAAATGCATGCATGAATGAAATGCAAAATAATGAAAATGCTAGTAGGACTAGGATGGAGTATACGAATATCCTAACACCCCCCCTTAATCCATCCTGGGCCCTGGTAACTGAGACCAAAGGTCACCCAATACAATGAATAATAAATAACAGTCCATAAACCGAGGAAATGGGGAAAACCTCATGGGAAAAATACCCCCCCTCAAAATAGACTGTAGGGCACACCAAAATAAATGCTCCAAACTCAAGCAAGTGTGATGCTTGGTCATATGTCTGGAGGTATCTTCTTCTTGGGAAGAAGTGGATCATGCTCAAAAAGCATGTGCTTGTACTTGCTCTTCAGATCAAATGTGAAGAGAAAAAATCTAGAGGTATGAGGATGATCCTGGAACCTATGATTCGAATCAGCTGAGGTAGGATCAAATCCATGAATGTGTAGATAGTCTTTTGTTTTCTCCTTTGAACCATCATAGGTGAGATTATGCCCAAAAGAACCATCACATGATAGTGATTGCTTGGAATCCAAATAAGATCCAAGACTTGAAAAATGGTTTCTTGAGATCTCCTTTGAACCATTAGAGGTGAGATAAAAACCATGAAATGCATGAGAAATTATCCCAAGCGAATGGAAATGCCCTCCATCTTCAATAAACTTCTGAGAGCATGTACAAATGATCTTACAGTAGTACATAAGAGGTGAGTGCTAAAGGAGAGCAAATGCATTACCTCCAATTGCTGATTTAACCTCCGAAACATTCATGAGATCATCATTATGCAAACCAACAGACTCTTGTGCAAGAGAGGATTTAAGAACCTCTGCAATTTCTAGAGTGTGAGCTGGCACAAAATTCGAAATAGAAGATATTGAGAGCATGAGTGTAGAATCTGCAAGTTCGTCTTCTTTGTGGACAACTTCATTATGAGATATGTTTGATACTGATTCATGATTAGAGAGACCATCAAGGAGGGAAAATGCATCATTGGGCTTGCTCTCGAAATGGTTTGGACCAATCCCTTCATTCTGTTTACCAAATATTTCATCCAGATGGGCCCATAGCTCTTTTGGAGATTCAACAGAAAGGAAGTGGGTTACCATGCAACAAGACATAGCATACATCATTGCTGCATAGGATCTGTCACCTTCATTTAACCAATCATTCTCTTCTTCAGAGGATTCAATCTCTCTTTCAAAACAATAATCAAAGAGACCATGTCTCTTCAAATGTGCTATCATCTTTGGTTTCCACTCATCATAGTTGAATGGAGAAAGAGGAGGAATTCCTTCCAGATTCATGGAAGTTGTTTCAGACGACCTGTAAAAAACAATAGAAAATATCTGCAACTGCTACTACTGCAAAAGTGCAGAAACTGCTACACTCGAAATCTTGATAATAACCTGCAAAAAACTCTCAGGAATGGATATAAACAATAATCTCAACAGGCTTTGATACCATGTGAAAATTCTCACAGCAGATCTAAGAGCTGATGTATACCTCACAAGAAAGATTAAGATTAAGCAGGAAAATAGAAGAAGAGTGGTCAATGCAGTGTAAAGGAGCAACAAAATTATGATACAGTAGAACTCAGATAGAAGCAGAATAAAATCACACACTAATTCATTAATCATAATATGAACAAATAAATAGTTCAATGGAGAGGATTCGAATGCCAAGGTGGAAATTAGAATTAGCTTGCATGGGCATGGCTTATCTGCACTAGGAGTCATCATCATCATCGGTGGACTGTCATCAATACACAGTGACTGTCAACCAGGTGGAAAACTTAGTCTAACTAAATGTAGTAGGTGTAACACATGCATGGTGCACTAATGTAGTGAAGGAGGCTCAAAGGAGGGCGCAAGAGGAGCTGATTGGAGTCATAACTAGAAATCTAGGATCATTGGAGGTCCATCGGAGTGTCTCAGTCAGTAAACTAGTCAATCTGTCCTCAAATCAAGGAACAGATCCACAAATCACTCAACTAACTGAAGTGTAACTGGTGGTAGGTGAGGGAGGGCGCCTTTCTCATGTGGTAGGTGAAAGGAGGGCACATTATTGACTAGGAGGGCTGGAAATAAGCATAAGCAGGCTCTTGGGGCTAGTAAACTAAGCTCTAGGTGTTGGGAGACACCAACCTCATGACTAGGATGCATGCAATTGCATCACTGCATGGAAAAATGCATGCATGACTAAAATGCAAAATAATGAAAATGATGGTAGGACTAGGATGGAGTATAGGAATATCCTAACAATTACAGGTGGTATCAGAGCTTAGGTTCCAACACTGCGGCTGTTGGGCCTTCCATAGAGTTATGAATATTTTGTTTATATGCATTTGGAGATTATAAATGTGCATAGTGAAAGAAATTTAACCTCCCTTATGCTAATAGAAGAATCTGAAGCCTTGACTAATGCCTACATCAAAGATCAGTTTGAATGTAATTTTTTTTCCAATTTCAAAAGTCAAGAGATTATGGATATGTTAGTATATGTAATATATTAGCATAGATTAGTATATATGTGGTAAGGTGTGATATATAAATAATATATAGAGTAAATAATGATGTATATATGTATATTATATGTAATGACGTAATATATATAAAGATGATACAGTATGTTTTAGATTATTTATTAATTAATGATATCCTAACTTATCTAATTAGTAGTGGTGGAATTGCCACTTGGAGGTAAGTATACCCATGGGCTATTCTTGTATTTCATTATTGATTATTTAATTTATTTATTTTAGGGTTAGTGGTGGCATTATTATTATCCTAACTTATCTTAGCAAATTATTTATTGAGTGGAGGAAATGAGCCACTTGTCTTTAATGGTTCATATTCTCTTTTATTTTATTTATGGAAATGTAACTCGTCTATTTTTGGAGGAAATGGCCCACTTGTCTTTAATGGGTCATATTCTCTTAATTTTATTTATTTTATTTTATGCGTAAAAGTAGGTAGTATAGTAGTGTATGATAATATTATTGTTATATATATGACATAAATTTAAATATGTATGGCATAATATGTGATGTAATATAGATGAGGTGTAATGATATTGAATATAGCATAATATATATATATATATATATATATATATATATACGTTGTATGTTGGTATATACTGTAATATGTATTTTAAAAATAAGCAATAATTATTAGGATTACATGTATATGATATTGTGAATATACTATATGTATAGATGTGAATGTATGTAATGAAGTAAGTGTAAAGTGTTTGTTAGTATTTAGGAGTTTTTGGGAGTTTTTGGAAGTATTTAGGAATATTCAGAAGTGTTTGGAAGTTTTTGGAAGTATTATGTTAGTATATATGTTATAATGCGTATATATCTAATATGATTGTATTGGATTAAGTAATTATACTGCTGTAATTGTATGGATAGTATGGTATAACATAATAATTATACGGGTGTATAGGATATATAGGTTATATGAATAATATGTTGTGTACATGATTAATAATAATATGATATATGATTGAATAATTATAATATGTATGTAGACAAAATGGGTGTATGTATAGAAATAATACATAGTAATAGTAAGTATTGTGTATGGTATGAGTGTATGATGGTGTGTTGTATAGCTAGTAATTATTTTATTGTAGAATATTGGAAGATTTTGGTGGTAGGATGATTGGTTTTTTGAGTTGACTATGCCAATTTACTTTGGTTGATAGTATAATTAGTGTGCTACGTGTAAATAATTAGTAACGCAATGTATGGTTAGTATATGGGTATTAGATGGGATTTACATCAAAATATGTATAACATTGTCATTGATGGAGTATGTATGCAAGCAAGATGTATGATTGTGTGTGTGTTAAGTGTTTACATAAGTGTAGTATTAGTAGTGTTTGTGTGATGATGTTGATTGTATACATATATTATTAATATATGGATATTATATATATCGTCATGTGCTAATAATTATATATAATGTTATGATAAATAGTAACTATTTGATATGATTATTGCGGTCGATGTATGTTGTTTGATATTATTGGTTGTTATTGATTGACATTGGTTGATTAATGGTTTCTACATGTATGATATTTTCATTATTGTATGTATGGATATTATTGGTTGTTCTTAATTGTTATGGTTGTTGTGAGTATGATTGATGAACGATGGTTGATGTTGAGTGGATGATGTATGGATGATATTGTTATTCATATGGTTCCTGCTGGTTGTTATTTGTCGTCAATGGTTGATATTAGTATGATTGATGTGCTTGGGTGATGTTATTGAGAAACTAATCGATGCTTATCAAATGTGGGGTAGATGTGATTGTTAAAGATTAATATAATTTGATTGATGTATTATGAATGATGTATCCTGATTTGATTGACGTATTCCGATTAATGTATTATGAATGATGTACCCTAATTTGATTGATGTATTCTGATTGATGCATTATGATTGGTGTATCCTAATCTGATTGAAGTATTTCGGTTGATGTATTTTTCTTATGGTTGATGTATTCTGATTGAAGTGTTTTATTTGATGTGTTCTGGTTGATGTATTCTAGTTGATGTATTTTTCTTATGGTTGATGTATTCTGATTGAGGTGTTCTGGTTGATGTGTTCTGGTTGATGTATTATGAATTGATGTATTATGGACCGACACCTATATGACTGATGTATGATTTATATTGGTTGATACTAATTGCTATTAGTTGATACATATAATTGATTTTTGGATGTTCTCTAAAGAAGAATTATGCTTTGTGTGGATATGAAACGTAGTATGTTTAACTACTAGTGTTATGGCCCTTTTTTTAATTTCTTAGTTAGATTGGAATTGTTGCATATAAGCTCGCTTACCTGTTACATTAAGTGCACAAAATTTTTAGGTGATCTTTGCAATCTTTGCTAGAAAAATATCTTTGTGATCTTTTTTGAAAGGCATTTTGGTGGTATCTTGGTGACATTTCATGTGTAAGTATCGTGGTAATATCTTGGTGGTATTTCATGTAGAATGTGATACAAGTATATTTGTTAGTAAACTATCTTTATTATATTGGTTAGAAAAGTATCTTTGTGATCTGAATGTCTTTATGACCTTGTTGAAAATTTCTCTTTTGAAATGTATCTTGCTGGAAGAGTATCTTTTATCTTTGATGAAAAGTTATTCTTGCGGTATCTCGCATAGCTTGTTGAAAGGAATCTTTGTAAAGTATCATAGTAATATTTCATGCATCTTGTTATAAAAGTATCTTGATAGTATTCCATGTATTTGTTGGTAAATTATATGCATGGGATTGATTGAATAGAATGCATTTCATGACCTTTGATGGTATACTTGATGCCCTTAATGAAATTGATTGATACACCTGATGCATTTCATATGATTGAATTGATTAGAATAAGATTCAGGTAGATCTAGTAAAAGTATTTTGTCGAAGAAGTATATATATCTCATGTACCTTGTATATACTAATGTATTTCATGTGATTTATTTCATGTATCATGTATCTTGAAAAAATATTTTATGTATCTAGATGGACAATATATATGCATTTTTTTGTTGATCGTGTGTTTGTTGGAACGTAAAAAGTACCTTTGTAGAAGAATATATTCATATCATGTATCACATGTTTTTATATACATGATGTTAATCATATGAGTGATTGAAATATGATTTTTAGGTGGATGTATCTTTGTTGAAGGTTTGAATACCTTATGATTGGGATTGAAGAATGACCCTTTCTTCCTTAAGTCCACTCTACTAGTCCCAGTTATCCCAAGGGCAGTGGAGACGGATATGAAAGTAAGTGGTAGTGGGAAGTATTATGGTTAGAAAGATGTTATCTTTCTGAGGCATGTATGGGAATGCCTGTGAGAGTTAGAAAGATGTAATCTTTCTGAGGCATATATGGGCATGTACGTTCTCCTTTTGTAAAGGCATGTATGTAATATGCATCAAGGACGATGCATGGTTTAAGGGAGGGGGATGTTATACCCTCTGGTTTATCCCCTAGACATGTTATTATTATTTTGATGTTGTGACATTATGGCATGAGGTGTCGAGACTATGGTTTGCACATTATTATTAATAATTAATAAAATAAAACAGCTAATATTGACCAATGCCACATAAAAGAGTATAAGGAACCATGATGTTACGAGCAAGGGGAAGTGGGAAAGTGTGTTCCTAAGTGTTTGTGTCTATGTTGGTGGACCCTCTTGACTTATGCACCCTCTTATGTTGTGTTGATCCTTGATTTTATTATTCCGAGATGGATTTTATTAAAATTGGAGTCACTCTCTCTCCTAGTGCACCCCCTTGAGTGCCACTTGATGTTTCCCCTCATGAAAGTTGTAACTCCTCCTTAGTGGTTTTCTATTCTTGGAAAGTAACTCCTCTTGTGAATCTTTCTCTCCCACAACTTGAGTTCTCCATGAGGAATTCGAATTGGTTGGTGTGTGCTTCATTTTTCTCTCGATTTTTTATTCTTGGATCTTGTGCTTGGTTCACTCACTCATGTGCATTACTCTTTGGAACTTGGGAATTTGATTTGCTTCCCTTGGTATGCGTGAGAGCCTGTGATCCAGTGGTATTTTTGGATGGTTGGTGCTCCCTTGCTAAACCTATTCCCAAGCATAGAGACTTGATTGTTTCTAGTCTATTTGTCCTAGAAGCTGCATGTCCTGGATTGGAAGTGATGTGGAATCCACTTGCCATTGGATGGAGTTGGACCAATGGTGTATTAGTGTTTTATTGATTCTATATGTCTCGGAGTTGTATTTTTTGGATTGAAATAGTGGGATCCATTTTCCATTGGAATAAAGTTGGACCGATGGTAGACTTGTGACTATATGTCATGGAGCTACCGTCTTGGATTGGAAGTGATGTGGAATCCACTTGCCATTGGATTTGTGGTTGCACCAATGATAGTAGGGTTTTATGGTTGAGTGCACTCATGCTTGTGGCATCATGGTTCTATCTCAAGGGTGACCTGTGCAAAGAAATATTTGTCTTGTACAGTGTCTACGGCTGGGTGGATCGTGGCATAGTCGATTTCAGTTGCGGGAATTTGCAAGATAAGTGGTTGAATTTTATTTATATGGGTTATTTGTTTATATATATGTAATATGAAAGATTTGATGGAATGTGTGAATCAAATGTGAAAAATTCCTTTTCTATGATTCCAGTTGTTTTTCCATTACTAGTTCTTTTGGAAAAATTGTGAAAGCTAGTTTGGGACTTTGCAAGAGAAATGTTTGTTAAAATGTCTATGAGACTCGTATGCTACAAATTTGATTTTTATGTCTCTGATAATATTGGTCAAATGTGTTATTCGAATGTGGAATAGTTTTATAAAGGTCTATGTAATCCATTTGCAATGAATCCAACTGTTTTTCAATTACTAGTTTTCAGAAGAAGAAAAAATAGTTTTAGCTAGATTCGAGACTTTGCAAGAGAAGTGTTTGTTAAAATGTGTATATGGTTTATTTGATTCAGATCCGATACTTGCATATTATATGTTTGACTAAATGTGTGAAAGAGATTCCAATATAGTCTATAAAAAAATTTATCGCGATCCTAATCTATTTCTCGAATTGTTATTCTTTTCGGAGAGGTTTCCATAGCTAGATTTGGGATTTGAAATGTGGACTGTATATGAGTATGAAGATACAAACATATGACTTTATATTACCTATAAAAATTTTATCCTAACCTCCGATCGTAAGTTCCTTCTTTTTGAATTTCTTTTGAAAACTAGAATTGGAAACTAGCTTCGAAACAGTGAAATTTGTAACTAGTTTTTGGATTCGAATCTTTGTTTTGGTGAAAGATGAATGTCCATATGCTCTGTTTTTGGTACTTTATTTGTGTTTTATAATGTTATTTTCTAGTTCTGTACCTTCACCTCTATGTGCCTCAGAACTCAGTACAATTGGTTTGATTGAATTCCTAGCAGTGTTTATGAACTAGTTGTACTGATTTAACTTGAAAGTTTCTTCGTTTATGTACTCGGATTAGAGCTGAAATTGTACTTTTATTTTGTTGTATATGCACACTTATTTATGCACATAATGGTTGAAGGTGAACACTTTTTGGATTGTGTGTATGGTTGTGCATCGAAAATTCACAAGACTAGTTGTTTGCATAATGAAACTAGTTGACTAGTCTCGGTATCTCATTTTCGTGTATATTATGTTTAATTATTTAAAAATGGTTATTTGGCCATATTTACATGGATGTAGGTGTTAATTATCCATTTGTATTTTATTTATAAATTGCGTTAATTAGTTGAACAAATTATTTTATGCTAAGTGTCGTCATTTCTAAGTTAAATGTCGTAATTAACGCATTAATTATCTTAATTAACTAGTTAATAACATATTGTTGGAAATGACCTTTTTGGGGGAAAGTAACCTATTTTATGGCTTGGGATGGATGTATAATTATGTTATACAGTGTTGGATAAGATTTCCCATCCTTGGTTCAATTGCTTGCTCTGATGTAAATTTTATTTTAATTAATTTGCGATTATCAATATTTTGTCGTAATTAATTTGTGGAAATTGAAATTAAGTATTTATTCTATTTCTTTGTTGTGCTTAAAATTTGTAATTAGCCTCTTAGAGCTAATAATATGTTCCTAATTCCATTTGATAGCCCCAAGGGACATTACTGTATGAACCACCAGACTGGTTCTTGGTCCATAGAAGGCAGTCCTCAGATTCTAAAAGGCAAACATGGCTGTCTACTAGTGCTTGGATATATGCGTCCCATAATGGTATGTCTACAATGTTGAATCCTGATGAGTCCCATAGTGGTTTTCCATAGTGATTAAATTATATGGATTTAGTATATTACGCGATGAGAAAGGAGAATAACTAATGTAGAAAAGTACATATGAATTAGATAGAATATTATTTTGGTAGTGTTGAGATAGTTGCATTTTGAAGAAACAAAATAATACATATATATGAAAATAAATAATAAATGTTTAGTGAAGTACACAATCTAACATATGAACAAATTTAACTTGAAAGCTACTAAACTACGAATCTAACTTTCCATATCAATAAAACAATTACTAAATAAAAAATAAAAGTTAATGTTTTATTCGAATTAATTAATTAAAATTATTAAATAAAAATGATACTATTCTAAACCATCACAATCAAAAGAAGGAAATAAATAAAATGAATACACATAATACATTAAAAATCTAAATTAAATATGAAAGTGCATGGGAGTTAAACAAAACTCAAGAAATAAAATAGAAACATTGTATAGCGCATAAGGCCATATACTACAAGAGAGAAATATATAAAAGGTTCCTCTCGCAAATTTGAAGGGGATTTTTCCAAATTCTAGAGAATAATGGAAGCACAAGAGCAAAAATAATGGGAATTTGTCTTTGTATGGTGGGACCCAAGTTATGGGTAGAAGATTATGAAAAACATGTTTGCAAGGTTTTGGTTTTTGAAATAAAATGATGTACTATATTGAGCATAGGGTTGTTTCATGTGAGTATAACTTTTTTAAGATTTTTGGTTTGGTTATATTTTCTTTTCCATTTTCCATGTGGCTGAAATACAGAGTTGGAAGAAGAATATTTATAAATGATTTGGTGTCAAACCTAAGTTTGAAAAGAAGTGTGAGGGAATGTAGCACGGAAACAATATCAATATGATCGGATCATCAATGAGTATTATTATATATTATTATACGAAAATATATGTTAAAGTTATATATTATTATATAAAATTTAAGTTAAAGTTAATTTTTAATGAATATAGATATATATTTAAACTATTATAGATCTATTTTAAACATGTATCTATCAAGTATCAAGAGGGATCCAATTTTTTAAGGTGTATTTCTTTTTTTAAATTTAAACTCAACAAATTTAATCTCTTTCGATTGATAAATCGGGGTTTAAGTTTTGAGTTTTTATTTTATAAACGAAGATCTATTTTTTAATTACTTTTCATAATATTTTATTTTAAATACACATCTTTTAATTAATGAACGACAAAATATTTATTACATTTTACTTTTTTTTACATTTTAATTAATGGCCGACAATAATAAAGACAAACGTTACATGTAACATTACAAGATCTCCCTCATAGTATTACTTTTTACTTTTTAGTTGATAACCAGCCTAGATCCATCTCAAACCTGGATCTATCAAGTACCGAGAGGGATCCAATTTCTTGAGGTGTAATTTTTTTTTGTTTTATCTTAAATTTTTTACACATTAAGAAAAAATTACCCCTCAAGAAATTGGATCCCTATCTTTTAATTTTTTAATTATTTTATTTTTTTATATTTGATAAGTTATGAGCAAAAATGAAATTTTTAATTACTTTTGATTTTTTATAAGTTATGAGTCGACATGGAAACTTAACGTGACAAATGTGACAAACATTACAACATCTCCCCCATACTGGGTTGTAATGTGACATGACAAACGTGACAAATGTGACAAATGTTACAACATCTCCCCCATATTGGGTTGTAACGTAACGTGACAAATGTGACATGTGACATCCGTTACAGGATCTCCCCCATACTACAAACGTGACAAATGTGACATGTGACATCTGTTACAGGATCTCCACTATACTATTATTTTTTACATTTTATTACTTTTGAGAACGTTACATGTGACATGTGACATCTGTTATAGGATCTCCCCCATACTGGGTTGTAAGCACCTCGTTTACACTCGGTGCAATAAAAACAAATGTTACATCTAATGTTACACTATTAGACCGACATAATATTTACTACTTTTTACTTTAATATTTACTACTTTTTACTTTAATGTTCCAAATGTTACTAATATAACATCATGTTACAAGATATCTCCCATAATATTCACCAGCACTATTATTTTTCACCGACATGTTACTAACGTTACATCACGTTACAAGATCTCTCCCATACTAAGCTATAAAGTACCTTTCGACATAAAAAGATTAATATTTTTATATAAAATGAAAATAACAAATATAGTATATTTAAAATCATTTTGATAATATGTAAAATTATAATTTACTATATAATAAATTATAAAAATATCGAATTATATATATATAATAAAAAATATAAATAAATTAATCATAAAATAAAATGAAATAAATCATTTTAAGGTCAAATACCTCACATACCTTGTGAGCATTAAATCTTCTAATACATAGCTTTCCTCTAAAACCCTAATGGTTAGCATGAGACAAGATTGCAAGGATGTTTACATAATGTTAAAAACATTTTTGATATTTAAATGAGAAGATTCTAACATTTATTTTCCAAAAACTTATTTTTAACATTAAAATACAACCTTACCTTTTCTTCTTCCTCACTTTTCTTTCTTTCGTATTCCTTTGATGTAATAGTTTTATATTTTCAATCAATGTTATGAAAGCTCCTAGTGTGACATATTCCACTAGCCCTTGGATGTTTTCCATCTCATCAAAGATGGCACCTTTTTTGAAGTCAAATCTAACTAGTAAGAGGAACTCTTATGTAATAGTTTCCTTTGCTCATATTATATTTTCATTCAATTTTATGAAAGCTCGTAGTTTGGTATATTTCCTTAGCCCACCTAAGGATGTTTTCCATCTCATCAAAGATGCCACCTTTGACATCTTCTTATGCTAGGAATATCATGTATGTTTAGAGATAATAATGATATAAAGGCATTCCTTTACCCTATACATAACCCTCGTATATAATAGTGCTTTCACACTCTTTGTAACGACCCATTAGGACCACCTTTTTTTTCTAAACATCATCTAATGCAACAATATGACTCAATTATGATTATCAAAAATATAAACATAAACTTGAAGCACCAAAATTTCATGATAACATAATTATACATGATTTTTTATATCATCAATTTTAAAATACTATCTATTAAATGCAATTTAAATTAATTAATAATAGTACTTAAACCAATAAATTCCAATCTTACACGGCATCATACAATCTAATTTTTATCATACTTCTCTCTCTCTTTCATAAACATATAATTCTATCACACTTAATATAACTTAACTCAATCTTTAGAACCATGTAAAAACAATTTATAAAATGTTAAAATATCATAAACTCAACTATACTAATTTAAATGGTATTATGTAACTATCCCAAATTACAAATTCAATGTAAATTATCATTGTAATTTATCGTATTAACTCTTTACTCTTTACTAACTATTTGATTCATGCATATATAAATATATGTACTTATGTGAATAAGCACTTACCCAAAAGCATAACATAACTTACTTTATTAAAGCATGTATAAACTATCTACAAGATAATGCATAAGATTACATTCACTTTCTTTTACAATTTGATTTAAGCATGTACACATAGCATTTATAAAGTATGCAATATAATATCTTTCATTAACCAATTTCCTTCATATTATCAATAGTAAATATATACAAGAGTAGTAAATATATATAAGAAAAAAAAAAAAATATATATATATATATATATATAAACAAATCGAAATTTGGTGTTTTAAAAGATTGGGCAGGCAAGGATTGATGAAGGATATATTTATACATAGATTGCTAATGCAGCAGAGCTGTGTCCTCCATCTAAAGGGAACTGACCCAGCCTAAGGCTGCGCCCACTATAGTTGTGCCCAGGTTCACACATCATATCCTACCAGAACACAGAGATACACAAACAGGTATGATAGGGGAGGCCAGCCGATATGATACATAAAGTATGAAGCTGAAATGATACATAAAGTATGATTGGATCCATAAGAACAGGGTTGTGCCAACCAAGGGACTCTGATACACAGTGATGCGCACTTCATAGCTCCACAAGAAGAACATTAAATTAAGATACAAACTACCATTACTGCATAACATCATAAATGATTTCTTGGTTCGACGAACTGTTCGAAAACATTATAACAAATATCGACATTGAAAATTTATCATTTTAATAATCAATGGCTACATGATTACCTGTTGCACGCTAAATTTTCAATGAGCGAGGACAGATCTGCTGTCGAAGCTGAGATTGTTCTTCAGTCCTTATGTTCTTTGTTCTGGATTGCCAATCTTACAAGACCCACCGGTATCCTCCCAACCATACCCAAGGATACTCTACTTCTAGTGAGATCCCCAAGTGCGACGGGGCTGCCAACACTCTCTGCTAGCCAATGAACTACGAAGTCGACATCATGTCAATGAAAATCCCACTTCAACCTTCATAGCGAACCACACCTTCTCAGACACCTTTCTCAGAAAAATTCTTGAAATTTCTTCATCATTCCCAAAAGAACCAAGCCCCCTCCAATTGTGTGTCTCTCCCTTTTTATTCTTTTTTATTTTGATTTTTATTCCTTTCTTTCTTCTTTTTTGCTTGCTTTATGTTTTTCTTCTTTTCTTTCTTTTTCTTAAATTGAAGTTTTATTCTTTTTCCTCTTTTTGTTCTTTCTATTATTTTTACCTTTTCTCAAATTAGTATTTCTTTTAATTGTTTTTCATATTAGTATTTAATCATAATTATTATTTTATGATTCATTTATTATTATTATTTTATTTTATTTTATTTTATTTAAGCTTAATTATTATCTTTATTTATTATTATTTTTATTTTTTATCCCATTTATTCTTTATTAATTTAATCGCCGCATTTTCTTTGCAACCAGAGACATCAAGGCTCTATGCTTATCACATGTCCTTTGATGATCTCTCAGGTAGGGATATAGTATGACAGTTGAGACATCGTTAACTCAACCCATCTACCCTGACAAGGTTCAGTGGTTCCTGGGGAATAAGGCCGAGTCCTCATTGCACGCCCCCGAGTTATATATATACCTCGTGAGTGACCGTACAACGGTCTGCCCTCACGGAAACACGCACCTGATGAGTTGGATCCTCTCTCGCTCACAACAACTCATCGCGCCGACATTGGCTAGACTTAATTGGTGTCATCATCAGCCCCGTCTCCCGATGTGGGTCGATTGGAAATCACCGCCAATACTTGCACATCATTGCCATGCATTAAATTCTCATCAATCAAATGTAGTAAAAACTATAAATTGACTTCACCTGTCAATGTAATGACTCATTCCAAGTCCATGTACACATGTACATCAAATCCTTTTACCCGGATCTCATCAATTGCATTCATACACATCAGGTTGTCAACACCTGTTTCAATTATGGCTCATTCGAGGCCACGACACAACATGCCGGCTAGCACTTGTACCTGCTTTGCAAGTCATACTCAACAATACATCAGAGTACATGATCCATGTATGAAGTAATCATTCAAAAACATTTTATATGTGAACCATAACAATATCACTTCCACATAGAAACATAATCAACACATGTAAGCATTTGACTATGTTATCGCATCATAACGCGTGAATACTTAACACATAAGTCATATAGAACAAAAATCAATAAAATCACAAGATCATACCCATCATCATCAATAACATAACATTAATATTTTAACTGAATAATATAGTCTTGTCATTGAAATTTAATAAACAACAACACACATGTATATCATGCACAAATATCTATCTAGAGCATTCAAAATCAAATGTCCTCAAAATAACACCACATAGTCTACGACAAATACATACACACAACCGGGTCATTCATCACTGAATGCCCTCAAACAATAATAGGTCGCAAAATATCAAGTCTACAAGGTAACACAAAAATAGGGCACTACACTCTTGATTTACCAAAGTTTGTAGTAAATGAAGCTTTTATATGCAATCATTTGTGATTTCCATACAATATATGTAATATTATTACCCAATATGTTTGTATTACCTTGTTGAGGTTTCAATTGACCTTTCTTTAAGTTTCATTAATTGTAGTTCATTATCCTTGTGAGTTAAGTTTTGGATGTAATAGATGTTTGAATTTGTATTGTCAATTCAACACAATTGTTTATATTTTTTACTGTTTCATTGTGTTCTTGGATTGATGGTTGGGTTAATCATTGCTTATTGTTTTGTCTTTTTATTCTTTTGTAGATAAGGAATGTTGTGCATAAGTTTCATTAATTGTAGTTCATTATCCTTGTGAGTTAAGTTTTGGATGTAATAGATGTTTGAATTTGTATTGTCAATTCAACACAATTGTTTATATTTTTTACTGTTTCATTGTGTTCTTGGATTGATGGTTGGGTTAATCATTGCTTATTGTTTTGTCTTTTTATTCTTTTGTAGATAAGGAATGTTGTGCAGTGTCATAAGTATTTGGCTTCTAGGGATGGTGACAATTCTTGTGTGTGATTGGGAAATTTTGCATGACCTTGAGTTAGTGCATAGTTTCATTAGTGATTAACATAAGAATGCATGGGTTGTGAGCAAGCCATGTAAATTTTAATGCATGTCCCTTGAAGTGGCATTCTCGTAAAATGTGCAAATAGGATAGCACTCACTCTTTACCCAAGCTTGCTTTTCATGAAAATGACCTCGATTGATTGAGCAATAAAATGATTAGTTCACTTCATACCTTTGGCTTTTAATTACTTGCTTGTGAAGGTTGATGAATGTGGAATATATTGTAGGTATTCAAATGTTCTTTCTTAGTGTTATTCTATGCATGTGGATCAAGGTACATATAGGTACTATGATAGTGCATCTCGCATTTAAATGAGTTATTGATAAGCTTAAATAATCATGGAATGTGCTTGTGTCAATCATTGATATTGTTTTTTTCATGTGAAGGCTTTGACTCATGGTTATTGAAGTCATGCTTTGAAGTTTAGTGGGGGGTGACAAGTCGCATTTAATGACATGTGAGTATTTTGAGTTATCTTAGCATTTATAGATGGAGTGCTTTCAAACATCTTCTTGCTTACAACGGTGTTAATGAAATTCATTGGTTTATATTATGATCATTTGATGGCCGTATATTCCTATGTTCATAATATTTTCTCTAGCAATGGTTTCTCTCAATGTAGTGCAAGTATTTATGCCCATAAGTCCAACACACAGTGGTTATGTTCAATTGCTTTATCATACTAACCTTATTTCCTGAATTGCATGTGAATGTCTATAACCAAATAGATTTGACCCTAACTTTGAATTGAGGTTTAGATGTCAAGTCTTCTTTCTTTCCCTATGATTATGACAATGTGGTGACTTCAAAGTCTTTCCACCTTGAGAAGCCCTTGCCAAGTGCCCCTGTTACACATGACAACTTGATTAAAATTTTTCCTTTTCTTTTCTATTGAAGAGCTTAGAATGGTTTATGTTGGTCACATGCTTGTTTTGTGTATGAATATACTACAACAAAACAGGTAATTAACATTGAATTTATCATTGAATTCTATCACATTATTTTTTCAAGTCGGAGCATTTTTCCATGCACTAAAGTTGGCGTTAAATGACTTTTCGTATTTAGCACATAACTTTAGCATTGATTTTAGCATTGAATTTAGTGTTGGGTTTAGCGTCAACTTTAGCACTGATTATCTACAAATTATAATTTATGAAAATTAAAACAAAATATGGTAAAAAATGAAAAAATGGTAAGGGAATGTTGAGATTTGAACCTAGGTCACTTGCCAAAAGACAATATCTCTACTTGAGCTACATTTGCACAAAAATATGCCATTAAAAGTGCATATCTAAACTAAAACTAGACTAACCTAGTGCAAATTAGAATTTACAGAAACAAAAATGGAAAATGATAAAAAGATGGGAAAAATGGAAAATGGTAAGGGAATAATGGGATTTGAACCTAGATCACTTGCCAAAAGGCAAGAACTCTAGTTGAGCTACATTCCATTATAAATCCACCATTAAGAGTGCAGATCTGAATTGAAACTAGCATAACCTATGCATGCAAACAAGTGAATAATGTAGATCTTAGATAAATATTAGCATTAATTACAAAGATCAAAGTAAGTAATAAGAGATAGATGGGTGCCAATATTTGAACCCAAATATCATTACAGGAATGTAATGGTCTTCCTTAGGCCACACCCATGAACTAGATTTGGGAATGCCATTAATTTTTTTCTTCTTTCTCCATTAAAATTGCAACAATAAAACAACAATAAGCATTAACAAAGCAATAAAGGAAAAACAAACTAAAAGAGGATGGAAGGAGGAGAAGGGAAGGGAGCCTACCCATTACCTTCTTTATGAATTTGTATTCATGAAACCCTAACCTCCATGCATCAAACCTTAAACCCGCAACAAGAAAAAAACAATAAACATTTTAAAATCAATAAAGTAAAAGAAAAAGGGAGGGAGGAGGAGAAGGGAAGGGATACACCATTAACTTCATCATGGAGTTTGTTCCATGAAACCTCAAACTCCATGCATGAAATCTCAAACCCGCAACAACAAACAACAATAAATATTAGTAAATAAATAAAAGAAAAACAAAGTAAAAGAGAACTTCAAGGAGGAGAAAAGAAGGGAGAATCCATTACCTTCCACATGGGGATTCCTCCATTAAACTAAAACCCTAGCCTCCATGAGTATGAAACATTGAGAAAGGAAACCCTAAGGGAGAAATGAGAAGGGAGGAGAAGAGAAGAGAGAAAGAGGGGAATTGAGAAAAGAATGAAAGACTAGGATTTGAGGGGTTTTTATGATGGAAAATATGAGATTTTGATTAAAATAATAGAAATACCCTCACACTCACGAGGATTGAGGATTGGTCTTATTTCTTAAATTTCTTTTTGAAAAGTTTCCCCCGCTTTTATTTAGTTAAAGTTGATGTTAAAGTTCGCACTAAAATTCACACTCATAGTGCCAAGTTTAGCTCCAAACCATGAAATAATGTCAAATTTAGCATTGTCTAGTGAAATAAGACCAACCTTTCATAAATATTACAAAAAAAAACACTAAAAAGGTCAATGAAAACAAAAAAGGAAGCTAAAAAGGATGTTAATGACATAGTTTTGTTGTAGTGATAACATGGATCTCCTGATTGCAACTCTAGCACATAACAATCAAAGTGAGGGTATACATGCATTGTAATCAAGAGCTTTTCCTAGACTATGTTGCATACGTTTTTATCGGAATGCTTCGTCACTTGGGCTTGACACACATAGCTTATAGATGGTTATAGATCATGAAAAGATAACACTAATGCATAACCTCATTTGCATAATTTATCGTCAAATTTCATGGAACATCACCTATCATATTATGTAATCTAATGTTTAAGACTAATCAATACATTAGCATGTGTGTGGTAGTTAAATTGGTCATCTTGAAGTTGTTTTCTCTTAAGACAATAACATTTGACAAATTAGCATACAAAAAGTTAGACTTAAGGAGATGAGCATGGTGTAGAAGGCATGATGATAGATTTTCTTTGGCCATGCATTATCGTTCTTGCTGAGTACGTGATGCCTTTCAAATCATACCAATTTGTAGAGGTAAATTGAAGAAGAAAGAAGACCAATAAGGGAGCCAACAATGTTTTGTTTTTCATAGAGATGAGCAATAAGATGATTTAATATGCAAGGAGAGATTGTCATGAATACAAACAAAAACTATGAGCAATATGCAGATAACATCATGGGGGTTCCAGTCTATACTCGGATATGATGTTAAACGTTGCATCGACCCCTTAATGATGTATGAATGACCATATTAACAATGGACCACATGGTGTTAGTCAAATTGTGTATAGGAAATCCTACACATGAATTCTTGAGATAGTTTTCTATCTCTAGACTCAATAGTGGCATTTCCAACCAGATTCATCCAACATAGCTATTTCCCTCAATACACTCATTGACATATGTATGTGGACCCTTTAGGGTGGTGCTTTCCTCCAAGGCAACGTGCTACGCTTTAAAGCCAGACCGTTATGACAGTAACACAAATTTGCCTCCTTAGAGAACGTTTGTGCTTAGATTATCTTCAATAGCTATTTAGTGCCAATTGTCACGAAGAATCATTAGAAACGATGTGAATCTCTTGTAGAATTTGATCGTACACTTGAAGAAAGGGTAAAGGGTTTGAAAAGAGTGGACACAATATTCTATAAAATCCATGTAATCCATGGTGGTTACTGGTTATATTACTTTTTACCTAGCTCGTGACTAGTAACATTCCGACATGATGGAAAACGTTACTATGGAGTTCATGGAGTTTACCAACCTATTACATAATAACGTTGGGCCTTGTGTGATGCTATGAGAAGTTAAACCTGACTTCTCGCCATTCATTATTGTTTTTCTCATTGGACATTAACATTATAGACATACATAAGAACTTCGGAATGTTACCTCAATATATTGCACTATACAAAACATGTGATAGAATGATAGGTCAAATAGGACAATACAATATGTGATAGAATGATAGGTCAATTAGGACAATACAATAGAAGTACCACAATTATGATAATAGCACATCGCACCAACTAGGGAGCTTCACTCTCTGTCACCATCAACATTAATTGTTGAATGATGGTTGAATTAGTGGAGCAAATGTTGTGTAACAATATAAAGGTACAATTATTTGAAGATAAGGTCAAGTCTTTTCTAAGGTCAAGTCTTTTCTAAGGCCAAATACTTTACACACTTTGTCAACATTAAATCTTCCATCACTAAATAGTGTTCCCTTTGAATCCTAATACAAAACATGTGATAGAATGATAGGTCAAATAGGACAATACAATATGTGATAGAATGATAGGTCAATTAGGACAATACAATAGAAGTACCGCAATTATGATAATAGCACATCGCACCAACTAGGGAGCTTCACTCTCTGTCACCATCAGCATTAATTGTTGAATGATAGTTGAATTAGTGGAGCAAATGTTGTGTAACAATATAAAGGTACAATTATTTGAAGATAAGGTCAAGTCTTTTCTAAGGCCAAATACTTTACACACTTTGTCAACATTAAATCTTCCATCACTAAATAGTGTTCCCTTTGAATCCTAAGGGTTATCATGACAAGGTTGTGGGATGTCTACTTAATGCAATAGATTTTAGAAAACAAATAAATAAAATGAGAAAAATCAGCATTTACTTGAATAGGATTGATTGATTTGTAACAATAAAATGCAACTTTATCTTTCCTTCTTTCTTTTTTTTCTTTTTTTTCTTTTTTTAGTCCATGCCGTAAGCAAAAAAATATGTTCTGCATTTGTGTATTAGTTGATATAGATATTTCATTTTTTCTAAAAATACATCAAAGTTATATTAAAATAAGTATTTATAAATAATTTTTTGAAAAATGATTCTCATTTTTTATTGGAAGAGAAAGTTTGAATTGACAATTTTTATCATTGTTACGTATTAAAAAATTAAGAAAAAAACAAAAAATACTTACCTTTACCTTAAGCTTACATTTACCTTAACATCCTTACCTTAACCTCAGATAAACATTATTATACACTCAAATGAGCATTATTATACACAAGTTTGTATTTGAAGAGAAGGTACGGCCATACTTTTGCCAGCTGGTGTTTTGGTTTAAGAAGTAACTCTATGTGATCATTATTTCTCTCTACATTGTTTACGGTTCTCTACATTGTGGTCTTACAGGTATCTACTAGGGCTTGGCCCTTGAAGAATTTTTCAGCATTAAGGTTCACCTTAAAGTTTTAAACTAGGTTCGTAATTAAATTCTTATGTTAATATTCATCTATTGTGTAGAGTCGTTCGTCAAGAAGAGAATGCCATTCTCCTTCTCTATCTGTCTATTGTGCAAAAGCATTCGTCTCAAGAAGGAAATGCTTTGCAGTAATGGTATGTCAACCCATAATTTGCTTGTATTTCTCTACTATTTCTTGCACCATGCATATAACTAAGGATCTTGTTTCTATGCTCAGGCTAATCTTGCAAAGTAACAATGGGAGGATTTATTAATCACAGATGGGGAGAAGGTAAAAACTGCCCTCTGGAAATTTCTTTGAACTGCACAAAATACTGGAGCTACCATGGTGCCCATGAATGAACCCATCCTCTACACTAGCAATATTTTAGAGAGAAACGTCCTTTCTTGCCTACACTGTTACCTTCAACCCATGCTCCATAAAGAGAGTGGCCCAAAGTTCGGCTTGACAGGTTGTTCTGAATCGATTCTTACACAATAATGTCAGATAATATGCCTAGCCACACACTTCATGTTCACGTAAGCCAAATCTCTTCCCAAACACAGCCAAGGTCCTACATTAAAGACATGATACTTGTATTAGATTCCTTCATACAAATCCCATTGTGATCAATCCATCTCTCTAGCTTAAACTCCCTCACATTATTACCCACACACTCTCATTCTCCATTTGTTCGTAGCATAAATTAAAATTAAAACCTTTAATCTCTTCTTCGCAAACGTCCCATCATGCAGAAATAATAATTCAATATATCAATTATGGACGTAATTAAATTTTTAGATGTCATGCTTTGTGGGTGGTATTTGGCTGTATTTTTTAGTTGTTATCAATGGGTTGATGACATAACAGTGTTGTTCTTTAATGGCATATTAGCATTGTTGGTGGCTTTGATGTCATGCTTTGTGAGTGATATTTAGCTGTATTTGGTTTGGTTTCCAGTTATTATCACTGTGATGTGGCAAGTTATCTCAGTAGCATACTTCCCCTTAGTTGTTTAATTTAAAATCTAATACCGAAATTATAAATATGCAATATAGTTGAGAGTGTGGGAGAGGGCATCACAGATCTCAAACAAGGAGACCATGTGATTCCTCTTTACAATGGGGAATCTGAAGACTATGTCTATAGGTATCCCACTGTTCAGTTTGATGGGATCCACATTCATAGGATTTTAATTGTGTTTATTATGACATCTGCTTACTATATTCAAAGGGCTAACTATGGACTCTGCTAACTTGGGCTTGCGGGAATTGGAGCAATTTATAAATGTGTTCATTTATATAAATTGTACTCTACAGATTATTATGTAAGAGAATAAAGGTAGTGTGCATTTGTATAAATGGTTTAATCCAAATATATGTTTTTAGGTTTATGTGCAAATTAGAACTACTTTCTTGGTTGACAAATGATTATATGTCTGAACTTGCTCTTGTTGTGTTAATTATTAATAAATTTTACATTGCAGGTCAACATATGTTGTAACGAAGGTTTCAGCTTGGCATGTTTAGTGTGTTAAACACTAGTAGAGCAGGGGATGCCCAGATTTCCTCTGAATCAAGAGAAACCATTGGAACAGGTCCTTTAGATTTTGCCGAGATTTCAAATGTTCAAGAGACTACATGAGGAGATGATGTACTGGAGGATACAGAGAGTTACCTTTAATCTAAAGAAACCATTGGAACAGCTATCGTGGGTGCTTCAGATCTTCCCATAAATTCAAAATTCTAGATACTGATCTATTATTTGTTATATGTGAACCAAAAATATCAAATTACACTAAAGTATCTATCTGCTTATACTATTTTTTTTTTTAAAGATCTGTGCAATGCAACAACCTTGGCTGACCTGCATAAGAAAAAATCACCTTAAGGCTTAAACCACATGCATAACACCTCTATGGAAAGCTAGAAATCTCCATATCTTGGAGCAATTTTCCATGGAAATTGAATATATAGGAGATATTTTCCATGCAAATCGACTACAATCCAAATTGCATGACAGGACAGGGCATATCCTTTGCTCTATTTTGTGATCTTTCCTTCTAGTTGCTAGGTTAGGAACTGTAATTGCACACACGTCAGAGTTAGTTGATCTCTGTTTCTCCAAGTAGACATGAGAATATGTTCAGTTCTTTTGAAGGAAGCCTATTAGTACTAAGAAAGATGGTGGGAGCCTCAATAGAGGTACCGTCAACCAGGGCTGAAATGTTAATGTCAATGCTACAATACTTAGAGAGGATATGAGATAATCATAACATATATGATGTTATGTTAATCTGTAGAAGCACTTAGAGTTCCAAACTAGTTATTTCCTTTTTTTTAACTAAATTTGAAAATTTATGATTTAATATGTTATTTTCTTTTCTTCATAAAATAGTCAATATTAGGACTCAAAACAAAGTGAATCTATTAGAAATATGATCTATGGATTGCATGCTTCTCTGCTCAGTTAGGTTTACTCTTTGTAACCTTCTCAACATAAACACTATTTTGCTATAGCTAAAATCGTTAACAAAGTATAGCAATGGCTCAGGGGCCAGCTTTGTTAACCCACTGGCAAAATAAAACGTGCCACAACTTCCTTTGTATGCTGTATATTTAAAAAGACAGTTTAGTCAAAATCACTCTTTGCTAACTTATGTACAGACTAATACAACCTTGGATCCCCAACTTTAACTATGTTATGCGATAAAACTAGAAATCTAGATGGAATACAAGTTACTAGGCAGACATCAAAATTATCAATAGCTATCTTTATCGACTAAGAAATTTTTTAAAATATCTAGAAGCTTACTACAGTTTACTTTTGCAAAATTAAAATCACAGTAAGTCCGCTTAATTTCTGCGTAGTCCCCACTACTGAAATCAGGACATGAGGACTCATACAACAAGCCAAAACACTCAAAACCTAAAAGATTCCCTAAAAGATAAAAGAAAAGATGAACATGGGACTGCTTGTTTAAATCTCTGAACTCTTGGTTTAAATTCAAAACTACTTGCTGGGCATACTTAATTGAGGTTTCAATCTAAATTCTGAGTGGCAATCCAGGCCAGGAGCAAACTCATCAGGAATTGTATGTATATGAGAGTGCCACAAACAATTATAGTATATGAAGAGATTCTAGAACAGAACCATAAGAAATCTACAGTTTTGATAGGTTCATGAGTCACCACAGTTTTTGATATAATAATACTCTGTCAATTAATGTGCTTTTATTACACATATGTTCCTTACAATGACTTGAGTATGGTTCACGACAGAGAACTTAGATTTTTGGTGTGATACTTTATTAATCAAATATAACTAATTACAATAGTTAAATGTTGTGCAACTTTTTTGATGTAAAAATTTCAATTGATTATTTATTCAAAAAATATTCTACTTTCCCTGTGTATATATTTTAGTATCATCTTGAAGTGGTTATATATTATGAAGTTTTCATTGCATATTATAGGTTTCTGATTAATTCTGCAATATATGCTATTTAATTTTATAGCTCGAGACTTGGACATACTAGATATGAATATTAGGGTGTGTAGCTACTATGCAGAACCAATTTTAGATGCTAAAGCTGGCAGTGAATTTAATCAAAAAGCATTGTTCAAGCAAAATAGGGAAGAGGGATTGAATGTAAGTATCCAATATTTTTGTTAATATTAAAGATTAATATTAAAAATATTAATGAGAAATGAAATCCAATATTAAATTATTCTAGTAAATTATTTTAATATTTAAAATTAATTTAGAATAAATATAAATTATTAATAATCTAAATCTACATATTTAAAATTAATCTAATTTTATTAATCTGAAATAAATTCTATATAAATATGTATAAAAAAATTGCAAAGTTTCACTCTTCACCACTTACTCTCTACTACTTATCTCCATTGGATAAAGGTATGTATTTGTATAAATTACCTACCTTTGATACTCTTGTAAATTATACTCTCCACTACTTACTTTCATTGAATAAATGTGTGCATTTCTGTAAATTGTACTCTTACCTTCATTGATAAATGTGTGCATTTACTCTGCCCCACTTACCCTCGTATGATAAATGTATGCATTTATATAAATTGTACTCGACAACTTATTCTACAAGAGAATAAAGGTAGTGTGCATGTGTATAAATTGTGTATATAACTTCAAAGTTGGTGTTAAGCATATAAATGTACAACTTAATCCATGATAAGGTAGGGTTGTAATAGTTATTCAGACCAAAATTCTCATTATTATAATAGGTGATTTGTATAATTTGTACTCTCTATTATTTATTCTTTTTCATAAGAAAAAGTCCATATTATTAATATTGAAAATAGTAAGATGAGATACATAGCACTAGCTCAAAAAAGTCATACCAAAGTTGGATCCAACCAACATATGTCACATAGTACACAAAACAAAGATTAGCCAAATTATAACGGGCCAATCAAAACATAACATAAACATGTCCAAAAATATCTACAAAGTAATCTCAACGAAAACAAAGGATAAGAACTCCCCACTGAGCAGTGAGGATGGGCATCCCAACCATCAGCCAAAGAACCAAAAAAAAAACAACCAACAAAACCATCAGAATATTTCCGCACACCAACATGTCCAAACACGCTGAGCCAACCTCTAAGGAAGTCATGGACCTGATAACGAACCCAGAAGTCTGGATTCCTCCAGACTTCATGGTGATACCGAACCCAGAAGTCTGGATTCTCTACCACTTATTCTACTTTAAGGTGAGTGATAAGCACATTACTCCATGATACGGTGGGGTTGTAATAGTGATTCATACAAAGCACATTACTCCATGATAGGGTGGGGTTGTAATAGTTATTTATACAATTATTTTTATTATTAAATTAGGTGCACATTGAGAGTGATAATTGTTATGGTAGTTAATTTTATTTTTATTTGTATAGTTGTTATGATAGTTAATTTTATTTTTATTTTTATAGTTGTTATGATAGTTAGGGGAGGGAGGCCAGAAGTGGTGCGGGTACCAAAAGCACACCTGGGACGTCATGTGGACGCCACCCGTCGAGGTCCGGAGGTGCCCAAGTGGCTGCTCCATGTCGTCCCGGGTAGATCACGCTTTAATGCGCTTTATGACTCCTCGGTAAGCGTGCCACCTATCCCTTTCCCCGCGCCCTCTCCAGAAGCCCGTTCATTCTTGCTCGGAGCTAGAGTGTGAGCATTTGGCCACCCCGTTTCCTATCCGCCATGGCTTCGTTGCTGCTCCGATGCCACCTCCTGCTGCTGTTCGAACCTGCCGCTTGGTGGAAGCTCCGTCATCGTGTTGTGGTTCCCAACTGTTTGTTGTTCGAGCAGAAGTCTTTGATGTTCGAGCGGAGGTGTTTGTTGTTGTTAACCTTGTTGAATCTCCTGTTGGAGCGGCCCGCCTCCATGGTCATCGCCATGGGTTGGAGAAATTCTGTGGTGTTGTTCTACTATTCGTGGTCCGTGGCACGGGTCCCCTAGTGGTAAGCTCTTGTTCCTACCTGTTTGCGGGCTGCTCTTGGTGTTCGTGTTCTTGGCTCCTACTCGGCTCCTGGTTCGTCCTCGGCTCCTGCTTCGTCCTCGGCTCCTGGTTCCTGATCCACTCCTGGTTCCTGCTCGGCGGTGGCGACCTATTCAAATTACGTGGTAGGATTTCGATCCTACCGGGTTCTCTTGCATTGTGTTTTTCAACACAACCACTCTCTCGGTGTGATTTGCTTGCTTTCTCTGTCTGTGTTCGGTCTGGTTGGGTCTAGTAGGGTCTGTGTTCTTGGTTGAATTGATTTTGGTGAGTGCTCCGCTCCTGGTTTGTGCTCCGCAGTGGCGGCCTGTTCAAACGACGTGGTAGGTTATGGTTTTTGGTTTTTAATGGAGCACTGTTATGGTTTTTTGTTTTTAATGGAGAATTGTTAGGGTTGAATTTGATTATGAATGGAACACTGTTATGGTATTTGGTTTTTAATGGAGCACTGTAATGGTTTTTGGTTTTTAATGGAGCATTGTTATGGTTTTTAGTTTTTAATGGAGCACTGTAATGGTTTTTGGTTTTTAATGGAGCACTATTGTGGTTTTGGGGTTTTAATGGAGCACTGTTATGGTTTTGGGGTTTTAATGGAGCACTGTTATGGTTTTGGGGTTTTAATGGAGCACTACCATGGTTGAATTTGATTATTAACGGAGCACTGTCTTCATTTCAAGGTTATGGTTGCTAGGGTTTCATGGTTTCGGCTTTAGGATAGACTTTTTGGTTTTTAATGGAGCGATGTTATGGTTTATGGTTTTTAATGGAGCACTGTTATGGTATTTGGTTTTTAATGGAGCACTGTTATGGTTTTTTATTTTTAATGGAGCACTGTTATGGTTGAATTCGATTATGAATGGAACACTGTTATGGTATTTGGTTTTTAATGGAGCACTGTAATGGTTTTTGGTTTTTAATGGAGCACTGTTACGGTTTTGGTTTTTAATGGAGCACTATTATGGTTTTGGGGTTTTAATGGAGCATTGTCATGGTTGAATTTGATTATTAATGGAGCATTGTCATGGTTGAATTTGATTATTAATGGAGCATTGTCTTCGTTTCAAGGTTATGGTTGCTAGGGTTTCATGGTTTCGGCTTTAGGATAACCTTTTTAGTTTTTAATGGAGCGTTGTTATGGTTTATGGTTTTTAATGGAGCACCGTTATGGTATTTGGTTTTTAATGGAGCACTGTTATGGTCGAAATTGATTATTAATGGCGCACTGTTATGGTTGAAATTGATTTTTAATGGCGCACAGTCTTCGTCTCATGGTTATGGTTTGCTAGGGTTTCATGGTTTAGGGTTTAATGCAATTGATTATGGTTATGGTTCAATGGAGCACTGTCTTCATTTCTTAATGCAGTTGATTATGGTTATGGTTTAATGGAGCACTGTCTTTGTTTCTAATGTAGTTGATAATGGTTTAATGGAGCACTGTCTTCATTTGGGCATGCCAATTAGATGCACATGTGAAATTATAGGCATTATGAAATTAGAGGCATGGTAATTAGACAATAATTTGGACTTTCAATTAGAGGCATTTTGAGTTCATGCTAATTAGGGTTTGCTATGGTTCAATGATTGTTTCAGTGATTGTATGAATTCGCAATGAATGGTTGTTAATTTGTTAATGGATTTGATTATAGGATTAGGGTTTGCTAGGGTTTCATGGTTTCATGGTTTCAGCTTTAGGATAGTCTTCATTCCACCCAAATAATAACTTAGTATATTTTATAATTGAGTGAAGGTTTCATGGTTATGGAAAATTCAGATATGGTTAAATGGTTTGAAGGTTACGGGAAATTCTGACAAAAAAAAACACCATAACAGTGCTCCATTAAACCCTTCAGTGATTATATTGCTTTCAGTGATTGCTTGAATTCGTAAGGAATGGTTGTTAATTTCTTATTGGACTTGATTATAGGATTGATGCATGCTTGAGATGCAAGAAGACGCTCTGAAATAATTTGGGCATGCCAATTAGATGAATAATTTGGATTGTGAATTGGAGGCATTTTGAGTTCATGGGATTTTGACATGCCAATTGGATGAATATGTGAAATTTGGATTGATTTCTAAAAAGAGTATGAGAGAAGATGAAAGAGCATTTGAATGCTTGATTTCGTCTGTATCTTTCATAATCTGGTCATGTTTTTTTCTTGTCAGTGTCCTTAATTGGATGTTGGACATGCCTATGTGTTTGTCCCATCTACAGTTAGCGCTCATTTTGTATTTTTCTAGAATTTTGGTTCTCATTTAAAAAATTGTCATTACTCTTCTAGAAGTAATGCAATATGCAACATGGAAATAGTGATACCACCTGCTTTCATTCTTGTTGTGTGCTCTAACCTAAGTAATCTTTAACTGTGTACTCGGCGGTTGTTTGCAAGGCTTACTATCAATCCAGTTCAAGTTGATTTGCATTCAAGTTAGTATTGCATTCAGGGAAAACTTGCATTCAATTTAAATTTTCAATCAAGTTGGTCTACCATCCAATTTAGTTTAACATTCAAATTAGTTTGCCAACCAAGAAATATAGCAATCAATTTTAGTAAGGAATGCAGTCCAGTAAATAGACAGAGCCATGAAGAAAACAATACTTGACATAAAGGGCATATTCTTGTTCAACATAGTAGCAATCCGATATTTATACATATGGTTGGTCTCTGGTGTGTTGGGACTTTATACATTTACTGTGGTTATGCCTAACATATATCGACTGTCAGATTGGAATCAAACAAAAGCTTAGGAAACCACCCAAAATTCCTCCTACAACAAAAGCTTAGGAAACCACCCAAAATTCCTCCTGCAACAAAATCTACCTTTCATCTATGTATGCCAAAGAAAACACATATTCCATCTGTCAAACAAAAACTTTGGAACCACCCAAAATTCCCCCCAGCAACAAAATCTTCCTTTCATATGTGTGTGCCAAACACAAAACATCTATCATCCGCCAAACAAAAATCCCTATGTGTGAGGAGGTTGACTGCCTTCATTACCCAATCTAGTTGGGTTAGATACCGATGCTTGACCTGGTTGTGTTGAGATGCAAACATTTGGTGCAGGCCAGGTTTCTCCTTGTAGACAAGGAGGGATTGAATAACCATAGTTATGACTTGAGCCTAATAGCCCTGGGTTCACTGGAGGTGTTTGGAAGGCATACACAGTATTGCCCCCTGCCTAATGGTATTGGGGTATCTGTATGTTAATAAGGTCCTGGAATAATCTTATGTTCTTTGAAAACTGATCCAATGGGTTGTCCACCACCTCTGTCCTCTCCAGACCATTTGGATTCCTTTGATGTGCCTTTCTTAGCTCCCTTTCCTCCCTTGCCAATTGTTTATGTCGCTCTCTTTCCTCCCTTTCTTTCACTCTTACAAGCCTTTCCTGCCTTCAATTTTTTGCTACAACAGTCCTTGCTTCCTTCTTCTCCTTTGCCAAGGCCTTCTTCTTCTCTTTTAATTCCTGCATCTCCTTTTTCTTGTGCTCAGCCTCAACCAGTAGGGTGATGTAGTCCTCTGATGTTAGTAGCTGTGAGCTCCTGCTTAATCTAAGATGCTCAGCAGTGGGATTAGATAGTTGAGCTGCAACTTTCTCCACTGGCAACTTAAGGAACTAGCCAAGTAGTGGCTCATTTGGTGGGAGTGCCTCATCATCATTTTCTTGGTCCACTGTATCTTCATTTTGTTCAATCTCATCACCAACACCCCCAAGTGGCACATAATAATGTACAAATTCATTGTTAAGGACTGCTGGCATCGAAGGCAGGTTAAGGCTTTCATCGTTGGTGGGGGTGACAATGTGTCTGTTCATATTTGTCATGGCCTCTGCCAACCACTCGGGTTGTTCTGGCTGGCTTGGAAATGTCAACTCCTCGTTGTTGTTTACCACTGCTTCGCCACATCCATTCACACTCAAATCAACAACGTTGTTATGAATAATCCCTTGGCCATCTAATTTTGTTTTTGTCCTTCCAACATCTTCTATATTCTCCCCAACAAGTTTGGTGCCATACTGACTTTCACTTACATGTTCATCCTCGTCGCCCAGTGGTTGGAAATGACCTTGAGAGAGTGATATGATGTTATCTGCAGCATCTGCGTCCTCTTGCCCCTGAACATCAAAAGCCTGACTACATCCCATGTCATGTTGAAGAGCATCAGAATTGAAAGGCCATATTCTTGTCCGCCTAAAAACAACCCTGATATTTGATGCTGTGAGCGCCCTAGCAAAAGATTTGCTTGCAAGTTCTGCTAATTCAAACCTCTTCACCTCCATCCCTGGGTTCTTTGCCATCCAAGATGCTCTCTCAGACCTGAAGTAACACTTGAAAGGCCCAAACACACTCACATCTAGAGGTTGCATCCTATGGGTGGTATGTGCAGGCAGTGTCAACAGATCAATGCCTAGCCTGTTTTCCTCCTCAATGGTTTGTATAGCAACATGGCTTCCATGGCCATCAAAAATCAATGGGTGTCTGTTTTCAGGTGAAACACCGCCAGGGACAGAGGAAACAAAGTGGCAAAGCCAGCTCAAGAACAGTTCTTTTGTCATCCAAGCATGGGGGTGTGCAGCCACGCATGCTCCAGGTTCACAGTTTTTAATGTAATTTTTGAGTTGATTATTTCCCTTGAACAGATAAAAACCTGGAATTGATGCTCCAACTTCGTTGACACAACAAAGAATAGTTATCCACTCCCTACTTTTTGGCAGATTTTGGGCACATTCCTGCTCCCTGTCTTGGCAATTACCCGCATGCCACAATTCCTCCTTGCCTGCAATCCAGTCTCGTCACAGTTCCATATATGGTCTGCTCTGTATGAGTGTTTCTCATATGCATCAGAGAGTGTCTAATAGAACTTGGTCACAACTGTAGGGCGTAGATTGAAATCTCTATCCCTGTCAAGCCCCTCTGTTGTGCATAACACAAGTTCTGGATGCCTTTGTTTAAATCCTCTCCACCATGATTTCCTTGGAAATCCATCTTTGAAGGGGTTTGGTCTCCCTTGACAGATTTGGTCAACAATGGATTTGAGTTGAACCAAATCTAGACCATGGCCTAGTTGAGCCATCTCTTCACACCAAACCACAACTTCTTCTTCCTCTTCTGCACTCAACACTGTAAGAGGTCCTTTTCGCTTGGTATGGGTCAGGCCATTTATCCAGTAATGGATTGATGTTGGTGGAATCCCATGTTTTTTAGCAGCTTCTCTGATAGAAAAACCATTGAACTCTATATCATCTATTGTAGCCTTCATGTCTTCTTGTGTCCATCCTCTGATGGAACTATTCTTACTGGCAGTTGCACCTTGAACTATGGTTGATTGTGGAATAACACCTCCAAGATCTGCATCATTTTCCTCTTCAACTTTGGTTGATGGTGGAATAACACCACCACGCTCTGCATCATTTTCCTCTTCAACATCTCTGTGTGCATTGTTATTATCAGCATCATGTGCTATGTCCTCATCGGACGAGGTGCATCGTAGCTGGGCACCCCTGCTGAGTCTCCTACTTGTCCTCCTTGCAGGAGTAGTGTTGACTCTTGCCATGACTGCAATCACCCACAGAATTAGAACAAACAGGGCCAAGGACAAGGCTAGGGACAATGCTCCATTAAAAACCAAAAACCATAATAGTGCTCCCACCCACAGAATTAGAACTAGCTGTGTATCTTCACAGGGATCTGGAATATTAAAATAGATGTGTTAAAACAAAGTGTTAAAACGACACAAGGATCTGGAGTATTCAAAAGGATCTCGTAATGTGATTTACATGTTCAATGTAGGTTCTTGCATAAAATTAGATATAGTCTGTATACTTGAAAACATTATTGAAACACAAGTTTATCTTGAATGCAATACCTGAACTCTGATTGCTATCTTGAATTAACTCTACACCTGGAAATCAATCTGCAACTGTGTTTTGCTTGAATGCGATGCCTGGACTCTGAAAATCAAGCTTGGAAATAGAGGTGTGAGTTTAACATGGTCTGGGAATTTCGAATAGCAGAAAAATGGAGGTTGTCTGAAGGTTGTAGTGTCTTTATAGAATTCTGGTGTTTGATTTGATTGGCAACTTTGAAAAGGCATGGATTGCAACTGGTTGGATTTGGATGAGTGCTCAAGATTGATTTGGGTTCGATCCAATGGCCATCAATGGGGCTTTGTCGATCCAGGTGCTATTCGAAATGCCTATGGACATACTTTTGTTTGGTTTTATGGTTGATTTGATGATTTCTGTTTGGTTTTATGGTTGATTTGATGATTTCTGTTTGGTTTTATGGTTGATTTGATGATTTTAATGGAGTTGGCAGCATTAATTGCATTGGTTGGGTTGCTTTGTTGAACAACCATGCACATGGAGCTGACACTTATTATTCATTTATTATGCAGGTGACATCCAATAAATGTGCAGGTGGGATGCCTTGGTGATTAAGTGATTCTCGATGCTGGTATGGGTCTTCACTGAAGCTTGTTCGATGGGGTCCATGTGATGGGAAATTCGTCCTTGTCGATTGGGCTACCTGGGGAGTGATGAGGTCCAATTAGATGTTTGTGTCAGTGCATGTTGGGATTTGGAAGGGACATGATGGATTTGAATTTTGTTATGTCAGGACTGTGCAGTTGTCAACCTTTTGTCTTATAGTTGACAATTGTAGGCCTAGTGTACAGAATGACACTTAATGAACTTAAATAGGACACTTTTTATATATTTATATAATTATATGTGTTTGATGGTTGGCATTTTCTTGGTCACTTATTTGGTTGTAACCGTCACCGGTTCTATGACCACTACCGGTTCCCGTTCAACTATAGAACTCTCTCCCCTAATTTTATTTTTATTTTTATTTTTTTAGATTTTTTTATTTTTATTTTTATTTTTATAGATACATGATAATAATGATTAACATCTAATTAAATTAACTTTGGTCTATTGGATGGAGAAGAAAGAAGGGAATTATTTGGTTTTCTTTAAAATTGTATTCCTATGCTCAAAAAGCTTGAAGAGAAGCTTTCATAACTCACTATAGTTATAATGGTTATGATAGTTAATTTTATTCAAATTATTTCAAGTTTGTTCTACTAAAATTGTTTAAGATCAAATTCATTTCTGAACACTTCTTGCAGTAAACCTATGGTTGGCATAGTTGTCTCTATTCAATTTGGCTTACTTGAGCTTTGTAACCTTCTCCAGAGAACACTATTTTGGTATCCTAGATTCCTACCTTCAACTAAAATCTTTAACAAAGTATCACATTGGATCAGAGACCAAATTTTGTATCCCATTGTCCAAATAAAACGTGATACAACTACCCTTTTGCACGTTATATTTAACACATGCAAACTTCCAAAAACAATATCCTAGCTTTTTTCGTTGTCTATTTTAAAAAGGCAGTTTAGTAAAAATCACCCTTTGGTAAGTCATATACATACTGATGCAGCCTTGGATTTCCATAGCTTCAACTATGTACTAAGATAAAACTATAAATCTAGTTTGAATATAAGTCATCTGGCATGGAACATCGAATAGTTCTTGAACAAAATGAATCAAATAGTTGATGACAAATCCCAATTTGTCGGTTGTGCATTGTTAACATCTTGCAATACAAAAATAACAGGACCGTAACTATAAAAGGGAGCATGATACAATGCTAGATGATAAGTCTGATGGATAGTCTAGTCACCTGTTACAAAACTTGGCGCAACAAAAAACTTAGGGAGACTAGAGAGTAATATTTAGACTCAAGGTTTTGACTCAAACTCAGGAAAAGCTCAGCAAATTTTCTGAGAAGAATGACATTTTTTCCTGTTTGGTTTATATGAACTTATAAAGTGGAGTTCACAATTCAAACCCATTGACCTGTGAAAAACTAAGCGTGTACTCATAGGCCAGCCTCATTGCAAACTAACGAGTTTCACTTGGAAGTACTCGGGGAATCATGTGAGTTTTGTAAGAACGGACTCTGCTCTACAAAACCCTTAATACTTAGTATAATGGCAGGTTCAACGAATAATGACTTCATAACCAACAAGGGTAAAATTTCCTTTCAAAATTCATCATATTTGTCCTCCATGTCGGACACTTTCTTGGATTCTAATAGGGCTCTGGTTTTTTTATGTTGTATCTAAGTTTCTTTGCTTCCTCGAGAAATGAGAAGTAATACTTTATTCCAATTAGAATTTCTAGTTTATTATTAGAGAAGCATACCCTTTTTAAAACTTAAAGCATCAACAACAAAAATACAAACATGATCTACATTTATGTTGTTGCAATAATTATTATGTTTTGTTAATTGAAGCAATAAACCACTTGAAATATTCAATCCTTCAAACGTTGTTCCATTTTTGGTACTTATGTTGGTGCCAACTTATTTCGTTAGTAATATATGAATTTCCTTATGAACATGCTATCATGGTGGGGGGAGGTCATCTAGAAATACATTCATATGCTCTTTAGTTAGTGGCTTCGATATTTCAGGTATGTTGCTTAATTAGGATGGTAGTGGCTCGCATCAATAGATTTTCACAACATTGCTCATTGGAAATAAGGGTTCTAATTTGTCATTAACCTCAATATATTACCCCTTAAAAATATGTGTTCTTGAAGACCCTTAGATATTGCACCCACATATTTGGCTACTTTATTTTTTACAAAAGGAAATTTGCACATTAATATATTTAGAAATTTATTTTAATGATATTTTTGGTTAAAATTTACATCTTATTTGTTGTCTCCACTTGTATGATTTGTATGGATAACTACATAGTTGACAATTTTTGTTAGTAATATCAATATGCTTCATTTATACACTTTCGTGGTTCTATTCATAAGTTTATTTTGATGTTATTTATGTTAATATTCAAGTCTTACTTGTTGTATCCACTTGTACAATTTGTACATATAGTTATGGAGTTGACAGACATATTTTAGTAATTGTTGTGTGCTTCATGTATACACTCTCGTCGTTCTATTTGTAATCAATGCACTTTATTAGCTTCAAGTATTAGAAGTATGACAAATCTGTAATGATACAAGATTGTGAATTGTTTAAACATCAATAATTGGATTTCTGCTATTGGAAAGTTCTCTTTCTTGCACAAAAGAAAAACAAATATGTTACCATATTTGATGTATAATTTTATTGGTTTTTGTAGCACCATGAACAAATAGGTCTTTGCAATCCCTTGGACTCTTATACAAAGACTTGTTGCAGGTATATATAACTATGTTTAGGTTTCTATACCATTTGTTACTTTGAATCTTTAATCTTATGTAAACATTAATATGTATTTTAATGGTGAAGAGGGGTACAAAAATTTCACATCAAGGCAATCCCAATCTGTCAAAAGGCACAATTGTGATTGATTTTTTTAGTGATTCCTTAAATAGATAATCAATCAACTTAGTTGGAAACATATCACACCCACAATCTAATAACATGCAATTAAAATGATTACAAAATTTAGATTTTTATGGGTTTTTGGATAAATTCAAAATGTTCAAAATATCATTTATCCAACCAATTGTTTGCTAAATTTCCATGAAAAATAATAAAAAACAATTATCAATATTCTAATTAGCTTTGTTTCTTGATTATATATTCTAGGAGTAGAATAACATGATAGTATTTTTTATTTGCATATTATGAATTTGATAAATATTATTTCATTTGTAATACTTACTAATATTTTCAACTGCGACATTTTTAATTTTTTAAAGGAGGGGACTATGCTGCTCGCAACTCTTGTTTTCTTTACTTTATTGCTTTTTATTTATGAGGTGTATTACTATAGTTATCCTTCCATCAATGCCATGGAAGCTCCTAGTACGACATATATACAACCTTACCTTCCCTTCTTTCTTTCTTTTTTTACTTTATTGTTTTTTATTTTCTCAGGTGTATTACTATAGTTTTATTTGCTCATGTTATTCTTCAATCAATGCCATGGAAACTCCTAGTATGGCATATTGCACTAGCCTTAAGAATGATTTCCATTTAATCAATGATGCTACTTTTAGTATCAAATATACCCACCAAGGGGATGCCTTATTCTATGAATATCATGTATGTTTTGAGATAATAATGATACTAAGGTCATCCTTGGGCCTTTACATCGACCAGTAGTGTTCTTCACACTTTTCCATACATACATACATACATACATACATACATACATACATGCATGCATAAGGCTTCCATACATACAATCATATTATATTTCCATACAATATTGTTATATTGTTGCTCTCTATGTTTGTATTATCTTTTTGAGGCTTCAACTTACCATAGTTTCTAGGGTATGGAGCCTCCTAATTTTGTCTAAGCATCATCAATTGTAACTTATTACCCTTGTGACTTAAGTTTTAAATGCAATCGATGTTCTTAGATGATTTCAAGTTCTTTGATTGCTTATATGATGGCATTTTATTTTTATTAATGTTTTTACTCGAATGACTCAATATTGCTATATGCTTGCAATAGTAATGAATGATCTCTCAAACTATCTAAATTTGCAAATGTGTTAGTTCATAATTGTTTCTTATATTTCTAAATGATTTATTGAACTCTTTGATTGACGATTGGGATGATCCTCGCTTGCTGATCCATTGTTCAATTCTTGTGAAAATAAAGATAGTTGTGTATCCCCATAAGTGTTTGTCTTATAGGGATGGTGATGGTTCTCTTGTGTGACTATGCAAGTCTACATGATCATGAGTTATTGATTTGTTTCCTTGGTGATTGATATAAGAATGCGCTGGTCATGAGAAAGCTATGTAAAATTTAATGCATGTCTCTTGCAGTGGTGTTCTCATCAAAAGCGTAGATAGGACAGTACTTGCTCCTCATCCGAGCTTGCTTTTCATGAAAATGGCCTTGATTAATTGTGCAATAAAACAATTAGTTCATGATTTTGGTTTTTGATTACTTGCATGTGAAGGTTGAAGAATGTGGAATATATTGAAAGTGTTCAAAAGTTCTCACTTAGTATTGTTTTATGCATGTGTGAAATGAACAACAATTCATTTACTAGGAAATATCCAACACAAGAAGGACATAAAACATAAATCCATATAGGAAGTAATAAATAACAGTGTATGAGAATCTGATAGAAGAATAGAATGAATAGATGAATATAATGATATGCAATGCCATGGAACGATGTATAGATTGATTTGCACCAATGGTTGATAGGTTATGTCCCTTCATTAGCTCATGTCTTTTAATTAGGACATGACAATTCACTATTTATTATTATTATTATTATTATTGTTGTGTGTGTGTGTGTGTGTGTGTGTGTGTGTGTTGCAATGTGGATTTATGCTCTCTACACTAACTCTCAAGGTACATGAAGGTACTATGATGCCACATATCACTTTTAAGAAAACTATTAATAAGCAGAACATAGAATGTGCTTGTGTCAATCATTGATGGTGTGTTTGTATGTGAATGCTTATGACTCATGGTTGTTGAATCCTTGCTTTGAATTTTAGTTGGATGAGAATTTGTGCTTTAGTGACATGTGAATATTTTGAGTTAGTTTAACATTTATAGATGGAGTGCTTTCAAAGTTCCTCTTGCTTGCAAAGATATTAATGAAATGCCTTGGTTTATATTATGATCCTTTGATGGCCATATCTTCCTTTATTCATCTTGTTTTCTCTAGAAATGGTTTCTCTCAATGACATAATAATGATATGCATGAAGTCGTGCAAGTAATTATGCTCAAAAGTCAAATGCATAGTGATTTTATTCAATTGGTTTATTAGACTAAACCTATTGCCCAAATTGTTTTTGAATGTCTATAAACTAATAGATTTGACCCTTACTATGAATTGAGGTTCAGGTTGAAAGCCATGAAGTCTCCTTGCTTTCCCTATGATCGTGAGGATTTAGTGAGTTGAAAGTCCTTCCACCTCAAAAAGGCCTTTCCAAGTGCTCTTATTAAAGCATTACAACTTGCTTAAAAGTGTTCCTTTTCTTATTTATTGAAAAGCTTTGAAGTCTTTATGTTCGTGACATGCTTGTTGTCTATATGAACAACATGGATCTCATGATCATGAATCTCCATGAGAATAACAAACCAAAATAGAGATAAAGCATGTGATCCATTATTATCATTAAGATATAGCACATATAAATACAAATAGACATGACCCTTGATTTCATATTCCCAAGGAGTGATCTCTTGGACTTCTGATGACTCTTCATATTGCTTCAATATTTCCTAACCCAAAGGACTAGGTTTCCAACATCCCCCCCTTAATCCGAAGGGGTGTTTTCTAGTCCAAGAATCTTCTGAAAGAGAGCTAAAATCTGGAAGTGAATAGCGGCCAAGGGATGAACATTTCTTGACAATATGAATTTTCCAAGTAAGCTAGCAAAAGATGGTGTCTTCTACTAAATGGTGAAAATATAAGTTCTCTCTAAATTGGTGGTTTTAGGATGAACACAAACTCGATGGTTTTGGATGACCACATACCAAAAACATTAGTAGAAGATGATGTCTTCCACTAAATGGGTGGCTTTTTGGATGACCACAAACTTAGTGTTTTTCGCTGATCACAAACCAAAAATGTTACCAAAAGCCAATGTCTTATACTAAATGGGTAGTTTTTGGATGACCACAAACTCAGCGATTTTGGCTGACCAAAAACCAAAAAAAATAGTAGAAGCATATGTCTTCTACTAAATGGGTTGTTTTTGGATGACCACAAACTTAGTGTTTTTGGTTTAACACAAACCAAAAAGGTTAGCAGAAGCTGATATTTTCTATCAAATGGGTGGTTTTTGGATGACCACAAACCAATGATAGTAGAATCAACACAAGATGATGTTTTCTACTAAATGGGTGGTTTTTAGATGACCACAAACCAAGTGGTGGTTTTAGGATGACCAAAAACCAATGGATGGCTCTATCTTTGTATTCTGGCTACATCTCTGACTCTCGCAGTGGTTTTGGCTACTGGCTTTACTTCTTGTTGTGTCTCAGGATTGCTTTTTTTTTCTATGATTGATAGGGATTCAAAACTTGAAGCATGATTATCAATCCATGACAATCCCTCATGTTAGGTACAAGGTGAGTGTTGTAGGTACAACAGATCCCATGTTCTAATGGAACATAGGAGCCCCAAATTTTAAATGCAAAGGTAATGCTTTAAATTCCTCTGTCATTATGGAATTTTATCATCTTTTTTATGATTTCATGCCTTTGCATTGTTTTGATTTAAATTAGAGTTTTCCCTTTGAAAATTCTTTGTTTTTTTACCATTTTTTTGAAGTTGCAGGAAGCCTTGAATTCTTTCAAATGGTCATTTTTCAGCCCGCAATCCGCAATTGCAAATTGCGGGAGCTTGTTTTTCTCTTTTGAGTTTTTTCCATGCCGCAACCTGCAACCTGCAAGATGCGAATTGCGGGAATACCATGTAAATATGTTTGTTGAACTTTTCATTCCACAACCCGCAACCTACAATTGCGGAATGTGGATTGCGGAATGTGGATTGCGGAAAGTAGTTTGAATAATAAAATGCGTTGTGTGTTTCCGCAACCCGCAACCCGCAATTGCATATTGCAGATTGCGAATTGTGGAAAGGTTATTTCATATAAAAGGTTGTTTGCAATCCCGCAACCCGCAATTGTGGATTGCAGGGAGTTGTTGAATAAAGTTTCGAACTTTCCAATCCCGCAACCCGCAATTTGCGGATTGCGGAATTATCTTTTGATTCAATAAACACAGTTTCGATCCCGCAACCCACAACCTACAATTGCGGATTGCGGATTGCGGGAAGGATTTGCATGCCTACGAATTTTGTCTCCCGCAGTTTATCTCCCACAAATCTCAACAACTGATCTCAGCCGTTGATTGGTTTAGATCCGGTGACTCATATTTTACTCGTTCAATTTATTAAATAGGTCATTTTTCTTATTTTTCCTTATCATTTTCGAATTTGGAAAATTACCCTGCTGCTTGAATTTTACTGTGAGATTTTACCAGGGGTCCTTTGCTCGCCATTTTCAGCTGAAGCAGGTTGGTTTTCTCTATTCCTTTGTTCAATTATTTACGGTTTTGATTATTTTGGATTTTTTTTTATTGTTGTTGTTCATTCATCAGAATTTCTCCAGTCTGCAAACATGTCGTGCAACACACGTTCTAAGACCACCCAGAGAGACTAATTAAACAGGGTCCCAAATTTTGGCATATTCTCAGACACCAATGGAAAAATTACTGAAACCTACCAGGTGGACTGGTCTAAAATCTACTCAATATTCGACAACGATGATCTATCCGACATTGAGAATGACCGCCAAGCCTACGAGAAAATTAGGAACTCCCAGCTTCATGAAATTGCTGCCAAACCTGCCATCTTGCCTTATACTGATGCAGTTAGGTTGATAGTACAGCATGCCAACTGGTGAGCTCCCAATATGGATGCCTAATGAGGGTAGTTGTACTAAGAGCCTACTTTAAATGTCAACCCAGGGGACGTACAAACTTTAGAGGTGAAGGCACTATCTGTGCTCTTATAGGATGATCTTTGTCGCGGTTGGGTGTTGGTATCGATGTTCTAAGGGTTGCCTACTCAATATGTAAAACTGGTTATACTAGGGAATTAAATACTGGAAAGCAATAAATCTATTTTAAAGAATTAAAGTACTGAAAGTAGTAAATCTGTTTTTAAAGAATGAAGATACTAAAAGCAATAAATCTATTTTAAATAATTAAAATGCTGAAAGTAGAGGAGATAATCCTATGAAGTTACTTAAGTGTAGAATGGTAAACCTAGGAAGTGAAATGTCACAACAAATCTATTCTACTACTGGAGAAAACAAGTGTTGTAATTACTTTATGCATAAAACTAGAGTTCTGATCTAAATCGTTTAAATACTAAAACTAAGTTTGAAGTGCGATCGTTTCATGCTACACATCTATGTACTAAGAAGTCAGAGTAATTAATCACGATGGGAAACATTCATAAACCTCAGATCTAAACCATGACTTTTGAAAGCAAAGCTAATACGTATGTAATCGTTTGCTAAAATGTGCGTTTGGAAGAAAGCAGCTACAGGACTACTGAAACCGTTTTGCTGTACTACAAAACGTATTATAAATTACTACAGAACTAATAAATCATTCAAGCGCTTCCATATGCAATATAACTTTTCGTCAATGTAAAACACATAACTGGAAAATACCTGGAAATGGAAATCCCCTGACTTACGTGTTGGAGGGGCCCTCTCCAACCCATACTCAGGAGAAAGAAACTTATAAACGTTGGCTGGAATTTAACATCAATCTCTTATTTAAAATATAAAATCCATGTCTTCAAAAAGGTCTGTATCTTCGCAGTATCTGAATAGTGCAAAAAACTTAAAACAATGTTTCTCCAAAAATGTCAACAGGGACCTCTCGCTACCCGAGAGGTCCATATTTATATGATTCTTAATGTTGATCCTAACTAACTGTCTAAATGCCGATTCTCCTTGAACAAGAGTGCGTTCTCTATAAATCAGGAAACAGGGTGCCGAGCTTGGTGATCCCTCAGTCTTCTACGCGTTCATCCTTTAATGCCCCTGAACCTACTCAATCACGCTTGGTTTCCATAGAATTAGTTTATTGAATATGCATTTTAACATACAAGAATAATCATCAAAAACAATTTCATTAAATAATTAAAGTAAAACATTTTTTCCCATAAATGAGTGTGTTTCTTCGCCATTGCTTGAGCTTGACTGCGGGAAAAAAGTTTATCAAATACCTGAAAATTGGACTCATCACCAACCCTAAAGACCGCTCATTGAATGATAGCGCGGGTTCACAGTTAACCATATTTCATCCTGAGGTATTTACCAAGGCATTTTCCCTTAGACCACCTGTGCAGATCCTTAACGTTGCATTCCTGGATTCTGCAAACACCAGGTTCAATTTCAATGAAATAATAAAATCCTGGATGCACAAACCAACCAGTTATATGCGCAAGCCTGATAACTTATACCCAGTGTCATGGTTTAAAGAACCCTACTCGTTATTGGCAGCTATGCTTTCTCGGTTGTATGGCCTTCCTAATTCCTCAATCTTTAAAGTTGAGTGGGCTCCTGTGGCTCATCATGTCTTAACTACAGGTGAATATTTTCCTTGGGCTTCTATTTTGTCTTTCGAGCTTAAAACCGCAATTGAAAAATATAAGAAGTCCCCTGCTACACAGAAACCCTCTTTCTTTCTTTCAACCTATGTGATGGATGTGTTCTGTGCTGAATTTCAATATCCCAATATGGGATGGAATTGGACCCCTTCTGCTCCCCTTGTTCACATATATCATTCTACACTATGTGAGGATAATTATATACCTCTTTTATATGACATTTTTTTATCATTTCCTTGGTGCCATTTATCTCAATATATTTAAGGAAGATGCACCAGCGTTCTCAGTTGATGCTAAGCTTTTCATTGCCACAATTGGGGATTGGTATGTAGGGGAATCTTTGTCCTATGTCAGAATATGGGGAAGCAGTGTTGTTCACCTGCTGCCTAGAATTGTTCCAGATAGGTTGTTGATTGAAGAGGTATCCTATCAGACTGTTATAGAATGGGTTTATCTTAAACTTACAGGTCCCAAGAGGAGAGGATGGCCCAAATTCCCCTTGAACCTTGGACCTTTTGCTATCCCTACTTCTACCTAGGATCAAGTTTTGGGTAACGAGATTGCATCTCTGAAACTAGGATATGCTCCTAAAAGAAGACATGATCCTAAAAAAATCCTAGATGCTCATTTCAAGCACAATCATATGAAGATGAGTTATGAACATAAAGACCTCCCAGATGATTCCATATACTTGGGAGTTAACACTTTTTCTGAAGTCTTGGAAAGGGATAAAAGCAGGGATGAACAGAACTAGATTTTGTTGTACCAGAAAGAGCTCAAAGATAAGGTTTTCAGCTACAGGAAAATGGAATTCGATATGATGGAGCAAGTAAGAGGGAAAAAGAGAAGTAGAGATCATGGAGGATTGGAGGCACCCATTCTTGATCAAATAATCTGAGCCAACCAATCTGATCAAATCCAGGCAGAAACAGTGGATGCAACTCAAGCCTTGGGTGCGTTTGCAGGAGCAAATTTGGATTCAGTCAAGACCTTGAACAAGGAAATTGATTCCGAAAAAGAAGAACTGAAAAATATTCAAGAGAAATTGGAAACAACCAAGGAAGAGGATGAAGTTTATGGTCAGGATCTAAGGAATATATCGAAGACAAGTTGGAGGATCTACAGCTGCAGAATACTGTTCTCCAAGCTAAACTACATGATGCAAAAGCAGAGGATCATGTCAACAAGGAAAGAATTGATGTACTTAAAAAGCAACTTGAGGATGCAACTGCAAGTGCAGCCTCCTCTGCATTTTATAGGTTTTCACAAAAAGCGTTCAAGGACCTAGCTAATCAATCCAACCTGGAGCATCATCAACTTCTCGCTAAGCTATTTACTACCTTGGGTGAAATTCATGAGACCTACATCACCTTTGATAAAAATTTTGGCAACTTGGGCCAGTAAGTAGAGAAAACAAAACATGCTTCTAAAGTTGTAGAAGACATCATTGATTGGCAGAAATATATTGGAGAAAAGCCAGATGATATCCCCGAGTTGGAAAGCCTCAAATTCAGAAGGATCAGAACTGTTGTGCAAGCTTGGGAAAACGTTATTGAGATGGTAGAGGATACTATCAATCAAGCTCAAGCCCTTTGCAGAAGAAGATGGTATGCCTCAGAAAATCTCATGGGGATACTGGCCTTCCCTGCAATGGGGCTCATTGAAAGTGCAGATCCACCGAGATTGATGATTGAGCAGGTCGAAACCCGTTGTGATCAAGTCAAAGAGAAAATCCTGCGGATTGAGCACATCCAAATTGAAGTCGTGGATTGGCTGATTAAGCAACCTGTTTCCATGGATGCCAAGATCTACATTTTTATCCGCACGTGGCATAAAATATCCAAAAATGAGATTGAAGGATTCATGTGTGATGCCCAGCTGGGGCTCGAATCTCCTCATTATCCAGATATAGATGAACTGATGGAAGTTTGGGACAAGTGGGAAGATTTCCTCACTAAATAGAATATTCTGATTTTGTAATCCTTGTTTAAGGGGAATTTATTCTTTCTATCATTTTGTAAATTATTATTTAAGGGGTAGATCTCTCTTAGGAAAGGGATGATCATTTTGAGGTAGAAAGCGACAGAAGAAGACTCGAGCGACTCTGTCTTATGTTGAGCTTGTAATTTCTTACGGACTTTCATTAATACAGTAATGTTGTTCTCTTGTATCATCTTTTGTTCACTGATCAAGTTTATTTGATAAATATCGATTTTTACTTCAAACTGTTATCTGTGCTGTTTAATCCATTTACAATTATTATTTCATGTAGATATCTATAATATGGATTTATCCTTATGTTTGATCTGTGTATGCATTATGTTTTAATTGAATTTCTTTAATTAAAATATTTATCTATTTCTGCAAATGATTCGCAGTAAATTATAATTTATGTTAATTTTTCAATTGACATATAAGTTACAAGTTAATCTTGAATTAGCTTAAACACTTAATGTTGCACTCTGTTAATTTTAATTGATTGGTTGTAACTTAAGCAGATAATAATTTAATCACCTTCACATTTTTATCAAGTTGATGAACATACTTATTCATTTTCAGATCAAGTTAATCTACATTCAAACAAGACACCTTTTAGAGTAGGTCTAACTTAGCTTAGATTTCCCTTTCTAGGTAGATTTGTTTCAAACTGAACACGTTTTGTTTTCCTTCATTGGAAGACAGATCCTTTCAGGATCAAAACCAAAGTGCCAGCGGAGGCCTTTGTATCCGTGGGAGATCACCATCCCAAATAGCTCGAGATAGGGTAATACTTGCGTAGGATTATCTGAAGCCTTTGGATGGGTTTTCTTCCTCTGTTGAGAGCTTTGGAACCCATTTCAGCACCCTACACACCTGAGGCATCAACAAATGGCGCTAGAAGGAGGGCTAGTAGTAAACTATGCCTAAATAGAATACTCAGAAACCTCCTCCAGCATGAACATCATCGGTTGTCACTCGTAGCCAATCACATGCATCTACATCTGAATAACCAACTGTGATTCTTAGTACACCTACAACTGAGCAGGAAGATAGAAGGGTTATCCTTTTCGTATCACCTACTAGAGAACCCCTTTCACTTGAACAAATACTGAAAAGTTCTAATGATAGTGTTTCTAGAATACAACAAAGAATTACTAAACAATGAAACAGAAGAATAGCAACAATTCAACATAACACCATTTCGCAGACTGGTAACCTAGAAGGTCAACAGACAACTGACCAAAGCACTCAAAATCAAGAGACACCTGATTGTCTAAGATCCCCTGAATACAACCTTGATTCACTCTTTCAAGGAGTATCACAAGATCAACCTAACGTTGCAACTGATGGACCACCACCTTCTCCTCCTTCATCATCATCCTCCTCATCTGAAAGTGAACACTCTTCTAGTTCTTCATATGAGGAAGAGAAAGAACAACCAATGGTTGAAGAAGGATAGAATAGACCTTGGCTTGACCAAGATGTTGTGTTTATACTTGGGGATCAACATAGATTGCCTAAAAACCCTGACAAATGGCTTGCTAAGTTCAATCCAGATAATAAATCACCTTCATTAGATCACATCAAAACATTTATGCAGGCCATTAGACTTAGGATTGTTGTCCATAAATATGTGGTTTGCAAACTATTCCCTTATACATTTGAAGGAAAGGCTTCCACATGGTACTTTGCCGTATAGGCCAGATCCATAACTTCTTGGGATGAGTTTGAAAAAATGTTTATCCAGAAGTTTGGGGATGATAAAACTCCACAAGATCTAGTCTTAGAATTGTCTTCCATGAAGATGAGAGGTAAAGAAAGGGTCAAAGACTATAATAAAATATTTTCTTATCTGAAATAGGATCCCTGACACTCTTCTTCCTGTAGAAGAACTGTTGGTTGCTTATTATGAAAAAGGGATTGTTTGTGCCTATTGCGATGTGGGTCAAGAGAGCACATAAAGACAACTTGTTTGAGGCGTATGCCGAAGCCATTCAGGTTGAAAAGGATATGTTTTGTCTAAAGGATAATCCTGATGTTTTGGAAGAACAACCTTCTACATCCAGAAAGAAAACTGATAATGCTCCCAAACCCAGTACCCAAAATAAAGATGCTTTTGAAATAACTTACATCAAGAAGTTTCTCTAGAAAATTTCTAATGATATGGTTGATTTAAAAAAGAATAACAATGAAAATCAAAATATTAACAGAGGTTTTGCAAGGCTACCTTTCAGGAGACCTTATCAACCTCCCCAAAATCCACCACCTCCTAATCCTAATGAAGGACTAACATCTGAGGAAATTTATTCTATCTTCAAAGCTCTGGCCACTGAATCACAAAATGTCCCTAAACCCTCTTTTGATCAAACAAATCAAGATCCACAATTACCAGAAGAAGAAGATCCAAAAATTAATACTGTACGCTATTTTTCTGAACTCCCAATGAATGAAGAAGAAGAAGAAGAACCTGAGACAATGTTCAATGTTCAACATCCTTACAATACTAGATCAAGAGGACAACCCTCTCAGGAACCTTCATCTTCAACAGTAGTTCCCAACAAAAGTAAAACTGTTCCTAAAAAAGATACAGTCATTCCTGAAATGGAGTACAGTTTGGCTGAAGATTTGAAAAGAGTTAAAGCAAATATTTCTTTTTTTGAACTTTTGAAAATCCCTTCTATGAGGGATTCTCTACCTAAGAGCATGATAATCAAACAACCAAGGGAAACACAAAACAATAACTTAGACTCTTATATCAAACCAAACAATCAGAAATATGGAAGCAAGAGGACACCTCCTTTCTTGTTTACCTTTGAAATCTTCAACAGAAATGTACAAAATTGCATGATAGATTTAGGTGCCTCCTCCAATGTGATGCCCATGTCTGTCTGCAGAAAACTAAATGCAACTTAGGAACCCTGTCCTACTCATATTGTCCAGCTTGACAGATCTAAAGTGAGAGTAGTGGGGAGATTAAGAAATGTGTTGTTGACATTATTTGTTGATCCCCAGATCCAGCAGACCATATATATCGTTGTAGCTAACATCCCAGAAGCCTATGGAATGTGGCTAAGCAAAGATTGGCCAGAGAAGCTCAAGGGATACTTTGCCATTGATTGGTCTCACCTGTGGCTACCCTACAATGGACAACCAAACAAGATTAAGATCCGTAGGGAACCATTTATGAAGCAAACAGTCACTGAACTTAATGACTCAAGTGAACCTGCTTGTTATTTCAGTTCACATATTGAGCATTTCGCATTTGACACTTTCTTTGGGGATTTTCCAGCTGATTCTTCACCAGATGAGAATGCACAGAATGAATCACAAATTACCAATGTTACTTCTGTACCATTCTCTGGAACTATTGTACATAATGTTTATAATGTTAATACAAATTTTAGGATAGATCCTATTGCATGGACTTTATTCTTTGATGGATCCAGATCTAAAGATGGAGCTGCTGCAAGTTGTGTCCTTATTGATCCAAAAGGGACTAATACCCTGATTGCTTGTAGACTTGAGTTTGAATGTACCAATAATGTAGCTGGATATGAGGCCCTGGTGCAGGGACCCAAGAAGGCTATTGATTTGGGTGCACAAGTAATAGAATGTTTTGGAGATTCTGAAATCATAGTTAAACAAGTAAGAAACAAGATACACTGTTTGTCTCCACGTTTAACTAATTATCAAAAAATGGTAAGAGATCTCACTAACTCTTTCTATGCGTTCAACATCAAGTCGGTCCCTAGGTCACAGAACTTTGATGCTAATCTCTTGGCAAATACAGCATCTAGGCTGATTCCACCAGAAGGCTTGTCACCTGAAACATTTTCAATAGAACTTATGTACAGGACTTCCATCCCTGATAATGTAACAAACTGGAAAGTGTTTGATGATGACCAGCAGATACTATAATTTCTCACAGCCCAAGATACCTTTCAAGACATGGAAATAAATGAGGCCGAGCATGAGAAATCCCTGTCTGCTCCTTCCAACATCGTCCCAAAATCAGTGATCAACCTAGAGAATTTTTATGACTTGCAAGATAAGTTTAAACAGAAGACAAACTGCAAGACCCGGAGTTCATCTCTGAATTATGAGTTAGTCAACCTTGGTACTGAACAGAATCCCCGATTCATCAACCTTGGGGTGATTGCTCTGTTGAAGAAAGAAGAGCTTTCATCAGGTTGTGTAAAGAGTACAAATATTTTTTTGCATGGATCTATGATGAACTAAAGACTTTTAACACTAGCATCATGCATCATAACATATCGATGAAACCAGAAGTGAAACCTTACCAACAAAAGCTAAGGAAGATGCATCCCAGTTTGGAACCCTCTGTAAAGAAAGAACTTGAGAAGTTGCTGATAACTAGAATCATATTCCCTGTCAGACATACACAATGGATTGCCAATCTAGTGCATGTTCAGAAGAAGAACGGGGAAATCAAACTTTGTGTCGATTTCAGAAATTTGAACAGAGCTTCCAAAAAGGATAACTACCATGTTCCTCATATGGAGCAGATTCTACAAAAGGTAGCAGGGTCGGAAATGTTCTCTCTCCTGGATGGTTTTTCAGGATACAACCAAGTCATGTTTACCCATGATGACCAACTGAAAACAACTTTCAGAACCCCTTGGGGTACCTTCACCTACAGGTGAATGCCTTTCGGGCTGATAAATGCAGGGGCTACATTCTAGAGAGCTATGGATATAGCTTTCAGAGGTTTGATGCATAATTATGTCATATTATACTTAGATATTATCACTATTTATTCAAAAAAATGACATGAACATTTGTCTGCTTTGAAACGGGTTTTTGAACGCTGCAGGAAGTATGAAATTTCGTTGAACCCTAAGAAGTCCATATTTGCAGTAACAAAGGTAAGCTCATGGGTTTCATTTTTTCTAAGGAAGGTATGATTATTGATCCTGAACGCACTGAAGCTATTTCAAATATCGGTTTTCCTGGTTCGCACAAAGCCATGCAATCATTCCTCGTTAAGATCAATTTTGTACGTAGGTTTGTTCCAAATTTTGCACAAACTGTTAAGCCATTGCAGCAGTTAGTTAAGAAAGATGTACAGTTTACCTAGTCTCAAGAACAAAAAGATGCATTTATTGAAATTCGAAGGGCCATTGCAGAAGCCCCTGCTCCAATGTCCCCAGATTTCAACAAGGATTTTATTCTATATACTTTTGCTACTGATTTTTCTTATGCAGCTGTCTTAACGCAGAAGCATGATAATGATGCTGAGATTACAATTTCGTTCATGAGCTCAACGTTTAAGGGAGCAGAACTTAACTACTCCCAAATTGACAGGCAGGCTTATGTAGTCTACAAATCTGTAAAACATTACAGACCGTACCTATTGAAATCTCTAACGAAGGTTATCGTGCCTTACACAGCCATCAGAAATGTGCTGGTCCAGAAAGAACTAGGCGAGAAAAGAGCCCATTGGATGACAGCCTTGCAGGAGTATGACTTGGAAATCAGGCCAGCGAAGATTGTAAAAGGACAAGGTTTGTGCCTGCTTACCGCTTAGTCAAATGATTCTGTACAGCAGCAAACTGAATGGGAGCAAGAGGAAAATGTTCCTACAGGTTTTTTTAATGCCATAGATACTCCAACATCTGAATGGTACGATCATATCAAGTTTTTTCTAAACCATGGGTTTGCTCCTGAAACCCTTGACTTCAAAAAATGCAGAGCTTTAAGATTAAAGGTTTCTCCTTATCAATTTATTAATGGAGTTTTGTTTAGAAAAAATTACGATGGAGTTTTCCTTAGATGTTTGGAGAAAAATGAAACTAATGACATTCTTTTACAATTTCATGCAGGACCTACTATAGGCCATTTTTCAGGTGAAACCATAGCCCACAAGATTCTCATAGCAGGATATTACTGGCCTACCCTGTTTAAGGATGCCTATGCTCATGTCAGAAGGTGTGAACCATGTCAGAAGTGTGCAAGGAAATTCAAAAAACCTGATTTTCCTTTGCAGCCAGTTACAGTTCAGTTTTCATTTCAGCAATGGGGACTGGATTTTGTTGGCCTAATTAATCTTGTTTCCTCCCTGCAACATAGGTATATCATGACAGCAACTGACTACTTTACCATATGGGTAGAGGAAGTCCCTCTTAGGGAGTGTAACACAAACCAAGTAATTTCCTTCCTCGACAGCCAAATAGTTACAAGGTTTGGTGCTCCTGAGTATCTTGTCTTGGGCAATGCATCCTACTTTTCCTCAATTGATCTCACATAGTATGCCCTTGAAAAAGAGATCAAACTAAAATTTTCTGCCAATTATTATCCACAGGGTAATGGGCTTGCTGAATCTTCTAGCAAGAACTTGATAAACATTTTGAAGAAGACAGTAGCCTCCCATCACAAAGATTGGCACACCTAGCTTTCCAATTCTCTTTGGGCAGGCCGAGTTACCCCAAAGGAAGCTATTGGAAACTCTCCCTATTGTCTAGTGTATGGTAAGGAAGTAGTCCTACCATCTAAACTTACCATTCCCTCATTACAGCTAGCCCAATCCATCCAAGAAGATGATTCCTCTCCTCTTCAACAAAGAATTGATACCTTGCTTAAGTTGGAGGAAGACAGGGAAAAGGCTAAGAACTAACTGTATCAACATCAGCAGATGGTTAAAAGATGGTTCAATGAGAAATCCTCCTCTAACGGAGAGTTTTCAGTAGGAGATTTGGTATTGAGATGGGATAAACAACATAAGGACAAAAATGAATACACCAAATTTCAACGCCTTTCGTTAGGACCTTTCATTGTTACAGAAAAGATTGGTCCTAGTATTGTTCGGTTGCAAAAACTGGAGGGAGTCATTGACACTTATCCCGTGAATGGTTCTCTGCTCAAGAAGTATTTTGATTGAACAATTTGATGCTTTTGTACATGAGTTTTGTCTGTTTGTCTTTCTTTTGGATTTGATTTCTTTTTCCTTTTATATTATTTTTGTGTCTGAATAACTCCCACACACATTTGGAAATGGTTGATCGATCAGTTTGTCTCAAGATTGACACAATCTGAAAGTTCTTAGAATGCATGATCAGTTTTAGCTTTCCTCAGCCTATGACAAAACTTGTTTTGTATAGGAGTTACAATCAATAACTGCAGAGCCTTGATTGATACTTTCCCACCTTGATCCATCTTTACACATGTTTTATTTGTTTAATTGAGGTATGGGGAATGACTGGTGTTTCTTATCTTATGTCTCATTGGTGAAGTAGCATATCTTAATAACCTGGTCAGCTTTATCTGCTCTGGATCCTATTACAGTCACTTTGATAATAATTCCCTTAATAATGTTAGATTACAAGATGGGGGGTCTTATCATAAGCCATCCCATTAGGTTCATAGGTGTTTAGTGGAATGACATCTTCACATCAATCCACCTAACTTGGAAGATGACCTTCAGTTTCAGCTGAAAGGTGGAATATCCTATCACAGGTTGGTCCATTCATGATCTGCAAAGCACTGGTGAGTAACACTACTATTATGTGGTTACCAAGCCATGGTAGTGTCTTGTAATTTACACTCCAATAAATCTTTGTTTTCTTTATAAGATACTTGTTGTATATGAGGACAGGGGGGTCTTATCACAAGCCATCCCTGCCAAGATCAAGGGTTTGATTTTGGACTGAAATTATCATTATGTGGTCACCAAGCCATGATAGTTGCTTTCAGTGTCATAACTAGAAGACAAGGAGTCTCCTTACCAAGCTAGCTTGATCAGTTTCCAGATCAAGTCTGTGAATGTCACTGCTAACATCTGATTACCAAGTCAGGGCATTGGTATTATATCAACAAGGTCTTGTGTAAAGTTTTCTATTTTGTTTCAAAATAAAATAAAATAAAATAAAGAAAAAAGAAGAAAAGAGAGGATATAAAAAAAAATGTATATATTGCCAAAGAACTATTTGTACATAAATAAAGCAATTAATAAATCAAGGTGGTCTATAATTTGGATATCCAGAGCAGTTTTAAGTTTGCCTCCAGGTTCAACTCAAGTTGTCTTCCCATGATTGCATAATGGTAATGAATTCTTGTTATTTCGTACACCTCCTTATCAGATTGGCATCATTTTTAATGATTAAGAGATGGGAGTATATCAATCATATGCTTAACTATGCATGTTGCTTGTATTTCTTTATGAACATCTTCTAAATTTTAGGTTGGAATATTAGTAGACTGACATGTTTTCTTTGACTAAGGTTTTATTCACAAAAATAATTGGTTCGTCCCAGCCAGTCGCCATTTGTTGTAGGTACAACAGATCCCATGTTCTAATGGAACACAGGAGCCCCAAATTTTTAATGCAAAGGTAATGCTTTAAATTCCTCTGTCATTATGGGGTTTTATCATCTTTTTTATGATTTCATGCCTTTGCATTGTTTTGATTTAAATTAGAATTTTCCCTTTGAAAATTCTTAGTTTTTTTACCATTTTTCTGAAGCTGCGGGAAGCCTCAAATTCTTTCAAAGGGTCATTTTTCAGCCTGTAATCCACAATTGTGGATTGTGGGAGCTTGTTTTTTCTCTTTTGAGTTTTTTCCATCCCTCAACCCGCAACCCGCAAGATGCGGACTGCGGGAAGACCATGTAAATATGTTTGTTGAATTTTTCATTCCGCAACTCGCAATTGCGGATTGCGAAAAGTAGTTTGAATAATAAAATGCGTTGTGTGTTTCCGCAACCCGCAACCCGGAATTGCGGATTGCGGATTGCGGAAAGGTTATTTCATATTAAAGGTTGTTTTTGATCCCACAACCCGCAATTGCAAATTGAGGGGAGTTGTTGAATAAATTTTCAAACTTTCCAATCCCGCAACCCACAACCCACAATTTTCGGATTGCGGATTACGGAATTATCTTTTGATTCAATAAATGCAGTTCCGATCCCGCAACCTGCAACCCGCAATTGCGGATTGCGGATTGCGGGAAGGATTTGCATACCTGTGAATTTTTTCTCCCACAATTTATCTCCCGCAAATCTCAACAACTGATCTCAGTCATTGATTGGTTTAGATCAGACGGCTCAAATTTTACTCGTTCAATTTATTAAATAGGTCATTTTTCTTATTTTTCCTTATCATTTTCGAATTTGGAAAATTACCCTGTTGCTTGAATTTTACTATGAGTTTTTACCAAGGGTCCTTTGCCCGCCATTTTATGCTGAATCATGTTGTTTTTCTCTGTTCGTTTGTTCATTTATTTATGGTTTTGATTATTTTGGATTGTTTTTGTTGTTGTTGTTCATTCGTCAGAATTTCTCTAGTCTGCAAACATGTCGCACACATTCTAAGACCACCCAGAGAGATCAATTGAACAAGGACCCAAATTTTGGCATATTCTCAGACACCAGTGACAAAATTACTAAAATGTACCAGGTGGACTAGTCTAAAATCTACTCAATATTCGACAACGATGACCTATCCGACATTGAGAATAACCGTCAATCCTACGAGAAAATTAGGAACTCTCAGCTTCATGCAATTGCTTCCAGACCTTCCATCTTTCCTTATACTGATGTAGTTAGGTGGATAGTACAACATGCCAACCCTAAAGACCACGCATTCAATGATAGCATGGGTTCACAGTTAACCACATTTTGTCCTGAGGTATTTACCAGGGCCTTTTCCCTTAGACCACCTGTGCAGATCCTTAACGCTGCATTCCTGGATTCTGCAAACACCAGGTTCAATTTCAATGAAATGATCAAATCCTGGATGCAGAAACCAGCCAGCTTTATGCATAGGCCTGATAACTTATACCTAGTGTCATGGTTTAAAGAACCCTACTCGTTATTGGCAACTATGCTTTCTCAGTTGTATGGCCTTCCTAATTCCTCAATCTTTAAAGTTGAGTGGGCTCATGTGGCTCATCATGTCTTAACTACAGGTGAATCTTTTCCTTGGGCTTCTATTTTGTCTTTCGAGCTTAAAACCGCAATTGAAAAGTATCAGAAGTCCCATGCTACACAGAAACCCTCTTTCTTTCTTTCAGCCTATGTGATGGATGTGTTCTGTGCTGAATTTCAATATCCCAATATGGGATGGAATTGGACCCCTTCTGCTCCTCCTGTTCACATATATCATTCTGCACTATGGGAGGATAATTATATACCTCTTTTATATGACATTTGTGATCATTTCCTTGGTGCCATTTATCTCAAGATATTTAAGGAAGATGCACCAGCGTTCTCAGCTGATGCTAAGATTTTCATTGCCACAATTGGAGATTGGTATGTAGGGGAATATTTCTCCTATGTCAGAATATGGGGAAGCAATGTTGTTGACCTGCTTCCTAGAATTGTTCTAGATAGGTTGTTGATTAAAGAGGTATCCTATCAGAATGTTACAGAACGGGTTTATCTTAAACTTACAGGTCCCAAGGGGAGAGGCTATCCCAAATTCCCCTTGAACCTTGGACCTTTTGTTATCCCTACTTCTACATGGGCTCAATTTTTGGGTAACAAGATTGCTTCTGTGACACTGGGATATGCTCCTAAAAGAAGACATGATCCTAAAAAATTCCTAGATGCTCATTTCAAGCACAATCATATGAAGATGAGTTATGAACATGAAGACCTCCCAGATGACTCCATCTACTTGGGAGTTAACACTTTTTCTAAAGTCCTGTAAAAGGCTAAAAGCAGGGATGAACAGAACCATACTTTTTTGTACCGAAAAGAGCTCAAAGATAAGGTTTTCAGCTACAGGAAAATGGAATTCAATTTGATGGAGCAGGTAAGAAGGAAAAAGAGAAGCAGAGATCATGGAGTATTGGAGGCACCCATTCCTGATCAAGTAATCTGGGCCAACCAATCTGATGATATCCAGGTAGAAGCAGTGGATGCAGCTCAAGCCTTGGGTGCGTTTGCAAGAGCAAATTTGGATTCATTCAATACCTTGAACAGGGAAATTGATTTGAAAAAAGAAGAACTGAAAAAGCTTCAAGAGCAATTGGAAACAACCAAGGAAGAGCATGAAGTTTATGTTCAGGATCTAAGGAAGATATTTGAAGACAAGTTGGAGGATCTGCAGCTGCAGAATACTGTTCTCCAAGCTAAACTACATGATGCAGAAGCAAAGGATGATATCAACAAGGAAAGAATTGTTGTACTTAAAAAGCAACTTGAGGATGCAACTGCAAGTGCAGCCTCCTCTGCGTTTTCTAGGTTTTCACAGAAAGAGTTCAAGGACCTAGCTAATCAAGTCAACCTAGAGCATTATCAGCTTCTGGCTAAGCTATTTACTACCTTGGGTGAAATTCATGAGACCTACATCACCTTTGATAAAATGTTTGGCACCTTGGGCCAGCAAATAGAGAAAAAAAAATAAGCTTCTAAAGCTGTAGAAGACATCATTGATTGGCAGAAATATATTGAAGAAAAGCCAGATGATATCCCCGAGTTGGACAACCTCAAATTTAGAAGGATCAGAACTGTTGTGCGAGCTTGGGAAAATTTTATTGATATGGTAGAGGATACTATCAATCAAGCTCAAGCCCTTTGCAGAAGAAGATGGTATGCCTTAGACAATCTCATGGAGATACTGGCATTCCCTGCAATGGGGCTCATTGAAAGTACAGATCCGCCAAGATTGACGATTGAACAGGTCGAAACCCGTTGTGATCAAGTCAAAGAGAAAATCCTGTGGATTGAGCACATCCAAATTGAAGACGTGGATTGGTTGATTAAGCAACCTATTTCCATGGAGGCCAAGATCTACATGTTTATCCACACGTGGCATAAAATAACCAAAAATGAGATTGAAGGATTCATGTGTGATTCCCAGCTGGGGCTTGAATCTCCTCATTGTCCAGATATAGATGGACTGATGGAAGTTTGGGAAAAGTGGGAAGATTTCCTCACTAAATAGAATATTCTGATTTTGTAATCCATGTTTAAGGGGAATTTATCCTTTGTATCATTTTGTAAATTATTATTTAAGGGGTAGATCTCTCTTAGGCAAGGGATGATCATTTTGGGGGTAGAAATCGACAGAAGAAGACTGGAGAGACTCTGTCTTATGATGAGATTGTAATTTCTTACAAACTTTCATTAATACAGTAATGTTATTCTCTTGTATCATCTTTTGTTCATTGATCAAGTTTATTTGATAAATATCGATTTTTACTTTAGACTGTTATCTGTGTTGTTTAATCCATTTGCAATTATTATTTCATGCAGAGATCTATGATATGGATTTCTCCTTATGTTTGATCTGTGTATGCATTATGTTTTAATTGAATTTCTGTAATTAAAATATTTATCTATTTCTGCAAATGTTTCGCAGTAAATTATAATTTATGTTAATTTTTCAATTGACATATCAGTTGCAACTTAATATTGAATGAGCTTAAACACTTAATATTGCACTCAGTTAATTTTGATTGATTGGTTTTAACTTAATCAAATAATAATTTAATCACCTTCACATTTTTGTCAAGTGGATGAACATACTTATTCATTTTCACATCAAGTTAATTTGCATTCAAACAAGACACCTTTTAGAGTAGGTCTAACTTAGCTTAGATTTCCCTTTCTAGGTATATTTGTTTCAAACTGAACACACTTTGTTTTCCTTCATTGGAAGACAGATCCTTTCAGGATCAAAACCAAAGTGCCAACGGAGGCCTTTGTATCTGTGGGAGATCACCATCCCAAACAACTCGAGGATAGGGTAATACTTGCGCAGGATTATCTGAAGCCTTTGGCTGGGTTTTCTTCCTCTTTTGAGAGCTTTGGAACCCATTCCAGCACCCTACACACCCGAGGCCTCAACAATTAGAAGCATGAAGAATTTATACTGGAAGCTATATAAAAAATCGAGACAGATTTCTTTGACATGAATGTTAAATTTTCTTGGATATTGATGACCATTACCAATAATTAATCCACCTATAGTTAAAATTTAGTCTTGCAGGTTTCTTTAGTTTTGAACATCTATATGAAGAATGATTATGCTTTTCGCAATGCTGACAAGGATGTAGATTAAAACATTGATCCTCCATGTGGCCAATTCGACGACAATGTTGACACTAATGTTGAATTAGAATAGGTGAAAAAGAATATTCTTGAAGGAATCCAGAACTTTGAAACTAGATTGACTTGTCATAATTCAAAATATGAAAGGTCACTTTCTTATCATATCCGATACCTATTCCATGTTTGTTGTTACCCATTTCTTCCCTAGGACCGATGACGGGCTTGGAAATACTATGTTGAACATGTTCATGATGGTCTTCATCTTTTGCATCTGTCGTTGTTTTAGTGAGTGGGTCATGTGTTTACAAATGATAGGAATCATTATCAAATTCAAAGATAGGGTTGTTATGAACTTCACAATGTCAATTCCTTCGGTGTATTTCATCATGCTGGAGTTGTGATCGAGTCTAGAGAAGGTCACTTTGGCTTGTGAATTTTGCAAACAAGTTAGCATAGAATAGAGGGTTGCTTTGTTGATTTTGATTGTATTGTTAATAGTGGAAAGTATTAGAGTGTTTATTAAATCTAATAATATTTCAGTCTCAACAATTTGAAAGACTAATCCATAAATCAGAGTGCTTCTTTCAACTCCACTCTTTAGCAATAAGACTCAACAATAGTATTATGGCCTCAAAAGATGAAGAATGTTAGATTCAACTGAGAATGCACGTGATTACATATACAATTCAACTAGTAAAATTTGAAAATGACAATTTGCAAGCTACCACTTTTAGGATAAGATCACACCTCTTCAACTGTTGAGTTCAATATTCTAGACTTTATTTCTCTAGATATATAAATGTGTCTTTCTAGGTAAACTTTACAATTACCAACAACTTTTTCTCAAGTAAATTTGTCAATGTTGTTTACCATAATGTTGTATAATTTGAAAAATTATTGCCAATCACCATAACAAAAATTGAAGTTGCAACAAACATAAAATGTCCTATCCAAAGCACAATGTTGCTACCTGTCCCTAGAATTCCTAACAAGTTCTTCATTGCAACCTTGAAAGGAGATGTCTTTACAATTGAAAAATATCTTATAACTACATCGACTGATTAGGATCACTAGTGTCAAGAATTTTTCCAATATCATCTAAATGGAGATTAATTGACTGACAATGCCAAAGTGATTTAAGTGCAACATTTTCTAGAATATACGATTCCAATGACCTATTGCGGCTATTGCAAAAAAATACCCCACAAAAAGATATACAAGAACTTTAACAACCTAAAAAATAGCCCGAAAATCACACCGTGGATTGCAAACATCATTTCATAACCACCCAATGAGCCATTTGAGATGATGACATGATTCTTTCTCAAGATTTCAAATGCTTCTCAGTGTTGATCCTCCACAAATTACCTAATAGCATGGTCAATCGATGGAATTCTACATCAAAATTCTTAGTGCAGCTGGATATCATAAAACTTTCCGCTTCATTTGATAATTTCACAATTTTGCATCATAATTACTCCAATTCCTAGCTATGAATTTAGACATAAGCAATCACACAAGCCTGCAACACTTGGAGTCTAACATACTCTAGAAATCCTAGATTAAATATAAATCTTCCACTCCAACCTACTTTCCACTGAAATTTTAAGAATATAGACTCATTTAAAATTAGATGTAATGCTATGCGCTATTTTCACCACAAATTTCACAAAATGTACCACTTTTGGCCCATATTATTTGAAATTATATAAATCACACAAAACCGGGAACTTTGACCTCTTTTCCATGGGAAGTTAAGAATGTGGGCTTTTTTAACATCAAATGTAGTGATGTGGAATGTTTTTACCCTCAAATTTCATAAGCTACAACATTTTTGAACTAGATAATTTGAAAAGATCTACTTTAAATTACACAAGTTCAGTCACTTTGACTTATTTTTCACTGATATTTAAGGACATAGAATTCTTTAACATCAAACTCAAGGCTGTGGGTTCCTTCATCTAAAATTACATATGTTTTCACCCAAATTATCTGAAATAATACTTTAAATTGAAGAAGAATCGACAATCTGACAACTTTGAAAGGTTCAAACATAACCTATGACAATATACTCCCATGCTCTTCAATCAAGACAAAACTCAAGCTTAAATCAAGGCCAATATTGTTGATAACCGATAATACAACGAATTGGCGGCCATTCTAGGATTTCGACCCATACAAAACAGTTAAAATGCACATAATTTAACCATGGAAAATGTCAGAATATTAATACACTTACGAGATAGTTAAGATCAACTTGTTATAATGTATATTTAGGTAAAGTGTGTTTCTTTAGTATGTATTAGTATGCATTTGTATATATGTAATACAACGGTCATGATATGTTCTAGGCACAGAGTGATCCGACAGTTCATCCTCACCTTGATTTTAACGACCATTGATCTGTGGATTAAAACCTGATTGGTCTATGATCTATATTTAAAGAGCATGGCAGGTCATTTTCTTGAATATTGATTGTGAGAAACTCATTATAACATTTCTTTTCTTTTGCATAATATATTGCCTCAAGTAGCTATTTGGATAGGACCATGGACTATTTCCCTCTTCGAACCTCTTCGAGGGTTTTCACCATGTAAAAACATCAATGTGTTGATTTATGATCTGTTTGTGTGAGCAGTTTATGAACGTGTTCGATTTTATAGAAATATACTATGTTAGTCGAACATGGTATCAAAGCCAGGTTTTCTTCAACATCCAATTCAACATCAATGCAACAAACACATTGAGCTACATATGCACTTCAATAGAAATCTTGTTCACAATCACGTTCTCAAAGTGCTCTTTTACCCTACAAATGATCAAGTTGCAGACATAATCACAAAGTCTCTTACATAAGCAAAAATTTCTAGGAGTTTAGGAATTTGTTCGATTAAGGGGGGATAGGATCTAGTACCTACTTCCTTCTCCTATAGCATCACTTTTGTAAATCCTTCAATCCTATCCCAAATTGTTCTAAGGGAGATGTTAGGATATTAAGACACTTAAGAGATAGTTAAGGTCAACTTGTTATAATGTAACTTTAGGTAAACTGTGTTTCTTTAGTATGCATTTGTACATATGTAATATGACAGTCATGATATGTTCTATACATATAGTGATTCAATGGTTCAACCTTACCTTGATCTCAATGGCCATTGATCCATGGCTTAACACCCGATTGGTCCATGATCTCTATTTAAAGAGCATGGAGGGTCATTTGCTTGATGATTGATTGTGAGAAACTCATTGCAACATTTCTTTTCTTTTCCATAATATATTGCCTCAAGTATCTATTTGGCTGGGGCCATGGACAATTTCCCTATTTAAGGGTTTTAACCACGTAAAATGCATCTATGTGTTGATTTGTGCTATGTTTGTATGAGCAGTTTCTGAAGGTGTTCGATCTTATGGAAATATCCTTTTTTAGTCAAACATAAAATAGATAGACAGATCGAGTCTCAATAACAATAATTCTTGCTTGAATTTTACCAAGCAGTGGCTCCAAAACCAACAAATTTACTCTGCAATTATGAGTGTCTCAAGCATGCGAACTCACCACTCTGATGCCACTGTTAACGGTCTCAATGAGAATGACAAACCTATATAGAGATAAGTTCAAGATTCAGTATTCTTATTAATGTATAGCACATATAAATGAAAATAGATGTGACCCTTGGTTTCATATTCGCAAGGAGTCTCTTGGACTAGTAATGACTCTTCATATTCCTTCAATATTTCCTAACACAAAGGAATTTGTAATTTCGAACAATAATCAAGATCTTTCCCTCAACTATGTTTCATAAGTTTCTATCCCAATGCTTCGTCACTTGGGATTGACGCACATAGGTTGTAAATGGTTATTACTCATGAGAGGATAACATTCATGCATAGCCTCAGTTGCCTCATCTATCATCAAGGTCACTCCATCATTTATTGAAACTAAACATCGCCTACATTCCATTAACAATGAATTTTCCATCAATGAGTTAAGCCTCGAATTAGTAAATTAAGGATTCAATTAAACAGACTTTAAGGGAGATTGATTTCCTGTCAAAGTCCCTGTATAGTCTACACAAAAAGATGGTGAATTCCGTTCATGAGAATATCTAGCAATGATTAGAAAACACGCCTGCTTGGAGAATGGAAAAGGTATTGCATGAAGCCATGCCCAAGCATAATAAAAAATTTGAAAATCTCTTAATAAATATGTTGGAAATATTAATCCTTTAAAGGTTAATCATTGTATTCTTATTCATGTGAGATGAAGATAAGAGTCACAATGAATAGGAACAACCATTAAGAGTCCAAGAGACACCTTGGGAATATGAACCCAAGGGTCATCTCATTGTATTTATATGTGTCTCATCTTAATGAGAATTATGCTATTCATGCCTAATATTCTGTCTTTGTTTGATTTGTGACTATTTCCCTTAAGGGTACCTAACAATGGTATTAGAGCCATTGTAAATATTGTGTCATATGACCTGCTAAGTTGTGCTAGACTTGCACTTTACTTCCTAGATTCCTTATCTGTATGTTTTCCAATCTTCCAGCCCTGCGTTATGCTAATATTGTAACATCTCTCTCCTTTTCTCCATGGTCTCTCTTTTTGTGTCTAGAGTTGTTGAAGAACAAGGAACTATTGAAGACCTATGGGTTACATTCTAGCATCACCATGTATCTCCTCTCCATAATGTTTTGTCTATTCCCCTCATTATATAGTGCATAAATCAAGCATCATAGTTTATCATCACACTAACCCTAATTGGTTTATCTTATAATTTTAGGTAGTTGAGGGTTCATGAACTTCAGTTCTTTTGTGTGAATGCTTGGGCGAAGGCCTTCAAAAAGGCCCTCGACAATCTTTTATAAATTTGAAGTAAGAGTATGTTGGTGTTTTCTCTTTCAATGAATTAAAACATTCCTCTAATAGGAGACCATTCACTATTTCTTTCTCTTCGTGTGTGGCTTGCTTATCCTTGGATATTTAAATTACTTGCATTTGTGTTTGTGGTAGGAATGCTTGTTTTATGAATTATGTGCATTTTTTACTGTCATTCCACTGCGTTCTTCCCTCATCTATTTGGGATTCTTCACTTCGTGTACATCCTCGTGCATGCTTGACGTCTCTTTTATTTTTGTTGCATAACAGTGGAGTTGCTACTAGTTACTATGTAGAGCCGAGGTGTTCGGTGTTGAGTTATGTTAAGGAGCAGTGTTGAGGAGTTGTGTACAAAAACCTAATCCATGCATGGAAACCATTCTCCTCCTTCATGAATGAAACCATTCTCCTTCATGACTTGAGACTAATCTCAAGTCCATCACGTGAGATTGGTGCATCGACTTGTTGGTGAACCCTAATACAACTGTTAGCTGAGCATGAATCCTCTCCTCTGTTGTGCATGAGAATCCTTTCCACTACATGAGACCTCATGAACTATTGGCATTGTGAGTCCTTAGGTTGGATCTCTGGGAAACAAGTCTATTTTATCTTTGGATGGGTCAATTCACTTCAAATCTCCTTTAACATACCGATCTCTATAATCAGTGAGGAATTTGATGCTCACATCCATTGAGTCTATTAATTGGATGCTCGATCCATTCCTTCCATCAAATCAACTTCATTCCTTTTCCCACAACGAAATTAGTTGGTCAATTGCTGCTTGTATGTTGAAACATCCATGATTACAAGATCATTCAATTTCAATTTATGTGATCATTCTCCTGGTCATTTAACCCATTGGAAAACTAGGTGTCATTGTAATGCCCCTTGTTGGCCATTGTGTGGATTAGTTGTATGTAACGTCCCCCTCACCCAATTGGACCATCGAGAGGGGACACTAGCTAAATTTGGGGTCTCAAATTTCACCCCAAAACCATAATACGATTTTCAACAAATAAAATGTGTGCATAAACTCTCTTTTTTTGTATGTCTGCAAAGTATATTAATAAAAAAAAGAGGAAAATTACATAGCATGTAGGAAATTGAGGCGGTCTGAGATGATGGAACCACCAACCTAATCTATCAAATATTTTATAGTGACTCTTGTAAACCATACAAAAAAACTGCCTCTTAGAGGGAGGTCAGGTTAGAGTTTTCTGATCATAGCTAATTTATACAAAAAAACAGCTAAACACTCTATAACAAAAAAACTGGAAAACACATAGAGAACCAGTAGGATGCGAAGCCGTTTTCCAGTCATTCATGGAATATTTATTCGGGAGGGGTTTCCTCCAGAATGTGGCAACCGCCCTGAAAGTCATCGTCGGTCTCTGGAAGCTTGATAGGGAGCAGCGCAGCCTTGCGAGAATTCACGGGGTCATGCTCCATAGGATTACAGATATTTTTACTGGGAGGAGGCACGATAGTGGAAGGAATCGAGAAAGGATCAGGAGCCATGTGCCCTTCCGAGGGCACACCCTTACCATCCATGTGCCCTTCTGAGGGCGCACCCTTACTAGCCGGATGACCACTCGAAGCGTTGTCACTACCAACCTCCACGTTAACTGGGTCGCGACGTCCAACTGCGAGATTGTTCTAGGATAAGGTGGCATCCAAGATTGCAAGTTGATCGTCCACATCAATGAGCTTGGCTCTGGACGCTAGCACTGAATCTTTTGTTGCGCCCCAATTGTTAAGCATATCCTCCATGAGCTTTCCCATCATATTTTTCATGATCCAATAGTGATTGATATTACCTCCACCTTTCCCCAAGGACAGGTATTCTAAGACCAGTCGAGCTTCCCATTCATCTATCAGAACACGAACTGGCATGGAGACTCCCATGTCATATCCATACTCAGTTACTGGAACAGGGGGACGCTGGCTTCTACCCCTACTTCCACTTCTCCGAAGAGGAGAACCACCTTGCCGAGACATTGATGAAGGCACAGAGTGAAGCAGGACCAAATTCAACGAACCAAAACTGTATGTTGCAGGGCAAGACCAACGCTTGCGAACACAGAGTCGACGATCGATGGAGATTATGCCTTCATATTTCTCCCTTAGCCTGCTTTTGGGGTGGTTCTCAAATCCCACACGCGCCATGTTAATGAACCAAGAGCCAAATTTATTAATGAACCAGGTACCTCGAACTCGTCCCGCCAACCAATGAAGGGACGTCCAAAAGAAATGGCGTGAATGATCCATCAACATCGATTTCCAAGAGGTTAATGCATGCAGAGCAGGGTGCCACATTGGGGGCTCCCAGTTTGAGGCTCCTTCTCTACATGTTGTCCAGTTGTCATGGTGGTGCCTGCATCCGGGAAATGTGTGCAGAAACTTAAATAAACATGCACAACAAAATTTAAAATCTATCCACACACATCTAGCAGGAAAATACAAGCATAAACATTACAGGTATAAAATAAAAACATTTCAGATTCAAATGAATGAGAATACTTATCTTTATCCAACGTAGATCCAAACAACTGGATGTGTAAGAGTGATTTTCTGCCCAACCATAGGCACTTCGTCCATCATATACTCTTTATGTTGGGAGGCCACCCCCAAGTTGGGCTATGAGTCCACCATGGCAAAGGAAACACCTACAAGCTTCTCTCTCTAATACCACAACCCATTCCGTTGTCTATGCTTATCCAAATGCTCTTACAAAGCTCTACAGGGGTCTCACTCAACCCTCACAGCCTTGGACTCCACAATACTTGCCCCACACAACACCCTTCTAGCTCAGGCATCCCCTTCAATGATCCACGGTTCTCTTGGGTGATCCATATTGTTGGGTGCTTCTAGTGTGTGCATAGAAGAATTCCAATCTGATATTGGCTGCTATAGAACCACCTGTAGCTTCAATTCATGGCTTCTCAAGCACCTATGAGCAGCAGAACTCAATGGGTAAGGGTTCCTAGCTTGCCCAACCTCTCTGCCCACCTACGAACAACAATTTTCACTTCCAAATCTACAACATGGTCTCCAAATTCGAAGTTTTGGGTTCAAAACAACATGGTAAGTTCACGGACAGTAATGGAGAGCTCTACCTAGTGTAGATCTGCATGAAAATAAATGAGAGAATGAGGGTTGAATCCAAGGGATATGGGAAAATGGTGAAAAGACAACTGACATAACTTCTGACAGTAGAAGGAAGGAGTCCTGGAAGCTGCAAACTGACTTATGTCATGACAGAACTGTCACAAAAGTGCAGTCAACCCCATGCTTCAATAAATGCATGATGTGACTTTTCCCACCAACCTCCCACATGCACTCAATTATTGGAAAATGGTCAAAAAAGGAGATAATTGGCTTATTCACATCACATGACAGAATTTTGGTGAGTTCTTAGGTTGACACTTGGCAGCAGGGATTTAGTTTCCCATAGACCCCCTTTCCTCTTCCCCTCTGATGGAATCATATTCCCTTTGGTGCTCTTTACACAACCATTGTTGGACCATTTTATTATTTATGCACATAATATTTACATATATTCTAAATCAGCATAAAATCCAACCAAACAGTTCAAATAAAATATATACATCATACATGCCTATCCATTCACTAGTCGGGCCTTGGCCTTGAGATCCTCACTAAGAATTCACACTAGCATATTTACATCATTTACATAATTTTGGATAAATACATTCCAAGTCAAAACTAGGGGTATTACATTGTATGCCTTGCGATTTTTTGCTTCTAATTGTTGTGCATTTCACATTTTTTGAAGACTACCTGCATTAAAAAATATCTCATGAAGGCTTTGTGGAGTTAAATCTAATGTCTTATGGTGGAGGCCCATATTGATCGAGACTACCTCTCATTCATTGAGTGCATTGGAGCTCGTGTGAATATTGGAATGTTGTTGTCGGGACTGGAACGTTGTTGCTTATCACATTCTGAATTGTTGTTGGTATCACATTTGGAGACTATGTGGTATCGTATTTCCTAGATATTGCGGCTTCACTAGTTGAGTGGAGCTAGTATTTGGTATAAGCATGGTGTTGTGATTCTTATATTTTAAGGGGCTCTATTTTATGTGCATGTGTTTGGATTTTATCATGGTTTTAGCAAGCACAATATTTGATTGTGAGTAAGGCTCTTTTGATGGTCTCTTGATGCATGGAGTGAGTAATGCTTAAGTCAATTGAGGTCTATTCCAAGCATAATTAAGCAAGGGAAGCATGGTTCATTGCCTCATGGGTATGTTTATGTAAAGCATGTTCAAGTTATGAGTAAATATGTTTCAGATTTAAATATTTATGTTAGAAATTTAGAGAAGGAAAGGGACTTCTAATTTGTTAAACTTTCGGACTTCTACTTTGTTAAACTTTCGATATATAGAAATCACCATTCAAAATGAAGAGTTGAAGCAACTTCCCGTGGTAGCAACCATTTAGAAAATTTTGTATGCTATAGACGTTAACAATTCAATAATTGTTGATTCTTTGTTGTTGAGAATGGGCCAAAAGACATTGTTCCTTCAACAAGAGAAGTGAGATGGATACCCTTACACTAGTAAAAACATCTAAATAAAAAAATAGAGGGAAAACTAACCATTTTCTCCACAAAATATTAGAAACTTATTTGTTCTACATTTTGGCAGTTCTTGGGGATACCAACAATTGTATGTAGAGCCACATGCTTGAGTAGCATTTTTTTCCTTGTAATTGTCCTACCTTTATGTATTGTTTTTTCTCTAGATAGCTATTACATTGAATAGTTGCAGATTGTAGCTTATTGTATTGCATTGCAGAGATTATTGTTTAAACATTAGGTAGAAAATTGCATTGTGAGTTGTGTATTGGTAGATCTTTGCATGCTGGTGAGACCTATGTTAGAGGATAAGTGTTGTGTGGCAATTGCATTTGGGTACACTTATATTTGTTGATGACCATTGGCCTTTGCATCAAGACAAAGTAAACAATTAAGCACATATAATTGACAACAACATCACATTAGTGAAGCAACAATCAAGCAATCATACAACAACATCAACATTAAAGCATCATCAATTCAACCTCATGATCATCAATCTTTGTAAGTTCACTTGTCTTTTGTAACTTTCAACCAGTCTTTTGTATCTTTTAGATAATTTGAATATTGTACTTGGATGCATTTTGAGTAGAATCCAACACCCTCCAACTATTGAGTTTGAGACTTCAATTGTCTAGACTATTTGTAAAAGGGTGCAGTTGCAAGAAGCCCTTATTTATTTGAACTAGTCTTCAACTTATTAATGGTGAGAATCAACGACTTACTATAGTTACTAAACACTATACTTATCTCTTCTATCAACAACATTGTTATGATCGACAAGGAAACTCTTACTCACATTCAAAATTAATGTGTTCAAGATTCACAAGATACACTTGAGTTTCTAATATTGAATTGCATCTCTTACAAGAAGAAACACATTTTGAACTTGTTCCTATTCAGAACAATCCTCTTTATGATTCCTTTCAACAACCTGCACATAACGACACCACTTTAGAAGCACATAAGCAAATCAATGGCTCCACTTCAAAAGAAAAAGAAAAAGAAGATGACACACATGTGCAACTTTTTCTTTTCAAGCTCATCATTAGACCTTGGGAAGAAATTGTACACAAGAAGCACAAAATAAGTCTTAGATATGACAAGGAAGTGATAGTTCACATTCTTGATTACTCCAATCCAATGCAGTTGCAGAGTGCTATGTTCTTTAAATAAAGTTCATCTTCATCTACTCTCGTTTAGAACACTGTGATCGAGTTGGCCATATGAAATATTAGTGTTTTGATCTTCACCCTTGTAGGTATTGTGGAAAGCATACTCATTCTTCAGGCAAATGCTTGATTTTGAAGAAACTTGCAAGAGAGAAGATTCACTATGGTTGGATCGCTTCTTGGAAATAGTTGTCAACAACCAAGAAGATTTATAATTCATATCGAAGAAGCCGTTCTTGAGTAATGACACATCTTGTAGTTGATACATTCTCTTCTCCTCACATTGTTCTTGATAGGGGGGAATGACTAACGGTCAGAAACATGTGAGCAAGAACAAGTCAGCTGGAACAAGTGAGCCTGAACTAGTGCCATGGACATAGCTAGAACCTTGTGTCAATTTCCAGAGCCTCGAGCCAGAGCGACCTAGCTAGATTTAGAGATGCATCACTGAACCAGAGTCTAAGCCATGTTCCAATGAGCTCCTTTTGGTTTTTGGTTAGCCTAAATCCACCCAATTATTAGAATACGTCATCCTTTTTTTGCTTCTACTAGACATTAGTCTGTGGTGTTCCTTAAACCACCATTTCCACAAGGAATCGTTGATCCCTAAAGCCAAGTTCATGAGAGAACTATTGAGCGAGAACTTGAGTTAGAGCCAAGTTCCAGAGAAATTTTGAGCCAAAATTAAATTTATCACCAAGTTCTAGAGTTTGTGGTCATCCTAAAACTACCCACTTAGTAGATGACTTCAGCTTCTGCTATTTTTTATTCGGAAATCACTTTCAGCCATTTACAACTCCATATTTCATCTCTCTGCTTGGAATCATATACACCCCTTAAGATTAAGGGGGGGGTGTTGGAAATATTAATCCTTTGAGGGTTAATTGTTGTACTCATATTCACATGAGATGAAGACCAAGAGTCATAGTGAATAGGAAAAACCATCAGGAGTCTAAGAGACACTTTGGGAATATGAACCCAAGGGTCATCTTGCCGTATTTATATGTATCTCATCTTAATGAGAATTATGCTATTCATGCCTAATATTCTATCTTTGTTTGGTTTGTGACTATTTTCCCTAAAGGGTATCTAACAAAAGAAAAAATCAAATTCCCAACCCATAAGTGATAAAATCAATGTTATAAACATTGCAAGCCATCCGATAGATGATGTTACGATCAGGGTCATTGAAAAAAGTTTAAATTTTGTTGTGGCATTGCATAAAATTCTTATTGAAAACTTAATTTGTTGTGTTGAACAATCCATCAAAAACCTACCGAATAGTGGCCGAGGAAGTAACACAAGAATGCACTGTGGTTTTAAGAAGAGCTAAACTTCCCAAAAGAAACATAAGCCGGGACGAAGAGTTGGAATTAAGGAGTCTTCATGATAACAAAAACATTTTAGTGCTTAAGGTTGACAAGGGTAACACTATCTTTATAGTGGATAAGGAATATTATGTCAGTAAGATGTTAGAGCACCTCACGAGCATCAACATCTATAAGTTCTTAGACTATGATCCTAGTATTAAAACTCTAATCCTTGTAACAAAATTTATCAAAGAATCTTCCCTGAATGAAGTCACGAAGATAAATATTTCCCCCCACGTCTCTCTAATGCCTCGCATTTATGGATCTCCAAAAATCCATAAGGAAGGGCCTCCATTGAGACCTATCATAAATACTATAGGATCTTCAGCATATTGCTTGGACAAATTTCTTGCAAGAAGGATTAAACAATTTAGTGGGAACACTCATTCTTATATAAAGGATTCATCCCATCTTGTCAACAATTTAAAAACTTTTTCAAAAAAAATCCTATAGGGAAAGCCATACAAGTTGTGAGGAACATCACATATGAAGAAACAATGAACTTGGTCATAGTATGATTAAAATATACCTACTTCAGTTTTAGGAGAAGCATCTATTAGCAAATTGAAGGGATTGCAATGGGGTCTCCTCTCTCCCCTGTAGTCGCCAATATTTACTAGAGTATTTTGGCTCTCTTATCCTTTCCATTGAAACCAAAATGGTGGTTAAGATTTGTGAATACCACCAATGCAAATTGGCCCGGTGGTAGCAAAAAAGACTTAAACAAATTTTCGAACCATCTTAATAGTAGATTGGAACATATAAAATTCACGATGGAGGTAAAGGAAGAAAAATCCATTCCATTTTTGGACATCCTCATAAAACAAAAACAATGATGACTCATTAGGTCACCAAGTTTATAGAACTTAAAAGACACACATAGATAAATATTTGCACGTGGAGTCCCACCACTACCCAACTCAAAAAAATTGGTGTAATTGATCCACTAGTAACTCATGTGTTTAAATTATCTGACAATGAACATCTTAACAGATAGATGGCTCATCTATTAAATTTTTTTATAAGTAATGGATATAAAAGTAGACAAATTAAACATGTCATCCAAAAAGTTTGAAGAGGTCAGGAAGGAGATAAAACAATGAAGAAGATGGAGGAAAGATAACCCTTCCATATATTAAGGGAACCATAGATAAAATATTAGCGAATATTTTGAGAAAGAAGAATATTAGCGTAACTTTATGCGCCCCCCCCAAGAAAAAACCATTATGAAATCTCTAGACCAAGCTAAGACCATATGGCTCCCAATAATAAGGTGGGTGTCTACATCATTCCCTACTACCATGGAAAAAAAATATTGGTGAAACATGAAGGGATATTGGGTTTAGAATCAAAGAGCATTGTGTTGACATTTGACATAATTGCATAAAGAAATCCACCCTTGTGGAACACTCGACAAAGACTGGTCACCTTATTAGCATTGCAAAATCTAAAATCATTGCTCGTGAAGATAAATACATGAGAAGGAGAATAAGAGAAGCATTAGAAATTAAAAAACATGATAATATATTGAATAGAGATGGAGGGTTTGAATTCAATGGCAACTAGCAGTCAATTATTAATATCATAAAAAATAAACAAATAATAATAAGCCAACTTACTCATCCAAACCGATCTAACCCTCTCATTTCCCATCAATAAAGGGCATCCACTATATATGGCAGTTGTTTCTCTCACTCTTTAAATCAACACCAAGCTCCTGAAGACTAGCCCAACAAGAGGCTTGAAACGTTGAGCGTTAAATAATCCTTCATGCAGTCTCCATATACAACTCTAAAGTTTATCCTACATAGAATCATGAACCACTCTATCATATTTCATGGAAGATCACTTGCCATATTATGTATTCAAATGTTTAATGCTAATGCGTGATGCAGTTAAGATGGTCACCTTGAAGTTAGTTCTTCTCATCTCAATGCCATGAGTCAATACTAGCATCAATAAAGTTATTATTAAGGAGATGAGCATGGTGTAGAAGGCACAATGATAGATTTTCTTTGACCATGTAATGTTTCTCTTGTTGAGTATTTGACATGACTTCCAAATCAAATCACTTGGTGAAGGTAAGTTAATGAAGAAAGGACACCAAGGGAGCCAACGATAATTTTTCCACAAATATGAGAAACTACCATAGTGATTTAGTATACCACAAGAGATTATCATGAATACTAATCGTTCCTATGAGCACCATGAAGATGGCCTTATGGGGGTTCTCATCTATACATACATGGTGTTAAATGTTGTGACAACACCTTTGTGATGTATGAATGATTATTATCAATAATGTACCACACGGTGTTTTCCATATTAGATATGGAAAATTGTACAAAGGGTTTCTTAAGATAGTTAGCTATCTAGCCCCAAGGACTGGGCCCGAGGGATATCTAGTGAAAAAGGTGAACTTGAGGACATTTTGATAATGCTAATTTAGATAACATCAAATCTTTTGGTCATAATTGTTAGAGCCCTTGTTAGTGAAAAATGACCATTCATCTAAATCACAAAGCGTTCTAGTCAAAATTTAGATGGTGTTCCCATGTGTCACTTAGTATCCAAGTGCATATTGAGAAAGCAAGTGGAGCACAAACACTCGTTTAGGTCAAAAAGTATATAATCGAGATGACATGTCATGGAACTTTAGAAGTTAAACTAAGTCCTTGTTTGCATCGTCAAACCAAATGGAGTCATAGAGCTTTAGAAGTTAAACTAAGGCTTTTCGACTCATTGATCAACATAAATGAAATTTGAACCCTAAAAGCATGAGAACACACTTTAAAATTTTAAATTATTTCTTGTCATTTGTCTTGATAACATATGTGAATTCAGGAGTTGGTGGATTACATAATATTTTACTCACCAAGGCATTCAACATCTTCCAGCCTAAATGGTTGCATTCCCAAGTAGATTCCTCCTCTTGAGATTGTATACAGCGACTGACATATGCATGTGGGCCCGTCAGAGTAGTGCTTCTCCTCGAGGAAACGCGCTATTCATGATAGTCAAATCGTTATGATAACAAGAGCCACGAGGTGGCAATGTCCTTGACATTGCGCCCGTGTTGGCTGGTAATTTGCAATTGCTAAAAGTTTTATTTGCTAATGACAATGTTAACCAGTTTAAAATTTAGTATAAAATTTAATAAAACTATTCAAAAAAATTGTGATTTAAGATATACGTTTGAAGTTTTATTGATTTTTTATTACTATTACTATTATTATTATTATCATTATTTGAATTAACAATACGAATCTGAGAATTATGTTTCCACTTTGATATTGGGCTCCCAAAATATTTTGTACAAGCAAATGTTCCTTCACGAATTGAAAATATCATGTGTTGCATCTTAACCCAATAATTATCATAAATAATAAAAGAAAAAGCAACGAAGACATGACTGGTCAGTGGGAGAGTGGGTAGGGAGAAACTGCCATCGACTAATGATTGCACCTTCTTGTTAACGATGTTAGATGTTTATTTCCTTGCAATTTTTCGTGCCTAGTTCCCACTCACGTTTAATTTTCAACTTCAACAATGGATGAGGATCGATTCATCCAAAGCTTCCCTCCACGTGATGATCTTACTAGTGAAATCCAACCTTTTATTCAGTCGGATGGATAAGTAATGAATAAATATGGAACCTGGTAGAAGTTGTAAGTGTTAGTGCTTTCGGTAATCCAGAAGGGTTGAGTTGTGTTAACAATAGAGGTGGCTTATGGATCATCGTCATCCATTCTCAAGATGAACGAGAGAAACTCCCAAAGAAACAAATTAGTGCCTATATAAATATGTTTTGAAAAATTATGCTACACGTTTTTACCTTTGACTACTAAAGGACAACATCATATGTTTGTGGGTATTCAAACTATTAATATGGTTCAAAGGTTGGAAATGGTCTATGGAGAAAGAGGATATTTAAATTGTCGAACGGCGTTGAAGTTGAACTTGAAGACAATATACAATATATATTGCCTGGATGTAAAATATTAGGTAGTCAATATGTTGTGTTATTTCCATGGTGTGAGGTCAAATGACGTTGGAAGAAGTCCTCAAGAACTTTATCCACCACTACAGAGGAAGCTTGGTTCATGGCATATCTCATAGACACAATCACTGGATGGATACTTCATCGAGTTAGTTATCAAGGAATGCAAGGGACTATTCATTCAGTTTGTGATGAAAATTGGGTTGTCTATCACTACTTCAACTTGAGGACTCATTGTGATGAGATGTAATTGTTGAAATATACAGTCAATCCCATGTGGACACTAAAAAATGTTTTAGCGCTTATGCTTGGGCATCATAATCTTACTTTCTGATTTTGTTCGTATTCTCATGTTGATGTCGAAGTAAATTCATGAAGCTATTTCTTTGAGCCCATCGGATTAAAACAATGACAATAACATCGACTCCCTAGGTCTTAACATCAATGCAACTTCTCATTTCAGTAATGTGGGAAGTTCACTTCAGTAAACATCGCATGGTATTGCCACATATAACCACACGGGAATCAAGAAGGCATCATAACCAAAATATTTTAAATAGCGAACTTGATTCAACTTCACTAAATACTATGATCAATGCAAATACTAATCTAGAAAGAAGTAGAAAGTTGAGATCTGCACAAGACTAATGATATTGCTTTGCTTTACGTTAACTATCATGAATTTTTCCATTTTGCTGCTAAAAAATATAAAGAGAAGTTGTTGCTAAGTTTGAAATTTCTTCATTTGCATGAAACATCATGATGTTCCTCATCAAGGAGGCATTATCATTAATTAAGAGCTTCAATACTATGAGTTTCTTCAAATGGCACCTTGCAATTGCAAATGGATTGCGAGTCTTCCCTAACAAATGTATGTTGACTCTATTCATATATGTCAAGGACATAATAAATCGTTATGCTTTACTATTTTTATCTTGTACTCCATAGAATTGCACATTAGATGTACTTTGCTCTTGTGGAATATGGGGATGAGAGAGAATTTTTAGATAAAATGTAAAAACATGAGATAATCTAACTTGAGTGAGTGTAGAAAAGCTTTTAATGAATTTTACTTATTTAGAAAAAATGCTTTGTTTAAAAAATCTAAGTTTAAGTGTGAAATTTACAATTTTGAAACTTTAATTAAATATATTTCTTTATTATTTAATTAGAAAAAAAGGGTTTTGTTTAAAAAATCTAAGTGTAAGGTTGAATCTAAGTGCAAGGTTGAAAGTTTTTTTAAAAAATCTAAGTGTAAGGTTGAATCTAAGTGCAAGGTTGAAAGTTTTTTTTAAAAATCTAAGTGTAAGGTTGAAAGTTTTTGCCTTACTTACTTATTAAAGCCTTAATAACTATGAAAAAAATGCCCAATATTGTTATTGCACCCAGTGAAACGAGGTGCTCTACAGCCCAGTATGGGGGAGTAACGTTTGTAACAAAATAATTAAAAAAATTCATGTCGACTCATAAAATAAAAAATTATGGAAAGTATTTTTTTAAAAAAATCTATGTTAGTTCATAAAATAAAATATTATGAAAAGTAATTAAAAAATAGATGTTCATTTATAAAATAAAAACATCTATCAATCAAGAAAGATCAATTTTCTTGAGTTTAAATTTAAAAAAAAAGAAATACACCTCAAGAAATTGGATCTCTCTCGGTGCTTGATAGATATGGGTTTAAGATGGATCTATGCTGGTTATAAAAAAAGGATAACACAAGGATCTCATTCTAGCCATAAAAATTAAAAACTAAAGCCCTTGGATTTCAATGATAAAATCTTCTAATATTTAATTTGATTTGAGTCCTATTGAAAAAGAATTACCATATAATTTGCTAGAAAAGGTATATTTCAACTCTATCATAGAAACACAAAAAATTTCCTAACCTGGCACGCCTAGCCACTCCAATTACGTATAGATGATCGGATGTTGAATAAGGCCACGATTAATAACAGATACTTGGTCGAATCGATGACCTATATGATCAAATGAAAGGAGCAGCCGTGTTATCTAATATTGATCTTAAATAAGGCTATCATCACCTGGGAATCAACGAGGGAGATAGACCCAAAACAGCTAACGCGTCCCCTTTTTTTAGGGTTATAAAAAGACTACCTTGATCGCTCTGTGTCGGTATTTCTGGATGACATACTGAAACAAAATGGGAGTATAAACACTTAGTGTAGCATTATCAACTCAACCAAAAATAAGAATTTATAGTTGTGACGGTAAGTTAAAGATGAATAAAAAAAGACATTTTGAAATTTTAATAAACTTTTGGAAATTTTTTATTATATTTTAATAATAAAAACTAATTTGTAACAAACAATTTGAGTATTATTATGCTTTGGGATGATAGACCAATTATAGAAATAGGATTCCAAAACAATTCATCTCCTCCTGAATCGTTTCCCCAAGATCCATGTTCGGCGTGATTTTTTTTCACGCCTGTTGGCAAGGGTGATTGAACCATTTCATGTTGCTTTCTATGAGAAAAGTGTAAGGAACGTTCTTAGCCGATTAATCTATTATCACTAAATATAACAAATTTACAGTGCCGTAAAACAAACCACCTATCTCAAAAAAACACATGCACGGGGAACAATGAAGAACGTGGCTTGCATCCTTTCTCAACCTTTGTATCCGCTCCATGGCGTCGAGCCTGTTGTCATGGCCCAACATGCAATTGTTGCACCTAGCGGCAGCGAATGTTTATGTGCGATGCATGTAGCCTTCCTGTGCACTGTTTCGAGGATCAACTTCTCTCTTCTGCGCGCTGGCCGAGCTTTCCCTGTCTACTCGCCAGAACTCCCCAGCGCATGGTCTCTCATCTCTAGTGCTTCTGTCTTATGAGGCGTACCCCCTCCTAGTGGTTGGGCGAAGACAAGGCATCCCAAGTGCTGCCAAGTATGAAAACATTGGTCTCTTTAGAAGAAGAATGTGCACTCTCCAGCCGTGTAGGGTTAGAATCGACTTATTAGTAGCATTGGAACAATTTTTCCATTTATGTTATTTCCCATTTCATTTCTTTCAGCGTTGGATACCCAGTTCATTTTTATTGATACTTGCTTCATTTTTTTTACTGTTGTAGTGGTAGCATTAATGGCAATAAAGAAAACCAACCATGAGGAAATACCTTGTGACACGCGACATAAGATAGGTCGTGATCTGCTTGGTGCTGGAGTGATGGCGGACCCGAAGCTGAGGACAGATTTGTGGACAGATGTTGGATCATTATATTTCTTTGTTAGATTGATTTCTTAAAATAAATGTCAAGGACATAAAAATAAAGCAAATTTGCCTCCATATACGATGTAACTGTAAAATAAATGTCAAGGACATAATAATAAAGCAAATTTGCCTCCATATACGACGTGTAATTGTAGATGAATTTATTTATTGTTTTGTTTTTCTTTTCATAAAAGAATGTTGTTTATTGGCCAATTTTTGTTTCTATCCACAACGATGGTAGTTGGATCATTATATTTCTTTGTTGGATTGATTTCTGGACAGATGTATGGCCTAGGTTCATTATGCCTATGTTGGACATAGTTTTCGGTTTTTGTGCCTAGGTATTTCAAGCTGCCAATGGTTTTGGATTCATTGTTTTCATAAATTGATTTGTGACGATTTCTTTTTATGCTGGTTTGCTGCGTACAACGGCCGCATAGGATTTTGGAGCCCACATGGGAACGGCCGGCTCACGTCTGCGAGAATTAATGAACTCGTGCGACTTCACTCTGCTTTGACAGATGGTTGGCAGCAGTGATGGAATTTGACGGGCAAAATGCCCGTCATGGGGTGTTTTGCCCATCAAATACGGTTTAAAATTTGGATTAACCGTCATTTGTGAAGAGTAAGAAAATTTTCAAAAGTATTTTTGAAGGGCAATAAAATTTCTAAAACGTCTCTATATTATTAATTTACTAATAATATTAATATATTTATCTTATATAAAACTATATTTTGTAAATTTCAACTTCCAAACCATACATTGACTAAAAAAATAGAAACATCTATTAAATTAGATCTAATTCAATGTCTTTCCATTTACAAGTTGCAACCATACATTTAATAAAAAAATAGAAACATCTATTAAATTAGAATTATTTTCATGTCTTTCCATTTACAAGTTGCATTGATTTTTCCCAAAATAAACAACTCCTTAACTCAATGATTTTTCCAGTATTTTTTGACTTTTTTTTATTGCAATGAGCTTACAAATTTAAGTGCTCAATGCTCATTGATTACATTTAAATGTTACAAAACGTTGGGAGTTGGAGAGCCTTGGAGACAAAGTTTGAGAATTATTTGCATTATCAAAGGTAATGCATGCACTATTTTTTTGGTAAATTATATTTAGTGATTTGTTTAGATTCAAACATTTACTTAAATCTATGAATTTGAAGAAATGTTATCAAGTATGTATTTTTTAATAATTTTAAATAACATAAATAATGTGCAGCGTGTGTATTTAGCGATTTATCCCATAATTTATGTAATTTATATAGATTCAAACTCAAAAGTCTTGGTATATTTCTCTCATGGTTCAATTTCAGTGAGAGATGCAGAATTTAAATGAAGGCTAATACTAAATAAGGCATTGAGAGACATGAAATCTATGTGCAACATTTGGAATGAAATGTAGTTTGTAGAACAAAAGAATATATAAAAAAAGAGCATACAAAGCTATATATTCATCATTATTATTTATAATTCTTGTGACCTATGCATGACTGCACTTGGTATGCCCTCTAATGTTCTGCTACAATGAGCTCTGGAGTCCGAACTAGGTAGGCATTTCGTGCCTTTATTTTATTTTTAATAGCCTAGTATTTTTATCCTCGGTGTCTATAAACTCCTTTATTTTTGTGAAGTATTGGGGAGTTGTACCCTTACCAAGGGCAAAGTAAAAAAAAACAAAGGTATGAACAGATTAGATTTACAAAGGCTTGTATCTATTTTATAACAATTAGATTTACAAAAGCTTGTATCTATTTAAAAATCTGGATTCAGATTATGATTTTTTTTTAAAAAGACTTCATTGTTGAAGGGTAAAATTTTAAACAAAATGTTTTGTGATGGGTAATATAAAAACCCAAAACGTCAAAAAAAATTAATCCGACGGGTAGAATGAAAACCAAATTCCAACACTGGTTGGCAGGATTGAATTGAATGAGTTGTGTGGTTTACAGCCAAGCTCATGAGGTGAGGGGAAATTTTTGAATTGGAAACAGCAGGTTTGGAGAGTTTTCAAGTCCTATCTGTTGGGGGTTTAGCAATTGTATGGTGTTAAATATGTACTAAGCATCAGCACATTTAATAAAAAATGCTGTTGCTGTATCATGAGTTATTAGATCTGTTGTTGGTTTAATTCAATGGCTCAAAGTCTTATAGTTATCACAGATTCAACTAATTTCACATTAAGATTATTAAAAGTTATTTCAGAGTATTTAGTATTTATTGAACATTTAATGATTGGGATGTTTACATGTTAAAGAACGATGACAACCTGTAATAAGCACTTTGTAGGACAACATTTAATGCTGCTATGACTGAGATATTAGCAATAAATTCAACTATTCTGCATTAAAAAAAACTATGCTGAGGAATGATTATTGCACACCAAAGCAGCTTTCCAATGCCCATTCACGGAATATTGAGCAAGATGTCTATGCTCGTGGTTGTGGGCGATGCTCACAAACGACTGCGAACACTGGCACTAAGCCTGGTTAATGCTGTCAAAAACTAATCCCGCGTTCACCAGTGACCTAGAAATGAATGCACTTCTCATCACTGGTAAATGGAAGAAAAAACAGACCGTAGTTTTCTGGGACGAGGCGAGAAATGTATGATAAGCAAAGAGTTATTCTTGTCTAGGTCCATACATGAACTTTCTAATAGTACGTCGTTCGATAGATTGCAATTAAGTTAGTGAATAGCGACAATAAATGAAAGATGAGGTTTTTGTGATGCTGCCATCTACAGTAGTTCTTTGGGCTGAAGAAGGCAAAATTTGTCTAGAGACACGGTCATCTTGTTTACACTCATGCAAGCATATGAATCATTCGATGTCTTGCAGAAAACACATTAAAGAATTCTCTCTCAAGCTTGAGTTAAGAATTCTCTCTTTTTTATTTCAGAATCTGTACATATTGGTATTCCTGTAATTCCCTCACATTTCCGAAGGTAGCTATACCTATTGCAATCAACCAACCAAATCAGAAAACAAATACAATAATTCTTTTAATAATTTATATAACTTGATTGATGCAAATTTGGGATAGAGCGCACATAATCTTTTATATTTATACTATATCTATATAAAAGATAATGAGCTATCCCAATCTGCACCACCTTGATTTACTGGACATCATTTCTCTGTAAGACTTACTTTAAAAATGTTGTTTTCTATCGATATCTTAAGATATTGGGTTTATCTTATCTTATTGTGAGCGATATTGCTGTATCAAGCATTATACATTTTGCGCGGTATTTGGAATATAGCACTATTATCGTGGCAATAGGAAAAATTATACAGAAAGTTGTTTATAATATTTGCAGTACACATTCGATGTGATACTGAAACAATTTTTTTGAGTCTGTAGCCAGAGAGTCCGGAAACATCCACAATCTTGAAGGACTTTCTTCCTTTCATGAAAGAACTGCCCTCAGTGTTCATGGAACATCTTGTGCCCTATATTTATTATCACAGTTATTTAAATTAATAGTTTTGGTTTGTTATTTATGTCTCAGCTTACCAATTATCATATATAAATTGAAATAGTACATTTGTCTCATTTTCTTGCAATCTAGTAAAAGGTTTTCCCAACCAAATTATAAAATATTATCCATATCTCAATTACTAGTTATCACATGTAAACTGAAATAAATATATTGAGATATATTATGTACAATATGCCAAGAGAACCCTTTCTCTATGAAATATATTTTTGTTTTTCCTAATGTGTTATAAAAAATTTTCATTATAAATTTATTTTAAATTTATTCTTTCTCCAATCAAACCATTATTTTTATATATAAACTTCCTCTCAATTTTTTACAACAAAGAAAATACTTAAATTCCATAAATTTAATAATTACATTGATAGGTGTTTAGATATTATCTGAGATTTTTGGACTTCATTGAATGGATCAACAAAATTAACATGACTGTAACAAGTGTACAATGGGGATTCATTTGTATAAAAATATTAATACCAAGCAATGCAGAGTCACATTGTTCATGTTATCTTAAAATAGTAAACATCGTTCATGTTATCTTAAAATGGTAAAGATATTTTTTTTTCCATAAAAAAATTAGTTCTTTATTATTCATAGATTGAATCAAAAGAATTACATGCAGAGCCTATTTCTTGAATAGCTATCCGTAAACTGTACTGTACCTAGATCAATTACATTCTTTACTATCTAGTAAAAAGTAAATATATCTCCATATCCAACCTTACTATATCAAACCATCCAGTTCATTAATTGCATCATCATACTAACGGCAAAAATACCTTAACCATACCATCTGCTAATAAAAGGCTCGATTTCGAGCGAGCATCAGCCCGGTGATTGTAGGTTCTGGCGATGTGCAAAAAACGAGTCCGGGCCATCCAATGCTGTAGAATAGAGACCCAGAGTTGTCTAATACCACAAATCCAACAGAGGACTTCAACCACAGGCACATTGATTTTGTCCTTTTCCCCAAGAAAACGATTGAGAGGACGGTGGTGGCCCAGGGGAGGCTGGCAGTACATGCAAAAGGTTTATTTTCCTTTAAACAATTGCTGCTTTAATTTCATGCTTTGCCTTTTGCTCTTTTACATTCCTTCTCAATATTTTTCCTCTCTATATGCCTGCATTGTCTTCTACGTGCCAAACACCATGCATCCATAACATTTCATTTTTAGTAATTGGTGGTTTCTCTTCTATATCATTTCATTTTTAGTAATTGGTGGTTTCTCTTCTATATCCAGGATATAGCATAATTTTTTATTTTTAAAACAGTTGGGAAGAAAGATGCAGTCCTTTCCATGGTTCAGGAAGAAATGGCCATTTCAAAGTTTCTATAATTGGTCTGGTGCGTAAATCGATTTTATCAAATTTCAAGGCATAAATAGGCTTTAACCAAACTATTGAAGACACCAAGGAATAAGGTCAAAATTTAGTTTAATTGTTTTTTCCATGGTCATCTTTGACTTCAATGTTTTGCTTCATATGGTTCTTAAAAGAATTGGATTTTCTCTCTATGTATGACGGATCTCCTACGCTGTAAAACAACTTTCAGAGAGTGCCAACATAAGGATGTGTATATCATATCCTGTTAAAAAAAATTCCCCGTGACGATGACAGTTGTAAAACAACTTTCAAAGAGTGTCAATATAAGTTGGATGTATAGTCATAAGGTGTAAGGCAGTTGGTTTGTGTGGGGTTTAGTTCTCATCATGTCATTAGTTCAAACCTCATGATAAGGGTTGAGAATAGGTACTCCCACTTTCCCACTGGTTAGGCTATGGGTGGGGATGATAGTGAAGTGGAGAAAGAGAGAAACATAATGCTTTATTGTTGGGTGTGAGTGTTGGTGCATATAGTAGGTGGTGTTGTCACGATGTTGATGAAGATGGCTAGGGAAGGATATCGTGTGATAGTTGTTGACGTAGAGAAACATAATGCTTTATTGTTGGGTGTGAGTGTTGGTGCATATAGTAGGTGGTGTTGTCACGATGTTGATGAAGATGGCTAGGGAAGGATATCATGTGATAGTTGTTGACGTAGTTGCAACTTCTGCAGCACTGATTTATAAAGATAAACATAAAGTGGATTACTTTGCAAGTCCTTAATGGCAATGATAAGTAAGCAAAATTTCAGGTGAAATTTTCCTATGGCTGCCAAACAGAAAGGTATTTTCCGGAAGAAACAAAAATTCATAAGGCTTCACAGCTAGTTTTGGCACAAGCAAGAAGAATGCTCTATTATCCCGAGCATCGTTGGCTAAATATTGAGCACATAGATTACCATCTCATTGCTCTATGTTGGTTACTACGTACATGGAATGGAAGACCACCTTATCTATAACTATCTATCAAGAGGTGTCCTTGAGGACAACCTCCATGTGGAAAGGGATAAACCAGTGACTCCATGGAAGGAAGGATTGAAAATGATAACATTAGATTATTCTCAGATGGTTGTATTTGGCTGGTCATTCATAGGGATGTGAATTCTTCCAATTTTATTCTTTGAATGACTTGGAAACTGAGAAGATTTCATGTATGGAAAGAGTAATAAGATGGCATATGTAAACTCATTTGGGGTTCTTCTAGAGATGATAATTTTAAAAAGGGTACAGTTGATGTTAATTTTCAAAGTGTCATAAAGTCCTGGTGAAATTTATGTAAGAAAACAATCCTTGACAACTTTGATGAGACTACTTTTAAGGATTACAAAACAATATATACTTGTTTGTGCACCCATAGGAGTTGGTAATATTAATATTTTCCAGATTATGTTTTTAGACAAATTTGAACAACGAATTAAGAATGGTATTTATTTTGCACAAGAGAGTTCCAAATGGTTTATGCCATCAACATTTTTGTTACCGCTTATCTTCCTTGAACATGACTATAATGATTCACAAGTGATATGAAACTCACTACAGGCAAACTTGAAGCATCACTGATGTTTATGACAACAAAGATATGATGTACAATTACCTACAAAGGCAAAAAAGTTGTCAAGAGGCAATTATAAACTTGGTGATAACTAGGAAGAATCTAATCATAGAATCAAATTCCTCATGTCTAATTACCTAAAAATCCATTGGTTGGAAGGCATAATTGTCCAGTAATTCATGGCTGCTAGGTTTTTACTAAGTTGACAGAAGCGATTAAAAAAAGGAAACTTTTTAATGAGTTGTATGATTTCTCCGATAATTACTAGCGAGCCAAATATGCCAGGATGGTATCTTGCATAGATGCAAGGGAAATCAACCCCATTAACCCTCCTTTATCAATCCTTTCTCCGTTGTGCTAATTATTTTTTGTTAATCAAACTCGCAGTTTTTTATTTACATTAGTACACTAGTTTAGTTGTTATGTTTTGCGTCAGGGTATTTTTTAAGAATTATAAAAGTATACCTAAGTATAGTATTCTATGCCATTATTTTAGATTGAAAAAAACATATATATAGATTGGTAGAAGAATATCAAATATGAAACATATAATTTACTCTTGAAACTTGTAAATTTTGGCAAAAATTATGATAAAAAAATTTATAATATGAGACTAAAAATGACCAAAAAACGAATTTATTTGTTGAAAAAATGCCTAAAAAATAGCCAATTAAGGAAATTTCACCCCTAAAATTTTCTTTGTTTTGCGTTCTCTTTCCTATCATAATTACTTTAATAATCTAGATATGATGTATGCCAACTTATGACAATTTAGTTGAGAGAAAGGAGCAAAGAATCATTATGGAACCAAAACAAACATGGAAGGATGCATGCCCAAAGTGTAAAAGGAGGATGATAAGCCTATAACGAGGTGAGCAATGAACATTAGGCACCAGAAACATGCAAGCAAAAAGGGTGGGAATCCAAGTAATAGAAGTGCATATCATTTGGTCAAGAGTGTTTGATAAAGCTTATGTGATAGAACTTGTACGTTTATGATTTGATGAAATAGTGTCGCAATTAAGTGAATAGTCAGAGTTAAAATAAGAAGAATAAGAGCTAGCTTGTAGTGGTAGGGCGGTTAGTGTTGGTGGAGGTTAAGGTCACCACATGACACATGTTCAATTCATGTATGTCAAGGGTTGAGGGTGGAATCCATCCACAAGGAAATTAAACTAACTAGTCTAATTAATAAATCCACCCTTTAGGTATAGGGATTATTCTTTATAGTTTCTTTATTTAAATAATTTCTTAATATATAATTTGTATTTATTACCATTAGATGGAATGATGTAATTTTTTTCTTTAAATACATTGTTATAAATAATTACATAAGCTAAATCTAAATTTGTAAAAATAATATCATATTGCTACACCATCCATCTCTTTATCACAAGTTGAAGAAATTCTTTGGGAATGATAAGTTGAGACTTTAGTATAATAATGTAGATATTAGAGTACTCCTAGGATTATCTACGAACTTGGATTAGTTATTACGAAATAATGATAGATGACTATGTGTAACACCTCCAAAATTTTATAAGAATTTGAATTTTTTTCTAACTAGTATAAAATCCATCATTAAGCTCTAAGAAGTACGACTCATTAATTTGCGGAATACATAATTGCGGGCGTTTGTTCTTATTGTTTAAATTTTAATAGTTCAGACTATCTCCTATGGTTATTATGAAGATACTCATTTATGCATGACAGTCTTATGGTAATCAAAATTCTGCGATACTTGTATTTGTATCACTATCCGAACTTACGTGTTGACTACGTCATTTATGATTCATGGATTATGTTTAATTATTATTACGTTACTGGATATTGAATGTGTTTTCTTCTTTTTGTTGAAGGGGGTTCATGTGAAGCCCCAATGCGTACTTAGCTTTTATAAGCTAACGCATATTTGATTAACTCGGCCAGGTTACAGGAAAGGTTTAGCATCCACAATTGGATTTGTTCTTATAATTATTATATGGTTAAAGGAATACCTACTTGATTATATAACCACACAATTTTGATAAAAATATTCACTATAGGAATGGAGCATCCTATATGATGGTATCGATTTATAAAGGTTCAAAACTATGGAAGTGTGGGTTTTTATAGCAGCATTTGTTCAATGAATTAATCCCAAAGGTAAAGCTCTTATGAACTATAGCGAAGGGATGTAAATTTATAATATGGTGGTTGGCAGTTGTCAAATTTAATGTGGCCATGTGATTACTGCCAACTTGGCTCCTCGAGGTTGAACCCTAAGCCCTAAATGTCGAAAAGGGGTTTGTAGTGTTGGTCATTTGGCTTGTTTGTAATTTCGGAGATGCCGAGCTCTTGGAGCTCTCGGTCCGCCATGGTTAAAATTCAAAGTATGCATAGGTTCGGTTCCACAGTTACAGAGTTGCTTTGAAGGTGGTCGCCATGGAAATGGCGTTAACTTGCTCGCCGAGGTAACTGCTTTCACTCATTCTGAGTTTTTTTTGTAATATTTTTAATGTTGTATCAAATCACAAGTTCTAATATTATTATTGTTGGGATGTAGTGACAGGGTTCATGGAGCTTCCAGATTGCTGCTATGATAATGTGTTGCAAGCGAATGGAAGATTGGCTTAGGTAAGCCTCGGGCCTTCACGACGCCTCTGTCCATCAAAACTTGGTTGTGTGCTACCAACATTGATCTACATTACTATTTAACTTGTTCTTTGAAGCCGTATGGCATTTTAGCAGTGTTTTTAGGATTTTTGTGGTTACTCGTCCGAGTTGGGGTTCGCCCCACAACCGAGTTGCATACTTAAACAGGTTTTAAGATATTTTCTTGGGAGCCATTCGGCCAACCCTGTGAAGTATTAATGCGTTGTAAATTTTATTAAGCTTCTAGCTTCTTTTTATCATTCTGGTAATGAAATGAGTGAAATATACTTCCTGGAACATGTTACAGTATGTTGATAAAACTTGGCCATTCGGCATTTACGATATAATTTTGTTCTTAGAATGGATTCATAACTAGTCTGGGTAAAACCCTGCGAATGCAAATGGTGCTTTGATTTTATTTCAGGTTCCTTGTTTACGCACCATTACTGGCTTTGTTATTTAGATGGTTATTCGCAAAATAATTCGGGATTCAACTTCGAATTCAATCAATTTGTAAACTGTGTGTTATTTGTTCTTAAGGGTTTATATACATAAGTAATGGAACCAACTCTATGTGTTTATTCAGGCTATCTTACTGGAAGAGTACACATGCTGTAATACATCTAGCCTGATCATAATATTCATGTACTTATGAGATGAACCCTTACAGGTATCGAACCCTCTACTTATGATTAACAATTATTGCTTAAACCCTAGCTAAGTTAACGTTTTGGTTTCTTTTAACTTTCTTGTTCTAATGAGTTGAATATATTGAAATACAATATTTTATAAAGGGTTTAATAACCCTGTCAATTTGTATTCTTAATACCAGACTGTTTATATATTGAATATTTATATATAATATTTTGGGAGGTAAGCTCTTACGAGCCTCGAAACCCTTGACCTATCAATTTTGTTTGTCGATGTTTAAATCATGTTCCTATTTGATTATATACGGACTTCGGTCCGCAGTATCTCGACTGTTTGATGCTTACTGATAGAAAAAGTGTTGTGAAATATTTATGGGCGAAGCCCTAAAATATTGCTTGTACTTGAATAAAGGTTCTTTTTAGATTATTTAAGGGATTCAATGTCCAGTATGTATTAAATATTTTCTTCAAAACTGCATTGTAAGCATAGTTATGATACCTCTGGTTTAGTTATTAAATTTTATTAAAGACTTGTTTGTTTATTTAACCTTGTACAAAATCGATACATAGATGATGTATAACTAAGCTATACTAGCCATAGATTGATATTCTTGGAGTTCTGAGAAGAGTTCAGCCTCTGTTTTATTTATAAGGTATTTGATCTGGTAATGAGTTATTTATGGAAATGTTTATACAACTACTACTAAAGTTTATCATTATTGTTATTTGCAGTAGATGTATATAATCTGAATAATTACAAAATGTATGAATATGACTTTCATATTATTTTATGAACTGTGTAAGATTAGTTTGGATGGTTTATTAAATGTTTATTAGGTTGTATATATATTGTACTCTATTTTGAAACAATGTATTCCTATGATTCTATATTTTAGGTCATAGCTAAATGTTCTTATGTTGTAAGTACAGAATGAAACCCAAGAAATTATGAACTATAATTATGTGGGTTCTTTCAATAATTTATGTACATTAATGCGGTAATCCTTTTATTTATATTCATAATTTTAATCAGCATTTTGCCTATAATATCAAGATCATTTCAAAACTAACTGGTAATTATCGAATCATACCTATCTAAAACCATTCTCTGTACTAGAGTACATCACCAAGGTGAAAGGAAAAATACAGAGAATAATAATCTTCATCATTCTATATTTTCAACTCTGATCATTTAATCATTTAAACATAATAATTTATCAATTATGTTCTCTATTTAATTTAGCAGCTAAGTAATCATCCAAACAACATCTAAAAACTTGCTAACTTGAAAGTAAAATTCTTCAGAATAAACAGAGAGAGCCTAGAAATGATAAGATGAACAATGCAGAACCTGTTTAAAACTGAGTAGGTGAACAAACACCCAAAGAAGACCATTCCTCCCAACCGTCTCCTGGAAGCAGCCAAATCACTTGCTTCAGGACCCCCGAGCCTGTTCACTGAACCAGCAAGACAAATATACTATGTAGAATCATGTGACAATCTCTTTGTATCTCAGCAATCATGAAGACTTGCATACAAACACTCTCTGCAACTCAGTAGAATAAGACAGTCTTACACTACAACTCATTAGATAGCATTCCTCTCATCGAATCTCTTATGTGCTCAACATAGCAGTTTCCAGCAAACACAAGGGAAAAAATTTGTGAGCCCCCTGCTCAATTTGATGGCTATATAGATATGCCTAGGTCTTTGGGTCAGTTAAATCATTTAATGGGCCACCTGCTCAGTTCCACCATCCTTGAGGAACATGACCACATTTTTTAGGGAAGTTTCCCCTACAACAGCTAGTAAGTAAATGCAGATGCTGCCACTTGTCAATTGCCTTCTACAATAGTTTCATTCCTCCTAGTGGATCAGTGAACACTCTTCAAGAGTCCTCTTTGGATGAGTGTCTCCTATTTTAATTTATTAAATAATAATATTATTCAATTACAGTCATCCTTGACCATCCTTGGTCAATAATATAAAACTTTACAATAAAATTTAAAGTAATGTTTTTCCACAAATATAGAATGTTTCAAGTTCTAGGTAGGTTACACTATGAAATTGCAATTGTGCATATTGATCTTCATCTTTTCTTAAACCAATCATTTATGTACTTATCTCTTTGTATGAGCATGATGTTAACAAGGACTTTATCGACACCAACAAACTTTCATTCCATAAAGGTATATGTGCACAAACATTGGAAGTTAATGTTATTAAGGAATTGTGTATTATTATAATCAAGATATTAGTTCTAGCAATTGCATTAGAAGGTGCAAAGGAATTCTGAAAGGAAAAACATAGGTTGTAATTGGGGTTATTTTGTACTTATAAGTATGCCATGTTGCACTATCTTGTTTGAAAATGCAAATATAATTTCTATTGGCATTCTTCAAGTTCTAAAGAACTTTAATTTTTTTTACATGCACTTAAATGTTCAAAAAAATCCAAGGTTATATATTTTTATCACTTTTACAAATGAAATCAAATTTGTGCACTCAAATGATCAAAAACACCTAGTGATATCCACTATGGACTAGTGCAAGCTAATGAGGGTCTCTTTTGACATGTTAGATGCAATAGAAAACTGAAAAACCAGACATCCCTCAACTTACATGGATATTTTGAGATACTTACACAATGAATCCTGGTTTGAGTAAAAAAAATGAAATGTAGGAAATTGAATCACGTTTCCAAAATATATAAATTGTATCTATTCAAAATGTTCATAACGATATCAAGTTGATCTTTTCTAATGTGTACTTTTTATTTTTTTGGTAAATGATAAGCTATATGTGTTAGTGGGTGCAGCCTTTGAGTACTTAAATGATGGATTCAACCTACAAAAACTGATATACATATAGAGAACAAATAGTACTAGTGAGGCATTATTTTTTCCAAAATAAATTTAATAATTTATATATATATTTAATTATCTAAGTGATTAAACCTCGAAAATAGTATGCCAAGTGTGGGTGCATCTTTTGAAAGTCTTAATGCAATAATCATGACCTGGTTTTTTAATAGCATGTATAGGTCGATGTTTAGTAGTGTAGCATACATTTTTTTTTTAATTGCTTTGAGAAACAAAAAAGTTATTGAAAAAACACTAACAATGTGTTTTTTGAGTTATGGAGTAATGACACAAGAAAAATAGAAAACAATAATATTTTTTTTAATTATATATTTGGAATCCACAGAAGAAATGCTATCTGGGTCTAAAATTTCATAAAAAGTGATTGTGTGTAGCATACTGTAACAAGGGGTAAAACAAAATCATATTGAAAAAAATGGTGAGATGCCTAATTATCTATGGTTTACCATATTCCATACCACAGGTTTGGTTAACCCAAATGTAACTATGAAGTAGGCACATAGAAGAGTGATGACACCCGTATAGGTGACAAGGCTCAGTCTTAGTGCTAATAAATGCAAGCGCGGTTTCTTTAAAATTCAAATTTTCCTTTCCTTCCTATCTGGGTGCCATGAAAACCAAAACGTGTATGCATTTTAACTCTACAAAATGCGTACGCGTTTTGGTAAAAATAAAATTTACCTTAAAGGTAAGGGGGAGGAGGGGGATTGGGGGAGAGAGAGATAGAGATCACGGTTGGGGGGTAGGGGTTTAGGGAGGATTAGGGTAGTTAGGGGGAAGAGTGGGTATAGGGTGGGTGTAGAGAGATATGGGGGGTTGGTAAGTGGTAGGGGGAGGAGTATTTAGGAGAGAAAGAGAGTAAGAGGTGGTAGGGGTAGGGGTAGGGGAGTGGGAGAGATAGAGAAAGAGAGGGGTATGGTTAGGAGAGTAGGAGAGAGAAAGAGAGGGGTGTGTTTATGGGTGGGGAGAGTAGGATGGGGGTTAGGGATAGAGAGGGGGGTTTAGGGGTAGTGAGAGTGAGAGCGAGAGAGGTGAGGATGTTAGGGGGTTGGGGGAGAGAGAGAGGGGTGGGGGTGAAAAGTCAATGTGGGTAGTTGATGGTTCATGGGTTCCCTCATTGACACTTTGCTTGACACTATTGGCTTCAAGGGTTTAAATAATTCCCTCCCTATTCCTTGTAAAAAATCATGCCCCCATACTCTTGTTGCATTGCATAGCTAGTTGTGGGTATTTTTATTAAAATACATATTTACGATTTCTATCGTACCTGGATAACACGCGATCCACATGCATCGATTTTTAATTGTTGATACATAAAACACTAAGTCAATGACGAGGCCTTGGAAAAGCTCATGTAGCCATGAACATGGGGATACCCTAACCCTACTTTTGATTCCCCTACATGATGAGCCATGTTTATTGGTCGCTAAACAAATCAATGAGGTGATTTCACCCTAACCATGGTGATTGTTCTAATGTTGTTGTGGACAATGTGCTTGTGCTTGTGATAGAAGGAAAGCTAGTGATCACTAGCTTTTCTTCTGGCACAAGCACAAGGATGCAACCATTTCTATGGTTTGTTTTGTCCTCGCCTGCTCTTTTAGCACTAGCCTATGTTGCAACTACGCCCTAACACTATTTTTGATTCACCCACATGATGAGTCATGCTTGTAGGTGGCTATACAAAGCAATTAGGTGATTTCACCCTAACCATGGTTAGTGTTTTGAATCCTGATGTTGTTGTGACCAATGTGCTAGTGATTGTGCTAAAAGGAAAGCTAGTGGTTGCTAGCATTCCAACTAGCACATAAACAAGGATGTAATCAGTGCATGGCTAATTCTGGTATATCATAGTTACTCTATTTGGAGCGGATTACAACTACATGATTCAGGGCAATGCTATTATTATATGAGGTATGTTTTTTCTAATGTTCACAATGATATGTATGTGACTAATGGTGAGGTTGGTGTGCTCTCATTTGATTTACAAATCCCAATCTAAATATGACACTTCTAGATTCCAACATTTATTTCATTACGCAAAATATAAAATGGTGCAATTGGTGTGGTGTCCTATGCTTTGTAAATCCCATTCTCAATATGCCACTTCTAGTTTTTGACAAATTCCATTATGCAAAATATAAAAGGTGAGAATGGTATTTAAGATGATAGAGTATTTGTAAACACTTCGGCAATAAGTGTGTGCCATATCTATGTCCTTACATGCATACCCAATGCTTGCAAATTGAATGGATCATAACAATGATTTGTTGGACACCATTTTTTATGACATCCTTGTAACAATATCTTAAATGCTTACTTGGAAAACATGAATATGACCACCATGTATTTAGCATTTCCCTAAATAACATGACATGGTTATATACCCTAGCATGAATTCAAATGGTTGGATTGGATTTCGATTTCCCTACATGATGAGCCATGGTTTTTGGTCGCCGGACAAAGCAAGGAGGTGATTTCACCCTAACCAAGATTAGTGTTCTAATGTTGTTGTTACCACTATGCTTGTGCTTGTGCTAGAAGGAAAGTTATTGGTTGCTAGCTTTTTTCTTAACACAAGCACAAGGATGATTTAGGGGTGCCTTTACCCTAAAAATCACCATGGTTAGTGTTATACCTCTGTGTGTGACCTTTTATTGGCTCTCAAACACACTAAGAAGATCCACAATGATGCAATAAGAATTTTATTTAAAACTGATGTTGTTGTTGGCTCTACACTTGTGCTTGTGCTAGAAGGAAAGCTAGTGATCACTAACTTCCTTCTGGCACAAGCTCAATGATGCATTTACAAGGTTTCAAGCTTGGTATGATAGTGGGATTCCTGTCCAATTCTGAGGTTTATGAATTGTTGGGTGTTACTTCAAAGTGTATATACACAATTAACCTAATATGAATTCAACTAGGACAAGGATCCCTCATTCAAATTTGATGCAGTGAATGTTGTGGCGGTGCCTTTGTTTTTTCCCAACAATCACCAGGGTTAGTGTTCTACCTCTGTGTGTGGCCATTAATTGGATTTGGAACAAGCTAAGAAGATCCAATATTATGTAACAAGATTTTGTATTCTAATTTGATGTTGTTTTGGGCTCGACACTTGTTCATGTGATAGATTGAAATATAGTGGTCACTAGATTTCCTTCAAGAACAAGCACAAGCATGCAATCATTGCTTAGAGTTTCCTTTGTCCTCGCCTGCACTTTTAACATAAGTCCATAGGTGTGAGCACAAACACAAGCATAGGGATTTGAACCTTGGTGGGGGATATTTTATCTACCTTCTTTTACCGACATGGAACGCCACCATTGAATAAACATTGAATTTGGTTAGCCCTTGGACACAAAAGAGATTCCAATCTTAAATAAACAATAAGGAAGCAACTCATGGCAGGTTATGTGGAAGTAACTCCCCATACTTGCTCCTTTTTGCCTTTTTTCCATTTCATGATATCTCTTTTTAGTTCACACGGGTTTATCTTATGATCTTCCACATTAGCAAGATAAAATAGAAAAAAATGTTGGCTCATCAGCAAGTATACTTGTGATCATGGAATGATTCTCCTCATATCCTTAGGTATCCATGCTTTTGGAGATGGATTTTCTTTATGATTTTTAAAAATATTTTGTGTGCTTGGAGTTGCACACTACAACATTAACTGGATTTTCTATTAGCTGTTAGAACTTGGGGGAAAGGTAGTTATTTCTACAATAAGTGTAAATTTTAATCCAGAGATCACTACTCCCTCTGGATAGCCCTAAGATCTCAAACGGTTTGAGTCTCGTATATCAATAAATACTCATAAAGACATAAACTCAGCAACTAGATCTCTTTACAACTTTGACACACATGCAATCACATAAATAACACTGCATATACCCTGGAAACCCCAACCAGGGAAAACCAACAATCATGTCGGGCTATCTTCTCTCTCGAGCCTAAAGCATATATATAAATAAGCAAAATACAATAAAGTTCCCTCAAAAGTAACTCAATACCTGAACAGGTCAAACTCTAGATCTGCATGCATCAGCCGATGCATGCACTGGAGAATGTGCCCTAACTATCAATCTGGATCTGAGACTCTCTGCAGGTGCCCCTAACTGTATTGCCTCTCTCTATCCTATGCTTGGATCTTCTCTGCAATAGAATACAACCAACTGCTCAACTGAATAATGCGCCCTCCTCTGCATGGATAAGTGCGCCCTCCCCTCTAGATGTCTGATACTCGTACTGAGCCAGATCTCAACAGATCTGAGCTCTGATCGTCACGAACCTTCCTCAAACACTGAAGCAAGGATATCCTGAACGTCTCAAACTTTGGATCGGTCGATCGGACTCTGAATGAGCTCCTCTCTCCTCAGGTAATGCGCCCCTCCTCCTCTATGAAACACGTCCTCCTCAAACTCAGCAGAAAACACCTTAGTGAACTATCTCAGTCCACATAACTGAATTCCAAGTGCCTCTGGAGCTAATGGTCTCTGATCTAGCTCAGATCTGACCACCCTAGCTCCTGCAGCAGCTCCTCTCTCAGAAAGTCGCCCTGCATGCACTAATGCACCCTCCTCACTCCTGATCTATCACTCTCTGACAAGTCAACTGAGCAACCTCATCTGGGGACCCCCTGCCTCTATGAATAATCTCACCGATGAATTAGGTTTACCAAAAACCTAATCTCGGTGCATGCAAAAAGTCACTTTTGCATGCATCCTTTAATCACTGACAGGTCATGCAAAACTCATGCATGCAAAGGGAAAAACACCCCAGAAGGTCCGCATGCAACCACCAATGGATTCATGCCACTGAGTAGAGTGTATCTCACCCTCTACTCTATGTTGATGCCTATACAGCTGATGTACCTCCATGCAAAGAATATGAATCATGGAGGACATCCCGAGATACCACAAAAACTAACACTCACTATTAACGAGGGAAGTCCTACCACTGATGCCTGGATCCAACAAGTCCCCTGCTGCTGACACTGAACCAACTGTCCTGCTTGTCACTGTTTCCTTCTGACTTGAAGTGCCCTCATCTAGCTCCATCAAAGAATCCCCCTGATCTTCCACTAACTCTATCACTGTACTCTGATTCAGAATCCCTCTGAATCTTTGTTGTAACCAGTCTCGAAGACTGTTGTCAAGTGGATCCACTAGTATGTAAGTGGGATCCCTCTGTATCTGAGTTGACTTAGCTCTGTCATGAGCTAAGTCCATCTCTACCATCTCGTACCAACCCAGTCTCTGACTGGTGTCTGTATGAGCATCATGCTCATCCATCTGATCTGAATCCAATGGCTCAATCCCCTGAGTCCCATCATCATCATCATGATCATATCACTCATCCATATGGTAACCAGAGTCACTCCTCTAATCGTCATCATCATGGTGAGCATCTCGCTCACCCTCCTACTGGCTGGACTCACATCTCCTAGCATCATCTCTGCTGTGAGCATCTCGCTCATTATCCTCAGCTGACTCAGAAGAGGATGCACTCAACCAACCTGATGTGCCAGAAGTGGGATGTCCCTGAATCAAGTATTCATCGTCGATCCTGTGACCCATCAAGACTGGGTCTACTCCTCTAGGATAGGTGAAAATTAGATCCCCCTGGAATACTACTGAGTAGCCATCAGCTCCAAAGCTTCCACTGAGAGGATACTCCCTCTTAGTCCTGGAACGAACAACACTCATGATACCTCCAAGAGCTCTCCAAGGTCAAGTAGAAACAGCACTCTACCCACTCCTGTGACCAAGTGATCAGTCCCCTGCACATCTCGAACCATCTGCATGGGTGTGTGCTCTAGGATGAGGAATGCATCTCACATCCCTGTCATGTGACTACTCTGCATGCAGTCAACCCTCCATCTCTGATCAACTTGAATCTTTGGCTAACTACTGTCATGCCCTGATTGATATGAGGCTAATGAGAACTCCCTCTCAAACCGAGAGGTAAACTCATCAACCTCCTTTGTTGCTGCTAACTACTCATCCTTTTTTTGCTTACCTTTCTTCTTATGCGTACATAGTCAGGCATAGTGTCCATAATAATTGTAGGCAAAGCACTTGATCTTGCTCAGATCCTTCTTCTGTTTGAACCTTTGTTTCCCTTTTGCTGGAAGTGCCACATCCTCCTCCTATGGAATGGATGAAGCGGATCCCTGAATATAACCTCTTCGGATCTCCTCCTGGGTGAATTCGTCCCACAGACGATCCCACTTGGGAAGGTTCTCTCTAGCAATAATGGACTGGAAAAATACTTCCCATGTCACAGTCACGCCATTCAGGGATTGTCTTACCAACTCGCTATCCTCAACCTTTTCACCCATAGCTCCTAACTCATCCCTCACCTGAGTGATCTTGGTGAGGTATGTGGACATGCTCTCATCCTTTCCCATCTTGATGTTTCTCAGTCTCTCTCTAAGAAACATCTTCCTGTTGGCATTGGAACTCTGGTACAAACTAGTCAATGAATCCCACATCTCATATGCATTGTCTTTGGTTGAGACATGTGGAATGACATGATCCTTAATCGCCTCAAGTAGGATACTCTGAGCCTTTACATTCTTTTTATCATATACTTCTTTGGTAGTAGCATCTGATGGAATTATGACTGGATTTGCGACTGTACTTTTCACAACATCCCACAATTCGCACTCTTTCAGCAAGAGTACAATCTGTTCCCTCCATGCACTGTAGTTTGAGGCCCCATCCAACCGGTCCTCCACTCTCAAGCTAGTGGCAATACTCTCTGAACTGAAATACAAGAACCCAGAGTGATACAAGAAGCTCTCCTGATCATAGATCTGGCCTACCCTCACACAGATCTGATAGATCTATCTCAGATCTATCCTCCAAACTCACAGATCTGATAGATCTGACCTCTACAACCTCATATCTGAGCTCTGCTCCTCAGATCTGATCGATATGGTCTCTATCGTCATTGATCTTTGTGTGATTACCCTTCCTGACCCCTACCAGGGCTCTGATACCATGTAAATTTTAATCCAGAGATCACTACTCCCTGTGGATAGCCCTAAGATCTCAAGTGACTTGAGTCTCGTATATCAATAAATACTCATAAAGACATAAGCTCAACAACTAGATCTCTTTACAACTTTGACACACATCCAATCACACAAATAACACTGCATATACCCTGGAAACACCAACCGGGGAAAACCAACAATCCTGTGGGGCTATCTTCTCTCTCGAGCCTAGAGAATATATATAAATAAGAAAAATACAATAAAGTTACCCCAGAAGTAACTCAATCCTTGAACGAGTCAAAATCTAGATCTGCATGCATCAGCTGATGCATGCACTGGGAGAATGTGCCCTAACTGTCAATCTAGATCTAAGACTCTCTACAGGTGCCCCTGAATGTACTTCCTCTCTCTATCCTCTCCTATGATCTTCTCTACAATAGAAGACAACCAACTGCTCAACTGAAGAATGTGCCCTCCTCTGCATGGAGAAGTGCGCCCTCCCCTCTGGATGTCTAATACTCGTACTGAGCCAGATCTCAACAGATATGAACTCTGGTCGTCACGAACCTTCCTCAAACACTAAGGAAACGCTATCCTGAACGTATCATACTCTGAATCGGTCGATCAGACTCTGAATGAGCTCCTCTCTCCTCAGGTATGCGCCCCTCCTCCTCTCTGGAACACGTCCTCCTCAAACTCAGCCAAAACCACCTCAGTGAACTATCTCAGTCCACATAACTCAGTGCCAAGTGCCTCTAGAGATAATGGTCTCTGATCCAGCTCAGATCTGACCACCCTAGCTCCTACAGCAGCTCCTATCTCTCGCATAAAGTCACCCTACATGCACTAATGCGCCCTCCTCACTCCTGATCTATCACTCTCTGATAAGGCAACTGAGCAACCTCATCCGGGGACTCCCTGCCTCCATAAATAATCTCACCGATGAATTAAGTTTACCAAAAACCTAATCTCGGTGCATACAAAAAGTCACTTTTGCATGCATCCTTTAATCACTGACAAGTCATGCAAAACTCATGCATGCAAAGGGAAAAACACCCTGGGAGGTCCGCATGAAGCCACCAATGGATTCATTCCACTAAGTAGAGTGTGTCTCACCCTCTACTCCATACTAATACCTATACAGTTGATGTACCTCCATACAAGGCATTTGAATCATAGAGGACATCTCGAGATACCATAAAAGCTAACAACAAGGCTTTATCCTCATGAACATGGTCACTTAGAGACATTATTCCATTATTATGAACATAACATTACCCTGAATTTTAAGCCTTGTCACACCTTTCTCTAAACAAACCTGAAGACCTTGGATAAGTGCCATTTCTTTTAAGATGTTGTATGAAAATTTCTATGTTCCCCACTGAAGCTATGTATCACGTAGAGATTATGATTTTATATCATGCCACCCCTCCTACATTACATGCGTTTTCTTTTAGTTGCTCCATCAATTTAAAAAAGGAAGAAGGCTTTGGGAAGATTAGAATAAAATCTCTATATCTGAATTCTACTTTTCATCTCCTTTGATGGGAATGTAATTTTATGTTCTATAACTATGGAATGACAAATATATACTTTATGCCATGCAATATGCTCTTGTGGTTGAGGAATGCAATCTTAGATTTATTTTAAGTTAAAAATGAATGATAAATTTTCAGTAGAACATAAGCTTTTGGTTTAATCCCAGGGGAAAAATATTTTTAAGGGTTGTGCTACACACTAGCATAAATCCATTTTAACACCTGATCCATTACACATCAAGAGGATCCGCTTGATTTTCTATTTTTTATGCTACTATACGTCCTCAATACTTTGGAAACGATTCTATTTTTTGTGCTATTGGAGTTATACATTCCAATTTTTGTATGCTAACTTGTATTTTGCAATGTTAGATCAGCTGAAACAATGTTATTATGTTCAAGTACAAAGAAAAAAGCAATATAATACGCTCTTAGAGAACTCATAAATGTAGGTGCAGGTTTGAGAGCTACTAGTCAGGGCCATGCATAGGTAGGTTCTACAGAAACATGTTCCTATTGGCATTGTTTGTTTTTAACTTTAAGCCATAAATAATTAGTTTGGTTGTGTCTATATTTTGGTTAATGTTTACTAAGTAATTCTATACTATTTCATGATCTTAGGGTTCCTGGATGGAGGAGGAACAACAAACGTTTCTTGTTGGTCTTGAAAAGTGCGGAAAGGGTGATTGGAGAGGTATATCAAGAAACTTTGTGATGACAACAATAGCTACTTAGATTGGAAGTCATGTACAAATGTATTGTATTAGGCAAAGTAATCTAACTAGAAGGAAACAATGTTCTAGCTTGTTTGAAATCACCATGGACCATTAAATTGCCCATTACCTTCATTTACCTTTCTTGTATTATCATCATAGTCGGCTTCTGATCATCCTGTATTTACTAAAAAAAATTATTGTTGTTGTAATCTAGGTTTTGGCCACTGGAAATACAAATTTTATTTTTTATGTGGAAAAGAAATCAAGATTTGGTCTGGTACATGATTTAACAAATCTATATGGTATGTTGATTCTCCAATTCATTTCTCATATGTATTATTCTCCAGCTTCATTTGGTCATTAGGAATATTATGTTCCTTTCCACATCGTTAAGGATAATAATCGGATCAGCGAAAGATCATAAAGGTATATAGGGTATCTAGAATGAACAAGGCAGTTTTATCGTTACTCTAAAAATGCTAATTTGGATAAAGGAAAATTAAAAATGCTTTATAGTTTTGGAGTGCTAAACCTTTTGGATATAGAGTCATTGAGGTTATAGTAATTTATTGTTTCTAATTCATGTTTTCAAAAGTAGTTGGCATGAATATGAACTTATGGGATGGATGGAAAAAATGACAATGTGTCGCTGGGATGGAGCAGTGTTTAAGTATTGTCATGGTTGTCAATTCTACCTTTGGATTGTCAATGGAAAGAATTTATATAAGTAATGTATTTTAACATCCCTTGACATGGTATTGAGATGTTGGGGTCCAATATTGTTGGGAGGAACATAAACATGAAATATATTCTCTCTTTGTTATATAGGGATAGCAAGAACATTTAATTAGGATTTAAATCCACCTTTGAAGATTGATAGCCATTTAATAGATAGTGCTCTATTCTAGGAATTAAAACCACAATTTTAAAGGAGATAGTAAGATGATGTTTGTTGTCGAGGGGCTGGTTTGAGGAACCAAGAGGATGTATATCTTTTTGATAAAATAAATATGTTCTTTATTATAAGAAGATAAACAAAACTACTGTGCTTGAAGGAGGTATTTAGTCATGGAGTGAAAAGACACGTGATGCAGCTATAGCAAGAGACGTTGATTCTTATTTCCGAGATAATAATTTGAAGGACACCAAGAACTTTTTCAAATTGAGATGGTAGAGGCTAGTGTTAAGGAAAATCACTTCAAGAAGTGAACTCCTCCATGTAGGTGGCAATCCATAGTATCTGTAAATCTTAAGAAAACTTATGGTTATTTTTTTTATATTGAGAAATGAGAAACTAAAATTTTCCATTGGTATTGAGCAAGAATTAATGCTGCAAAGATTGAGCATTCCTTAGGAATCAAACGTAAATTTGAAGTTGGGTGAATGGGCCCTCCAATACAAACTAAAGATAAGATATAATTAGATGGTTGCATGAGACTTGAACTTTTAGACCTCTGCCTTGAATGATCAATGTCTTTACTGATTGGCCATGGGATAATCCTCTCAATGGTTTATAGCATTTCCAAACTCAAACATAACTTGTGTTGGAAGTGTGCACTTAACCTTTGTTGGGTACAATTACCTTACAATTTGAGATTTTTAACTTGTAATATTACTTTGTATCTTCATGCAAGTTGACATAAAATGGATCTAAAGGGAAACGCTACACATGTTTGTTGAAAATCAATAAGTAGGCTTGTTTATATTATCTTGTAAGTCCTTCAAAGGCAATGATATATTTGTTTATTCACTTCGTTGTCAGTATAGATTAAATGGCCATCCAACAAGGAATAGCACTCGTTTGTTATCCACAAATTGTATGTGTTGAATGGTACTGGTTATACCTACATTACGCAATATATTAATTTATCTTGGGTTGAAATTGTTATAATTTTTATATGCATTGTGTTTCCAGGTTGGGAATGCCCTCACGACCCAATATTATAGTGGTCTCCATATGTCTCCTCAAATGGTACACAAATTGAATTAGGAATACAACTTGGTTGGCCAAACCCAAATGGTCAAATGTTCATAGTAATTAGTATGGAGGTAATTCAAATGGACATATGAAGCTTGTATGGAGTATAATGATATTGTGTAAACATGTTTCTATGTTAATAAAAGTTTATCTTCGCGGGAATTTTATAAAGAGTACACATGCTTCAGGAGACTATTTATAATTAATTTTGTAGGGCTATGTTGATGCTAAACTTATGTTGTATGTTTTCTGTTTCAGGGTATCAATCAATAGATAACGTCTCTCAACTACAATGGGTTTTACGTTGTGATAAAAAAAGTTGATTAACAAGAATCTTATAGCAATGGAGCATTGGTTCTATTTACTAGATCACTTACCTTTAAAAATAGTGGAACACATGTTCACATAGTGTTTTTATGGGCTCCTTAGGAAAATGGATACTTTGTATTAAATTGTTATGCTTAAGTATGTAAATGAATAACTAGAGCAACCAAAGCAAAATCTTGGTTTCATAAATGGTTATGTAGAGCATGAATTTGAAGCTTTTGTCTCAAAGCTAAGTAAAACAAGATCGCATAGCGATGCGTTACCTGTCGATTAGATTGCATAGCTTTGCCCGTGCGCTCAGTGTGCAATTGCATGCCAAATGCAGAAGGGAATATATAGAATGGTTGTTGTATTTGGTTTCAGATGATGCATTGGTAGCGATGATTTTGGAGTTTCCAATTTCCCTTATCCTTGTCGTATAGATCATATGCATATAATTGAATTGAAAATTCCATTTTATAAGGAAAATTGGAGTTTCCAATTTTCCTTATCCTTGTGGTATAGATCATATGCATATAATTGAATTGAAAATTCCATTTAATGTACCATGTGTTGTTCGCATTTCAATCGTTCAAATTCTCATTTGTCTTCTGTATATGATGCTTCAAAATGCTTTAGTACAAATTAATCTCAGTTATTAGGGGCTTAGGATAAATAGGTACATGGTATATTAAAACTTATCCACTCTTAAATTATTGATATAATGGGTTTGGTCTCTAATCGGTAAACTATTGGTTCCATAGAAATGAAAAAGTTCACTCCATATAGTTCACTATACTATTGTACTAAAAAAGTTCACTCCATATAGTTCACTATACTATTGTACTAAAAATTGCATTAAAGTAATATCTTATATTAATAAATAAGTTATTAAAAAGTAACATACAACAATTTTGAATGCAATATCTTAAATTAATAAATAAGTTATTAGAAAGTAACATTAAACAATTTTGCTGCCTCCAAAGCCTAAAAATCACATTAAGGTAATATAATAAATAAGTAATGAAAAAATAACGTATAACAAGTTTGTAGGTAATACAATAAATAAGTTATGAAAAAGTAACGTATAACCAATTTTTACATTAAGGTAATATAATAAATCAGTTATGAAAAAGTAACGTATAACAAGTTTGTTGTATCCAAAAGCTTATATGAACCTAAAGCAAATGACCAAAAGTTTATATTAAGAGTAGATTCCGGTGGTATCCAAAAGTTTATATGAACCTAAAGCAAATGACCAAATGGGCTAAACTCTAGATCGTTTGCATTTTTACTGGCAATTTTCACCGGAATCTGGCGAAGGCGAAATTGCTGAAACTGCGATTTGGGTTGCTTGAATTGCAATTTTGGTTGCAGAAATGGATTCAGCGACCTCGATTACCCCTAGGGCACCCCGATTATGCAATTTTAGCAACCCAAAACTGTCATTTAAGCAATTTCAGCCGGATTTTCGCCGAAAAAATCGTCGTATTCTTGGTGCAAACGGTCTAGAGTTTAGCTTACTCTAAAAGTTTATATTAAGAGTAGACTCCATACGAGTATTGCACTTGCACTTGAGATCATATTTTAGTACTTGGTGTGAAATGAAAATGCATTTCTGGGCATATTTTTTTCATAAACAAAAATTTGAGAAAAAACATACACTTATACCCTTGCCAATTAGATAGAACAAAAGATTCTATACAAATTTTAGTTATTTGATTAAAAGAGAATCTCAAAAATACAAGTAGTGAAGCGAATGATAATGATCAATGAAAAGATTATTACCATGATTCAATCGAAGGGCACCGAAGCAAGCAGAGCCAAACCATGATATTGTATTTGCGACTCTTTTTTAAACCCCTCTCTTTTGCTATGCCAATAAACTCTAGAAAATTCGAAAACCAGGAATAATGAATATGAGTCAAACTAGAAATTTGAACCATCACTTCAACACTTAAGCCTGAGTTAATAATAACTCTCAATTGCTTTTGTATATCATCGACACGCACAATTGATTTGATTTGCATTTTTTTTATGTTACAAAGACATTGGCACATAAAAAATGGCGTGGTAGGTGAGAGAGTATTCCACTTCATGAGCATTGTATTTTGTGTTGGGCGTATCCTGCACAACAATTTCTACTGATCAACACGAACTAGGTTTCTATGACCACGTAGCTAGATGAGTTGTACTCCACGTGACAGGTGTTTTATATGGTAATAGATTGTAAAAGTTAAATTGTAAAAGTTATAGCATAATAACTTTATCTTTTTAATCTTAAAAATACGTTGGAACGTAAAAAATGGCATCGTAGGTGGGAGAGTATTGGGCTACATGAGCATCGTAGTTTGTGGTGACCATCCTCCTAGCAATTGATGCCACTTGCAACCATATTAAACTAGACTATTAATCTTCACAGATCCTAAACATGCATTTGAACACTTGTAAATATATACTTTTATTAGTTGGAAGGGACGTGATCAACTATTATTGATATGAAGCCTGTAGGAGTCCAAACCTACCACGCCCAAGCCCGACTAACCCTAATTAATTGATATTTGCCTACTAGTATTAATTAGTATTGCAACCTATCAGTTTTCATTGAGGGCCGCTTGACTTTAAAACCATGATATTTTTGAGCCATCTTGCTCAGGGGACGTTCTAGTTTCTATGTTTTCCTTACAACTCTGTCTGGTTGGCCCATCCATCCATCGAGGGTTTCCAGTTAATTGGAAGCGGATATGCAATTGCTAATTAATCAGAAGAGGAGAGGGGCACTGGGGATGATGCTACAAAATCCAAGAAGAAGCAGAAAGAGCCAGATGTGGTTGTTGAAGGCCAACGAAGTTTTTATATTTATAGATGCTTTATTTTAGACATATAGCAATCCTGCTAAGGATTAAATTTTTTGAAATATGAATAATATTTTTTATACAATCAATAGTATTAGTACGGAATCTGAACCCATAGTGCAACCACATTTGTGTTCATTGTTGCCCCAAATTGTCATATGAATCTTGGCAAGCATTTCATACCCATCCTCAGCGCGCTAGAATCATTTTTAATTAATAGAACAGAGATTTGAGTAACCCGCAAACAATGATTTGTGGATTGAATGAGTTTTTGCAAAATCTCTAGAACGATGGAAGAATGCCTTCTGTGCCATTTACAGATCTGGGCATCCATATCTATTTTGCTTAAAATCTTAGTTTGGCCACACATTGCTTCCTAGCTCTCGAAAAGTACAAAAGGTGGACAGATAGGGGAACATGAAGAGATTTTGAAATCCAATCAGGTGGATAGCTGCATTATTTCGAAAACTTTTGTCCTGCATTTGTTCTCCCATAAAAATATTTATTCTTGGTTAATTTGATTACGCTTTGATTGTTGCAGAACTGAGCAATTGCTTGTATCCGCTTATACTTAAGATTTCCAACAATACTTTTAAGCTATATGGAATCACAAGCCGCATTAACAGCTTCTCTGTACTAAGCTTTAGTCAAGATTAATCCAGTAGGTTGTATTTGCTAACATAGAAATAGAACCCATGCCTATTATCAGCTTGATTCAGTTGGCATTCTTTGTACACGATTGCTTACAAATCAGCCACAATAGTTCCCAGGATAATAGGAAAAAAAACAGCCATGGAAATCTTGGAGGACAAGGCTCAACAGAGAACAAGGTATGAATGTATGTCATAGCATTGTATATATTCAATGTCATAATGCATTTCATCGTGTTATGGATTTTACAGCTTTGGGGTTTCATATCATAATTACTTAACTAGCTTCCATTTTCGTAGATGTGTATTTTCATGTAGTTTTTACATAGAGCAATAGCATTAGAAAACAGAAGGAAATTCATGTGGTTAGCATGTTACTGCTATATTAGACAGTGAAAGACAGAAAGCATATAGACATTAGTAATCCGTGCAGTTTTTACATTGTTGGTTTCACATATACAGTAAATATCTCTTCAATTTCATAATGTTTTTTTGCTAATGCCTGAATTACATGACATGCTCCTATTGAAAGATTTGATTTTAATACCATGCCAAGAAGCTACCAGATATGCTACTGGATATGATAAAAAAAACATTTTGAAAATATAAGCTTATTGGAAGAATATAATATTGAATATTGATGGCATAATGAGAATTCACGCTTTGAAATATTACTTTTACTTGTGCAGGAGGAATATATTGTTGGAGGTTGCGGGAGGAATTATGAGCATACACTGCAACACAGGATGGAGATGCAACTCGAGTTCCAATGCTAGTCCACTGAGAGCTAATGGTTCCACGGAGCCAATAGTTGAAGTAGTGCAGCCTATTCTTCCTCGTTTAGTCCGGCAACATACTAAGTTCCCCAAAACTGAAACAATGGAAAGAATGGAGAGAAACTGTTAAATAAATAGTCTAAAAAGAAATAAAATATGGAAGAAAAATAAAAATTTCAATCTATAATGTACGACTTTGAAAAATGAAAAAAAAAATTTGGTCAACAAAGCAAGTATTTGTCATTCAACGCAAATCGATCACTATTATACATTGCCTATCGTCAAGTATAATAAGTATTTTGATTTTTAGAGTTTCTTTTAGTCCATTTCCTTGCGGCATGGCGTGTCATTTTACCTGATGGATGTGTGGACAGGTTGGTTCAGTGTTGGTGTTCGGCGGTATGGTGTGTGTCATTTCACCTGATGGATGTCTAGACAGGTTGGTTCAGTGTTGGTGTCCAGCGGTATGGCGTGTGTTATTTCACCTGATGCATGTTTGGACAAGCAGGTTTGCATGTGGGAGGTGTTTTCTGGGTCTGGCTGGTGGTCATTTTCTATTGGTGTTGCTTCATCCTAAGAAAGATGTCTCATCTTCTATGTGTTCTCGTCGGTGCTTTCTTGTGTTTCCGCATTTGCTGCAACCTCGGCTGAGGAGGCGAGCCTTTAGCACTGTTAGTAGGTGTTTGATTGTTCTTGTTGGGGGTTGCTCGTCTGTGGCCGTCTCATTGGTATAAAAAATTGCACTAGGGCTTCCAAATGTTGTCGTCGCGCAACCTTATCGGGTATGTTTTTTTCCTGGTTTATAAATCCATGTATCTGTCTTGGTCTTTGGTAGGGTTTTGTTCCGTTTGCAGGTTTTAATGGGTTTCTCTGTCACTTGTATACATATATTTTGCTTGAACATTGTTGTCGTGCTGGCTATGCTCTGTCCGCAGTGTTTTCGATTTTCGTGTTTGCTTTTCCTCCATTTTTTTTCTTGTGTGTTGCGTGTGTTCGCAATTTCGAAATAGGTTTCTTCGCCCATGTAGCTTGACAGATAGCCTACGCTATTTTCCTTCTTCTCTGGGCAAACCAATGATAGCGGCCTTGCACATCTGTGTCTACAGATTGCGTTTGCAGAACAGGGTTGACATAGGTGAATTGCCCATACAGAGCTCCTTTCGTTGCATTTGAGATTTTTTTTAGGGAATTTCACATTGCCTGTGAGTTGTGCGCCTCTTCACTGTAAAAAGTAACCCCTCTCTTTCATTCTCTGCGATATCGGCTCTCTAACTCCTCTATCGATTCAAAAGTAAAAAGTAAAGATGGAAATAAGGTGTAAATGCTATAGACAGCTATCTGTGATTTGAATTAGAAAATTGCCAAATAATACAAGCGGGCCTCACAACAAGAAGCTTTCATGCTGATTACTCTAACCAAAATATGCTTGTCAAACCATGGAATTTTGGTTTTGGTTAAAGGTTTATATTGGAACTGAAGGAGCAGTTGAAGTAGCCGAGGTTGGTGTTAATTAAGTTTCGGCCTTTGGTTCAGTCATAAAAGCTACCAAACAGAGATCTGAAATCGCAGCCAGTGAGTATATTCAAAAGATGCAAACTTTAAATTAGATAAGGATTTGGATCTATATATAAGCCCCCCAAACATCCGTAAGCAAATAGGTTTTGCATTTTATGAGAAAGTTTTGCATTTCTTATGAGATTGTACAATGTTGTACAATCTTGCATTTAGTGTTATGGAAATACATTTGATCTTTTCTTCATATTCGTTATGTATAATGTTTACCAATGAAAAGATGTACTTATGTTGTAAGTTATTGTTCAATGGTCTTAATGCTCTGGAAGAATGTCGCTAAAATTTAATACAATGGTTGCAGCGTTGCCCGGAGTCGAATTTATACTTTACCTGAAGATGAAGGATGTGAATGCTATGGTAGATGTGTTTTTCGTGTTGATCTGTGAATGTGATACATTAGGAGTTGCAACTGATATATGGTGACAGCATGCATCATTAGTTTGTGTTGTTGGCTATCTTGCATTTAGAGTTGACGCGTCTATCTTTGCTTCACGTTGGCCATGTACAATGCTAACCAGTGAAGAGATTTGCATGTTTACAGTTGTTTTGAGGGTTTTAATGCTTACTTTACTTAAACTAAAGATGATGGATGTCAAGCCACTGTAAATGTGTTTTTGAGTTTGATCCGTGTAGGTTTCGTGTCGGAGTTGCAACTAACTATGAAATGCAAACGGTTTTGTTAGTATTATTTGATGGTAATATTTTAATAACCGAACAAACATGCTTTTAGAAAATTTTAATCATTGTAGTCATTACATAAATTCCTAGGATATGCATATATTGTTGTTGTTACTATGTGTCCATAATTTTTTTAACTCATGGTCATGCTGCTTTAGGGTCTGGTGACATTGACTTGGTGAGTGTCTTTTTAACTCTCGATGGATGCTATGGACCCTAGATAATTATTTTGTTTCACAATGTTGTTGGTTGCCTGTACCTTTTGGTGATACAGGCCAATTAACAGAGTTTGCTAATTCCCGTAGACATCCTGTCCTGATTACTAATGAGTGTGGATGTCTTGTTATGCTTATATTTTCAATTTTCATTTTTCGTTCAAATATGTTTTTCATTGAACCAATTCTTGTTGATAAGATGAATCATTAAACATTGAACTTCATTAGGAGGGGTTGAAAGGTCTATGACTTGTCATTACCCATAATTGTTGGCTTAGGAATCGTTCTTTTCAAGATTTTTTCTGTTAGAAGTGGAATTTTAAAGATGGAATTGACTCAAAATTGATGTTAGATAGATTTGACTAGCATGGACACACTACAAGCACAATGGATAAAAGAAAATGTAGAACAATGTGCCTGTAGAGAAATGTGATATTGTAGAGAAACATAGGGAACTTTTTTGTTAGTGTGAAATCGGAATAGACATTTGACTGCTTTGAAAGTTAAAAAAAAAAACATATTAGTCTTCAGGCTTCTCTATGATATCCTTCACAGTTTTCACAAAGTTCTGAACAATCGAAGAATAACATTTTTTGTGTATGGTGTCTCGGGCAAATTTGCATAGATTCTATCGAGCTCTATGAATTGGTAGAATCCTTTATAAAGGTCTTGACTCTCGGATTAACCCATATTTAGGTGATGACCAACTCTGAATTCTTGTGTTGTTGTTTTAACTCACCTCGATTCTTCGATTCTTCTCAACGATTGCAATGTAAACCATTCTTTCTGAACGTTTTCGCATTTTCAATGAATGTGAAATGAGATTAGTAATATATATATACATACATGTATATATATATACATATGTATATGTACATATATATACATACATGTATATATATATACATATGTATATGTACATATATATACATACATATGTACATGTATATATATGTATCTACATATATATACATGTATGCATGTACAGATGTATGCATGTACAGATGTGTACATATATATACATACATATGTACATGTATATATATGTATCTACATATATATACATGTATGCATGTACAGATGTATGCATGTACAGATGTATGTATATATATATACATATACATATGTATATATATAGACATGTATATATATATATATATTGCAACATTTTCAACCCGCTACAACCACCAATATTAATTGCTTTCGATCATTTCAAATTACACAATGCATTGCATACAAGCATCATTTTCAATTGCAATGTCAGGGACATTGCCACCTCGTGGCTCTTGTTTGTTAATGCTTTCGGAAGCACCTTATAAGATATTAGTGGAGAACAATAGGCTCCATTCTCCAACATGATGATACTTGCATGGACTTTTTGTCTCATAGGAAAGCTCTCTAGCTATTCACAACACATCTGCAATAGATTGTGTCTAATTGTTTTGCCTATTTTTTTCACAAAATTTTGTGAAACGCCATCCATCCATGTAGGCCTATTGTTTGTTTGTCATGCCTTCAATAATACTTGAGCAACTATTTTCCCTCTAAGAGCCAAATAGTCTTAACCTGCGTGAATGAGGTACCATGACTGTGTGGGTCTTGCGCACATTAATTCCTTAGCTTAGTGGGACATGCGCAGTGGAGTACCATGACTAGGAGGGATTAAGGACTTGCGCACATATTTTTATATACTTATTCAAACTAGCACATAGACACCAAGTCCAACAACCTTTTTGACATCCTCCAACAACTTCTTTGACATCAATGACAACACCAAAGTTCAAAAATATTTCCCTTTGCATTGATGTCAACACCTTATGAAGTTGGGTTCCTCCTGACCATGAATTCTTATGTTCTGCTTGTACACAATATAGTGCTCCCATTGTATTTATGCTAGTTTTATCCTTTGCTCTACTGCGCAACCTTTGGTCAATAATTTCTATTTTTTATCATCTTCTCGTGCTTCCTGCGCAATTCTCTATCATGCTTCATAATATCTCTTCTACTTTGACATCAATGGCAAAGGGATACTCCCCATGTCTTTATGCTTTCATTCCCTTTCCTTTTTGTTGCTTATGTTGCGTTGCGCTAAGTTCCCCTACAATGTGTACATATATCACTATTGTTGTAGCTGTCTCAATCACAGTTACTACAGGTATGCTCCCCCTGCACAGTTTCCTGTTATTCTCCTGCATTTTCTGCACTAATGACTTATGTTGTGTGTGGTTCTCCGCCTTTTTGAATTAGTGTGGACTCCCCCTGGATTCATGAGTTTATGTATTCTGCACAATTCCTGTCGCAACACTTGTTTACCCAAATAATTGCAATTTCTCCAAATCATGTGCCACTCTGATTAATGCAATTCAATTCGCATGTAGTATCTAAGTCAAGACATTTACAATTGCGTCACGTGCTACATTATTTCGGGGTGTAGTGTAATTCGACTTTTAAAATTCGCACGCAGTGAGCTTTGAATTGAATTGACGTTCATGTCACCTGTCGCCTTTCATGTGTACTTTTTGCATTTAATCCAGGTCATTGTCTCATTGAGGATACATTCCTTCGACATCTTTTCGAATCCTTGATGGCATTCAATCATGATTAAGTAGAATTGAATCCTGCTAGGCCTAGAATTTGACGTTCTACAGAATGTTTTTTCATTTTTAAACCGTATTTGACATTTTAAAAAAAAATTAACACATCAACTACTACTTCCAGTAAAAGTTTCAAACCGTAGATTTGATGGTTACTAGCTTACATCTCCCATCATAAGTGTTTGTGTTTTAATAAGTGTTACTTATTAAATTTTAATAAGTGTTTGAGTTTGAGGTTGCACGGCCATTGGCGAGGGACTCGCAAGATAGATTGCAGGATGGAGGAAGGAAACAATAAGGAGATGGATTAAATTTAACTAATATTAATTTATGGTATGATGGTTGTTTCGGCTATTCACGATTTGGTGGTTTTATAATTTGCGGTTTGGTGGTTTTATGATTGAAATTTATTCCATTTGCATGTATATTGACACTGCTGTAATGGGAGTTTATTGCATTGTTTTAGTTTTTGGTAAGTTTTCGGTGAAATTCCTGTTGGATTTATAAGTTTGCAGACCTGGTGTGCAGGAGCAACCAAGCTCTTTGTTTTCTGCTTAAAAATATTCAGAAATTGTTGAAAAGGCTAAGTGTTAGCATTTAAAGGGTGACGATAGTGACTTCTTGAGGCTTTTACTACCTGTAATTACAAGTATAAATAAGATAAACCCGTTCTAAAGACCATCGGGAGGGCTAAGGTGGAAAACAAGTGTCACCTCCTTGAGCAGAAATGTGATTCAAGGATCAATTGAAGCTTGAAACCAAAACAACGAAAAGAGGATCGGTATAAGTTAGGTTTAATTTTAAATAACAGGGGATTGGTATATAGTACCTCACGTGTAATTTTAAAATAAAATAGTAGACAATATACAAATATTTTATTTGACGGTCTATAAAAATACATAAAACGTAAAATGACAGGGAGCAAAAAACTATACCTGTCATCAATTTTCCAATTGACAAGCGCTTAGATTTTGAAATTCTAGGCCTGCTTGCCTTATTTATGATCTGGGTGTGATTTTTTCATTCAACTTGGTTCTTTGATACATCCCTTGTCGAGCTCATCTTTAGTTTTCATTCATGAGTGTTGTGACTTCATCTGCAATGTCTAGCCAGTTTCAAAGATTCAGTAGTTCATTAGGCAGTCTTCGTTCACTGGTTTTGTGGCAATAAGATGATTTTTCAAAGCTAAAGATAGAGATGGCAATTTGGCAGTCCCAAATGGAGGATTCAGATGTCATGAAGTGGTATACACAATCTCATATTAATCAAGGCAATTCACAGGAGATATTGGTTCTAAAGAGATGAATTGAATGCTTGGAGCGACAACAAAAGTAAATTCTTGAGTTGTTGAATCCAGTTTGGGAGGAGCAATGTAATGTGGATCGGACTTCTTTGACCCTACAATTCTGCCAGTTTATGCAAGTTCCTAAGTTCATCATGCAGCCTCCATTGGACCTTGAGCAAGCATTGAAGAAATAAAAATGCTGCCCCGCAACCAATAAATCTTAAGGAGAGGGGGGTTTCTAATCTTAAGGAAAAATGAAGGGATAACAAGCAGCTCTGGTAATGGATGCAACGTTGTGAAATTAGTGCTCCACCAACTATAATGGATTCCCTCATAACATCATCTGACGCGACCACTAGGTTATCTTTCATTAATCCATCTCAAGCCATGGAGAAGTTCCAAGGAACTTCTTCAGATTCGAATGTTAAGTTAGATATCGACCATAGTCAAGAAGTCTATAGACCACAGGTATTTAGCTCCTCACCTTAGACAGTTTCCGATGATGATGAATGTTGGCTTTGAGATAGGACTTGATTCAGGCCAATCAAATTTCTAAGTTGCAACAAAGTTGGCTATCCACAACAGATGTACAGAGCTAGCGATACAAACAAGTTGACTACCATGTCTAACATTTTATTTTGGTTATTCTTGAATTGTCTTGTCCCGTCCTTATCTATAAATAATATCATGAAACGTTTGCAATGCTCACCTTACCATTAATGTTGTTTTTTTGTTTATCCATACCTTGAACTCTCAAGAGGGCAGTTAGGAGTCGGGACTGATTTGAAATTGATTTCACATGGCAATGTGTGATTTTCATGGATCCATACCGTAACCTATTAAGAGCACAGTTAGGACTAATTGAAATTGATTTCGCATTGAAAGATGGGGTTGTCATGGATCCCTCGTTTCATCAAAACACATAATTATCACTATTATTGTTTATTTATGGGTAGGATATGATTTCATGTGGCCACGAGTTTACATCTAATTTATGGCATGGACCAGATGTTGCCTAATCTCAACAAGCCATTGTTGCTAAATCTCAACACCCTCGACACCCCAACTGGCCATGTTAAATGTAAACAAAATATTCTTTGCAAATTACAAGTGTTTATTTGTTTTAAGAGAATACTGACAAGTGTGGTGTTTTTGGAATAGTATTTTATTTTTATTTTAAGTTTAAAAGTATTTTTGTTGTTTTCATTTATAGACAATTGGTTAGTAAATTGAGAGTTGTCTGTTGATTTCTATGTGCTACCGTTCAATTCTTTAGATTTTCTCAAAATTTCCTTAATCAATTTGCTAACCTTTATGGGCTCAATCTAGCACGATTTTTCAGATTATTCAATCCATATGATTTGGTATGATTTCTACTTGAATCGGAGATGTTATTCCCTGCTATGAGTGCTATCAGTCCAGGAATGATGAGGCAAATGGCCATCATGTTGACTCTAAATATCCTTGTTTATACCTCTTTCATGGTGGCATTTTTGGGGAGAGACACACCTCTACGTTGGACAGGGAGGGTGAGGCCCCAAGACAATGAGTTGGTTATTGTTTGTCAAATTCAATATTGTGTATTCGTTTGCTGAGAGAGTTAGAGAACTCTGTTCTTTCGATTATATATATATAATATATACTTTGTTAATGTTGGTAATGTTCTTGATCAAAGGCACTCGTGGAGAAAAGAAGAACAGAATCGACTCTAGTTCAAACACATATACTATGAATTGTGGAGGAGGGAAACAAATTAGAGAGCTCTTTTTTTCATCCAGGTAGTGGACTGGCGCGCGCCCGGAGGCAAAGGAACATCAAGATTATATGTCGTGGGATCGAACTGGGGTGGAGACGGCCACAACCGACATAATCGACTCTAGTTCAAACACATATACTATGAGTTATGTCGTGGGGTCGAACTGGGGTGGAGACAGCCACAACAGACAAAATTGGGCACAACCGACAGAATCAAATATATGTCGTGGGGTCGAACTGGGGTAGAGACGGCCACAACCGACAGAATCAACTCTAGTTCAAACACATATACTATGAATTATGTCGTGGGGTCGAACTGCGGTGGAGATGGCCACAACAGACAAAATCGGCCACAACCGACAGAATCGACTCTAGTTCAAACACATATACTATGAATTGTGGAGGGAGGCGAAGGCACATCAAGATTATATGTCATGGGGTCGAACTGGGGTGGAGACGGCCACAACTGACAAAATCGACTCTAGTTCAAACACATATACTATGAATTGTGGAGGGAAACAAATTAGAGAGCTCTTTTTTTTCATCCAGGTAGCATACCGGCGCGTGCCCGGAGGCGAAGGCACATCAAGATTATATGTCGTGGGGTCGAACTGGGGTGGAGACGGCCACAACCGACAGAATAGACTCTAGTTCAAACACATATACTATGAATTATGTCGTGGGGTCGAACTGGGGTGGAGACGACCACAACAGATAGAATCGACCACAACCGACAAAATCAAATATATGTCGTGGGGTCAAACTGGGTGGAGACGGCCACAACCGACAGAATCGACTCCAGTTCAAACACATATACTATGAATTATGTCATGGGGTCGAACTGGGGTGGAGACGGCCACAACCAACAGAATTGACTCTAGTTCAAACACATATACTATGAATTGTGGAGGGAGGCAAAGGCACATCAAGATTATATGTCGTGGGGTCGAACTGGGGTGGAGACGGCCACAGCCGACAGAATCAACTCTAGTTCAAACACATATACTATGAATTGTGGAGGGAAACAAATTAGAGAGCTTTTTTTTTCATCCAGGTAGCATACCGGCGGGTGCCCGGAGGCGAAGGCACATCAAGATCACATGTCGTGGGGTCGATTTGCGGTGGAGACGGCCACAGCCAACCGCCCCCGCCACCCCACCTACAACAAGTCCCCCAAATTATAGAGCTCTAAGATGCCTTTGTTGTCTGTGAATGGACCGCGTCTATGCGTGGGAGGAAGGTTTTAAGAGAGAACCATTATCGACTCCAGATATGTGTTTACTAGAGGAATCATTCTTTATAAAACAAGAAGGTACTGTTTGTAATTTTATTTTAATAGATTACTTGAGTACTCGTTAGAGGGATGGCTTCTCGAGAAGAGAACCCACCCTTCCATTCGTTTATCGCCCTTATTATTTTGGTGCCAGTCACATGTTAGTATTCGCATATATGTTGTTAACAACATTTCTTATTTTATAGAATTAGCATTTGATTACAAAGCAAGAGGAGGAGCGGCCTCCAAGATAAGGACCAACTCCCCTCTTATATACTGTAGCTATGATTTTACTATCAGTCAACCATGGATTACTATCTTTAAGCGAGGTTGTTGGCTCTTTCACTCACAGGTAAGGTAACAATGTTCTTTTAATTCAATTGTTGTGATTTCTAGCAATATTTATGTCAATAGGTGTTTTTATTTTAGAATTTTGGGTAGACTACGGTCTATGTTTTTTTAGGATTGTATGAGGATGAGACAAGTGTACTGTCTAGATTGATTCTATGGCAGTCGTTCAAAATTTGAAATAAACAATGTTTAAAAAAAAAATAAAAAATAAGTGGTACTTATGAATGGATAACTAGTAGTGGATGCATGGATAACTCATAGCTGATGAATAGATAATCAAACGTTCATATCAGATAACTAGAAGAATGTGAGACATAAAGAAAAGAAAATAAAAAAAATTGATGGTTGATGCATGAATGCATAGATAACTCGTAACAAATAACTTATGGTGACACTTAACTTGTGGTGTATCGGTGTTCACCAACCACAAATTATGATTATACTAATTTAATATATTTTTGCAATTACCCTCCACCTCCACAATGCATTGGCTAGTAAAAGTAATTTTGAACCATAGATAATAAATGTCCTATGACTTCGTTATTTGTTTATTTACAACATAATTTGGAGAGAGGAGGCCGATTCCTCTCCACTTGATTGATTTATCATTAATTGATATTTACACATGTTGTTTACCTCTTGCTGAGTGCAAACGGTGGTCTCGAAAGAGCCAACCAATCTCATTTTAAGTATTCATCCGTTGGAAATTTATGAAGAAAATTTTGGAATGCTTTCTAAAGTGGAATTTATAGGTAACCATGCAGAAAATTTTGGAATGCTTTCTAAAGTGGAATTTATAGGTAACCAAACTCATGTTTGTTTAAATTAATGTAAAGAGGTGAACTCTCAAGAGAAGATCAACTTCGCTATTTACATTTGTTTGTATTTATATATTAGGGAGAAAAATGATATTTTTCTATTATTTAATCTTACCTATCAAGAAGCTGAGTTTTATAATCAATAGTCTAGCTTCAATAATTAAAGACCGAATTTTATGATGAGGACCGAATTCTAGTTTTGTCTATTTGAAGTCGAGCTTTAATGTATTGATCATTAAAGTTGGAATTTTTATTATTTAAATGAGAAATTATAATGTTTTAAATTATTTGAGAAGTTGAGATATTGGTTATTTAAATGAATATATTAGTTTTATAGCTAAGCTTATTGGTTATATGTCCAAGTCTATTGATTATTTAGTGGAGCCTACTAAATTTTATTTGTGGAGACAAGTTTAATATGGTTGAAGACCAAAACTTTATTGTCTAATTATGGCCAAGGATTTAGCACTGAGTCCATGTTGATGATTTGCGGTGAAAGATTATGTTGTCTCCCTCACCCTAGTGAATACCTTGCTCAACTTAGGATAGTCCCTTAGTTGAAAGAATAAAGGCTAAACAAAGTGCCTACAATTGGGTGGAACGTTGTAATCACACATTTAGTCACCTGAAACTTCTCTTTCAAAATAAGTATTCATTATTTACTTTATAAATATTGTTTGATTATGTTTAAGAGTTTAAACATAATATCATTATGATAAACAAATAGTAAATTGTTAATTGCACCAAGTTAGATAGGTTGAATAATTTGAGAATGTATAAATGCTTCTATTTAATATGTTAATATTATCCATTCATATTCAAGACATATGATAAATTGCTATCATGCTTAGGTAAGGTATTGTCATAGTTCAATAATTGTGATTAAAATGAGTATAATACATAAGTGTTTGCAACTGAAGTATTCCATGATGGTATAGAATAATTTATTATGCAAATAAATAGACTTTTAGAAGAACCATGGCATTTTGTATACCTTGTGATAATTTGGATTTACAAGTTAACCCTTACATTTTACATGAAAAACTTAAGATATAGCAATAAGTTGGAAATGTTGGAAATCATTTTATTAAGTCCTTTTTTTCTCGTGTGGTTCACGGAACACCCTCTTTTTTTGTGTGCCCACTATGTCCACATTAACCTTCCTGGCGTCCGGAGACATAGGAAGGGTAGTTAATTGTCTAGTAGAGCTTCTGAAGAGCTCAGCGACTCCCTTAAGAGCAAGTGTCACTGGCGGGACTTGAACCTAGATGGAGCGGATAACAATCCAATAACTCAACCACTCAGGCTAAACCCAATTAACTATTAAGCTTTTATTATTATGCATATCAATGATATGATTAGTATTGCTACATAAGAGTCATGTATATATTGTATGGTCAGACAGAACTTCGCATTATCTTTTGATATGAAATTAGATCAAAGTTACATGAGTTTGATTAGAGTAATCTAGGCATATTGTTAGTCTTCATAACTTTCCTCATTAAGGGTAAATTTATAAATGATGGCCTGACTTGCAAGCATTATGGTATATGTTTCTAAGTGGGAAAATTTACATTTGATATACTTATTTGAAAATGTTAATAAAATCCTGAAGATGTGGTTATGGGTTAACTAATTGTAATGCATATTCCTAATTAAACAGGTATAATTAATGAGTGTAGCTTTAAACATATTGTTATTGTATCTAATAAACGAAAAATTGTATACCATGTATCGTAAATGCAGTATTAAGGATAATGGGTATGTTACATACATGAATTATTGCTCAAATCAACGACGTTAACTTTGCTTTTTAGACTCTAACTTCTCAAGTTTATTTTACTTATTTCAAAGTTATTTTTAAAATGAACAAAATCTTAATTAAATATTGTTTTAAAAAAAATTATATATACATTGAGCTATTAAAAAAACTTAGTTGTCAAAATATTATATACATTTTCTAACATTTACTCATAATAAATATGAATTGATTTGTTTTATTAAATATTTAATATTACAACAACGACGACCACTTCCGAACCAAATCTCACCTATCACCATACTCATTATATTTACTCACTACCTCATATAAGGCTCGCCTAACCTTATACTCGTTACTTAATATATAAGTTAAAAAGTATATCACAAATTTGTGCCATATGCCAAATTTAGTGATAGGATAAGATTTGCCTAGATGAGAAGTATTATCTTCAAAGAGGAAACATAATCTAGTAAATACTTATTTTTATATAATTTTGTTTTGTATGGTAAACATTATAAATGTCTAAAGTTTTATAATAGTATTATATTTTTTTTTATTAGATTATAGTATTAATTTAATAGAAAAAATATATAATCATGTTGTTCGATTATGATGGTTAGGTGATGAGTTCATTTAAAAACAAAAAGAGGAATTAGTTTTTTTTTTTTACTTTTTAAGTATTTTTAATCATAAATAAATAACAAAAGTAATGTCATAATTATTTTTATTTTTATAAGTGCATAAACCACATTTAGTTAGCTTTCATTTACTTTAGATCTTTTGAAATGAAATTCAAAAACCACATTGGAAATTATTTTATGCGACATGAGCATATTTAGCACATGAAATTCAACGAAGGTTCAGCTCTAGAAAATTCGTGTAGATCGTTCCAAATTAAATTTAAAAAATCACACTGAAAATGCTATTTTTTTCATAAAAAAAATATTTCGCAACACATTTTATTAATATAGAATGTATCGCTATAGGCCGCTTTTACACATATAAATTGTCTTTTCCATTATAAATGTAAATATAAACCTCTATCAAAGTATCTTTTACATCATATCATATCAAAATAGTGTAATATGTGATGTTTTTTCAACTACTATTATTTATGGGCTCGAGACATTATCAGATTTAGCATATGAATTCATGGAAGGATCGAGACTGGATTTCATGAATCCTTCGTCAGTTTGTATTGAATTTGGTATATGTAAAGTTTCATCTACTCTGATATTAGATATAAAGAAATAGTTTTTCCATTTTGCATTGTGGGTAGGTAATTATAACTTTTATGAGGTGGATTAGTAAGTATGATTTTCCTAGAGTAAAATTGATTCTATGGTTGTTCGAAATTCAAAATAAACAATTATATATATATAGAAAATCATACTTAGTAAGTATGATTTTCCTAGAGTAAAATTGATTCTATGGTTGTTCGAAATTCAAAATAAACAATTATATATATATATATATATATAATTGGTAGTTGATGCATGGATAATTGGTAGCTAATTCATGGATAGAATGCGGGTGATAATAGGTAGAGAAGGTGGGTGATAACAGGTAGCTGAAGCATAGACAACCTGTAATTACAACAAATAACTTATTCGTGGAACTTAACATGTAGCCTATGAATATTTATAGACCACAATTAAGTGGATGTGCTAATTTGTATTGGTTTAAGTAAATATTAAAAAGAGCTCATAAACATAATAATTTTTTTAGGTTTTTTTAGTGTTTTTGGAAAAAACAAAGCTTTTAAAAATGTGATGGATTTTAATTGGTTGGTGAAGTTTTTTTTTATTATATATGTTTATGATGAATTTGGTTTAATCCATAACTTATAAGTCATAATTCAGTTTTATATGTTATTTGAGGTTTGCATTTAATCAGCATAGTGGAGATATTTATTAATAAAATTATTTTAATTAAGATTTAAAATTATTTTTAATTAAAATGTGTTTAGAATTAAAATTTAAATGAAAATAATATATAAAATAATAATAATAATATTTTAAAATATAAATTTGATTTTAATTTTTCCACTTTTAAAATAAATCTACTTTCATAAATCTCAAATTAAAATGTATTTAAATCAACAAATTACTTTAATGATAATAAATTTTATTTTATTTTTTAATAAAGACAATTAATTGACACAACTAGTTATGAAAAAAAATTAATGGATAGTAAACTTACTTTTAAAAAGAAAAGGAAAAAAATGATGACACAATATTACGGTTTTTATTGGAATACATTTAGTAAACATCTGCATTAATACCAAGCGGATGGGTATGTCGATAGGTCATCCACTTGGTATTAAGGGGATCAGTTAGCTAATAAACAATTGGCAACTTTTTTTTTTTCAACCGATAACAATTGGCAACTTATGTCATAATTTATTAAAATATAAAATTATATATTATTTGCAAACCATGTTATTTAACATATGTATAATATATTTAACAATAATAGGTTTCCAACGCATATTATGTTATTAATCCTTTTCAATTATAAGGGTCGGAGGTTTAGTTGTCTCTACACTTGCAAGTGTCAAAAGGCCCGCACCCACTTTCTCCAACAACAATAGCAGGACCATCAAAATGTTTGTCAATTAAAAAGAAATTAAGGTCAACAAATATTTGAATCCATCAATGTATAGGCATCAATAGACATAAAAATATAGCATCGTTTATATGATTCTTGGCAAGATTCACTTATCCCATGTCAAAATCGATGGCTACAAACAACGACGCCTCCACGGTCTTCTCACTAAAAGAAAGATTGAGGGTTCTTTTGCATCTGCATAAACACACATTAATTGTTAAAATACAAAGGAAAATCTCGGCAAAACAACTCATGCACAAAAAAAATTCAATGACCTCCTATGCTCATACCATCAAATTTGAGCCTTTTTCACTAAAGAGCAAAAGGAACTATTGAAAAGCATAACAAATAAATTGAATAAAATCGAATGCTCACCCTTTACAACCATTGAACCATAGCAAGACATTTCTCAACACATAAGCAAAGATCGTAGGACAAAATAGAGCATAATGAAACCCAAAATCATGTGGATATTGATATCTAAGAAAAAATGACAATTAGCAATACACGGAAAACTTATCTCAGTCAGGATATAAAGGCCATATCTCAATTAGTAACTCTCAATCTGCAGATCTCAGTATTTTCGCCTACGCATTGAAATTCCCACAACGAAGTTAGTAGAATATTAGAAACAAAAGGTTATATCTGTGTGCAGAAATTAGAAAAAGAAATGGGCCATCGACGGAAGAAATATTATATTTATAGCACCTAGCCAGATGCGGTCTCCACAACGAAGCCGCCCACAATAACCCAATAGAAATGTGTTTCATAATTCCAGGGCTCCAAGGCTCTATAGCTCTCTACGATAACATGTCATGCTTGTTACTTGCATACTTTTCAAGCTTGCTTGTTGCATTTCTACCCCTCGATGAAAAAGAGCAACAACATTTGGAAACTTGTTAGCACTTAGAGCATCCCAGTGAAGGAGAGTAGCATCGTTTGGAACCCATCCTCTCATTCCATATTTATAACACCACTTCTTAGCAATTACCACAAATGAGCAGGAAACGTAGTTGAAAAAGAACTCGCCCTTAAACCAAGGCGTGGACAATATGAGGTTGCATAACTCACCCTTTAATTATTAAATAATTGAAATAACTCACCCTTCCACTGTTAAAAAACTCAAAAACTTTCCTTTGAGCTAGTCATTGAAGTTACTCTTTATTATTAAATAATTGAAATGAACTCATTGAACTCACTCTTTATTATTAAATAATTTAAATGAACTCAAGAACTCGCCCTTGAGATCGTGGTTGAACTCACTCTTTATTATTAAATAATTGAAATGAGCTCACTATTTATTATTAAATAATTGAAATGAACTCAGGAGTTGACTCAGTCTTTATTATTAAATAATTGAAATAAACTCGGGAAGTCACCGTTGAGCTCATTGTTGAACTCACTCTTTATTATTAAATAATTGAAATGAACTGGCCCTTGAGCTTGGAGTTGAGATAAAACTCTTTATTATTAAATAATTGAAATAACGCGCCCTTCCACTACTAAAAAACTCTTAAACTTTCCTTTAAGCTCGTCATTGATGTTACTCTTTATTATTAGATAATTGAAATAAACTCATTGAACTCACTCTTTATTATTACATAATTGAAATGAACTCGGGAACTCGCCTTTGAGCTCATGGTTGAACTCACTTTATTATTAAATAACTGAAATGAACTCATTGAACTCAATCTTTATTATTTAATAATTGAAATGAACTCATTGAACTCCCTCTTTATTATTAAATAATTGAAATGAACTTGGAAGTAGCCCTTGAGCTTGTGGTTGAAATCACTTTTTATTATTAAATAATTGAAATGAACTCATTGAACTCACTCTGTATTATTAAATAACTGAAATGAACTCGGGAGTTGAACTCAATCTTTATTATTAAATAATTGAACTGAACTCGAGAGTTCACCCTTGAGCTCGGTGTTCAAGTGAATTTTTATTATTAAATAAACTCGTTGAACTCACTATTTATTATTAAATAATTGAAATAACTCGCCCTTCCACTGTTAAAAAAACTTGAAAACTCGCCTTTACGCTCAACATTGAAATCACTCTTTATTATTAATAATTGAAATGAACTCATTGAAGTCACTCTTTATTATTAAATAATTGAAATGAACTCGAGAACTTGCCCTCGAGCTTGTGGTTGAACTTGGCCTTTATTATTAAATAATTGAAATGAACTAGTTGAACTTAGTCTTTATTATTAAATAATTGAAATGAACTCGAGAACTCACCCTTGAGCTTGTTGTTGAACTCACTTTTTATTATTAAATAAATGAAACAAACTCGTTGAACTCACTCTTTATTATTAAATAATTGAATTAAACTCAAGAAATCACCCTTGAGCTTGGAGTTGAACTAACTCTTTATTATTAAATAATTGAAATAACTTGCTCTTTTAACTTTAACTATTAAAAAAAACTCTCGGCCTTAGTTAAACTCACTCTTTAATTTATTTTTATTTTATAATTTTTTATTTGGAATTTTAAATGACGACCATAAAATCAATCTAGACCATACACGTGTCTTATCCTCCTTCAATCTAGGAAAATCATAGATGATAGTCCACCCAAATTCTAAGATATATTATGCCTATCAACTTAACTATCGGCGTAATAAATAGTTAATAATTAATATGGTAAATTAATTATGTTTAAAAAAATTGAAGAGGTAATATTATGGTTTTTTATTGTAGCACATTTGGTAAACATAATAGCTAATAATTAAAACCTATAATAATAGTTAATAATTATTATGGTAAATTAATTGTGTTGAAAGTCTTGATATGTTTCATAATTGAGTTAATTGAGTTTGATATATGATATATAATATAGTAAAAAGGTCGATCATTTTATAATAATAGTTAATAATTATTATGGTAAATTAATTGTGTTGAAAGTCTTGATATGTTTCATAATTGAGTTAATTGAATTTGATATATGATATATAATATAACAAGAGAAATAGCTGCAAAGCAGCTAGTCCCTGCTCTAAAATAAAGTTTATAATTTGTTTAATTGTTTACAAAAAATTTTAAAAATTATTAGAAAAATTTAGTTTGGTGTTCATAATTGCTTCAAATGTAAAATAGAACATTTGAATTGTTCCATTATTCATTTTACTGCATTAATGCATAGTATAGACAAAGAGTTTATAAAAAGTGTGCTCTAGCGATGTCCCTGCCGATTAGCAAATAATATGTCCATGCCTATATTGATCTAAGAAGATAAAGTTGCTTTGCTCAATTTTGTTCATATTGGGCTGCTGTGAAAGATTTTGGGATTGTGCATTAATTGATTCTACATAATAAGTTAATAAACTATTTGGTATAAAGGAAATTTTAGCAACATCAAACATTAAAAGTCAATACACTGGAGTAGTGTCCCTCAACCAAGACGATATGGCATTTTACCCTCAATTAGATGAAGATAAACATTCAAATTGTTGGTGTAAGCAGGATCAAGATTACAAATGTATTTATTGTCCAAAAAAGTTTGCACAACCGCGTTTGAAAAGGAATCCAATCGGAATTCTTTGAATCGACGATTAAAAGGTTATATATATATATGCAAAACAAACTTTATGCAAAACAAACTTTATACACCCGTCAAACACACAGGCATACAACTCATTCAAGAAATGTAGAGTTTTATGGCAATAAGTTGGCCATATAATTGGTTTGTAAGCAAAGATCATTAAGAATAAGTTAAATTATATAAAAAATACCTATACTTAATTCATACTTAGCCTAAAAAATCAGTTATATAGTTACAATAAACATAAGAGTATAATTGTTTTATTAAAATGTTTTAAAAATTATAATCATTAACTATTTTAAGATGTTACAATTAATATTTAAAATTAATTAATATTTAAATTTTGAATATAATGTCATAAGTTCTAAGTACCGTACCCCTTAAGCGTTCATTCTTCAACTGGTTCTTAAGGTAGGCAGCACTCCGTTGGGTTTTCAGTATCATGTAAAATTATTGATATAATTTAACTTTCTATTATAAACTCATTGACGTTCTTGAAGAAGTACCCATTAAATGTTAAAAATAAAGTAAAGGTATGGAACGCGTTTTGATGGCACAAGTCTCCAAAGACAAAAAAGGAATGGCGATATATTCTTGGGTGAATGCTAGCTTTTCCTTGTGTCAATTCAATGTGATATCGATATGCACCTCAACAATTGTCAAGAACACGATATGCACCTATCAAGAATAACACTTGTGGCCATGTGCGTTGCTGTCGCCATGCGCTTAGGGTTGTGGCCATCCTCCTCCCTTCCCCAAACCAAACATCGACCGACATACTACACAACCAGCTCATAAACTTTCCATTGCATTTTCGTCATCCATGAACATGATCATCCCAACCACGTTGCCAACATGTTAGTTGTTCAGAGTTTCAATAATGGAGTCTGGTATTCATATTCCATGCTCATCCCAACCACGTTGCCAACATGTTAGATGTTCAAAGTTACCTCATAAGTTGCATAATAATTTTGAAACAAAGTTAGTTAATAGACATCACGTACAACCCATATGGTATACCATTTTGGGTTTAATATCTCCAATCATATATGATTAGTACTCATAAAAGATATACTATATCAATTAGCATTGTGCATTGTGATATAGCAAATTCTACTATCTAAACATCAAAAGTTGAGGCTACTATTAAAATTTGTGATGATTAATGATTTGATCTATGCCTTATGACATGTGACAATCCATCACATTATAACATGTGATGAATCCGATATGACTAAGTCCATAACAATATGACACATGACAAATTCTATTAGTTACGATCCATAGCATTGTGACATGTTGTGAATCTAATACAATTGCGATGTGATCCATAGCATTAAGAAACATACAGTTGTCTCTTCCTTCCGCCGCCTGATGGATGAAGCATGCATGAACCACAGGCCATGTATACGCTCTACCGTACACGTGATTTTGACTTTTGTCTTGCTTCATTTAAGTAATGAATTTTTTTTGTCTCAGAGTGCTAGCTAGAATATGAATGTTTTTCAGCAATTTATGATTTACTTAGATGTGAACTTTACATGTTTGACTACTTAATCAAGATTTTGACATTTGCTTTTATGTGTTTTGTCAAGTCCCTGACTTGTTATATTTATGAAGTCTTCAAGAAATTAAATAACCATATTTTACATTCATTTAAATAATAAGTATGTTTGTGTGTGGGCTAATTGTAATAGAATTGTATTTGAGCATAGAGACTTATGGAGTGGGATTTATGGCTGATTACATGAGACATCATTTTTTAAAACAATAAAAAAACCTAATTCCCAATAAATGATATCATTTTATTGAATGATTTGCAAATGGTATTATTTTAATGAATACTTTGAATGATTTACAAATGGTATTATTTTAATGAATACTTTGCATTGCATGGATTGATAGTATTGTAACAATTTAACAAACCAAAACATAATATTATTTTAATTAAATAAATTAATAATTAATTATTGCATAAAAGGAAAATATGGTGGAAATAACGTTTGATATAAAAAAAATTATTAGATAAATTAATGATTGCATAAAGGAAAAATATAGTAGAATTGTTAGTTAAATAATTAATAATAAATTAGATATGGCATAAAAAATAACAAGTATTTCTATGAATTGAACGAAATAAAAAATAAAAATTACACAATTGTGTTATTAAAACAAAATAATTATTTTTAAAAGTAAATATGTAGAGGATAAATAATTAGAAAATCAATTAAATATTGAACATTAAACAAACAAACTACACCTAGGATTAGGTTTCTGGTCGACATCTTGGATTCGCCATTCTCTCAACAAACAAAACACAAATGAATATTAATGTTGTGGAAATGCTATCCTTTACCTTGACTCATTGTCCTGATGATGAACCCTGATTAAGGTTCTAAACGTCAACTTTCACAATGGGTACTGTGGTAATCCCGAGCACTTCACCAAACCCTCAACGCAGAAATCTACAAGATAAATAATTATTTTAATCCAACTACCTTGTTGGTAGAGGATAGATAGATATTGGACAACCTTGTTGGTTAATGTCATATTGGTTGCAATAATGGAAACGTCAATCTTCGTATTAATAAACACATTATTTACCATAAGCTGCCTACGAAATCCATCAATCCACGCATGGGGAGTTAATAGATCGGAGTTGTATTTGATTGGCCTTAATTAATATTAATATAAAAACAATGCAAAGCAAAAATTATACGACAAGGACAGGTGTCAATTTCGTGGTTTTTATTAACTTTAAATTATTTTTTTTGGTGACAAATAGTTTTAAACCCAGGTAAACTTTGTAACATCATGGTTATTGTCCAATCAAAAATTAAAAATATATTTTTTAAAAATTACAAAAATATTTTTTTAATATTTACAATATTTAGTTTAATATATTATTTTTAGAAACCTTTAAAAAACTATAGCAATTTGTTTTAATTATTAAAAAGTCAAACTTGTTTGAATAGTAATAATTGTATTAATTATTAAAAAATCCATTATATTTATTTTAATTAAAATTAAAGAAATCAACATTTCTTTATCACTAGACAAACCAAACACTTATAAGATTACTCTATATACTTATTTTTAAAAACACTTTTTAATAAAAAAAATGGTAATGTATATACATATATATGTTTGAAAGATTGTCAATATTTCTTATTTGTTATGTATAAAAGTATTTAATAAGTCTTTAATAGATTTATAAAATTTCTTTAATAATATAGTAAAATTTATATTCATGAAATAAGAAATTAGATTTTGCTCAACAACAATTATGTTTAATTATTTTTTTAAATTAGAAATTGATAAATAAGATCTATCAAGATTTTGCTCAAAAACAATTGCATTTAAAAAATTGTTAAAAATTAGTGATTAATGAATATTGTTTATCAAAAATATGTTTATGATACATAACAATTTCCTTGTACAAAAAAAAAAAAAAAAAAAAAATAAAATAAAATAAAATAAAAATAAAAATAAAAATAAAAAATAAAAATAAAAATAAATAAAAATATAAAAATAAAAATAAAAATAAAAATAAAAATGCATCCTACACTACCAAGCATATAATCAAAACTACACAAAAATTTGGCTTAAAAAAATGATGAGAATATTAAGAAATAAGACAATATATTTCTTACATGATGATGCATTCACCTCAAGCATGTAATATTCTATTCTTCAACACACTGTATACACTCAAGTTGTGCTTCTTTTAAATCTCACACACTTCTCTCCATTAATTATAAAATAATATATCTATCGTATATTTACCAATTAAACAATATTATGCTTACATGTATCATACCAATTAGATATAAAATTATGCATTTATTATATCTTTATTTAAAACAAAACATATATTCAAAAACAAGTTTTCTATAAAGCATTCTTGGAATATGAAAAGTTACTTGTACGTATAATTAAGGCATTCAATTTAGAAGTCACTTAAAATATAATAAGGCGTTACATTTTCAACCATGTATGAAGGTAAAAATGTCCCTTTATTGTCTAATTTAAGCACCTCCTCTACCCGTGGCTAGAGGTGTACGCTTGGAAATATAGTTTTCTCTCTTCTCGTCAAAAGTGTATAAATCCAATATGGTATGTATATGCATTGACCATCATGTAAACTTCGAGAGTCGTGATTTAAGACCAAAGCTGAAGTAGAAATTCATGCTTTGTGGAACTTCAAGAAGATTATTGGTTATTTTAGAGAAAGTGGATTGGTAGAAGTTTGCACATCAACTACTCATAAGGTTCCCCAAGCGATCTTATAGATAAGATTCGTATTGAAAATGATGGCGAGGGTTAACTTTTACTAATAAATTCTAAAATCAAACTTAGTTATTATAAAGACATTTTGTGGTGAAACCTCTCTCCCAATCTCACATGGTGACGTGGAGTCTCCTTCACGCACATTCCAATAGATCGCGAGAAGCCTGGGTAATCTTGTATTTAAATATGAGTTGTGGGGCCTGAGTGAATTACCGAGACGTGGAAGCGGGGAATGCATGCCGATGAGGAATCGCGACACATTCCTCCCACCGTTCCTCTGTTGCAAATTGGAATTTGGAATTATCACTACATGGCTTTTCGTTCTCAATTTAGCTCCTCCAAGTTTGGATCGGGGACGCGGCCTCTAGATTTAGCGGGGAAGCGAGCAGATCTCAAATAAATAAGGAGAAGAGGACACGAGGTATATGCAACTTGACAAGTTGCATGTTGTTCGTAGGACAAGTTTCAGTCTCCAAATACGGTTTCATGAACTTCTTTCAGCAAACACGCTTCATCTGTATTGCTTAGTATTATATAGGGCTTTTGATTCTTCCATAATTAGCTGTAAGCGGCCACAAAGAAGTTGTTTATGTGGAGACTACACGTTCTGCGTTATCCCTTGTGCAAGAAAGGGTGTTAATCAGAGAAAAAAGCAAGGTTGCAGGATTATAGCGGCTGTCTATACTACTAGCTTGTGCACAACATAATAAGATGGCAAAAATCGTGCTCTCTTCCATAAGGGTGAGATCAGTAGGCTGGAGGTTAAGGGGTGGCGGACTTGATTTTCTTTAGTCGTTCTGTTGCTTTCCACTTTGGACTTGCGAATGAGGGTATGTTATCGTATTCTTTTTCCTAGTGATTTCCATTTTATTCATTTAATACAAAAAGAGCTAGAAAATATCGGCACGGTGAAAAAAATCTTGTATTAAATGAATAGCTCTGAAATTTATTAGAAATCAATGGCTGCATTTCATTCTGTATGACAAATCATTGTGTGCTAAACGACGGTCATATCAATTTTGACCAAGAACCGCTTACATTCCGTTCAATTGTTAGAATCTGGTTTTGAAATCCAAATTCTGGGAATCCTATTCTGGTCTTACACATTTGTCAATGGATAAGCACACTCAACCGAACAGAGCTTTTTATTATTCTCCACACAACACCATTAAGTATCTGGCGTTGTTAATTTGTGTCGCGACATGGTAATGTAGAGCTGCAGTTTCCAGGCCATGTCGAAATTTCAAGGCTATTGCCATTCAAATCCGCGATTGTGTTGTTGTCGTTACTGAAAGCATTGATTGATTAACAGAGATATACTGAGAAACTTGTCCCCTGTGCCGATTCAAAGGGATGGGTGCCATCCATCGATGAAAAGAAAATTCTGATTCACAGAAAAGCATTGAGAGAATAGTGGAAGTCGCTGGGGAAAGAATGGAATTGGAGAAAGCCTTTCCCAGGAAACCTTCACGGGATCATATACAGGCCTCCCAATTTCTGCACACAACTTTGAGCTTCTCGTGTGATTTGTAAGGCACTATGAGTAAGCAATCTCAAGTGATTTCAGCGGGAAGATTAGGGGAGTCAATCAACCCATCTGATGTTCGATCTCCACGCACTTGCCCTCTAATCCATGGACCAAGCTATTCCATGATAATAAGCAATATCTAGGATCAGTATAAAACCACCGACCTATCTGCAATTTTGATTAGTAGAAATATCCGCCCATCTTCATCATGCACAATGACAGACATACATTTGTGTGTGCTGTTGAATTCCAATAGATTAAGCAGCTTGTACACCCTATAAAAATTTTCATTTGTCTACTATAGTATGTGGTAATATGAAAAATATAGGTGAGGTTGATCTTGAGAAAGCTCATTCAGATTCTCACCTCTCAATATTTGGTCCAAAATATGGATCCCACTCCTTGATCAACACACTCGATTGTGTTCGCTTGTAGAACACAATCAACTAGAGTCAGGTATAATCATTGCTTCTTAGTTATACTAGGAAGCTCGGTGAGAAATAACATGATGAATGTGAATGCGCCTACGCTCGAGCCATTGAAGGTGAAGTAAATGCGCCACTCTCGAGCCATCAACTAGAGTCAGGGATAATTAATGCAAAATAATAATGATTGAGTGAAGAGTTGGGATAATGAGCGTAAAACAATAACGGCAAAGATGGTCCACGTCAAATCAACCACTAATGTACCACATTTAAACCAATTTCATTAATAAATGATTGTTTACGTGGCGTTTTTTTGTTATTTTTTTAATTTTTCAATTTTTAATATTTTTATAATTATAAAAATTATTTTGCACAGCAGGAGAAAATAGTCTATTCTTTGTACGGCACCAATCACAAAATTAGATAATCTAATTTAGAAAATTAAAAAAAATAAAATCAATTGTTAAAAAATCATTTTAATATTAATTTTTTTTTAAACTTTAGTTAAACATGGGGCTAATAAATTAAAAAAAGAAAGTCAAAGGAATATGGCGACCAACCGATCGCTATATTCCCTGCGGAGCAGGGACTAATAATAAAATGGTCGATCATTTTATAATTTTATTTATTTAATTTATCATTATTGTCTTTACCATAGTGAGGGTCACCACTCATTTCAAGGATAAATCAAAAGGTGAGGGGAATTCATGTCTAGATTAATTAGGATATGAGGATGATTTTAACGTTAACATAGGGTTTTAAATGATTAGGGTATTTCACGTAGGATTTAGATTAATTTTGCTAAAAAAATTAGATAAGAAAGTGGGTCAATTAACTAGGGTTAATTAATCAGCAATTTCTTTAATGAGCTAAAAACCTTGATGATAGAAATGCAAAGAGGGTGATGGAAATAATTCATTCAAAATTCCTTGTTGCAAGTGATGAAGCTCCTTGCATTGAAAATGATAGTTGTGCCAAGTCTCCAAGAGTGGTTCATGTTCTTGAAGATCCTACACATGTAGCTCCAATTTCCTTCAAGACGGAGCTTTACTTGATCTCCAATACATACATACATACATACATACATACATATATGTATTGGAAGGATAAGGGCGATAGATCAGGAGAACCCTCTTTCTTTTTTCATTCGTTTTCCCTTTTCTTTCCGCAGGACATTGTCCATGTCATCCTTTGGACTTCTGATGCTTACATCATTTTCAGACTTCTATGCATGGGATTGCTCCAGTGACGCAAGATGGAGCTTGTAATATACCCAAATAAAACAACTTGAATTTGTTGATTTAATTATTTTGTTAAGTTATTAGTCCAGGTTTATGTGGACAAAGAATATTTTATGGCCAGCTTTGAAAGCTGCCAAGTGTCCGCATATAGACTGATGTAAGAAAAATGTTTTTATTTAATAAAAGAAATGGATTGGGTGAGGACAACCATGCTGAAAGAGGAAATCATGCATCTCAAGGGTGGGGGACAAGAAGAGTTAACCTTGGAGAAATAAAGAAAGTGTCAAGGGTGCATTAAAAGGAACTGGACACACTCCCTAAAGAGTAGGGATCATGACAGTCACGATTTTCTGAAGGAATCGGTTGTTTGCAAAAGACCTAGGTAAAAACAATAAAAAGACATATGCGTGAGGCAGGACGCTGCTGAGTATGTCACGGAGATGGAATGATTTGTTGTGTGAGCACATTGGTGTTATGCAAAGCGATTTGTTGTGTGAGCACAATGGTGTTAGGAAAATGATTTGATGTGTGAGCACAATGGTGTTAGGCAAAGCGATTTGTTGTGTGAGCACAATGGTGCTAGGAAAATGATTTGATGTGTGAGCACAATGCTGTTAGGCAAAGCGATTTGTTGTGTGGAGCACATTGGTATTAGGAAAAAAGTAAACTGATGCGACTTGACAGAGGTTAACTAGTTCCCACTCTTGGATGCACGATTTGGATCGGGGGTGATTAGAGTGTGTCAGGCGACAAATCTAGATCTATGGTCGGGAAGAGCGTGGTTGTTCCTACCTCATTCGGCATCAAACTCTTGTCAAGTTTCATTGGTTTTTGCAACTTCATAGGATTATTGAAATGATTTAAAGCTGCAGATAGATCTATTTTCTATGTTTTTTTTTTGTTTTTTTTGTAACTAGGGGAATCGGCAACTGGAGACTAGGCTGGTACTCGCAAGACACGGGGTCCAGGGATCCAATCCCGCTACCACTATACCCCTAGGTGCCCCACACACCCCGCAAACATGGGACACAGGTAAAGCCAGGTGTGATTTGAACTCGTGACCTCCATTTACAACTATGACTTCATAACAACTAAACCGCCAATGAGCCACACCCGTGCAGGCTAGATCTATTTTCTATGTTGAATTGAATTTACATTGTGTAATGTTTCAGATTTCTTCTTATATGTATATTCTACTCATTATTTTAGATTTGTTCTTAGTAACAAAGAGATGCGATTTCTCTGCATTGGAGTTTAATATGAAGCTTAGAATCTTATCATTGTTCATTGCATCAAACTATTGTCAGATATGAATTCCTGATTTCATTTTTTAAGTTGTTTAGAAAGGGTTTACATATGCGGTCTCTACCTATGCATTTATTTATGAATGGCGATCCATGTTTAAGAGAATTGCTGCAATAACGTTGAACTCTTTGTCTAGGGAAAACGATCTTGTTTTTTCTCTTTTGATAAGGAAATCTTAGGGCCTATATCACCATATTTTTCCAACTTAGAAGACAAATTAATTGGGCATTTAAATGGTAGAAATGGATCCCATATCTGCTTTGTTTTTGAAATTCCGCATGGATCCCAGATCCGCTTTGTTTTTTAAGTTCCGCATGGATCCTAGATCTGCTTTGTTTTTGAAGTTCCACAAGGATTTCAGATCCGCAATTTTTGAGGTCTCGCAACCTGAGTTCCACAATGCGGAAATCAGGAATGCGGAGACAGTCGCAGACTCGTCCTTTTTTTAGGGTTCTGCAACCCGCAATTTCGCAATGCGGAAGTCGAGATTGCAGAACGGTCAAAACCAGTCTTTAATTTTTAGGCTCCCACAATGTGGAAGTCAGGATTGTGGAATGATCAAAACCAATCTTTAAGATTTAGGGTTCTGCAACCAGCAATTCCGCAATGCGGAAGTCGGGATTGCGAAACGGTCGAAACCCAGTCTTTAAGATTTAGGGTCCCGCAATGCGGAAGTCGGGATTGTGGAACGGTTGAAAACTCTGCTAGAATTTTTGAAGTCCCACAACCCGAAATCTGCAATGCGGAAGTCGGATTGCGGAAAACCTTGGAAACTCATCCCTTGTATTTAAGGTTCCGCAATGCGGAAGTCAGGATTGCGGAAACCTATTACATGTGTTGTTGGCATGCTCTAATTGGTTGTAGATGTTGTTTTGATGACCTTTCTTTGTATTCAGTCATTCATGAGATTAATGCAATGATTTATGTTGTACTTTGATAGCATATTTTGAATAAATGAAAGTATGATTGTAAATCATAGGAGTGTAATATACAGTTATAGAATTAACATGCTTGATAGGGAGATGTTGGGCTTAGTCATTGAAGAAGAAATCTTACCTTTAATGTATTTCATGTCTATTGATCTTATGTGAAAAGGAATGCTTATTCTTTATATATTTAATACTTTGGTAGGAATGATAGAATTCCTTAAGGTTCCATGACTTGAATAGTAGTTAGGTTCTTGAGTTAAAAATGAGTGGATTTAGACTGCTACTATGCTCAATGATTGTTAAGTATGCTACTTTAATTTAAGTAGTTTCGTATATATTATGAAGGTTTCCGGTATCATAGAGAATTACTAGTATGAAGGGATGGGAGTACCATTAGAAGAAGAATAGTATAAATTGTGTAAAGGTGTTTGATTAGTTGTTATATTTTTAAGAGTTAAGGAGGTGATAGGTAGAATATTATCACTTCATGAGGGAAGGAGAAAATCCTTAGCTTTAACTATGCTTTCAAGTATCTCATGATAAATAATTTCTTAAGTAAGTATTTGACCTTAATATCTTTATGGAAAGGCTAACCCAACGGTTAAGTGTAAATGATACATAGTCTATATGGAAGAAACATCATCTCATGAAGAGACCTAAGTTAAATGTATTTATTTATAATTAACAAGTATGAGTAACTATGAAACTAATTGTAAGTGTTTATAAGGTATTCAAAGGAATTTTTTTATTTACCCCGTTTTCCTTATATTTCTAACTTGGAAATAGTGGTATGTTACAGAGTTGGACGAGGTCGATTATGATAGCCCTTCTCCGAAGGGGCCCATCTTCACGAATGATGAGGAATTTAAGTGTAGGAGGAATTCATTTGTAGATATGACGGCTTGCTCGCCTTAGCATAATTTGAATTGTGAGCAGCATTCAATCCCCACACAAGCTAATGATGGAGCCAGTACGTCGAGGATTAGTTCAGAGAAAGGTTTCGGACGTAAGAACAGTGCTAGAGCAAAAAAGGAGCCCACTTCTTTGGAGGTTGGTAGAGATATTGGTATTGAGGAGGTGTCGATATACCTCAACTCTGCACTAGTGGGAATATTTTGTGGTAAATTTGTTGGAGAGACAGCACTACATAACTGGATAGAAACGAATTGGAGAGGTGTGTTAGATCAATTGCTAACCTTCCAGATTATGTCACAAGGTTGGGTTATGTTTAGAGTCCACTCTGAATTAGACAAACAGAGATTATTGGAAAAAGTTGGTGTTGGGGTCCGTCTGGGCTAATCTTAAAAAATTGGTAAGTCGATTTCGATGCAAAAAGGGAGCCTTAGAATCTTCAACAGGTGTGGGTTATTATGATAGGTTTGTCCATGGTGTTTTGGCAAAAACAGGTACTGGAAGCAATTGGAGGGAAGCTAGGATGATTTATAGCTTTCGAGGATAACTGGGAGTTCAAGATTGATAGACGATGTGCAAAACAATCTGGTGGAGATGGACCTCTGCGACGGCCTGTATGAAGAAATAAAACTTGAATTGAATGGGAGTATCTGGAACCAACGACTTGATTATTGGAAAATATTGTTTCTTTGTTTTGGATGCAGATAGGTGGGACATTTGGTTCGGGACTGTCCATCACCCTCGTCTATGCAGTTGCATAAGAAGGTATGGGTTAAAAAATATTCTAAGGAATCAGCAAGTGTGGAAAGGTCGAAGGGAGAGGATAATAGTGATAGACAACAACTCACGGAGAAGTCGAAAAGTGAGGTTGGCAAGCAGCACATGGAGAACGTGCACAAGGAGGAGTCATGCAAAATTATTAAGGAGTTGTCATCCTATTCCGATAAGCAAGTTATTTCTTTTCCTGAAGTCCCCTCCATTTTTTTCCTTTTCCTGGTAATACAGCTATCGTTGATGAGCCTGGTCCCTCTCGAGCACCTAACCCTACTCCAAGTACTTCCCCTCAACTAGTCCATTTAGAGGAAGGATTGGTCATCCCTTCTCCCTGCCAAGTACCTAAGGTGAGTTCCCCTAAAGAGTCTTTACCCATGGTTTACAACACTAGGGCTAGGGTAGCTTCTATGGAAAAAAATGAATGTGTGGCTACCAAAGGTTTCAGTCTAGATGCTATGCCAAAGACTACCCTAGGTAGAAATTCTCAATTATCGAAAGCTAAGAAGCAAGTTGTTTTGGGTATTAAAGTTGGAAGGCAATTTACAATCAATGGGGCCCTTGGAGTAGGTAACGCCCTTCACAGGTTTACCTGATGTTGTGTCTATCCTTTAATGCTAGGTGGTTAGTCCCCCCCCCAAACAAAACGCCCTCAAAAGGATGATAAAAAACTTGAATCCTTCCGTTATCCTTGTTCAGGAGACCATGTCTGAAGGTGTGAAGACTCAAGATATTTTTGGGTAGTGGTTAAAAGACCGGTCCTTTGCGCATATGGATACAGAAGGGAACTCAGGTGGATTATTATCAACTTGGAGCCCAAATTTAGGGGAAATTGCAACTAGTAAGTTTGATTCAGTTTTGAAGACAGTGTTGGAAGACAAATCCATGGGAGAGACCTTTTCTATTCTAAATGTATATGGGCCTTTTTATAAATAGACGAGATTTCTACGAAAAAAATTCTACTTAAGGGATTTGGGAGGCACAAAACTTGATTCTAGGAGGTGATCTTAATCTCACGGGGGAAGTTGAAGGCCAGAATCGCTCAACAATTTTTTTGGTGCCCTTTTCGAATCCAAAGTTCCTATAGACGTTCAACCTCGAAAGCTTGGTCCCACTTGGAGGAACAAAAGGAGCGGGGAAAGAATGATCTCAAAGAGGTTGGACAAATTTGTGATATCAGAGAACCTTCATTCAGGACGATTTTCAGTCACTTCTTGGGTTGAGGAAGGAGGATTATCTAACAATCGACCAATCATGCTAGCCCTTACCTTACAGAAGCAGAATTCGGTCACCCCTTTCAATTTTAACCCTATATAGTTAAAGGAAGAAGGGTATCAGAATTTGATGAAGGATTTATGGTCTCATTTGAGGCTTGATTCTTAGGACTCTTGTATGAAACAAATGGTAGATAATTTGGTCCAGGTAAAAAAGGATTCTAAAGAGTGGGCAAAAGTATTTCAAGCAAGTCAACAGTCTCTATTAAAAGAGGTGGAAGCAGGTATTTCAAAGGTTTATAGATAGAACTCAACTGAGGTTTTTTATGAAGAAGAATTGGAGAGGCTAAAAAATTATGAAGTCGGACATACTGAGCTGCTAGAAGGAGAAGAATAGTTGTGGAGACTCAAGACTAGAACGGTTTGGATAGCAAAAGGGGTTAACAACACCAAATTCTTCCATCATTTTGCTTCTCACGGAAGGAATGTTAACACAATTGCTGAAATCCAGAATGCCTCGGGTACAAAGGTTATCTATTTTAAGGATAAGGCTGAGGCAGGGGTGTCTTATTTCAATTTTTATTTAGAGAACAGGAGTGTTTCCCTATACAAGAAATGTTGCAACTCCTAAGACTCTTTCACAGATTTGTTACATAGGATATGAATGACTCTCTTGCAAAGGAAGTCTCGGAGGAAGAAAATAGTTGGATAGTTCATTCCTTTCAAAAAGGGAAGAGTCCTGGACCAGATGGATTCTCAATTGAGTTTTTCCAAGGTTTGTATGAGCTTTTAAAGGATGATTTGTTGAAGGTAGTCTGGGAGTTGCTGCGTTCACGGAAGGTTCTGGGAGCTATGAACTCAAAGTTTTTAGCCTTAATTCCAAAAAAACAAAATCCTTTAACCTTTGGTGATTTTAGACCAATTTCCTGCTGCAATGTGGTCTACAATATAATAGCCAAAGTAATCGCCCAAAGATTGAATCCTATATTGAGTAAGATCATCTCTGAAGAACAATTTAGCTTCTTTTTTAATCGCCAAATTCATAATGCAGTCTCACTAGCTCAGGAGGCAATTCATTCAATCAGAAAGAACAAGGTCAGTGCCTTTGCTTTGAAGCTAGACCTATCCAAGGCCTATGATAGGGTGAATTGGACTTTTCTTCGTCTCTTACTTATCCAAGTAGGATTTTCAATAGATCTGGTGAACTAGATAATGGGATGTGTTAATTTGGCCTCCTTTGCAGTCCTCGTCAATGGGTCCCCATACACCTTCTTTAGATCTGCAAGAGGTTTGATGCAAGGGTTCCCTCTGTCACCCTCCTTTTCCTATTGGTAGCTAAAGTATTGAGCAAGTTGGTACAGCACGCCAAGAGGACTGCGTATTTTAAGGGAGTTTGGGTTTCTGAGACTATGGATTTGACTCACATTTTGTTCGTAGATGATGTTCTATTGATGGGAGAAGGATCATTGGAAAATTTGCAATCGATATCCCAGATTTTATCTCTTTACAAAAAATCCACGGGAATGGAGATAAATGTAGAAAAATCCAACTTAGTCTTCAACAGGATCTTGGAGGATGAACACCAGAGAGTTTGGAATGTGGTTGATTACCCAATAAGTTTGTTTTTCGAAGGCTTCAAGTATTTAGGTTTTTTCCTAAATCCAAATGCTTATTCCTTTAAGGATTGGTTGTGGTTGTACAAGAAGGTGGAAGCATGAATTTCTTGTTGGGCTAACAGGTTCTTGTCAAGAGAAGGTTGAATGGTACTTCTAAATGTGGTCCTCTAGAGTATCCTTGTGTATTGGGATTCTATAGCATACATCCCAAAAAGAATTTTTATTAAGATTCGAAAGAAATGCTTCTCCTTCCTATGGACAACCATCAAACAGTGAGAAGGGTTGTTGTTGGTGAAATGGTCCACAATTGCAAATTTAAAAGAGTTGGGGGGTTGGGGGATAAAGAAACCCTTATTGTCCAACCATTCCTTAGCTGCAAAATCTCTCTAGAGGTTATCCCATAATACAGAATCTTTGTGCAGTAAATATTTTACATCTAAATATTGCCCAAACTCTTCTATTGTTGATTTGTTCAGATGCAGAGACAAATCTCATAAAGGAGGATCAGTAGGATGGAAAGAATGGAAAGCGCTAGTTCTCTATTTTCCTCTTATTCGAAAGTGGACGACATGGAGAATTGGTAACGGCGGGAATGTTTGCATTGGGAAAGATCCCTAGGTTGGAGCAGGGGAATATTATAATCTTTTTGCTATTATTTTAGCCAAAATTAAAAATTTCAACACTAGTACGATTATTAATGTAAAGAGTACTTCCTCTCAAGACATTGTGCGAAATGGCTGGAAATCGGCACAGGAACTGGGATTAGAAGGAGATGAAGCTAGTGAATGGGTAGGTTTCATTAACAAACTGGAACTTAACTTCATATCTTTGGACGAAAATGAAATATATGAATTGGTTTGGACAAAGAATAGCTCAACAGGGAACTTCTCATCCAAATTGGGCTATGAAGCTTATGACTTGGACTCATATTCTGGTGAAAAGAAATGGTGGTGGTTGATCTTATGGAAGACAATAGGTCCCCTCAAAGCCAAAATTGTCATGTGGCTTGAAATAAGCAATAAGATGCTCACCTGGGAAAACTTGCGTAAGCGTGGATGGTGGTGATCTCCAAGAATGGATGCCTAATTAGGGCAGCTAGACCAGGAGCATACTTTAATTATCGACCGAGGGACGTACAAACTTCAGAGGTGCTAGCATTGTATGTGCTCTATAGGATAGTCCTCGTCATGTTTGGGGTGTTGGTATATATCTTAAAGCTTTATTTAACCAAAGAAGAAAGGGAGCTAAAAAGATTGTGAATCTATGAATGACAAATTCCTATGCTAAGAAGTTAAATGCTGAAAGCTGTAAATATATACTAAGAATTGAAATGCTGAAAACTGTAAATCTATACTAAGAATTGAAATGCTGAAAGCTGGGATTTAAATCTAAGAATTGAATACTGAAAGTCAAGTACTGAATATTTAAAAGTCTAATCTAAAAACTTAAATACTACAAACCAAATCAGAACGCAAATATCTAATGCTGAGAAGTAACCAATCCTATCTATTCGAATTAAACATTCAAGGTGGTGATCATTAATTAAGCCAAAGAATTGAAAGTGATTAACCTCTATGATCTAACTCTAATAAAGGAAATATGCATGAGCTCCTAGATCTGAATCATTGTTTTAACTAATATAAGAATGCATGAAAACATGTGTAAAAATATGCTTGTACAGAATGCAGCTACAGGACTACGGAACGAGCTTTACCAAACTACAGAATGCGTTGTAACCAACTACAGATAGTACGCTCAAAATGATCGCTTAATTACTAAAATAAAACCACGTTATTCAAATTCCATCAAAATACTTCCAGATACGATAAGGATTAAATCAATGCACAGCACATATGGAAAATACCTGAAAACAGAGTAAAGCTCTTGACTTACGTGTTGGAAGGGCCCTCCCCAACCTATACTCAGGAGTATGGAAAACTTATAAACACAGGCTTGAAAGTAACATCAGTCTTCTTATTAAAATAGTAACTTCATGGTTCAGGAAAAGTCTTTAACACAAACTGTCTTCGCAGTACATAAATGCATAAGCGATTGATTCTACAAAATAGCAACAGGACCCCCTCGCTACCCGAGAGGTCCATATATATATGTCTCTTAATTCTAACCTAGTCTATGATCATAAATGTCGATCCTCTTAATCAGGGCTTCTGTTAGAACTTAGGGAGATATGAGCGCTGAGCCCCTCTGTTATCTGCAGTCCTCGAGCTTTGACTCTCGTAGATACCTCAAGACCTTCACGCCCTGTTTATGCCTGCTCATTGCCAAGGTTAACACGTGAAAAAATGCTTTTAACATAAAAAGAATAATCTTTAAAACATCCTTATTAAATAATCAAAGTAAATACATTTTCCCATAAAACAGGTGTATTTCCTTCATCATATCTTGTGCTTTACTATGGAAAAAAGGCTATAGGATACCTATAATTTGGTTTCATCATCTCCCCCATGCTTAAAGGATTCACCCATCCTTGGGTGACACACTCGGCTCTTCGATAGCTTCTCTGATGTCCCATGCGACCATTCTGGGAGTCCCTGCTTGCCTATAGTAACCCATGCTCTGGTCATCCCTGGCCCATCTTCTTTTCTCCTCGTCCTCATTAATCTGCTCTTTAATAATTAGAGGGAGGAAAAATGGAGGATTTAGCTTCATGCAAATCCATCTGAGCCGATTCTTAATCAAGGATTCTCTGTATAGCTTAGCTTTGACGAGGGCAACTTCTATTCTGAGAGGGGAATGAGGTTCCTTCTTCCTCAAATCATCTCCAATCCTTGACCACCTATCACTGATGGCCTCATGTACCTCTTTGTATGTGCATTGAAGGGTGAGATCAAAATGCGTGACTTCCTCCTGTTGTTTTTCAAGCAAGATAGGAATTAAATGGTGATAGTTTGGTGGGCCTGCATTACCTTCTCAAGGTGAGATGCCTCGGCCCTAATCCATAATGGATTTTTCCACTTATCTGCAAGATATATATGATCATCTTGTGCCCTTTCCACCTCGTGGTTCATCCAGGAGCATAATGCTCTCAGTTGGAAGTCGCCTACGTATGGATTAGGTGACCAGTTAGGTGTGCTTGGCACCACGAAGTTGTACAAGAAGAATTTGCACAATTGATCCTTTTCCAACTCTGTGCAGTCTAGAGGTGTCCATAAATTCCTTTTAGTGTTCAATTCCAGAGACAGGCCTTGTTTTAACCTCTGTAGTTGGAACCTTCCCCACTTTTCCTTTAAGTAGAGCGTATAGACTCTGGACGGGGGTCTGAGTTGCAATATTTCATCATATATTTTTGTAGTGGAAGTCAATGTGTCCTCTAATTGCTGGATTTTTTGGTCCTTCTGAGCCAATTCTGTCTGAGCTTGGCCCAATTTCTCCCTCAGTGCTACATTTCGTTGTTATGCCAGCTTCATCTCCCCTGCATGCTACATCTTCAATATCTGCGTCTTCTCTTGTACTAACAGTGGAGGTGCTGGTGAAGTTGGTTGGCTTCTCTGAATTCTTTCCTCAATCTTTAATGCTTCCAACTCTTCCCTGACCTTCACTAATTCTATCAGTGCCTCAGCTAGCCGATCAGTGGCTTCAGGGTTTATATTTTGATCAACAGGGTTTACATCCTAACCAGCGGGGTTCCATTGGTCATCATCCTATTCTTCAGGTGTGGTTGGGTCATCCTGGTCTACCCAATCGTCATCATCGTCAGATACATCCTGAATTATTGGGCTGGGTTCCCTTTCTACCTCCTTTTCATGCTTGATTTTGGGTGGTTGTGTGAACCTTTTTCTTCGCCGCTTTGGCCCTTGCTGGCTGGTGGAAACCCCTGATTCTTTTTGGCGGGAGCCATCTCTTGAATGCTTAATTTTTATCAAGGTATCGGCTATGCTGTCCAAGTCGATTTTTCTCTCAGCTCCTGATGTAGAAGCGATCTTTTCCTTTGACCCAGAAGCTAGGGGTATGCCTACATTAGGTGTACCCTTCATCCTCTGCACATCATCTGCTGAGATTACCACAAACTCCTCCCATGAAAGTTCTGGAACCTGTACTGTTAACTCTTCACAAATTATCAACTTGATTAGCCCATGGTGGGCTAACGCATCCTCGTTTCCTTCAACAAATTTTTTGCTCATTTCTCCTAAAGACAGGAGAAGATAATAAGGAATGTTGATGTTGTTGTTTGGCGTGATGTGGCTCCTGTGCCTCAGAAGATCCAGAATTCGGAAGTGGAAAAGAGGGACGTAGCTCAGCCTCCCTGTACATGTTACATATTTCTGAATGACAGCAGCTACTTCATCCCAAGGTGTTGGCATAGTGACCCCCTTGACTCCCTTTTTGTCTTCTTCATAAGCTTCTCCAGGTCCGAAGAAAGCTGCCTTTGCACTCCGGTTGGCTTCCCTATCTTCCCTAGCCCAGTGTAGACCCATGGGTAGCCCAGTATATTTTTCAATTGCCTCCTCATCCAGTCTGATACGAAGCCCCCTAACCCGAGTGACGAACTGCTCCTCTTTGATGTGCTTCAAGTTTCTTGCGAATTCCAAAGCCACCTCTATATTAGACCCTCTCAGCCCTGAGATGAAGGGAATCCAGCCCGCATTACAGAGGATTGATAGAACCCTTGGGTTTTCATAAATGGCTTTGTGATCCTCTGGTTCACTCTTTTTGAACCCCTTTGTCATCTTGAATTTTCTACTATAATCAGCAAAACGAAAAACTTTGAGCGTGGCTGACTTACTGGTGAGCTCCCAATATGGATGCCTAATGAGGGCAGCTATACGAAGAGCCTACTTTAAATGTCAACCCGGGGAACGTACAAACTTTAGAGATGCATGCACCATCTGTGCTCTTATAGGATAATCTCTGTCACAGTTGGATGTCGGTATCGATGTTCTAAGGGTTGCTTACTAAATATGTAAAACTGGTTATGCTACGGAATTAAATACTGGAAAGCAATAAATCTAATTTAAATAATTAAAGTGCTGAAAGCAGTAAACCTGTTCTAAGAAATAAAGATACCAAAAGCAGTAAATCTGTTCTAAGAAATAAGGCAGTAAATCTATTTTAAATAATTAAAATGCTGAAAGTGAAGGAGATGATCTTATGAAATTACTTAATGCAGAATGGTAAATCTAGAAGATGAAAATGCCATAACAGATCTATTCTAATATTTGGGAAAACGAGCTATCCATCTATTACTAAAGAAATTAATCACGATGTGAAACAGTCAAAAACCTCAGATATAAACCATGATATTACAAGCAAAGCTGATACACATGCAATCGTTGATTCAAATATGCGTTGAAAGAAAGAACCTACAGGACTACTGAAACTGTTCTGCTGTACTACATAATGTATTATAAACTACTACAGAAATAATAAATCATTCAAGCGCTTCCATATGCAATATAAATGTTCATCAATGTAAAACGCATAATTGGAAAAATACCTGCAAATAGAAATCTCCTGACTTACGTGTTGGAGGGCCCTCTCCAACCCGTACTCGGGAGAGAATAAAACTTATAAACGCTGGCTGGAATTAATCATCAATCTCTCATTAAAATATAAAATCCATGTCACACAAAGGTCTATACTTCGCAGTATCGATATGGCAGAAAACGTTAAAACAATGTTTTTTCTCAAAATAACAGCAGGGGCCTCTCACTACCCGAGAGGTCCATATTTATATGATTTAATGTTGATCCTAACTAATTGTCGAAATGCCGATCCTTCTTGAACTGGAGTGCGTTCCCTATAAGTCAGGAACAAGGTGCCAATCTTGGTGATCTCTCAGTCTTCTACGCATTCATCCTTTACTGCCCTGAACCTACTCAATCACGCTTGGTTTCCACAAAATTAGTTCATTGCATATGCATTTCAACATACAAAAATAATCATCAAAAACAATTTCATAAAATAATTAAAGTAAAACATTTCCCCACAATTGAGTGTGTTTCTTCGCCATTGCTTGAGCTTGACTGTGGGCAAAAGAGGCCCATTAAATACCTGAAAATTAGGCTCATCATTCTCTCCCATACTTGAAGGATTCACCCATCCTTGGGTGACTTATTCAATTCGTCGATGACCTCCCTGATATCCCATGCTACCACCTTAGGTATCCCTACCTGCCTGTGATATCCAAAATTATGATCCTCCCTGGCCCATGCCCTCCTTTCTTCCTCTTCATCAATCTATTCCTTGATGACTGGGGAAAGAAAGAATGGGGGATTCAACCTCATCCTGATCCATTTGAGTTGATTTCTTGCCAGGGATTCTTTGTAGAGTGTGGCTTTGAAAAGAGCATCAGTAAGCCTGAGGGGACAGTGGAGTTCCCTTTTCTTCAGATCGTTTGCCACCCTGCCCCACCTTTCCTGAATAGACTCATTTATTTCCTTATGTGTGCTTCGGAGTGTAATGTCAAAATGAGTCACAGCCGCCTGTTGCTTTGCAAGGGGAATAAGTATCAGTTCCTCGTCCTAGGTGAGGATCCTGTGGTTATAGATTATCCCTTCAAGGTGAGGTTGCTTAGGTCTGATCATTAATGGGGTTTGCCATTTGGATGCAACGTAGAGATGGTATTCCTGGGCTCGCTCAATTTCGTGGTTCATCCATGAACACAATGCCCTTAACTGGAAATCGCCCACATATGGGTTTGGCGACCAGTTGGGCGAGCCAGAAACTACGAAATTATGTAAGAAGAACTCACTCAATTGGTCTTTCTCCAACTCTGTGGAGTTCAAAGATGCATCAAAAAACTCTTTGGGAGTGCTTACCTCTATAGGGAGTCCTTTCTTCAACCTCTGGAGCTGGAATTCGCCCCATTTCTCCTATATATAAACTGTATATACCGCCGACGGTGGTCTGAGGTCCCGCAGTCTCTCATATATTCCGATAGTGGTGGCAAAACCATCCTTTAATTTGATAATCTCCTGGTCTTTCTTTGCTAATTCGTTCTGTGCCTCGGCCAACTTTTCTTGCAACGTTGAATTCTTCTGCTCGACTAGCCGGAGCTCTTCTGTATGATGCATCTTCAGGATTTGTGTCTTCTCGGCTGAGAATGGGGGAGGTGTGGCCTAGCTTCCTGGCCCAATTCTTAATGTTGCCAACTCATTTCTGAGCCTTTCCAATTCTGCTCATGCTTCAGCGAGCTGGGAAACGACCTCGGGGTCTTCATTATGTTCAGGAGGGTTTTCCTGGAAGTTGCCTTGCTCTTGTAAGCTCTGCTCTTCTTCTTTATCCATTTCTTCTTCTGCATCATGTTCTTCGTCTTCATTCCTTTCCTCTTATTCATCCTCTTCTTCTTTTTCTTCTTCGTCCTCTTCTTCATCTGTAGTGGGATCCTTCTGATCTATAAAAGGATCAATGTCATCATCAGACACATTGGTAATCAGGGTGCTAGGTTCCCTTTCTTTCTCCTTGGAGACTTGGATTTTAGATACCTGCGTGAATCTCTTGCTACACCTCTTCGGCCCCTGACTACTGGTAGGAATACCTGGGTCTGATTTGGGGGAGTCCTCTTTGGAGTGTTTTATCTTGAACAAGGTGTCAGCCACACTGTCCAAGTCGATTTTTCTTTTTTCCCCTGATAAAGAGGTGGTCTTACTTTTTGATTCATGTGGCAAGGGCGTAGTCCTCTTTCTCTGAACGTCCTCAGAAGATACCACGATGAACTCCTCCCAAGAGAGATCTGAAATTTGAGCTTTTAGCTCCTCACCAACTATTAGTTTAATCAACCCATGATGGGCCAAAGCATCCTATTTTCCCTTAGCCACCTTCCTGCTCATCTCTGCTAGGGATTGGAGTAGGTAAAATGGAATTCTAATATTGTTGTTTGATGAAATATGACTTCTGTGCATGAGAAGCTCTAAAATACGAAAATGGAAAATGGGAACCTAGCTTAATCTTCCAGTGCATGTAATGTACCTCTGGACAATTGCAGCCAATTCATCCCATGGTGATGGCATGGAGAGTCTTTTGACTCCATTTTTGTCTTCATCATAAACCTCTCCTTGCTAAAAGAATGTTGCTTTTGTTGTATGGTTTGCCTCCCGGTCATTGCTGCTCCAGTGCAAGCCCATTGGAAGACCAATGTATTTGGAACTCATGTGCTCATCCAATTTTAGGCGTAACCCCTTCACCCAGGTGACGTATTGTTCATCCTTAATATGCTTGAAGTTTCTTGCAAACTCCTGAGCTACCCCTGTATCGTATCCTCTCAGTCCAAGGATAAATGGCATCCATCCCGAATTATGAACGATCTGCAAGACTCTCGGGCTCTGATAAATGGCACTGTGATCTTCCGATTCACTCTTCTTAAAACCCTTTGTCATTTTTAGAATCTTCTTTATAACCAAACAAAACCAGGGCTTTTGGGATGTAGTTTTATACCTTCAACTTGGTCGGGCTTTGCCTACAGGCTCAAAGAATACAATGGTCGCTGCTTCTCGGGAATTCCGGGTGGTTACTTATATGCAAAGTTGTGGAATATTATGCACCATAATTCACTGCCTTTCTGCACCTATCCTTTCCATCATACCTATACTTGCCACTTTTAATCCCCTATTTTTCATGATCGATCTCTGCCTTCTCACAATCGACCTCTATACTTCATGTGGTGAAGGTTGCGATCATGATTTGCTGAGGGTGACGGAACTTTGGTAGCAATCATGAGTTATGAAGGTCATTCCACCATGCCGCCGATTTGAAATGGAAGCTGTCCTCAGCTGACTTAGAAACAAATGTGGTGTGGGATAATGTTTTACCTTAAAAATAAAATGAAATCGTTTGAGAGATTACCTTGGCATGTATGCATACCTGTATTGATGATCAGGTACATTTTTATTGCATGGCGGATTCTGTAGTAGATTTGGTGGTGTCTGTAGTTGATTTGTGCATGTCAGTAGTTACGTGTGTGGGATCTTTTTCCTTTTTGTTTGTTTTGAATTTGTTGTAGTTTCTTCTTTTGAAAATTGTCCCATTTGCTGATACGATGATGCTTTGTATTTGGATGATTACATGGATGTATGTGACTGGCTCTCTTGAATACATGGCAGCCTCGCTCGAATCATTTTGCAGACTCGCTTGAATAGATGGCAGCTTCGCTTGAATTTATTTTGCAGGCTCACTTGAAATAGGTGGCACCCTCGCTTGAATTATTTTGCAGGCTCGCTTGAATAGGTGGCAGCTTCTTGTGATGATACTGTAGAGTGAATGAAGAGTCCGTAGTTGTAGAAATTTTTTGCTGGCTCTCTTGAATGCTGAGTTTGTTTGCAAATTTGCTGGCTCTCTTGAGTGTATATTCTTTTGCTTGAATTGTGGTTGATGCCTTGGGAATTTCTTGTTACCCTTTTTTGTGTTGTTTTTTCTTTTCTATTTCCATTTTTTTTTTCTCTCTTTTTTTCTTTTTTTTTTTCATGATATGCGTTGAACTTCACTGATTTGCAGCATGCTCTATCAGCATCAATTGTTGCTGGTAGAGTACTTGTGTAAATTCTTCTTTGGAATGTGGTTTTTTGTAGAGTTTTAGGCGATGCCCATTCACTATCATGGGGAACTCATCATCATCAATTGTAATAATTCTCACAGCCCCATTGTCATAAATTTTCTGTATACTGTAAGGTCCAAGCCATCTAGTGGTTAGCTTTCCTTTGAATGTGTGAAATCTGGAGTCGTAGAGTAGTGCCCAATCACCTTCGTTGAATTTCTTATCCTTCAAATGTTGGTCATGCCATTTCTTTCTTTGTTGTTGGATGATTTCAGTATGCGTAAGTGCTTGTTGGCGGTGTTCATCCAGTTGATTTAGCTGTAGCATGCGTTCTTTTTGAATGTCTGATAGGTTCATATTTAAATCGGCTGCAATTCTTAATGTTTTTACTTCAAATTCGATTGGTAGCATGACCTTTTCCCATAGACCAGTTCATAAGGTGTGAATCCTGTTGTTGTTTTCCATGTAGTATTGTAAGCCCAGACTGCTTCACTAAGTCTGTCAGCCCAATCCCTTTTGTGAAGTTGGACAGTTTTTGTCAAGATTCTCTCTAATTCCTTGTTGGTTACCTCAGCTTGACCATTTCCTTGCGGGTGGTAGGAGGATGATTGTTTGTGCTTTACATTGTTTCTTTTCATCAAGTCTTCAATTAAATTTGATGTGAATTGTGGTCCCTGATTAGAAACTACTTCTCTTGGCACCCCAAATCTATGAAAGATCTGCTCAGTAAAGAATTTGGCCACACTGGTTTCATTTGCAGCATCCAGTGTTGCTACCTCTGTCCATTTTGTAAGGTAATCAGTGCATACGAGGATGTAGCTCTTCTGATTGGACTGTGGGTTGGATGGGCCAACAAAATCAAATCCCCACTTATCAAATGCCTCTAAGGAGATTTGTGGATGTAGTGGCATTTCTTGTTTTTGTGTTGGTTTTCCCATTCTCTGGAAATCATCACAGTGGGACACATACTCATAAGCATCCTTGTGGAGTGTTGGCCAATAATACCCTGTTTGCAAGATCTTGTAGGCTGTCCTTTTTGCAGCATAGTGTCCTCCACAGGGTTCATTGTGGGTGGCATGCATTATGTCATGTCCCTCGTCTTCCCTAATGCATCTTCTAAGTACTTGATCTAGTCCTTGTTTAAAAAGCATGCCCTCTATCCATGTATATGTGGCACTTTGCCTTATGATTTTTGTCCTTTCTTTATAACTGTAATGTTCTAGAAACTTTCCTGATACTAAATAGTTTGCTATGTTAGCAAACCATGGGCTTCTTACTGATATGGAAAAAAGGTGCTCGTCAGGGAAGTTATCGTGAACCAATTTGTTATCTTTTCCATGTGTGACTCTTGACAAAAAGTCGGCTACCACATTATGCTTGCATGGTTTATCTATTATGGTAATGTCAAATTCCTGTAGAAGTAGCATCCATCGAATAATTCTTGCACTGGTATTAGGCTTGTTCATAAGATATCTTATCGCTGAGTGGTCAGTATGGATAAAACTTTGGTATCCTGCAATGTAATGCCTGAATTTATTGATTGCATGTATGACTGCTAGACATTCCTTCTCTGTGATTGTGTAGTTGAGTTCTACCCCAGCCAAATTTTTGCTTATATAGTATATGGCATAGGGTTTCTTGTCTTGTTCTTGTCCAAGCACAGATCCGATGGCTTTATCTAATGCATCTGTGTGGATGTGAAATGGGATTTCCCAGTTGGGTCCTTGAAGGATTGGCGCTGTGATTGTTTTTTCTTTAAGACTTTCAAAGGCTTTCATGCAGTTGCTTGTCCATATAAACTCATTGTCTTTTGTGAGAAGTGCAAACATGGGGGCAGCAATTTGGCTATAATTTTCAATAAACCTTCTGTAGTATCCTGTCTGTCCAAGGAAGCTTCTCACATCCCTTTGTTTGACGGGTGGGGATAGTGTTCTAATTACTGAGACTTTGGCTTGATCAACTTCTATACCTCTTTGTGATATGTGATGTCCTAGAACGATGCCCTCTTCCATTAACATCCTGCATTTGTCATTGCTTAGGCACAAGCTCATTTCAATACATTTCTTTAATACTAATTCAAGATTGTTCAATGCCTCATCAAAGCTCTGTCCATAGGGTGTGTAATCATCCATAAAGACTTCCATTTTGTCATTCAGGAAATCGGAGAAAATACTCAATATGGCTCTTTGAAATGTTGTTGGGGCGTTACATAGACCAAAGGGTAGGACTCTATAGGCGTAAGTTCCCCATGGACATGTAAAGGTCATCTTATCTTGATCAGCTAGGTGTCTTAAAATTTGATTGTACCCACTGAAACCGTCTAAGAATGAAAAGTATTTGTTTCCAGATAATGTATCCAACACCTGGTCTATAAATGGAAGTGGAAAATGATCTTTCTTTGTTGCTTTATTCAGCTCTCTGTAGTCTACACAAATTCTCCATTTGCCTCCTTTTTTGGGTACTATGACTAGTGGTGAGACCCACTCACTATCAGATATTGGATAGATGAACCCTGCATCTAATAAATTTTGTAATTCCACTTTGACTATGTCTTTTAGTGCAGGGTTCAGTCTTCTTTGTGGTTTCCTGATAGGAGTAGATCCTTCTTTGATGTAAATGTAGTGCTTGCAGATATCAGGATGTATTCCTTTCATATCTGCATATGTCCATGCAAATGCTTTACTTTTTTCTGCTAGTATCTTCATCAATTTCTTTTCTTGCTCTGGTTGTAGTTTGGAATTTATGTTGACTGATTTGCTAGGGTGAATTTCCATGAGTTTTACCTTTTCACTTTGATCTTCGAGTACTTCTGTCCATAAGTCATCCATGTTTTGTTTTGAACTGTCACCTGTTTCTGTAGAAAAAAATTCTTGAATAACATGATTGTTAGGAGATACATTTTGTATAAATCTATCTATATGGCCATCTTCATCTACTGCCTTTAAAGATATTGCAGCATCAATTGTTAGGATAGGTCAGAGGTTGTGATTTGCTGTGTTCTGGTAATCATCAGTCCAATTTTGATATTCTAGCTCTGAAGATTTCATTGTTGGTGGGTAGATTGTGATTTTCTTCTTGGTGTGTCCACTGGTGATTGTCATATTTCCTGATCGGCAACCTATGTAAGCATCCGCAGTTGCTAACCAAGGTCTACCTAGGACAATTGGATAGCCACTAAGTTTGCTTTTGATTTCGATTATTATAAAATCAGCTGGGTACTCCTAGGACTCAATGTTGATCATAATGTCTTCTAGCATTCCCTCGGGTTTCACAGTGGACGTGTCTGCCAATTGGAGTACTGTTGTGGTTGGTCTTACCATTGATTGGAGTCCCAAGTATAACATGGCTTCCTTAGTCATGACATTGATCGCGGCTCCCAAATCTATTAAGCTTTTATTATTTGCTTGTTATTTATGGTGACGTTTACTACAGGACTCCCAAGATCAAGATATTTAGGGTTTATTATTACACCCAGCATCAAATCGGCCAATTGTTCCACTACGCTAATAGTTGGTGGGTCACGCTTCCTCCTTCCTGGCTTCTTTCGGCAATTTTCTCTAATGAATTTGTTGCAGATGGGCACATCCCTTATGGCTTGTAAAATCGGGATTTGGATGTTGAAGTGCTTGAATTCATTTCAGATTGTATTCTCTTCATATTCTTTTGTACTTCAGACAAGTTTTTCGGGAAATGGGGGATTTCTGTTGCGTGGAAGTGGTTGGGTTTCGTCCTCGGGAGGTTCTGGTTCATCGGGATGCTGAACATAGGGTTCTGATGTGTGGTCTTGAGCTTCAGGTACAGGTTGTTGGATGTTGTGTGGGGATGTATTCTGCAACGTTTTTCCAGATCACAGGTTTATTTCATTTATTTCTATGGTGTCTACAACATAAGTTGGGAATTGTGTGATATCAGTGTTATAAGCCTGCTGCTGTTGTGGGGGTCTGTTATTATTAGGATTTGGAATTGGTTGGGCTGGAATAGGTGGAGGTCTGAGGGGTGGTTGAGGTTGTGGGGGTGGCATAATAAGTGGTTGTTGTAATGGCGCCCTCCAATTGGATGGATGGGGGTACTGGCATAATTTGTGGTGGATGGAAAAGGTGGGGGGTATTGAGGATAAGACGGTGGATAATACGGCTGTTGATAGGATGGTTGATATGTTTGTTGGTTTTGTTGCCATTGGTTTTGATTTGGTTGTGCTTGCCATGGAGTCGGTGCAGAGTTCCAATTTGGTTGTCCTTGATTATAGTAAGTTTGATTGCTCTGCTGATATGGTCTAACAAAATTATTCCTTCTCTAATTTATAAAGCAGAGTTGTTCTACTGCTCCTTCAGCTGCTGGGTCTTGAATAGCTGCCTTACATGAGGGTAAGAGGGTACATTTATTAGTGGAATGGTCATCGGTGCAGAGACCACATACTTCTATTGTGTTCAAGGTGCACTGCCCCTTCTCATGCTTCTTTCTACAACGAGGACAGAATACTGCCAAGGCTTGGTTAATTTCGTCCTGTTTCTTTTTTATTTGAAGAGCATCAAGTTGCATGGCCAGAGATTGCAGTATGTCAGTTTTCATGTCATCCAGCAGGTTTCCTAAATCAGATTTTGTAAGTGTTGGTGCTGAGGATGATTATCCAGCAGTGGTTGTATGTGTATCCCTTGTCCCATTCTTAGTTTTCCTAGATCTTGAGTAGTTTTTGAAGATTTGCAGGATCTGGTCAAAATATTTTTGGAATATATCTCCATCTCCAAGGAGATTTAAGACTTCAAAATTCTCCTCTTTTACACCTCTAAGAAGGACAAGCTTTAGTGATTCAGGATCCAAAGTGCAATGGGTGGCTCGTTTGTAGCTGAGTTGAAATCTTTGGGCATAATCTTCTAATGACTCTCTATCTCCTTATTGCATCCTAAAGATTTCATCCCTGGTAGCTTTGGCATTGCAGTAGTCCCTATATTTTTCTAAGAATGACTGTTTCATTTGATCCCAGCTAAAGATACTATTTCCTTCAAGGCTCATGAACCACCGAAGTGATAGGTCTTTCAGTGTGGAAGGAAAAAGCCTTAGCTTTTGTGCATCAGTAGTGTAATCAAATGATCTGCAAACTACCTCAAATTCAAACAGGAATGTGTCAGGATCTTCTAAAGTAAACCCATGAAAGTTTGGCAGATTATTAGGATTTATGTTCTTCATTCTGGCATCTCCAAGAGGTATGCTAATGGGAAAGGTGAAAAGCTCCCTAGGTTCCTCCTCTTCGTTTTCCATTGAGGTGTTTGAGCTGGAACTGGTAGTGAAGTTTTCTCTGTTTGGGTCGTATGTGTGGTCAGTTTTGTCTTTAGAGTGTACCAATTCAAACTGAGAATAGTCAGAACTGTTATTACCGTTGTTGCTCATGGGGTTCTTGGGCAAAAAGCGGCCAAATCTATCCCTTTGTTGACGAGGCATTCATTGGTACAAATATTTATGCTTTTGTTTTATGTAATTTTTGTTTTCTTTTTGTGGTTTTTAGGTGATGTCTCCTAAAAGATTTAGCACCTCCCCGGCAATGGCGCCAAAAAGTGGTGAGCTCCCAATATGGATGCCTAATGAGGACAGCTATACCAAGAACCTACTTTAAATGTCAACCCGGGGAACGTACAAACTTTAGAGATGCATGCACTATCTGTGCTCTTATAGGATAATCTCTGTCATAGTTGGATGTCCGTATCGATGTTCTAAGGGTTGCTTACTAAATATGTAAAACTGGTTATGCTACGGAATTAAATACTGGAAAGCAATAAATCTAATTTAAAGAATTAAAGTGCTAAAAGCAGTAAACCTGTTCTAAGAAATAAAGATACCAAAAGTAGTAAATCTGTTCTAAGAAATAAGGCAGTAAATCTATTTTAAATAATTAAAATGATGAAAGTGAAGGAGATGATCTTATGAAATTACTTAATGCAGAATGGTAAATCTAGAAGATGAAAATGCCATAACAGATCTATTCTAAGATTTGGGAAAACGAGCTATCCATCTATTACTAAAGAAATTAATCACGATGTGAAACAATTAAAAACCTCAGATATAAACCATGATATTACAAGAAAAGCTGATACACATGCAATCGTTGATTCAAATATGCGTTGAAAGAAAGAACCTACAGGACTACTGAAACTGTTCTGCTGTACTACAGAATGTATTATAAACTACTATAGAAATAATAAATCATTCAAGCGCTTCCATATGCAATATAAATGTTCATCAATGTAAAACGCATAATTGGAAAAATACCTGCAAATAGAAATCTCCTGACTTACGTGTTGGAGGGGCCCTCTCCAACCCGTACTCAGGAGAGAATAAAACTTATAAAGGCTGGCTGGAATTAATCATCAATCTCTCATTAAAATATAAAATCCATGTCACACAAAGGTCTGTACTTCGCAGTATCGATATGGCAGAAAACGTTAAAACAATGTTTTTCTCAAAATAACAGCAGGGGCCTCTCACTACCCGAGAGGTCCATATTTATATGATTTAATGCTGATCCTAACTAATTGTCAAAATGCCGAGCCTTCTTGAACTGGAGTGCATTCCCTATAAGTCAGGAACAGGGTGCCGAGCTTGGTGATCTCTCAGTCTTCTACGCATTAATCCTTTATTGCCCTGAACCTACTCAATCACGCTTGGTTTCCATAGAATTAGTTCATTGCATATGCATTTCAACATACAAAAATAATCATCAAAAACAATTTTATAAAATAATTAAAGTAAAACATTTCCCCACAATTGAGTGTGTTTCTTCGCCATTGCTTGAGCTTGACTGTGGGAAAAAGAGGTCCATTAAATACCTAAAAATTGGGCTCATCACTTACCTCAACTGACCGAGATTGATTCACAGGTTCGAAGGTAGCTTGTTGGCTGGGTGACAACGCGATCTTTCAGTTTTCCTTCTTCTGGAGAGCTCTTATTGCAAAACTAGGTCTTTTTTGTAGACTATGCCGCCTTATTTAGATGTTCTCACACACCTCTCCCGATCATTTCGAATTGTACTTGCCACCTTACACATTCCTTTCCATTATTGAGCCCTGCATTTCTTTCCATAATTGTGCATTGCACTTCTGCTCTAATCATTAGGGAATATGGTGGCTGGACGCAGAGATTGTTATTCTAACATGTTGAAGGTGGGTAATCATGATTTTGTGAGGTAATCTGAACATTGCCGTCGATTTAACTTGAAAGTTGTCCTCAGCTTCAGAAATAATCATTTTGTGGGATGATGATTTGACCTTGAAAATAAAACAAAGAGTTTTAGGGATTACCTGGTTATGCTTAGCGTACCTGAGTGCATGACGTGGCTTGACTTCATGGGCGTTGTAATCTGTAGTAGATTTCCGCATTGTCTGTAGTTTTTTCAGGCATGTCAGTGGTTACGTGTGGTTGCCTTCATTCAGTCGGTTCCTTTGAAAATGTTGTATCTGCGTGCTTTGATTTTTGTGTCAAATTTTGATTTGACTTTGCTCTTATGCTCAGTACTGAGTTTGAAATATTCCCTGAATCTACTAACTTGATATTTGTAGTGCATGATTTTTTTCTCTTGGTCACTTGAATACATGGCTGGCTCGCTTGATTGGATTATTTTCTGTCTTACTTGATTAGATTTCTAGCTTGCTTGAACAGATAGCTGGCTCGCTTGATTTCTGTAGTGCTTGATTATTTTCTGGGTCAATTGCTTAGATTTATGGCTCGCTTAAACAGATGGTTGGGTCACTTGAATATTGCTACATGGATCGCTTGATTTGATCTACTTGTAATATGCGTGCTTGTTCTTCATGGGGATGTATGATTTCCTGCAATTCACTTGTGATAACCTTGAGTGAATCATTTTTCGATTTTTCATTTTCAATTCATTTTGCTCTTTTTTCATTTTCTTTTATTTTCTTTTATTTTTTCTCTCTCTTTTTTTTCTCTTTTTTCATTTTTTATTTTCTCTCTCTCTCTCTCTTTATTTTTTATTTTCTCTTTTTTCTTTTTTTTTTCTTTTTTTTTTTAGTAACTGCAAATCAGTTACATTCGATACTCTCTATCAGCATTAGACTTTGTTGGTAGAGTAGCTCTGTGATTTCTTCTTTGGATTGTGGTGTCTTGTAGATTTTTAATCTGTGTCCATTCACCAACATGGGGAATTTTTCTTCATCTATTGTTGTAATTCTGATAACTCCATTGTCATAGATCTTTTCAATGATGTAGGGTCCGAGCCATCTAGTTGTTAGTTTTCCCTTGAAAGTGTGAAACCTGGAGTCATAGAGTAGTGCCCAGTCACATTCCTTGAACTTTTTCTGCTTTATGTGTGTGTCATGCCACTTCTTCCTTTGCTGCTGGATGATTTCAGTATGGCCAAGTGCTTGCTGGCGTTGCTCATCCAGTTGGTTTAATTGTAGCATGCGTTCTTGTTGGATTTATGAAAGTTCCATATTTAACTGTGCTGCAATTTTTAATGTCTTGATTTCAAATTCAATGGGCAGCATAACTTTCTTTCCATAAACTAGCTCATATGGGGTGAAGCCTGTTGTTGTTTTCCATGTGGTATTATAAGCCCAAACTACTTCACTTAATCTGTCTGCCCAATCTCTTTTATGGAGTTGCACTGTTTTTGTCAAGATCCTTTCTAAATCTCTGTTGGTTACCTCTGCTTGACCATTACCTTGAGGGTGATAGGAGGAAGACTGTTTGTGCTTAACATTGTTTCTTCGAAGCAAGTCTTCTATTAAATTTGATGTAAACTGTGGGCCTTGATCAGAAACTAGTTCTCTTGGGACTCCAAAGCTGTGGAAGATTTGTTCAGTGAAAATTTTTGCCACATTGTTCTCATTTGCTGCAGCAAGTGCTACTACCTCAGTCCACTTTGTAAGGTAGTCAGTGCATACAAGAATGTATCTTTTCTTATTTGATTGTGGGTTGATTGGACCAACGAAATCAAATCCCCATTTCTCGAATGCTTCTAAGGAGATTTTTGGATGGAGAGGAATTTCTTCTCTTTGTGTAGGCTTCCCCATTCGTTGGCAGTCATCACAGTGTGAAACATATTCATAGGCATCCTTGTGGAGTGTTGGCCAATAATACACTGTTTGCAAAATTTTATAGGTTGTCCTTTTTGCACCATAGTGTCCTCCACATGGCTTATGAGTGGCATGAATTTTGTCATGCACTTCATCTTCTCTAATGCATCTTCTGAGTATTTGATCTAGTCCTTTTTTTAAGAGCATTCCCTCTATCCATGTGTAAGTGGCACTTTGTCTTATGACTTTATTCTTCTCTTTGTAGCTGTAATGTGCTAGAAATTTCCTAGACACTAAATAGTTTGCTATGTCAGCAAACCATGGGCTTCTTGTGGATATCGCAAAAAGATGCTCATCAGGAAAATTGTCATTTACCACTTCATTATCTTGTCCATGGGTGAGCCTAGACAGAAAATCAACCACTACATTGTGTTTTCCTAGCTTATCCAAAATTGTGATGTCAAACTCTTGCAGGAGGAGTAGCCATCTAATGATTCGAGCACTTGTATTAGGTTTGTTCATGAGATACCTTATTTCTTAATGGTTTGTATGAACAAAAACTTGGTATCCAGTTATGTAGTGCCTGAATTTGTTAATGGCATGTATGACTGCCAAAAACTCCTTCTCTGTGACAGTATAATTTAATTCTACACCTGCCAAATTTTTACTGATATAATATATAACATAGGGATTCTTCTCTCTTTCTTGTCCAAGGACAGATCCAATGGCCTTATCTGATGCATCTAAGTGGATGTGGAATGGAAGTGCCCAATATGGACCTTGGAGTACTGGAGCTGTAACTGTTTTCTCTTTTAGTTTGTCAAATGATAGCATACAATGTTTTGACCATATGAATTATGTGTCTTTTGTGAGTAGAGAAAACATTGGTGCAGCAATTTTGCTATAACTCTCAATGAATCTTCTATAGTATCATGTTTTCCCAAGAAAACTTCTCACATCTCTCTGTTTCATAGGTGGTGGTAGTGTTTTGATGACTGTGACTTTTTCCTGGTCAACTTCTATTACTCTCTGTGAAATATGGTGTCCAAGCACAATGCCTTCTTCCATGAGCATCCTGCATTTATCGTTGCTAAGGCATTCTTCCATGAGCATCCTGCATTTATCGTTGCGAAGGCATAAGCTCATCTCAATACATTTTTTCAAAACCAGTTCTAGATGTTTTAGTGCTTGGTCGAAATTCTGGCCATAGGGTGTGAAGTCATCCATGTAGACCTCCATTTGCTCATTAATAAAATCAGAGAAGATACTTAGGATTGCCCTCTGAAACGTTGTTGGGGCATTGCAGAGCCCAAAGGGAAGTACTCTGTATGCATAAGTGCCCCATGGGCATGTGAATGTTGTTTTGTCCTGATCAGTTGGGTGAATGAGGATTTGGTTGTACCCACTGAAGCCATCCAAAAATGAGAAACATTTGTTCCCAGCTAATGTGTCCAATACTTGATCGATAAATGGGAGAGGAAAGTGATCTTTCTTGGTTGCTTTATTGAGCTCTCTGTAGTCCACACAAATCCTCCACTTACCTCTTTTTTTAGGAACTATGACCAGTGGTGATACCCACTCACTATCTGAGATCGGGTATATGAACCCTGCATCTAACAGCTTTTGTAATTCCAGTTTAACTATGTCCTTTAACGCTGGGTTCATTCTTCTTTGTGGTTGCCTGATAGGAACAACACCTTCCTTTATATAGATATAATGTTTACAGATATCTAGGTGGATACCCTTCATGTCAGTATACGTCCATGCAAAGGATTTGTTGTTGTCTATCAGTACCTTCAATAATTTTTGTTCTTGTCCTGGCTCCAAATTGGAGTTAATATTAACCATTCTGCTAGGCATTATCTCGATTGTTTTTATCTGAATTGGATGTTGTTCAAGTGTGAGTAACTCTACCCACATTTTGTCAGGATCGTGGTTTGATGTTTCCTCTCCTTGCTGCTAACCTGTGTAAAGAAAATATTCAAACATATTCTGATTAGAAGAAGCATTTTGATTAAACCTATCTAAATGACTATCTTCGTCGATGGCTTTTAGTGATAGGGCAGCTTCAATTGTAAGGACAGGTCGTATGTGTAGGTTTAATGTGTCATCATAATCGTCTGTCCAATTCTGATATTCTAGGTCTGAAGACTTCCTAGCTGGGGGATAAATCGTGATTTTCTTCCTGGCTTGGCCACTGGTGATTGTCATATTGCCTGATCTGCATCCTATGTAGGCATCTGCAGTTGCCAGCCAGGGTCTCCCTAGTATTATTGGGTATCCACTAAGTTTACTCTTTACTTCGATGACTATGAAATCAGCTAGGTATTCCCAGGATTCTATATTGATAATTATGTCTACGAGTATACCTTCAGGTCTTACTGTAGATGTGTCTGCTAGCTGTAGCATGGTAGTTGTAGGTCTGACCATTGATTGGAGTCCTAGGTGTATCATAGTATCCTTGGTCATCACATTGATAGTAGCTCCTAAATCAATTAGGATTTTGTCTATCTGTCTGTTATTGATGGTCACGTTGACTACTAGGCTGCCTGGATCAAGGTATTTGGGGTTAACAACGATACCCAGCATTAGATCTTCTAACTGGTCCACTACATTTATCGTGGGTGGGTCACGTCTTCTTCTACCAGGTATTTTCAAACAATTCTCTTTAATGAATTTATTGCAGATAGGCACATCTCTGATGGCCTGCAAAATTGGAATTTGGATATTCAAGTGTTTCAATTCGTTCAGAATTGCATTTTCCTCTTCTTCTTTTGTATTCCGTACAAGTTTTTCAGGGAATGGAGGGTTTCTATTTTGTGTGAGTGGTCGAATTTCTTCCTCCTGAGGGTTTGGTTCATCAGGATGTTGAATATGAGGTTGTGTTGTTTGTTTGTGAGCCTCATTCTCTTGATTATTCTATGTGTGTGTATTTTGCAATGTTTTCCCAGACCTCAAAATTAATTTTGTTTATCTCTAGCGTATCCACAACATAGGTTGGAAACTGTACCATTTCAGTATTGTAGGCTTGTTGTTGTGGTGACCTGTTGTTGTTAGGGTTTGGAATTGGCTGGGCAGGAATTGGTGGAGGTCTGGGGGGTGGTTGATTTGGTGGTGGCGGCATGATGAGTGGTTGTTGCTGCTGCAATGGAGCTCTCCAATTCGATGAATAACGGTATGGATTGCCATAATTCGTGGTTGGCTGAGCAAAAGGTGGGGGGTATGGAGAGTAAGATTGTGGGTAATAGGTTTGTTGATATGGTTTGGACTTGGCTGAGATGGCCATGGGGTTGGCACTGAATTCCAATTTTGTTGGTTATTTCCTTAATTATAGTAGGCTTGGTTGTTGGGTTGGTAAGGCCTAGGAAAATTGTTCCTCCTTTGATTGACGAAACAGAGTTGTTCTATTGCACCTTCAGCTATGGGCTCTTGGATATCAGCTTTGCATGAGGGCAACGGAGGACATTTATCAATGGAGTGGTCGTCAGTGCAAAGGCCACATATTTCTATGGTGTTTAGTGTGCACTGCCCCTTCTCATGTTTTTTTTTCTGCAGCATGGACAAAAGACTACCAAGGTTTGGTTTATTTCGTCCTATTTCTTCTTGATTTGAAGTGCATCAAGTTGCATGGCCAGAGATTGTAGTATATCGGTCTTCATGTCATCTAATAGGTTTCCTAAATCAGATTTTGTAAGGTTTGGTCCTGAAGATGTTGATCCCCCAGTAAATGGGCGTAAATCCCTTGTCCCACTTTTACTTTTCCTAGATCTAGAGTAGTTTTTGAAGATTTGTAGGATTTGGTCATAAGTCTTCTGGAATATATCTCCATCCCCCATAAGGCTTAAGACTTCAAGATTTTCCTCTTTTATACCTCTAAGAAGGACAAGTTTTAGTGATTCAGGATCTAAGGTGCAGTGACTAGCTCGTTTGTAGCTGAGTTGAAATCTTTGGGCATAATCTTCTAATGATTCTCTTTCTCCTTGTTGCATCCTAAATATTTCATCTCTTGTATCCTTTCCTTTGCAATAGTCCCTATATTTTTCTAGAAATTCTTGTTTCATTTGGTTCCAGCTGAAGATATTGTTTCCTTCAAGGCTCATGAACCACCTAAGTGATAGATCTTTCAGTGTGGAAGGAAAAAGCCTTAGCTTTTGTGCATCAGTAGTGTAATCAAAGGATCTGCAAACTACCTCAAACTCAAACAAAAATGTGTCAGGATCTTCTAAAGTCAAACCATGGAAGTTTGGCAGATTATTAGGGTTGATATTCTTCATCCTGGCATCTCGAAGAGGTATACTGATGGGAAAGGTGAACCGTTCTCTAGGTTCTTCATCTTCTTCTGCCATAGTAGTGTTTGAGCTGGAGCTAGCAAAGAAGTTATCTCTGTGTGGGTCGTAGCTAGAATCAGCCTCTTCTTCTAAGTTAAGGAATTCAAATTGAGAGTTATCATAACTGTTGTTGCTCATAGGGAGGGCAGGTAGGAAGCGTCCAAATCTATCTCTCTGTCGTCTAGGCATTCATGGTAAAAAAAATTATGTTTTTAGTTGTTTTTATGTGTTTTTTTTTCTTTCAAAGATGTCTCCTAAAGATTAAGCACCTCCCCGGAAACGGTGCCAAAAAGTGGTGATCTCCAAGAATAGATGCCTAATTAGGGCAGCTAGACCAGGAGCATACTTTAATTATCGACCAGGGGACGTACAAACTTCAGAGGTGCTAGCACTGTATGTGCTCTATAGGATAGTCTTCGTCGTGTTTGGGGTGTTGGTATATATCTTAAAGGTTTCTTTAATCAAAGAAGAAAGGGAGCTAAAAATATTGTGAATCTATGAATGACAAATTCCTATACTAAGAAGTTAAATGCTGAAAGTTGTAAATCTATACTAAGAATTGAAATGCTGAAAACTGTAAATCTATACTAAGAATTGAAATGCTGAAAGCTGGGATTTAAATCTAATAAGTGAATGCTGAAAGTCAAGTACTGAATATTTAAAATTCTAATCTAAAAACTTAAATACTACAAACCAAATCAGAACGCAAATATCTAATGCTGAGAAGTAACCAATCCTATCTATTCGGATTAAACATTCAAAGTGATGATCATTAATTAAGCCAAAGAACTGAAAGTGATTAACCTCTATGATCTAACTCTGATAAAGGAAATATGCATGAGCTCCTAGATATGAATCATTGTTTTAAACTAATATAAGAATGCATGAAAATAGGTGTAAAAATATGCTTGTACAGAATGCAGCTACAAGACTATGGAACGAGTTCTACCAAACTACAGAATGCGCTGTAACCAACTACAGATAGTACGCTAAATCAAAATGATCGCTTAATTACTGAAATAAAACCACGTTATTCAAATGCCATCAAAATACTTCCAGATACGATAAGGATTAAATCCATGCACAACACATATGGAAAATACCTGAAAATAGAGTAAAGCTCCTGACTTACGTGTTGGAGGGGCCCTCCCCAACCCGTACTCAGGAGTATGGAAAACTTATAAATGCAGGCTTGAAAGTAACATCAGTCTTCTTATTAAAATAGTAACTTCATGGTTCAGGAAAAGTCTTTAACACAAACTGTCTTCACAGTACAGAAATGCATAAACGATTGATTCTACAAAATAGCAACATGACCCCCTCGCTACCCGAGAGGTCCATATATATATGTCTCTTAATTCTAACCTAGTCTATGATCATAAATGCCCATCCTCTTAATCAGGTCTTCTGCTAGAACTTAGGGAGATATGAGCGTTGAGTCCCTCTGTTATCTGCAGTCCTCGAGCTTTGACTCTCGTAGATACCTCAAGACCTTCACACCCTGTTTATTTCTGCTCATTACCAAGGTTAGCATGTGGAAAAACGTTTTTAACATAAAAAGAATAATCTCTAAAACATCCTTATTAAATAATCAAAGTAAATACATTTTCCCACAAAACAGGTGTATTTCCTTCATCATATCTTATGCTTTACTATGGCAAAAAGGCTATAGGATACCTATAATTTGGGTTCATCAGATGGTCTGGTCCAAGTTGGTGTGCATTGTGTCAAACAAGTTGTGAAACCACTTCTCATTTATTTATATCGTGTGCATATGCAGAGGCAGTTTGGAGCGCTTCTTCCAAGGAATTGAGTAGTGCAGATATCCAGATGGAACCTTATTTGGAACAATGTTGTCAGAAATGGTAGAAGCACTCATTGGTACGATGTTATGATGCATTTCCTTCATTTTTCATTTATGGTCTCTGGTGGGTGAGGAACTCTGCAATTTTTCAAGATCGACGAGTCCCCATTGAAGTCACTTTGGCTTTAATTGTGCAGTCGACAAAAGAACACAAACGAGAAGAGAAGCAAAAAAAGACTCGTCTACCGGTACATACAAGGTATGATAAGAGGATTCCATGGGCTTGATTTGATGGAGCAAGCTAAGGTGATCCTCCTCTAGGAGGTTCTAGAGGAATTATATATCTCTCAGAGGATGTGAAGATCAACATCTGATATGGACCAGGTCAATGCTCTAATAGCAAGGTTGAGTTGTCATCCCTCTGGGCAGTGCTTCATACAACTCTAGCTCGAAATATTATCAATTTACAGGTCTTTGGAGACTCCAAGATGGTCATTAAATGGGATAAGAATAGGATTCAAATAAAGGCTCCCCATTTAGAGCCCTTGCAGAATTTAATCAAGATACAAATAGGATTGTTTACCTCTATTTATTTCAACCATGTGTATCGTGAACTAAACAAAGAGGCAGATTTGTTATCTAAAAATGCTTTACTTTTGGATCTGAGAGCATTGATAGAGGAGGTACAAAGGATTCATCCCTCTTCTATTCAGACTCAAGCGACATAGATGAAAGCGTCATAGAGGGAAATTAAAAAACACGTGATTTGTTGTTGAATGAGTTAGACTACTTTTGGTGATCTCAGACTTAGTTTTGTATTGCAAGATGATGTTTGATGATAACAGTTCACTTATAATGTAATGAAATTTTTGTATGGTATCCAAGATATAATGATGAGTAATAATGAGAACTCACAGAGCAGTGATAGAACTAAACTCTAAAGTAGGATGTTTTTGTAATTAGATGACTAATGGGAAAGGATTGTTGCCTTGAATGAATAAAGATTTTGTGATGAATGTTTTCATGAAGATCAATGGATGTAAGTCTTTTGAAAACAGTTCATGATCATTCTTCTTGAATGGTTGATATCTTCCATATGGAAGATATATATATATATATATATATATATAATCAATCAAACACTACATCTAGTCATAGGTGACCCTAGTGCCTTCAGGAGGGATGATACCTCCCTTGCTCTAATTTTAATGTAACCTCCCTCAAGTTTGTGATATTGAAATGTCCAAGGTATAAGTGGAACTAAGCCAAATTGCCAATGAAAATACTTTGTGATGAACCAATCAAACTTGTGAGGTTGGAGCCAATCTAGCCATTAGAGATCCATATAGAGGTATTGAACATGACTGGTGAAAGAAACCCTATGGAATGAAAGAGGTTGAAGGACATTGATCAATAATCTAAATGTATACTTGCAACTTAGATTTTTCAAAGACAAGAGATTCAAATATTCAAGGAGATTTATAAAGCGAAAATGAATGGTATAAATAGGCAAAGGAATGACCTAAATGTTTGGTTAATAGTTGGGGGTTTAGAATCATACATAATCATCATACTATGCATATTAATGACGTAGTGTTGTGTGTTTGGTAAGACAATTTTGTGGGTTTGAGGCCCTAAATTGACTATTTGTTACTCACATTCATGGTACCCCTAAGGAAACCCGTGGTATGCTTCTTGCAAAGAGATTATGTAGGGTTAACAATATTTGACTCAAGTTGACTCCTTACATGGAAAATCCAAATGGATTTGGGCTATGTGGACCTAAAATAAGGTATCTTCAGTGACCATGGACCCCACTAGGGGTTTGTGCCTACAAATAGACCCATGAAGTTAGGAAATGCCTCGAGTGTATGCTCCAAGGGTTAAAACGATTCAAAATAATGACTAAGGGCTAGACACCAAGTGTAGAAAAGGAACATAAGGATCCCACTTAAATACTAGACATCCCAAAGAGGTCCCACATCTAGGCTAAGGAGAGGGCATCTCTAGGAAAGTGGTCTATCACAATAGAATGGATCTTGATAGGTATTGTATTATCATTGGACAAGGCATGTATGAATGTAACACATGATTGAACCACATAATGAACCCTCTAGTGGGTAGGTGTATGTGTGTGAGTAATCAAATTTATGTCTAAGAGCTTTTAGTCATCGACTCAAACATTACGAAATTGAGAGAAATTTTATTAGGCTCTCTTTGGAAGTTAAAAAGGTGGAGTTTAAAGGTCAAGTAGGAAATCTTGAATTTGATATTGAATTCGATATTGAATTCATGAATCAATCAAAACTTCAAGTCAATTAACATCTATTTATATTAGTTAACTCAATGCGGGCATGCATTAACCACTCTAACAAACAAGATATGATGTTTGGAAGATCCAGGATGAAGGTTGAACATTAATAACGAAGATGAAGACTAATTTTTTTAGAGTTAAAAGATAAATGTGAATGGTAAGTACAATTACCTTAATTTCTTGTAATCCAAGAAACATAAAAGTTACAAAGTGTGTAATTTAAACTGTCATCTTTTTTTACTCAAGATGAAAGGTTTGTTCAACCCAAAACCACTTGAATTGAAATGGTTAATATAGATCATGATTTTGGGCATGGTCAGGCCCAATTATGGATGCCTTTTTGAGATGAAGATTATGTACTAATCCTTAACACTTAGACTTGAACTACCCACAAGTTATACATAGAATATAAATGCAAAAAAGCATATACAAGGGATAGTAGAGATTAAATATGTGAAAAAAAACCCTTCTATGAATGATTTCAAGAAGAAAGAGAGCAATGTTCACATGCCTCTTAAGATAGGGTGACCTATCACTAAGCATAGCTCTAATTTCAACACAAGACAAAAACACTCCATAGCCTTCTAACTCTATTAATTGCAACTAGAGTAGCGTGGTGCTCTACAATTTAGTATGGGGGAGATGTTGTAACCTTGTAACGTAACTTTACCAAAAATAAAAATAATTTAAAAAATTGATGTCGACTTAAACTAATTCAAAAATTTGATGTCTCATTAAACAAAAGAAAACTAAAATGGGTAACACTAATGTGGCAACTATAATGAACATTATAAGAGAATAGCACGTCAACACCATCTTACATTTAAATTTTACAAAAGCTATAAAAAAATTAAAACCAACATAGATCCATCTTAAATCTTGGATCTACCAAGTACTGAGAGGGATCAAATTTCTTGAAGTGTACATTTTTTATCATAATTTTTTTTACACATTAACAAAAATGTTTCCAACCTCGAGAATTTGATCCTTCTTGGTGCTTGATAGATTCAGATTTAAGATGGGCCTATGGTGGTATATTATCAATAACAAACTTCTAACTACTTGTGGTCCCATCATTATTTAGTACCAACCACCTAGTGGCCCTTATTTGATCGTGAGGACTTTTTACATTAAGTAGCCATCCACTAACTATCTAATGACCCTTATTACTTATCGTTCCTTACCTCCAAATTACTTCTACAAAGTCAACTTAGTTATGTTATAACTTGGATAAAAGATTGAGAATGCATATGAGAATAAGATCCTACTCGAAATTGAAACATCATTAATCACTAACCAAAAGTTGATGCACATCTCAAGTATAACAATCGACTAAATATTTTTGTTCCTTAGAAATATCAATGCTTGAAGTTGAAGATTGTTTTTTATAGGTCTAACATGTTATGTACGAGGTGCATTAGTATAACATAAGTTTTTGTTACTCAAAAATCATTAGATTCATGTCGTGTAGAAATACCATTAGATTCTGAAAAAATGTTCATGGTTCTTTCATTCCCATCTTTTGGCAAAAGATCCATTCTCTAGATGATCCATAATGAATAAAGGCCTCACAGGGATTTAATCCAAAAACATGGGATGCTTTAATGAGTCCACAACCTTCAACTAAATCATCTTTCTTCTGTGGGTATTTCTTGTGTGTATCAATAAAAACAAAACCTTTGAATGGAAGACGTCAACAAAGCTTATAATTTTTAGTAGGCTTGTAAGCTTAGTCACACTGATGCTTTATACTAAATTGATGACACGTACCAAATTAGTATACGACAATAGATCGCTCAATGCCACAACATGCCACGCCACAAGTTCTTGGTCTATTTTTCACGACTAAAAATTCCTTCATAGAAATCTCTCCAACCTCAGAGTGTCCTTATATCCCAAGTTTGAACCCCCCCCTTCAAATGCTATGCCTCCTTTAATGTTCTAAAAAATATTCTCATAAATATATTCTACACAAATTCAAGTCATACATATTACATTCTAACGCATGTTGTTTTCACAACATTCCTTTACACCCAAAAAGAGATTATTCCTTTACACCCAAAAAAAATTATTATTAATTTAATTTATATAATAAGTTAAATAATATGTTCTTATATATAATTCAAATTCCTTATATCCCAGGGTTGAACCCCCTTCAAATGCTATGCTTCCTTTGATGTTCTAAAAAATATTCTCATAAATATATTCTACACAAATTCATGTCATACATATTACATTCTAACCTATGTTGTTTTCACAACATTCCTCTACACCAAAAAAAAAAAATTATTCCTTTACACCTAAAAAAAAATTATTAATTTAATTTATATAATAAGTCAAATAACATGTTCTTATATATAATTCTAAGAACTTTTGTTAATTCTAAGAACTTGAACACACATTAATGTTTTTTTGTCACTTCTATCACTTAAAAAAATCATAATCTAAGCTTCTAAGAATCTTGTGTTAAAAATAAAAAATAAAAACGTAGATTTAATAATTATAACCTAAGATTTTAAATATCTTGTACCTACCAAATTGTAAAAACAAAACAAACATATTTATAATTATTAAAATAAAAACGTATTTATAATCATTAGATTTAATAATTATAACCTAAGATTTTAAATATCTTGTACCTATCAAATTGTAAATAAATAAATAAATAAATAAATAAAATTATAATTATTATACTTAACACGTTTGTGCACATTTTTGTAATCTTCCCTGAAAACAAAAAGGAGACTATTTAATAGAGTTCCACAAAAGTTTGACACTGTAACTATTAGATTTAATAATTATATTCCAAGTTTTTAAAAATCTTCCAATATAATTATTACATTAATAATTATTTTCTAAGTTTCTAAAAATAGTGTAGATATCAATTGTATAAAAAAATTCATATTCATAATAATTGTTATTATTGATATAATACTGGTGTTGTAAAATTTTGAGAAAGGAAATTATGTAAATTTTAAACAAGTTTGAAGCTTTATTTTTGTGATAATACTATATGTTATGATGTAAATTCTTTTATAGAACAGTGTAAAGTATTTGAAAGATGTAATCTAGACATCGAAAGATTGAATAGATTATAATTTTTTCTATGGAAAAAAAAAATACAAACACATTTTTGTAATTTTCACTTAAAACAAAAAGAAAAAACTCAATTAAACAAGTGAAATTAGCACCAAAAGTGTTTATACCTGTCTTTTAAAATAATTATGAAAATTATACTAAAAATAAAAGAAAGAAGTGACATCTACTGCTATATACCTTTAAAAAACATGAAATAGAATAATAAATCAAGTAGTATAAATAGTAATATTTATGTAAAAGAAATAGTGAATTAAATATGATTATTGATCCATATTTCATTGTTTTTTTATTTTTTTTTGATGTTTCATTTTGTATTCTTTCACAAACCATTAATAAAACTAAAAATAGGTATGGTATTTTGTTGAACATATTGATTTGTGTTTCAGTGTTTGAGTGAATATCTTGCTATACATTTCCATTGAATATTTTAGTTAAGTAGTTTTTATTTTACAATTTATTTAAATAAATAATTAAAAATATTTAGAAAAATTGTGATTCCTCACCATTAAAAATAAATACTTAGATAAATATTTTGTTTTTGTAAATTTCATTAATTTGATTTTGATTTTTTAAAATATGAGTGTTTTAAATCATTAAATTTATTATAATTGAATGAAATATAATAATATTATTATTTAATATAATCAAATTTTATAAGTTTTTATATTTGATTTATATTATATAAACTCAAAATTGATATTTTAATTTATATAAATAAAAATTAATATATTGCGAAAATTTAATACTACAAAAATTCAATATAATTTATATTTTAATATATATATATATAATAATAAATTAATATAATATATAAATCATAAAATTTAAATTTAAATACATATATTAGTTTTAATTGATGTATGTAAAATACTTATTTGAAATCATCGATGTAAAAGACATTAATATTTGAGATGATAGTTTAAGAAACTTGGTTAATATTTGAGATCATAGTTTAAGAAACTTGGACGGTTATTAATTAATTTAAATTGAGTTAGTACTTAGAGACACTTGACTATTTATAGTTTTTTATTTAAAATAAAAAATAAAAAATTATTTTTAAATTAATTTTATATCTGAAAATTAAATTTCTAACTAGATGAATATAGTCATTTCATAGGTATTAGACAATCAAAAATTAAAATTTGCATTTTTGAAAAATCAAAACATAATTTTTTTTGAATTAAGAAGAAAAAAGTATTAAATATGTCTCCCCTTAGCATACAACAAAACATTTTATACCTTTAGGCGATCAATATTAAGCAAATTATTATGGCAATTCAATTAATACTCGATCAATGTTTATTAACTTATACTATTAGCTTATACTAATTTATTTTATATATAAAATATTGGTCTAAAATGTATTTTTTTCATTTTTATCTTTAATTTTTTATTTATGTATACTACTATTTCTAAATATGTATTTTTTATATTGTTATCGTGGATTTTTTTTAATCATTTCAAAACTATTTATATATATAAATTTTAAAGTTGTGCCAACTTAAATGTGATAATAATTGTATATAAAAAAAATGACTACTACATGCTATGCGGCGTGCACCATGAAAATGCTATATACCACAATACTATATTCTAACGAAAATAATAATACATAATATGACATTAGAATTTGAATCCTTAGTATACAACAAAACATTTTTTATTTTACTAATTGTCTTTATTATCAAATGCCTCCATCTGTCCACCATCGAAAAAATGTCTTTATTATTTAAAATCTTAGGTTATAATTATTAAATCTAATGATTATAAATACGTTTTTATTTTAATAATTATAAATATGTTTGTTTTGTTTTTACAATTTGGTAGGTACAAGATATTTAAAATCTTAGGTTATAATTATTAAATCTACGTTTTTATTTTTTATTTTTAACACAAGATTCTTAGAAGCTTAGATTATGATTTTTTTAAGTGATAGAAGTGACAAAAAACATTAATGTGTGTTAAAGTTCTTAGAATTAACAAAAGTTCTTAGAATTATATATAAGAACATGTTATTTGACTTATTATATAAATTAAATTAATAATATTTTTTTTAGGTGTAAAGGAATAATTTTTTTTTTTTGGTGTAGAGGAATGTTGTGAAAACAACATAGGTTAGAATGTAATATGTATGACATGAATTTGTGTAGAATATATTTATGAGAATATTTTTTAGAACATCAAAGGAAGCATAGCATTTGAAGGGGGTTCAACCCTGGGGTTTTGAAAGGTTTTCTTGTTGGATCTTGGGTCTTGATTTCGGTGCAGGTATGGCCATGGAAACTTTCGATGGTGGACAGATGGAGGCATCTGAAGACAGGGGGGCGACAGGTGGAGGGCTGATGGGGGGTCTGGATGGTTACCCTCTAATGGGGCCTGGCGTCACTGTATCGACCGGGATGGGGCAGGTGTGCCCGGAAAATGGCGTATTGTCATCGGAATATTCGCCATGCGTCCCAAGTTATTTACTGTCGGATTGTTTGGAACATGATGGTTTATCTGAGGTTTTCTTGGGGAGCCCGGACTGGAGAGCGGCGGATGAATTCTTTGCAGGGAACCTGGGCTATCAGGTGTCAGGGTTTCAGGAGGGAATTGAAGCTGTGGAAGGTTTTGAAAAGATTGTTGATGCAGGTGTAGCTCGTCAGGTTCAGCAGCTGGCTGGGACGTTTGAAGGTGAAACTGTAGGGGATTTGCGTGTGCCTCTGGCTCTTCACGAACTCCGGGGGTGTGGTAGCCCTGTGACGGTTGCTGGGTATCAGCAGGATTGTGCTGGGAACGTATTGGGGACTGGGGCTGCTCGTAAAGGTTCAAACCGGCGTAGGAAGCGGAGCTGGGTTAAAACCCGCACAGTGGGAAGCTATGCTGTAGGCGAGGACATTGCCTGGGATCGTGTCCTTGAGATGTCTTGTTTGACGCTGGTTGGTAGGGTTATGGGCAGAATTTTTGATCGGCCCACGGTGATGGCTTGGGTGGATTCACAGTGGCGCGAGGTTTTGGGATACACTCCGGAGGTGGACATGCTGCTCCGTGGGTGGTTTGCGGTGGTACTCCGTGATGAGGAAGATATGCACAAAATTTTGAACAAGAATTGGCATTTAAAACAGAAGCCGGTACTGCTGAAGCCTTGGCATCCCCTATTTGATGCGAGTCGGGAGAGAATTGATTTGTCCCCGGTATGGGTAAGATTACCGGGACTTCCTCTGCATTTCTGGGATATTCGTCATTTTCGTCAGATTGGGGATATTTTGGGAAATTTTCTGGAAGCTAATCTTTCCTACATGAAGACGCACTACAAGCAGGTTGCTCGTATATTGGTCAATTTAAATGTGCGTGAAGGTCTGCCGGAGCATATCAATCTGGAATGGGGGCCTGTTGTTATTACTCAAATGCTGGATTATGAGAATATACCCTTCAGATGTCGACGGTGTCATGTATATGGACACCCGGAGTCTGATTGTCTGCTATCGGCCCGCTCCAGGAATGGGGGGATGAATAACCCTTCGGGTTTGGCGACTAGGGATGAACCATCGGATCTGCTGAACAATGAGATGGTGTCTGAGCGGATGGACGTGGATGGGGACCTGAATTTGGGTGTGACGGATATTGCTGGACCGGACTCTGTTGCGGCACGGGACATACTTGCTGGAGATCTTAGAGATACACCTGAGGACTATACTGGCCCCGTTTCGTCAGCTGTGGTTGCAGTGCCGGGACCTATCCTGCCGGGTATTCCTTCTTTTTCTTTTACACCCTCTGTACATCTTTTTATCAATCGGTGTTCTGTGGTCGGTTTTGATTGGGTTGATGGACTGAAGAATTTATTTTTGTCGGGTCTTTCTGAGACTGCTCCTCTTTCTATTGTTGCGCCCTCTTATGAGAGCTGTACCTGTCCGGTGGTTGAACCTGATGTACCCCTCCCTAATTTGACTTCTACTCCTCTGGAGGACATTTTGACTTCTATGGGGCCGGACCCTGGGAAGGTGGATTTATCCCCTGAGCCTTCTTCACCAGAATCTTCTGCATCTGGGTATAATCTTCGTTCCTGTACTAAAATTTCTGGGGGGGGTTTGGGTAAGACGGTGGTGATGGCCCGGAGGGGCAGAGGCCGGAGGTCCCACTTATCTAAGGCTCAGAGCAGGGCCCGTATGGATCTTAGGGATGGGAAACAAGTTTCAATTGAAAGGGCACTTAGAGCAGTGAATGCCCGGACGACTGTGCGGATATGAAGATCATGTCCTTCAACTGCCGGGGTCTGGCTGGGCCAAAAAAGAAATCAGCCTTCATGAGGGTGCTTACTCTTGAACATCCTGATGTGATTCTGCTACAAGAGACTTTAGGTTTAGGTATTACCATCAAGGAGAAATTGGAACATTGGTTGGCGGGATGGACTTTCTTGACCCTGGATGCGAGGGGTCGCTCTGGGGGATTAGCGGTGGGTTGGAGAAATTGTGCGATTAAACTGATTAATGCTTGGGGAATGGCTTCTGTGCTAGGAGCTGAATTCCTCTCTGTTGACCTGGGCACCTGCTTCACTGTGGTTAATATCTACGGGCCTTATGTTAATAGGGCGCCTTTTTGGGAATCTTTGCTGTAGGATCCCTTATTTGGAGGTGAATCGGTTGTGGTGGGAGGTGATCTAAACTTCACATTAGGAAATTCAGAAGTTTGGGGACCTAGGGCACTTGTGGATCCTTTGGCAGGGTACTTTCAACATAAATTGGTTCTTAAAAATTTGCTGGATATTGAACCTATCAAGCTGAAACCCACTTGGAGGAACAACAGGAGTGGTGAGGCTCGGGTGGCAAAAAGACTGGATCGGTTCCTAGTGGCTGAACAGATGGTGGATAGATTTCTACAAATCAGACAGTGGGTAGGGAACGGTGGGGATTCTGATCACTTCCCTATCTTTATTGAGATCAGGCAAGGACCAGACAATCCACCTAGTTCACTTAAATTTAACAAGAATTGGCTCAGAGATGATACATTTAAAGAGCTCTTTCAGGACCTTTGGAGGACGTATGATGTGGAACATGCTCGTACTGGGGATTTCCAGTTCGCTGAGAATATTCAAAGGTTAAAAGGAGCTGTTAAAAAGTGGGCCTTTGATAAGAAAATTAGGGATGATGCTGCTCTGAAGAATATTGAGGATGAACTACTACAAATTTATGAGGGGGATGGAGGGGGACTACTGACCTTGGAATCCAAGGCTGAAATGGCCAGGATGGAAGGTCTCAGAAATAAACTTTTGATGGAAAAGGAGGAAACCTGGAGACTCAAGAGCAGGGCGGTCTGGCTGGAATGTGGGGATGAGAATACTAAGTTCTTTCATGCATATGCCAGGGGGAGGAAGGCGGTCAATACTATTTGGAGCCTGAAAGATGAAGATGGTAATGAACATTTCGACTTTGAAGGCAAAGCTAGATGTGGGGTGGGTCATTTCCAGCAACTATTTAAGGCTCCAGCACAGGCCTCCATTGCAGAAGTTATTAGGATTGCTCAATTGTTCCCACGTTTTGCTGGGGAGGAGGACAATAGGAGACTGATGAGGCCTGTTACTGAGGAGGAGCTGAAGGAGGTTCTTGGCAACTTTCAAAAAGACAAGAGCCCCGGGCCGGATGGCTGGACTGTGGAATTTTTTTTAGAGCTGTATGAGATTGTGGGACTGGATCTCCTGCAGGTGGTTGAGGATACTCGGTTGAATGGGAGGCTTCCTGCCTGTTTCAATTCTACCTTTATAGCCCTCATACCTAAGACTGATAATCCGGTTACTCTCTCAGAGTTCAGACCTATTTCTTTGTGCAATTGTATTTACAAGATTGTGTCGAAGGTCATTGCTCAGAGACTCAAGGTTTCACTTTCAGAACATATCACTGCTGAACAGTTTGGCTTTCTTGAGGGACGTCAGATTCATGAGGCTATAGGGGTGGCACAGGAAGGACTTCACAGCATGAAGACTCGGCACATCAAAGGAGCTATTCTTAAAATCGATCTGTCCAAAGCATACGATAAGGTGAGTTGGATATATATCCGGCTTCTCCTAACTCACTTGGGTTATGGTATTGACTTTATTAGATGGATCATGTCTTGCATAACTACTGTTTCTTTCTCTGTGTTACTGAATGGTGCTGCCACCCCTTTTTTTCATGCGGAAAGAGGCCTAAGGCAAGGTTGTCCGCTCTCCCCACTACTCTTTCTGCTGGTGGCTGAAGGTTTGAGCAGGGCTATTATTGATGCTAAATTACAGGGGCGGTTTAAGGGCATTAACATTGGGGATCGGTTATTTGTTACTCATCTTTTATTTGTGGACGATATCATCATCTTCTGTTCAGGAGATCGAAGGGATACTCGGACTTTGAAGGAGATCCTGGAATTGTACTCTATTGCGACGGGGATGGACATTAATGCTGATAAGTCCACCCTTACTACTCATTTGCTTCGACAGGAGGAGGAACGGGCACTTGTTGAAAACTTTCCTTTTAAATTATCTACTCTTGATGAGGGTTTAAAATATCTGGGATTCTCACTTAAAGCAAATACTTATCTAAAGGCGGATTGGAGATGGTTAATTGGCAAGGTGGAAAAAAGATTAAATGTTTGGAGTCACAAGTGGATGTCGCGTGCTGGCAGGCTGGTTCTGGTTAAGGCCGTTTTAGAAGCCATCCCTGTATATTGGATGTCCTTGTCCTGGATACCCAAAGGAATCCTTGAACAGATCAGGTGGTTATGCTTTAGATTCTTGTGGAGTGGTAAGAAGGAAGGTCAGGTCACACCCTGGGTCAATTGGAAGAGGATTGCTGTTCCTAAAGGTCTTGGGGGCTGGGGATTAAAGAATATTTTTCTGTTTGCTCAAGCGTTGGCAGCTAAGGGAGGTTGGCGACTTATCAAGACTAATAGTCTTTGGACCAAGGTTATTAAATGTAAGTATCTATCAGATACTAGTCTGGAGGAATGGATAAGGAGCCCTCGGATAACACATGCTGGGGGATCCGTGATATGGAAGGCTGTGGTTAAATCTTTCACATTGGTGGAAAATTTCTTGGCTTGGGATGTTGGTAATGGAGAAAAGGTGAGAGTTGGCAGAGATCCATGGATTGGAAGTGAACAATCACATATTTTGCCTGCTCATGTTATCCATACGCTGGAAAATCGGGGTATTTACACTCTTAATCATCTGGCTGAACAGCGACCAGATGCACCGTGGATTCAATACTGGAAAACTGCGGATATGTTGGGCTTGGGGGAACCGGAGGCTGTTTTTCTGGGTAATTACATTCATGGCTTGAATCGGGCAGGCATTCAACTCACGGAGGTGGAGGATGTAATGACTTGGGAACTTGATCCAGCGGGGATTTATACACCTAAGATGGGCTATAATGTACTTAGTGCTGGAGAAGCTATTCGGGATGAGGTCTGGTGGTGGAGATCTTTATGGATACTAAAATGCCCATCGAAAAACAGACTCTTTATGTGGTGTGCTTTGGAAAATCGGGTTCCGACCTGGGATATTTTGCAGAAGAGAAGCTTCCAGGGCCCGGGTTGGTGTGCTTTGTGTAAGATGGATTTGGAAACCATTACACACCTCTTCATCAAGTGTCCATTCACGGTTGCTGTCTGGAATGAATGTTCAAAATTGTTGGGCTTTGATTGTCGTTGGGATGGAACCTCTGTTAGCGAAGCATGGGAGCGCTGGTGGAGATGGGCGCGCACTAAGAAACAGAAGGTCCTACCATTACTAATCATTTGGGGGATATGGTTGGCTAGGAACGGGTTAATTTTTCTGGATAAGCCATGCATACCAGAGATTATTGGTACTATGACGGTGGGTCTCTACATGGCTTACCCCGAACATGTAAGGGTTACACAGCAGAGACGTACTATGGAAGTGGAGATTGACAGAACATACCCGTGGGGGTTTTTTGACGGAGCTGCTAGCAATGAGATATGCGGTGGGGGAGCTGTTCTATATTTAACCATCACACTTCTTTATTATCACTATGGGACTTGGTATGGGTACAAACAATTTTGCTGAAGTTATGAGTTTGAAATTGTTACTCATCTTTGCAGCTGCGAGGGGCATTAATAGATTGGCGGTCTTTGGAGATTCCATGAATACTATAAACTGGACCAATCAAACTCAAGCATGCAGAGTTATTAGACTTGCAAATATTCTTCACACTATTCAGAGGCTCAAACAATCTTTTGACATTTTCATATGCCGGCATGTATACAGGGAAAACAACCAAAAAGCGGACCAGGCTTCCAAAGAAGGGCAGAACATGGGCTTCGGCACTTGGAAAGTTGTAGAAGAACAAGATGGACAGAGAACTGAGAGCTTTCTCAGACCTTACATTGCATAAAACAGCGGCTGTTTATGACACAAAGGTTGAAAAACAATGTTAATTCTGTTTTAAGTATTCCCTTAAATCAGCAGAATGTATGGCTATTTATTTAAAAACTGTAAAGGTATTAGTAAGACAGTCCGTTGGGACAGTTCCATATATTTATTTTTGGAAAACAGGGAAGCGACATTTTTTTTTTTTGTTTTTTGAAAGAAGACGTTATAGTCTCATCACATGAACCATAATTTTGGATATGGTCAATTCACTCTTACAATGAATACTGAATGTAATTCTGATCTCTTTGGATAAATGGAATTATGCTTTTTTTCTTATGAAAAAAAAAAACATACATTTTAACTTTGAAATATAACATAAATAAAATTATTAATATTTAAGTTTTATATTATACAAATAACATACATTTTAACTTTGAAATATATCATAAATAAAATTATTAATATTTAAGTTTTATATATAGAGTTAAAAGGTTAAATGTTTTTGGATATTATACGACCTCTTTCTAAGATTCGATGAATGATTATTATGTTGAAATAGTAGGTATATAGTATTTAGTAATTACATGTTAAAATTATTATTTGATTTTAGAGTTTGACTTATAATTATTTTTTATTAGAAGATTTAAAGGTTTGGTACAAGTGGAAGTTTGTATTTTCATGAATTCTTAATAAACTATTTTAGGTGGTAAAGTTTTTATTTATATATGATGATGGTGTTCTATGTCGAGGTCATAAGATTATATTAACATAGGTTAAGTAGATAAATTAAAAAAAACACTAAATTATTTTTTAAAATAAAATGTATATTTTTTATTATAAGGATTGGTGTTCTATGTCGAGATCATAAGATTATATTAACATAGTTTAAGTAGATAAATTAAAAAAAACACTAAATTATTTTTTAAAATAAATGGTATATTTTTTAAAATAAATGGTATATTTTTTAAAATAAAATGTATATTTTTTTATCCTTAGGTATAACGACAATTTAACATTCAAAAAATAGGGCGATGGCGATGGCGATGAGGGTTTCGTTTAACAACTTGGATGGATTCAGGGCGCGGAGTAATGGGCGTTCACTGAACCAGGTGACGACCAGCTTCTCCTACCTTCGGACAGTCAGAGTTACTCCCAAATAGGTGCCGGTATTTCCTCTGCTTGAAATCCACGCTTCTCATGGGGTTTTGGGTTTTATTTGGATGAGTGTCTAGGTTTACCTATTATAGAATGTTGGTTTTGCTTTGGATTTTATCAACCTACTGTGGACAGCAACAGGAACTATTCGGTGGGGGTTTTATACGCACTAACTGATAGTATTGGTGCCGACCACTTGCGGTGGTGCTGGTCCCCGGTTTTCTCACTGGCCGTTTACTTACCGTTTGCTTAGACAGGGTTTAGGCGACTTGGGGTTTTGGTTTTTCCGGGTATCATTATCACTGGGCCGTTGATGTCTGTTGTCTTTTGGGTCCGGCCATATTTCTCCGGTCTCTTTGTTGCCGGTCTCTGCCGAGGATTTGACCTGGACGTGTGCGACCTGGGGTTCGATTGACCTAAACTTCTGGGCATCATTATCTATTTGGAATCTGTCGTGGTTTTACACATGGTCTGTTACATACCTGGGGTTTGATTCTTCTTGATCTGAGCTGCACGGGATCTCGGATCGTCCGGCACCTGGACGCTTCTATTGTGTTTGTTTAAACTGCTTTATCTGACAGATGGGGGAACATGTGGCAGCTCCACAAGCCTTGGTGGATAACCCCATGACCGTCTCAGATTACAGAATCGAAGAGGCTGGCTTATTCAAACCCGAATCCTATTTTCAGGATATGCTTCATGGAAAACGTCCTCTTGCCTCGGGTAGTCGGCAGAGAGCTCCACGTGCCAAACATGTGCCAAAAAAAGGCCACCTGCCTTTGTTGGGGGTTCCTGGGGTGACATCGGGCTCTGACCCTTCGGTCGGCAGCGCTCAGGCTTGTCTGTCTCATGTGCAAGGGAAGAATCCTCGGTATGTCTCTCATGCTGCTCATCATCTGAGAGAGAAGTTTTGCTGCCGCCTCGGGGAGGTCTGGCTTACTATGGGTCGGGACCTGGGCTTAGAAGAGATTGTTGTTTCAATGTGACTGTTTTGGTGGGGAAATTCTCCTATTTTGCAATGGATCAAAAGGACATTGTGGCGTGGGTCATCGAAAAATGGAAGCCCATTGTGGTTTACACTCCCCAGGTTTTTGCTATGGCTCGTGGTTGGTATGGTTTCAAGTTTGAGCAGGAAATTCACTGTTCGACTATTTTATACCAGATGTGGCTTCATGGTGCTGGCAGCCTCATGTTACAGAAGTGGCATACTGATTTTGACTCGGATTCGGCTACTGTTCGCTTTCAACATTTGTGGGTTCTCATCCCTGGCCTTCCGCTTGCACTCTGGAATCGGGGGGCGTTTGAAGCTATTGGTAATAACTTGGGTCGTTTTCTTCATGTGGAGGATGAGCATCTTACGGGTTTTGACCATCGTATGGGGCGGCTCTTGGTGGAGGTTCACATCTCTTTGGGGCTCATTGATGTTCTCCACATCAACTGGCGCGGCCATCGGCTAGACTTGGTTATCGACTATTGGGGCATCCCCTTCCGTTGCTCCAATTGCAAACAAGTGGGACATCTTTGGAGGCAGTGCAACCAGCGTTTTTCTTATGGTCGTTCGGTGGGGGCGGACCCCTTTTGGTCTTCGGATGATGGCAGCAACAAAGATGTGGATACGAATGGCGGTCTAGACGGTTTTTCCAATAGGGTTTTGACACCAATTAATTCGGCTGCGGGATTATTGGGTAAGTTGGAATCCAATGACCCATCTCTGTATCATTCTTTGAATGATTTGGACATTAAATTCATTAATGCATTGGAGCTTAATAATGGTAACAATGGTAACTATCTGAGTCGTGTGTATCCAAAGCTGTCAAATACCTCTGAATCTGAAAAAGATCCCAATGTCTCGTCCGATGATGCATCCCCCACTTCTGATGTACCACTACCTGTGTTTATTTCCTCCCCTGGGACCTCATCTGGCATTCCTATTTCGCCAGTTGCGTCGGCTAACATTCGCAGTCGTACAGTTATCCTATCCTCGGATGGTGAGGTACCTTTTCCTGAGTCTATTCCTGTTGAGGATGGGGCGTTGATTGACAACCCTTTGGAACCCCTATCTGTCTCCATTCCTTCTCATACTTTACCAACCGGTGAATCGGTGACCCGGGATCGAATATTACTCATCCCATCCTACTCTGAGATGGTTAAAAAATCACCCCTCCCTGTTTATTTAAAAAATCGGGTTGTCGTTGATTGTGGTCCAAGTAATACAATCGTGGCTGATTCCTCGGACCCTACGGCACTGGTCCCGGACAAGGAGGTGTTGAATAACATATCATCTGCTGCAATTTTGGCCACATTGGGAGAACAATGTATTGTGAAGGGGGCTCAGCAGGGCGGGCTGGAAACTGATTTCTCTCCATTAAAAACGAGGAGTGCTAGGAAAAATTCAAAGGTCGACACTCTGAGGGGTAATGACAAAAACATTCTGATTACCCCCGTCTCTCCTGATACCAGGGCTCTTAGAGGAATCAAAGCCCTAGCCAGGGGGCGATAATGATTTTGATCTCCTTAAACATCAGGGGTGTGGGGGGTATGCCCAAACAACTATCCCTCAAAAGAATCCTACAAATTGTTAATCATGATTTGGTCTTCTTACAAGAAACAATGGTTTGTGGGGAGAAAGCTCGTACTTTTTTCAATAAAATAAAGTCGGGATGGTGTATGTCCTCTATTGATGCGATTGGTCTTTGTGGTGGCCTCTTGGCTGCATGGAACCCGGGGGTTCTTAAGCTAAATCCTTTTATTACTTCGTTGGGCATACTTCTGTCTGGCAATTGTAGAGGCTCAGAAAAAGATATAAATATTGTAAATTGCTATGGCCCTTATTGCAACAGGGAAGCTTTTTGGAATCTGTCATGCTTGGGACATTTATTGGCATTGGAAAATTTGATACTTGCAGGTGATTTGAATTTTTCTTGGGGGGCTGAGGAAATCTGGGGTCGTGCGGCCAGAAGGGACCCTCTTGGGACTTTCTTCAGAAATCTTTTCTCCACATATCCTCTGATTGATGTGGAACCGCAGCCATTGGCCCCCACATGGTCAAATGGTCGACAAGATGAGAATTTGATATCCAAGCGTATAGACCGTTACTTGATATCTGAGTCACTCTTAAGCTCTTTTCAATCATACAGAACATGGATCCAGCAGACCCATATCAGTGATCATCTCCCCATTATTTTGCAATTTGAATCCGACACAAATCACCATGTATACCCATTCAAATTCAATTCTGTATGGTTAAATGATTCGGATTATGATGTGGGCGTGCGATCCCATTGGGCAAATACCGATGTTTCGGGGGAGCGGTCGGCAATGGACAAGCTTGCTGTGAAATTAAGTTCTTTAAAAGACTAAACTATAAAGTGGGAACGATCCAAAAAAGCTGAGCTGACTACAGAACTCAATGCGCTTGAAATGGAAATTGGTGATCTTAGGGATCAATCTCTGAAGGTGGGGATTTCACAACCTAGTCGAGCTCGCCTTACTATTTTGGAGGAAAGGAAACTCAAAATCCTCCTCATTCATGAAGAGTCCTGGCGTTCAAAGAGCCGGGAAATATGGCTTAAAGCCGGTGACTTAAACTCAAAGTTCTTTCATCGCTATGCTGATTCCCGCAGAATACAAAATAACATTTGGGATCTTAATGATCATGATGGGAGGCAGATTCGTGGTGATAAAGATTTGATGTCTGAGGCATCTCGGCACTTTCTAGATTACTTTACTGATCCTGTGAATTCATCCCTGCCTAAACAGTTTAAGCTTATAAAGGAATATCCTCGGATGTTCACTGATATGGAGGGGGACAAAATATTTGAGGCTATTACTATCACAGATGTTCAGAATACCCTTCGAGGTTTTGCTAAGGATAAATCTCCTGGTCCGAATGGGTGGACGGTGGAACTGTTCACACATTTTTTTGAAATCATGGGGAATGACCTCAGGGATGCTGTGGATGAATCTCGATCCTTGGGGCTGGTATCTGGGGCGCTGAATACTACCTATCTAGCACTAATACCTAAATCATCACATCCTGAGAGCTTTAATGATTTCCGTCCTATTGCTTTGTGCAATTTAGTATACAAGATCATATCCAAGATAATTGCACAACGTATCAAACTGATCCTGTCTACGTTCATTTCTATGGAACAATATGGTTTTTTGGATGGGAGGAAGATACACGATGCGGTTGGCGTGGCACAGGAGGTTTTCCACAGTATAAATCAAAAGAAGTTGGACGCACTTATACTCCAACTTGACTTGGTGAAAGCCTATGACTGGGTAAATTGGACTTTTCTCAAATTGATCCTTATTCAAATTGGACTACCTTGGAAGGTAATGAAGTGGATTATGGCCTGTGTAACCTCTGTCAATTTTTCAATTCTTATCAATGGTCAACCGACTGATTTCTTCAAGGCTTCTAGGAGCCTTCGTCAAGGATGCCCTCTTTCACCCCTGCTGTTTCTGTTGGTCATTGAAGGGCTGAGCCTCTCCATTCACAAAGCTAAATGTGAAGGCACTATTGTGGGTATCAAGGTCTCGGCAGGTGTATCGATTACTCACACTCTTTTTGTGGACGATGTGATGCTTTTTGGCCTGGGAATACTGGCTGAATGGTTACAGTATAAGAAAATACTTGATTTTTTCTGCTTGGTAACTAGTATGCTCATTAGTATGGTAAAATCCTTTTTCCTGAAGCACTCATTGGAGGTGAATATGGAACGCAGGATCAGGAGTATTTTTCCTTTGGAATTCAAGGAGTTATCAGAGGGCTCAAAGTATCTCGGCTATTTTGTCAAACCTGCAAAATACAGGACTAATGATTGGCTATGGCTTGTCAAACGGTTTGATTCGCGTATTGGACACTGGAGCTTGAGATATCTTTCACTGGGTGGCTGGCTTACTTTGGCAAAGGTTTTTCTTCAGAACCTGGGAGTATACTGGTTCTCCCTCTACAAAATTCCTTTGTCCATTTTACGCATAATTCGAGGGAAATTCTTCCGCTTTATTTGGTCTGACGGGGGGGAGAAGAACAAGTTTCATTTACTTAATTGGAAAACTCTGGCCCAACCATATACTCTTGGGGGTTGGAATGTAAATAATATGGAGCTTTTTGTGATGGCTCTCCATGCTAAGAGTCTGTGGCGTGCTTTATTTAACAACTCTATGTGGGGATGTATCATTCGGGCCAAATACCTCAAACATGTTCCGGTTGCGACCTGGTTTCAGATTGGTAGGCATTCTGTTATTGGTTTATAAAATATTTGGCGTGGGCTCATGAGCTCATTTTCTGTTCTTGCAAAATGGATCACTTGGAAACCTGGCAATGGCCGGGATATTAGACTCGGATCGGATCTTGTTCTGGGGGGATCCCCCTCATAACATTTTTCTCCCGAACTACTTGCACATCTTCGGGCCAGGGGGCTCTATAATCTTGCACATGCGGCTTCTTTCAATAATGGGGGATGGATCACTGCTTGTCAACTTGGTATTCTTGGGATTATGGGAAAGGAATGGTCAAATTACACTATGCATCTCTGTCAAGCAAATATTCACCTTAGTGACTCCTCGGATAGGTTGGTTTGGTCGTGGGATGTTGCTCGCAGCGTGGTCACTTCAAAACTTTCTTACGACTCATTATTTGCCGACTGTCGACCGGTGAAGGTTTGGTGGCACACTGCGATTTGGAAGCTTGCCCTCCCTCCGAGGATTAGATGTTTTGTTTGGCTGGCATTGGGTAATAATATACTTACCTGGGATAACCTTTGCCATCGTGGCTTCTGCGGCCCTGGCTGGTGTCCTTTATGCTGCTCCCAATTGGAATCGGTCGATCATCTTTTCTCCTCGTGCTCGGTCATACAAGATCTCTGGTTACTTATTGCCAATTCCTTTGGTATATCTATTGCTTGACATTTGTCCACATTGATTGATTGTTTTGGTCGGTGGTTCCGCGACTCTTTTTCTCTTCGGTGGTTGGAACTCCCATGTTTTATGCTGTGGGAATTATGGAAGGCCCGCAACCGCTGCGTGTTTGATGGTACAGTTCCCAATCTGGTTTGGTTATGCAGCCGAACTATTGCCTTATTCAAGGAGTTCAATTCCATATCTGTCCCTGCAGGTGGCATGATTGATTCATCTGAAAAAAAACCTGGTTACAGAATTGCTCCTCCGGTTCTGGTGTATCCTTGCGGGTTCTTTGATGGGGCTGCGACTGGGGGGAGAGGTGTTAGCGGGGCTGGTGTGGTGCTACATCTTAACAACTCTGTCTCCTTTTGAATCCATTTAAATTTGGGTTTTGGTACGAACACCCGCAGTGAATTATGTGCACTCTGGCTTCTTTTATACTTTGCTCGGCTCAAACAAGTTTCTTCTCTTGTTTTTATGGGTGATTCTTCATCCATAATATCATGGGCTTCGGGTTCTTCCCCACTCAATGTGTTGCTCCTCACACATTGGTTGGATGCAGTCAGGAATTACATCAGTGATTTTCAGCATATTCACTTTGCCCATGTTTATCGCGAGATAAATGTGGAGGCAGACATGCTCTCCAAGCTGGCTTTGGACTCATCGACTGGTATTATCATGTGGGAGGAATGGCATGAGGACCTTTTTTTCACTCGAGGCTCGGTTGATTTGCTTTGGATCTGATTTTTATGGTTTGGTTCAGCGGCATTTTCTGATATATATATTTCTCATATGATTATATGCGACTTTATAATTTGTAGGTTCATAGGCACTATCTCCAACTCCTTGTTGGATTTTTGATCCGTTTGGAATTATACGGCTCTATTGTATTTGCTATATATTTGTCATTTGTGTCCAGGCCTTTGGCTGTTTTGGACTTATAATATTTGTATTTATGTCTTTAGTTTGACTTTTATGGTACTTTGATACTATGGCACATGGGGACAGTTAGTTATGGACTAATTTTGCTGTTGGGGATTTGATGCTCGTATTATTTGGCATCCTTTGTGGATTATGTATGGGTCTTGGTATAGATCCTGGATTATGATGATGACTTGGGGCCCAACCTGTGCCCGTATGTGATATGACTCACATACCTACATGTTTTGATGGCATGATGTATTGGACTTATTTACTATTTCGTGGTATTAATAGTAAGATATATTTTTCCTTGGAAAAAAGGATTTGTGATTTATAAGTATATGTTGTGTTTTTTCTTCAAAGATGACAAAATTTATCATAACTTAATTGTGACTTATAAATATATATTGTGTTTTTAATTCAAAATAAACTTACTATTATTATAATAATAACAAAAATAAGAAGTCAAAGTAAAGAAAAAATAGAAATACGTATATGTTTAAGAATAGTTGCAATTACAAATTTAAGTAATAAAGAAAATTATTTTTTTAATAAACATTAATAACTATTAATATTATCAATTATAGATGTAGTTTAAATATTCTACGTTTTCAATCTTTACAAAATCTTAGTATCACATATATTAGTTATGGAGATTGCATAATTTGGGTGTCATGGGGTATTTGAGGGTGTTGAATCTATTTACAGATTCAAAAATACAATTTAAACACATAAAAATTTAAATTTTACCAAAAAAAAATATTGAATTCCACAATAAAGTCAAAAACTTAAAATAAATAAACTACTCCTTGTTTTATAGAATGATAAGTGTTACAAAATTTTTATTTATATTAAACATAGATAAATACTCTAACTTAAGTAATTAATAAACTACTAAAATCTTTATCTTATAAAAAAATATCTTTTATAAATACAAATTTACATACAAAATAACTTATATTTACATAAAGTCTAAATCTCATTACATATGTTATAATTAAATACACAACCATTTGTCCCCTTTAACAATCTAATATTGATAACATTTATTTTAATAACATCAATATTCCCTTTAACCATACTTCTTCCAACATTGATATCACAACTTATCCATACTTCTTCCAACATTGATATCACAACGTATGATGACAATCCTCAATGATTTACTATCACTTTTGCACTTTAATGCAAACTTTCTCAAAATTTGATTAAAAACCACTTGTCACATATTATGTGTTATTAGACCCCACCCCCATAATAACCTAAAGTTGAATCCCTTTTAAGAATATGAACTTGATAACTTCTTCCTTCTTTTTTATTTGTAGCTTCTTTTGATTGGTTTGTGAAAGTTATGAATCTATTTTAGTACAAAATCATTTTAATATCGTTAATATTAAAAAATATGAAAAAGGTATTAATATTATTCAAATTCATTTTAATATTAAAAATATGTAAAAATATATATTTTTATAAATTTGTTTTAAAATAATATTTTAAATAAAATGTTTAAGCATGGTTACTTCTAAATTCAAATCATTTTTTTAAACTGAAATATTTTCAAAAAATTTAAAAATTATAAATTAATATCAAAGTTCATATAAACATTTTTATACTTAGATAGTGAATTTGTTTCGTTTTGGAATCTTTGAATCTTTATTTGTGTGATGACATTTTGTTTATTATTAAAAAAAATCTCAAAACCGATTACTATTTGTATTATCAAAAAAAGTTGCAATCTAATTGGATGACCTCTGCTTACATAAACCAACTACTTCTAATTTGAGCATGATGAAGAGTAGAGTTATAGAAAAGATGAGAATTGAGCCAAACTGAAATATGTATCAGATTTAATGATTCAATTTTCTCCAGTTTGACAAGAAAAAAAACAAAGAGAACCTCTAGGTCACAATTATGATCCAATTCACTGCAGGTATCCAAACCAATTACAAGAGTTATCTCTACAAAATTCCTATGATGTCTCACGTTCAAATTTGCATTTCTTTGATCTTTGTCGTCAATCCACTACACAGTTATCTCCAAACCAAAGAAATACTGACATTTTTTCCATAAGAGAATGTATTCCTAACTGCAAATGCTCCTTCCTAACCTTATTTACAAGTTTATGTTCACATCTTGATTCCAATTATTCTCAGAAGAATGCTTAAAGTGCACTGCTTCAAAGGACTCATTCCTCCAACAAGAACTAACAATGCAATTGATCAGGATTGTGCTCAAATTGCAAACATTAAACCACCTGATACGAAGACTCCTCCTAAGCAATCCTATGCTTCTTTCATTAACATCAACATCCCTTTAATTAATTTCCTAATTGGACTGAGAGTCATTGGAAGAAATAACTTCAACAATTACAATAACCATCAGAATTACTCCATTCATATCCCCAATGAAGGCTTGTACCAGAGACATGATTGTAAGCCTTGAGGTCCAGCATGCCAATCGTACTGACTCATATATCTTCATTGTGAAGAGTTGAATTTCATTAAAATTCATGGTTAATGCCAAGCTGCTTTTGGGATTTTCCAACCACTTGTCAATCCCTTCACATGCAACGAAATATCTGCTTTGATTGCAAAACATTTGATCCATTCAGACTTAAGGTATGTTCTGATGGTTGCGTTCTTCATTAACATTTATGACCCCCTTTGGTAGATCACATGCCTTCATTGTTTTCTAATCCGCCTCCTTATTTAGGTTTCTTAATACATGAAAGAACCTCACATCCCTGAATTTGTTTATTTTCAGAGGAATTCTCTCAACCATTCTTGCAAGTATCGAATCTTTTGGTTTAGATTTGGAGATTAAATGTCTTATTATTACCATGGAGTACCCTATGACTATCAATGTCTTTATTTCCAAACTTCCGGCCTGCTTGAGCCCCTACCACAAGGTCATTGCTTTTGCTTGGTTATTTTCCATTACTCCCAGTCCCCATGCGTAACTTTTCTCTAAATTTCCTCTGAGGTCAAAGAACACCCCGTACACTTGGCAATCATGTTCTATAGTTTTATTTTTAAATATTAATGATTTCTAGATAAAAAAAATTGTAAGTTAGATGAGAAACCTTCTATTAATAAACAAAACAAGTACATAATGTTACAAATATAAGCAATTGGATTTCCCCGCAGAGAACTTGGACAACAGTAAACAACCTATCCATCACCAGGAAACACATAATCCTATTGAACAAACCAAACAAAACACTCAAGACAAAGATATAGTCATTGAGTTGATCAGCATGGATCCTATCTCTTCTTTTGAACATTAATCCACCCTCAAGAATTATCCGAAGTGGATGATTTTGAGACTAAATCCACCTTCTGCAAAGATATTTCAGTTGCTTTCTACATATGAAATGAGTTTTCTTCCTTGTCGCTATCTGAATTGTCTGATTTGTGAGGTCGTTTCTACCCACCCAAGATTGGCGTCAAAACCATAACCATATCGTTCACCTCTTCAAGAACAGGGGGTATTTTTGGGGCCACTGGGGACAATTCTATTGCTAAAGAAGGTCGTGGATGTGGTGGAGTAGAGGGGTGTGGATTAGCCATTCCACCCCGCTGAGAAACTGAGTTACTCTTCTTATTTCTTCCATCCTTCCATCCTTTGGGATGTCTTTTCCTAGTGGGAACATGGGTTGTAGGTAAAACCTCCTGAAGGTGTCCAGGTTGTTGACATGATCGACATCTAAAGGCTATGTTCTCATAATGAATGAGTTGCAAGTGAGGCTTAGTACCTCCCCAATCGATAAAGATCTTGTCGGGCATCCCCTTGTTGAGATCCAACTCAAAGCAAATACGAGCAAAAGTGGCTAGTCCACTTGAGATTCTTTATGTATCGCTCTTGATAAAATTCCCCAGGGAATTGCCAATGGTAGCCAAACAATTTGGAGACCACAGATGGAAGTGGAGATTCATAAATCTAACCCAGACCAGTGTAACCATAGCTAATACGGACAAAAGATTGAAATCAGGGAACCATCTCTACATAGACATCCCTAAGCTTCCCTAGAACCATAGCCCGTTTTCAAAGACATGATCACAGTCCTCTTCCTACAAGAAGCGGGCAATGAAGAACCCCTTGGAGCATAAATAAATCTCATAATCCACCACTCAGACTTGCTTTATCCACTCCCTTAAGCCCGATGCAGAGGGCCAAATCCCATTGAATATGTATATGAGGGTTGTTCTACTGAATTTGTTGTCATGTATTGTGGCGTGGGAATCTTCCAGTTTTGATGTAGGCGTCTCCTCTTATTGCTCCACAATGTACGTTGATCCTAACAACGCCCTTGGCCTCACACTCGCAACACCAAGGCCATTGGTTTTCACGTCGTCTTTGAAAGAGCATTGTTTGTAGGAAGTATGCGCGAAGTATGTTAATATTTGGTTCTTCATTATAGAGTCGTACTCTTCTATCATTGCATCTTTCCAAACTTGTTGCTTTGCAGCTTCTTCATATCAAGATAGTTTTGAATCGCTGATGTGACTCATCAGTGCAACATACCCTGAATATATGTCAGGTTGCTTGCACTCTCTGTATGAGCCTATTGGTGCTCTATGTTCCTCTGCATTTTGTAAGATGTCTCGGCACCAAGCATATATTCTTTTAGTGAGAGGTTCATCAGGTGACCTCTCAACCAATTCTACTAGTTCTTCAAGAGCTAGCAAATATGAGGCATCTTCCGGTTTCTCCCTTTCAAACTCTGAAGGGGGATAATTAGACTCGGGATCCTCCATCTCTGAATCACATTGAATCTCTTTCAATCTTTTGAAAGCAGCTTCCTCATGGAATGTAACATCTCGGCTAACTTCAATGTGTCTCTCACTAGGTACATATATTCAGTATGCTTTGGATGACTCGCTATAACCCACAAAGGTGCCTTTTTTTCCAGAAGGCTCCATCTTTGTTCTCTTTTCTTTCGGTACATGAATGTATACTGGGATCTCGAAGATCCTCAAGTGTGAGATGTCTAGCTTCTCACGAGTAAACACTTCTTCTGGTGTTTTTTCATATAGAATGGAATACGAGCTTCTATTCTAGATGTACACAGCTGTACGGGTGGCTTCTGCCCATAATGAGGTATACATATCTTGATCATGCATCATGGCTTTTGCAACCTCACATATGGTTCTATTCTTCCCTTCGACAACCCCATTTTGTTGAGGGTTGTAAGGTACTGTTAACTGTCTACATATTCCTGCATCACTACATAGCTCATTAAATGCATGTGAATCAAATTCACCTCCATTATCAGACCTTAATGCACGGATGTGCTTTTCTTTTTTATTTTCAACTAGGGATTTAAAATCTGTAAATTTGCTAAGAGTTTCACTTTTAGCCTTCATGAAATAAATCCATGACTTCCTAGAAAAATCATCTATGAACAATACATAATATAAGAAGCCACTCAGGGAGAGGGATGACATGGGACCACATACATTAAAATGTATTAAATCTAAAATCCCTTTAGATCTAGTAGTACTATTGGAAAAAAAATCTTAACTTTCTTCCCAAGTGCACAACCCCGACATACACTATCATGCTCAAAATGAAATATGAGCATACCTTTTACCATGTTTTGAAGTCTTGGTAGCACTTTGTAGTGTAAGTGTCCAAGCCTTCAGTGCCATAACTCGCATGGATTGATAGTGTGGTGAATCATAGCTTGAATGTACTTCCCAGGTCCCTTGTAGAGTTCTCCCTCTCGAACTCCAATCACGGGAGTAGATTCTAGGATTTTGTTCTTCGGCCAAAAAAGTGCTTTGTTATCCATGAAGATAACTCAGAAGCTTTTGTCTTCAAGAATCGAAACTGAAAGCATGTTCTTCTTCAATCCTGGAACATGTAGAATATCACTGGTGCTCAGTTGGAATGAGGTGGATCCAACTCCTTGGATTGAATATGTTGAGTTGTCCCCCAACTCTACCATGCATGTGAACTCTTTCTCCTTTAGATTAGTGATGGCACTCTTGTAACCAATCATATGCTTGGATGCACCATTTTCAATCAACCATGTGTCTGCATTTGTGATGACGGATCCTGAAAAGGATGCGACAAGATAATACTCCTTTCTTGTCTCCCGCTTTTCTTTGGATGCATTCTTTTGAGTGACTTCATCTTCTATAGTGGTATAAGCATGAAACTTTCCTTTCCACTTTGCTCTGCAGTCTCTTGAGAAATGGCCTTTCTCGTTGCAATTGAAGCATCTAGATTTTGATTTGTCAAAGCCTTTGTTGAACTCCTTCTTCTTTGGATGAGAGAACTTCTTTTGGAAGAAGGGTTTCTTTCCTTTCTTCATTCTTGCAGTGAGGGAAAGATTTTCTTCTTTGATGCACACTGACTTTCTCTAGATTCGCCCCTCCTCTTGGAGCCAATCATGCCACAACCTTTTGAAGTTAGGTTGTACCTCTCGACCATTTACCGCAACCAAGAATGTCTCCCATGAGGATGGGAGACCATCAATAGTGGTTTGGAGAAGGTCATCTTCATCCACCACTACTCCAATACTAGCAAGTTGATCTCTGAGTTGAGATATCTCGGAGAAGGAGGACACTATCACATCCGTATCCATATTTAAGTTTCGAAGCTTATTCTTCAATGCCCTCTTTTTACTCGGGGCCTTCTTCTCATATAGATTAGTCAATGTATCATAACATTTTTTCGCGGTCTTCAGCGGAGTGATCACGAGCATCAAGCTATCTTTTACCTAATCAGAGATGATCTGTTTGGACTTAGCTTGATTCTTCTTGAATTTGATGTGCCCTGCATTATATGCAGGCTCCTCCACCACAGTGGATACATAGCCATCCAAGTCATGTTCCTCTAAGATGTTGAGAATCCTAGCCTTCCAAATGTTGAAGTTTGAGGTGCCCTCAAGATGGTCTTCTGGTCGTACAGAGACTGATGTCATAGTCTTCAAATCTTGTTCTCAACTTCTCAATATCAATGTAGGCTCTAGATGGCATGCAAAACTGAGCTCCTTCATGCCTTGAGCTCTGATACCATGTTGAAATCTGGTTGAGCTTTGATCTTTAATTCTTTTAGATGCAGAGACTTGAAGCAATGAGACAATTCAATCCATGAAATTCATACAACCATAACACAAGATATACCCTGGGGAAAATCCTCAAAATTATGAGAACAAAAACCTCAACAATCCTTCTCAGTATAATATAATGGATAGCAAAGAATGCTTTCTTTTACAACATAGCAGATTGCTTTCGGAAGATAAGGGATTACCAAACACTCTTGATGAAGATACATAAGCAATAGAGAAGAGAGATCAGTTAGATGTGTGCCCAACACAACAATAACAAGCATGAACAATACCCTACACAAATAGAAGCGCCTTGCCTTCAATGGAGAAGCAAATTCGCTTCACATTGGATTCATCAATCCCGTATAACATATTTATACATTCTTCTCTTCTATTTTTAACTTCTAACTTCAGTATGAACTCGCCCTCAAAGTGGACGTATTAATCTTGCTTGCAGTGGTGCGCCCCACTTCTCATGCAATGCTTTATCTCACTGAGTTGTCACCTAGGATGAACTCGCCTCTTAACTAAAATCTTGCCCACTTAGTTAGGTGGCTAACTTAAGTGTCGACATACAAGTGTCATAACTCACGTGTCATCTTTTAGTTTAACATTAGTGTCATCATGCAATAACACTTAGTTAACTAGATCTTCTTCATTGTCACTTAGTTAACTCTCTTTAACTAAAGTGTCATCTTTTAGTTTAACTAAAGCAAAAACACTTTAGTTAGCTGGTCCTTCTTATTTAACACTTAGTTAACTGAAATCATGCTGATTGATTTACTTTAAGTGACCATTGTGAGTTCTTTAGTTAACTGAGGCATATCTTAAACTGATGCTTTAACTGAAGCATTTGATACTCAATTGAAGCTTTAACAATTTAGGTTCTCTTTAATTAGTTGAAGTGTCTGCATGGGCAATTTTAAATTCTCTTGATCTCTATGCTTTATCTTTTATTTCTTTATCTCTTACTGCATGGTCAATATGTGTTAAATTTAATTATCCATCACATTACATTATACTAAGAAGAATTATCAGATGTTGTGATCATGTTATATTATTCTAGACCAAATGATCATATGCTAAAGTAATTCACTTTAGAGGTGATCAATCTCTAAAGGAGACTTAATATCAATTGGTGATCATGGTTAATAATACATCACACAACATTAAATGCTTTTAACAAGTAAAGCACGACCTTTATACAGAAGGTCCACCTCTATAAAGGAGGTCCATCTCATGGATACCTTTACACAAAAGGTTCACATGAGAATCATGACTTGACACACAAGTCTAGAGCCTTGTCTAACAAGACTTTACAACATCATTACTTTCATCAATTACCTCTATACAGGAGGAATAAGCTTTACATAGAAGGCAATCAAAGTGCTCACCTCTATATGGGAGGATCAATCTTGGTTGCACAAGATTGGTTTGGAGAATGTCTCATGATACTGTACATTTAACAAACCCCCCCTCACCACCTCTCAAGACAAAAACGAGCGATATGGTCACATCCTCGGCTATTCCATAGTCCCCAATCCAGGCTTCCACCTAAAGATACCGATCATGAAAGAGAAGGCATAGGTTTCTTGCATTTATCCCGGTCCATCTTTGGATTTTAGCTTGAAGAAGAGCGATGGGGTTGGATGGGATCATGTGAAGACACATATTCGAACCTGAGAGGAGTCGCATGAAGAAGGAGAATCCCGAAGACTTCACACTAGTTGTCTTCTTCCCCTTCAACGTCACTTGGTCCTTAAAACCCACAGGGGAAGGATCGAGGTGAGTCGAGCTCGCTATATCTAAGGTCATAAGAGAAATCCCTACCTGTAAAGTCACACTGACAAGAAAAAATGCCTCCTTCTCTTCTAGATCCACCTGGTCGAGGATATCCGCAAGAAGGGGTCTTGTGGGGTTCATAGTAACAAGTTTGCATGTCGCACAAGGCTGCAGAGGGCATGGCCGTCAGAGAGGGTGGCCTAGAGGTGACATTCATGCTTAGGGTTTCATAGCTAGGATTCACAGATCCATCGCTACAATCGTATTCTATAATTTTATTTTTAACTATAAAAGTTTAAGTGCAATTTAGCTACTTATTTTATAATGGTGATTTCAAATTTTTTTCCTCGAATAAAAAAGCATAATTTTATTTCTCAAAGAGTATAAAATTACATTTGCAGATATATGCCTCACATATATTCATAATAAAAAGAACCAAAAATAAACAATGCAAATGTGCCTATGCACATAATAAAAATAGAACAAGATGTCTCAGTAAAAACATTTGAGACAAAAACTCAAACTTTTCAGTAAGATCAAAGATTGAAATAATCCTCGATTTTTCCTTTCTTTCCCTTCTTTGTTTTCACTTTGATCCATGCTCCAAGTGATGGTTGAGGAGCCACAAATGTAATCTATAATGAATCTATCACAGGTCCCATAATCATCAAAGGTGGTTGCTCCTTATTTGAGTCAAAGCTCTCAGATTCATGGGATCGCTTCATCCCCCCTATAGAGACATTCAAAGCAACCATCGCCCCTTCATGTGCAAGTTCCGAAGGTAATTCTATCTTTGTTTTAAGTTCCAAATCAACATTACAAATTTATGACGTATCTTGATTAACTATTACTTCCTTCAATGAGGAAAAATCCTCATGTTGCCCGTCCTCATCATCCACAAGAGGAGGGGGATCATGTATTTTCCAGCTTTTGGGTTTAGAGGCCATCCCCTTTTTCTTCTATGGGTGACAGCGTGCTTGTGAACAAGAATCTTGAAGGTGACCAGTTTGATGACAAGATCTGCATCTGAAAGGTGTATTTTCATAGTCTAGGATTTGAGACCACTAAAAATTTGCAATCTTTAACATCATTCTGTGTAATACCCCATTTTGACCCTTATGGTATATTGGATTTTATGTAAATATTGTGTACATGCGATATATGTTTTCCTAGCGTGGAGCTCAAGGCCAAGGCCCCGCTAATGTATGCTCGTATTTTATTTAGAAAGGCAAGTATTTGATATTTTGCTACCCATGTGCTATTAAGCCATGAAATATTGTAAATTGATGTAAATATTTAATATTGCAATAAAATACCAAAACTGGCTATGGAAGCAACTAATGAGAAGGGGCCATGTGTATTCCACTACGGAGTGGTGAGGGGGTTGTGGGATTGAACCATAGGCTGCCAAATGTCATTTTGAGAACCCATTTGACTTTCGTTGCTGACATTTAATTCGGTGTAAGAAAGTTGTTGAAAAAATCAGTCCATAGCTTCAATGGAGCATGGGAAGCCCAGAAATTCGTATGGCAGGTATGGGCTCTGTTTTTCTTGTACCAAAAGTCACCCTACCTCATGGGAATTCATTCTTCCTCATTCCCATTCCATGATTGAACATCCGAGCATCAGTTTTCATCCATTACGAATGCCCAGCAGTGAGAAAAACCAGAAATCGCAACTGTGAATTAACCCACGTTTTGAAGTGCCATAAACGCCCAGAATTTGGTATTGACAATGAAATCCAATGGGATATCCATATATATGAACCTTGGGGCGAAATTGAGAGTATTATATACCCCGAAATCCATTCGAAAACTCAGTTTTTATAGCCCAGAAATCCAATTACGGGATTGAGTTATTTGGTCACTGAATTGAGAAAATCCAAGTGTGAATGTTTGAACAGAGGATTGGATTGCTTGATAAACCCATTGAAGGCTAGAATTCGAAGAAATTAGTAGTTGGACCTTTCAATTCCCACCCTGAAGAGCACTGGAGGGAAGGGGCACCTGAGGGACTCTGCAGCAGATAAGGGGACCTTCCTTGTGTTGGGTGTGGTAGGTATTGTGGGTGCCATGACTGTTTGAGTTTATTTGAGATGTATGTAGCTTTGTGGTTGAGCTTACTAGCTTAGCATCCTCCTCATTTGTCTCTTTCATGCTTGATAAACCCAACCGTGTGTTGGCTTATCATGGCTGTGTGTGTGAGATAATGGCTGTGAGTGAGCCTGTCTAGTTCCTCCTTAGTGGATACACATCCCAGCTCGGGGGTGGTCTCTTAGTTGAAAGAATACAGGCTGGACAGAGACCTATGGTTGGGTGGAACGTTGCTCTCACATAGCTAGTTGTTGGATAGTTTCATCTTAAAGACAAGTATTCTATGTGGTTTAAATTATGTTAATTCTGTGTTTTGCCATGTTGTTTAATTTGATGACTACTATTGGTATGTTGAATGCATGATGTAGTTGTATGTGGATAATGTTTATTTTCGCTGCGTTTATATTGAGTATGAATCTGCACACAAAAGTTTTTATTTATTTTGAATTTTATTAGTAAGGTATGGGGCTGAGTTATACAAATAAGCCTAGAATCTTAGCCATGTTTCCTCCCTTGCATCAAATCGACGGGAGGGGACGTGACAGAGTGGTATCAGAGCCCATGTTGCAGCACTGGGGCTGCTTGGGCCAAACTGTGAGTTACAGACAGATATCAGAGTGTTTTAGCATGGTATTGATGAAGTTTTGGGCGACATTTGGATTGGAAAATGTCAGGATCAGAGTTCTTAGGTGTGGCTGAGGATCACACAGTTGTATAGAGATCTGTAAGAGCTTTCCAACGGTACCAGACTCACCTTATTTGTTTAAGGGACGAGGGAGATATGAGCCCCGCAAGTTGCCGGAACGGGGGTGTTGCCGCAATTGCGGAAACGAGGATTTCGAAATTTTGCGTTTTGGATTTCTGCAATTCCGCACCCGCAATTGCGGGAACGTTAAAGTTTCAGATTTTCGATTTGGCTTTTCCGCACCCAGAATACGGATTGCAGGATTGCGGGATTGCGGAAAGGAGTATTTCCAGGTTGGAAAATTGCAATTTCCGCACCCGCAGTACGGATTGCGGAAGCAAAAAAAAAAAGCCCGAAACTCAATTTTTGGATAGCAGGAGCATGCGGATTCAGAATTGAATGAGTTCAGTGGCATTCTGAAGCCATTAACGAAGGCCATGGAAGGTCCAGTGAAGATCCTGAGCCCATTATGCTCCAATTTGGCCTAAAATTGGAATTAATGGGGTGTCTCGAGATTTGACAGAAGGTCGGATTGAGCTGAAACTGATATGGAGCAACCATGGAGCAGGCACAATGTTAAGTTTGGAATTTTGGAGCCAAACTCCAAAGTATGTGGAGCCGGGGTGAGTGAGAAAGCCAAAAAGCACTATTCCGGGCCACTTTTTGGAGATTTTGAAAAGTTTGCCATGGATAAAAGTGACCTTAGATGAAGGATTCGAGAAAATTACTGAACTCAACATTTCTTATTCTCATTAAAAAAGACAATTCACGTTAGACAAAGATTTTCCAAAAATGCTCAATTTGGGAAATAACCATTTTTTGCCCAAAATTTTGAAATTTTGGAAAAAGTCAAAAGTGAAAAGTAGTCAAACCCAGAATTTAATAGAAGATGAATGGTGCATCGGAACAGAGATCCGCAAGTTGCTGAGTGTTCCTTGTTGTATGGAGTAACTTCGCCCGGTAGAGAATTTTTGCTGAATCTTTCTAGATTTGCTTCTACATGTGGCTGAAGTTGGCATTTCAGGACATTTTGCAACTGTGTAAAAAGTGCAGAATTTTGATAAAAATTGTCATTTTTTAAGTAATGTAATTCCCACACTCGAAGTCAGAATGAAGCACGTGGATAGGCATTGGAAATCTTATTCAACAGGGAACAGTGGTTCATCACCAGAATTGAATGAGATTATCATACATCATAGATGTGTAGAGCAGAAAAGTGCCAATGACTATTTTGACAAATTGTTGTCAATATTAGTAAATTCCAAAATTGCATGATGGGGCAAGGAAATGAAGGCCTAATAGCTATGTGAATAATTCCATGAGTTTAATTATGTTAAATATTGATGTTGTATGTTTCTATATGCATTCCTAAGATGTCTAACAAATATTTTCATAATGCACAGTGCTTGCAGCTCATAAGATTTAAATAGTTGTAGTAGAAGCAACATATAGGGAAAGGGTCTCCAAAGGAAAATGGTGACCATAAATGATGCTTAGGATCCTTATGAGCAAGAAGAAGATGTGCTAGGAGAAAATTTGCAAGAAGGGAATGCTGATACTGAATCCAATGGGAGAAGCAAGCAAATAACTCCTCAAATTTTGGTTGAGACCATGGTAAGCTTCAATGAAAGGCTGAGAAAGGCTCAGGAAGAACAGAACCAGCTCAATGTTGCCATTTTGTATAGCCTCACTGATATGCAGCAAAGGATAAACCTTGGGTCTAACCCAAGCAATGTAGGTGAGGAAGGAAGAGATGCAGTGAGTCTCTCTAGAAGTCGTTCTAGGAAGAGGACTCCAATCCCAAGGAAGAGTCCTGTGAGAAAGAAGCATAGAACACCTTCCTCAAGATCTTCTTCTAGCAAGTCATGTGACTCCAGAGGCTCTCAAAGAAGTCCAAGGCATACTTCTAGCAGATTTGAGGGAAGGAAGAAATTCAAAGGCATCCCACGGGGAGAATTCAAGAAGGTAAGACCTCCCACATTTGATGGAGAGGGTAAGACGGGCCAAGAGGCAGAGGCATGGCTTCTTGGGATGAAGAATACTTCAGGATTCATGATTACTCGGGGAATGAAAAGGCCAAAATCTCCATTTACAATCTAAATGGCAGAGCTTCAATTTGGTGGGATAACCTCTTGGAATTTAAAGGAGTCAATGAAAGAAAGATCAACTAGGAGAGATTTAAGAAGTATTTCAAGGAAAAATACCTTTCTGCTAGGTATTATGACAGTAAGATAAAAGAGTTCAATGAACTCAGGTTGGGACAGAAAACTATGGAAGAACATGTCCATAAATTTTTTGAATTGTTAAGGTATGTGGACTATATCAAAGATGAGAGGATAAAGATCCAATGCTTCCTTGGGAGCCTACCTCAAGGTTTCAAAGATAGAATTGAGTTTGTTAATCCACCAAGTCTGGATCAAGCCATTAGAATGGCAATGCATTGCTATGAGCAGAATAAAGGAAAATCAGAGGTTCACCCAGCATGGCAAGGGAAGCTAAGAGGGAGGTTTGATCAAAATAAAAATGGATTCAAGCCACCATTCAAGGATCAGCCAAGAAACTTTCCACAGGGTCAGCAAGCACGAAGTGGAAACAAGCCAGTAGTAGCAGCAGAAAAGACATCAAAATGGCCACTTCAGTGTTGGGGATGTGGAGAAAACCACATGCTTAAGGATTGTCCACATTAGAGGGGGAATCCTCGGAGCTTGCACAACTTAAAGGGAGCAGCTACAGTGGAGGATATGGAAAGGGAAATGCCTCGAATTTATGTAGCGTTGGATAATCATCAGGAAGACCATCAATCATCAGTGGTGGAAGTTGAAGGTAAGATTGCTAAGCAATCTATTTCTGTTTTGATTGATCCAGAATCTACTCATAGTTATGTTTCTCCAAAAGTGGTTGAAGGTTGTTCTCTTAGAGAAGTGAAGCATCATAAGTCTTGGCTAGTTCAATTAGCCACGGGGACCAAGAGAAAAGTAAGTGAAGTAGTGGCGGAGTGCCCCATAGAATTGAATGGACTCCACACGCATGCAGAATTAAATGTACTACCATTAGGATCTTATGATGCCTTAATTGGCATGGATTGGTTGGAAAGACATAGAGACAAGTTGGACTGTTATGAGAAAGCACTTGAATGCATTGATGAAGAGGGAAGACCAAGATTGGTAAGAGGAATTCCCAAGCAAGTTTCAGTAAGACAGATTTTAGCCTTACAGTTGAAAAGGTTTTATAAGAAAGGTTTCCAATTATATGCAGTTCATATATTAGATTCATCAGAGGACAAGGGACCAAGGATTGAAGACTTCCCATTGTTGCAAGAATTCCAAGATGTGTTTCCAGATGAAGTGCCAAGACTACCACCAAAGAGAAATATTGATTTTACCATCAATCTTGTCCCAGCGGCAACACCAAATTCCAAAGCTCCTTATAGAATGAGCACATCGGAATTGGTAGAGTTAAAGATGCAGCTACAAGAGTTAATGGAAAAAAGGTATATCAAGCCAAGTGTGTCTCCTTGGGGAGCACCGGTATTATTTGTCAAGAAGAAGGATGGGACTTTAAGGCTGTGTATTGATTACAGACAACTAAATAAAGTGACAGTCAAGAATAAGTATCCATTGTCGATAATTGATGACTTATTTGATCAAATGAAGGAAGCTAGAGTGTTTTCAAAAATTGACTTCAGGTCTGGTTATTATCAAGTGAGGATAGAAGAAGAAGACATTCACAAGACAGCTTTCAGAACTAGATATGGTCATTATGAGTCAATTGTGGTGCCATTTGGTCTTACCAATGCACCTACCACATTCATGTGTCTCATGAATAATGTCTTCAACAAATATTTGGATAAGTTTGTGATTGTGTTCTTATATGACATTCTTGTTTATTCAAGGGATGAAGAAGAGCATGAGGAACATCTAAGGATGGTGTTGCAAGTCCTTAGAGAACACCAATTGTATGCTAAGTTAAGCAAGTGTGAATTCTATCAAAAGAGGGTGCAGTACTTGGGTCATGTCATTTTGAGAGGAAGGTATTGCAGTTGATCCAGAGAAGATTAATGCCATCATGGATTGGCATACTCCAAGGAATGTTTCAGATGTAAGATCTTTCATGGGTCTTTCTGGTTACTACAGAAGGTTCATTGAAGGATTCTCCAAGATAGTGCATCCAATCACCTCATTGCAGAGGAAGAATGTCAAGTTTGTATGGTCTGACAAATGTGAGAAAAGTTTTCAGCAGTTGAAGAAGTTACTTACCAGCGCTCCTGTTTTGAAGATAGCAGATCCAAAGAAGGATTTTGTGGTGTGCACAGATGCTTGCATTGAAGGGCTAGGTGGAGTGCTCATTCAAGAAGGATTTGTGATTTGCTATGAGTCAAGGAAATTAAAAGAGCGTGAAAAAAATTATGCCACACATGATTTAGGATTAGCAGCCATATTACATGCTCTCAAGATGTGGAGACATTATCTGTTGGGAAGAAGATTTGAGCTTAGGACAGACCACATGAGCTTGAAGTATTTGTTTGATCAACCAAACTTGAATGCTAGACAAGCTAGGTGGATGGAATTCCTTTGTGAATTTGATTTTGAAATTAAGCATGTAAAAGGGAAAGAGAATAAGGTTGCAAATTCTCTTAGCAGAAAATTTCATGTTGCAACATTAAGTGTGTGTAAATTGGATTTGAAGACAAGAGTTCTTGAAGCCCAAAACAGTGATGAAACTTGCCTTCAAATTAAAGAAAATTTGCACCAGGGTAATGTGGATGAAGCATGTGCAAGATATTAGTTGGGTGAGGATGATTTTCTCATTTATCATGGTACCAAACTATACATTTCAAATAGTGCATATTTGAAGAAGCTTGTGATGGATGAAATACATCAAATGCCATATTTTGGACACCGAGGATATCAGAAAACTATAACATCAGCAAGAAAGCAATACTTTTGACATGGTATGAAGAAGGACATAGTTGAGTACATTGCTAGGTGTCAGATGAACAGGTCAAGGCATAGCACCAACATCCAGCAGGATTGTTGCAGCCCTTACCCATTCCGGATTCCAGAATGGAAGTGAGAAGTGATCTCTATGGATTTCATAACAAGTCTACCCATGACAGTGAAGAAGCATGATTCAATCATAGTTGTGGAGGACAAGCTATCAAAGGTAGCTCACTTCATTCCAGTCAAGTCCACTCACGAGGCTAATGACATTGCAAATATCTTCATGAGAGAGATATTCAGATTGCATGGATTGCCGAAGGCAATAATTTCTGATCGTGATACAAAGTTCACTTCTAATTTCTGGAAAGGACTATTTTAGGAATTGGGAACTATGATTAAATTTCAGTACAACATATCATCTTCAAACAGATGGCCAAACTGAGAGGGTGAATCAGGTTCTTGAAGACATGTTGAGAATGTATGTGATGGATAAACCATCCAAGTGGGAGGATTACCTACACTTGGTAGAATTTGCATACAATAATGGACATCATGCATCATTGGAAATGAGTCCATTTGAGGCATTGTATGGCAAAGGATGCAGGACTCCGGTGAATTGGGATAGTCCGGTGAACAGGGTAGTGCTTGGGCCAGAGATGATCAAGGAAATGGAATAGGAAGTTGTTAAGATCAGGCAGAATTTAAAGGCAGCTCAGGACAAGCAAAAGAGTTATGCAGATTTGAAAAGAGTGCATAAGGAATTTCAGATTGGGGATCATGTTTATTTAAGAGTGAAACCAAGGAAAAGTTCTCTCAAGTTGGGGAGTTGTGCTAAGTTGGCACCAAGATATTGTGAGCCATTTGAAGTCCTAGATAGGATAGGGCCAGTTGCATATAGAGTTGCATTGCCTGCTAACATAAGAGCTCATAATGTTTTCCATGTATCTTTGCTTAAGAAGTATGTACATGATCATAATCATATGATTGATTGGAATGCGATACAGGTGGAACTCGAGGGAGAGTTCCAAGTAGAGCCTACGCGCATCCTCGATAAGAAGGTCACTTTGCTCTGGAACAGAGCCATCGGGCAGGTGAAGGTCCAATGGGAGCACCTTAGTCCCGATGAGGCTGCATGGGAGCTGGAGGATGCCATGAGAGAGGCATTTCCATTTTTGTTCAGTTTTGAGAACACCGAGGACGGTGTTGTTCTGGGGGGGGGGGGGGAATGTAATACCCCATTTTGACCCTTACGATATATTGGTTTTTATGTAAATATTGTGTACATGCGATATATTTTTTCCTAACGTGGAGCTCAAGGCCAAGGCCCCGCTAGTGTATGCTCGTATTTTATTTAGAAAGGCAAGTATTTGATATTTTGCTACCCATGTGTTATTAAGCCATAAAATATTGTAAATTGATGTAAATATTTAATATTGCAATAAAATACCAAAACTGGCTATGGAAGCAATTAATGAGAAAGGGCCATGTGTATTCCACTAGAGAGTGGTGAGGGGGTTGTGGGATTGAACCATAGGCTGTCAAATGTCATTTTGAGAACCCATTTGACTTTCCTTGCTGACATTTAATTCGGTGTAAGAAAGTTGTCGAAGAAATCAGTCCATGGCTTCAATGGAGCATGGGCAGCCCATAAATTCATATGGCAGGTATGGGCTCTGTTTTTCTTGTACCACAAGTCACACTACCTCATGGGAATTCATTCTTCCTCATTCCCATTCCGTGGTTGAACATCCGAGCATCAGTTTTCATCCATTACGAATGCCTAGCAGTGAGAAAAACTAGAAATCACAACTATGAATTAACCCACGTTTTGAAGTGCCATAAATGCTTAGAATTTGGTATTGACAGTGAAATCCAATGGGGTATCCATAGATATTAACCTTGGGGCGAAATTGAGAGTATTAGATACCCCGAAATTCATTGGAAAACCCAGTTTTTATAGCCCATAAATCCAATTACGAGGTTGAATTATTTGGTCACTGAATTGTGAAAATCCAAGCGTGAATGTTTGAACAAAGGATTGGATTGCTTGATAAACCCAGTGAAGGCTAGAATCTAAACTAATCAGCAGCTGGACCTTTCTATGCCCACCCTGAAGAGCACTGGAGGGAAGGGGCGCCCGAGGGACTGTGCAACAGAGAAGGGGACCTTCCTTGTGTTGGGTGTGGTAGGTATTGTGGGTGCCATGACTATTTGAGTTTATTTGAGATGTCTGTAGCTATGTGGTTGAGCTCACTGGCTTAGCATCCTCCTCATTTATCTCTTGCATGCTTGATAAACCCAACCGTGTGTTGGCTTAGCATGGATGTGTGTGTGAGATCATGGCTGTGAGTGAGCCTGTCTAGTTTCTCCTTAGTGGATACACATCCCAGCTCGGGGGTGGTCTCTCAGTTGAAAGAATACAAGCTGGACAGAGACCTATGGTTAAGTGGAACATTGCTCTCACATAGCCAGTTGTTGGACAGTTTCATCTTAAAGAGAAGTATTCTTTGTGGCTTAAATTATGTTAATTATGTGTTTTTCCATGTTGTTTAATTTGATGACTACTATTGGTATGATGAATGCATGATGTAGTTGTGTGTGGGTAATGTTTATTTCCGTTATGTTTATAGTGAGTATGAATATGCACACATAAGTTTTTATTTATTGTGAATTTTCTTAGTAATGTATGGGGTTGAGTTATACAAATAAGCCTAGAATCTTAGTCATGTTTCCTCCCTTGCATCGGATCGACGAGAGGGGACGTGACATTCCGTCTTGAATGCCTTTGCTGAGATCAATTTCCACACAAATGCATGCATATGTCAACAATCCTTGCTCAATTATGCCCCTATCAATATTGATAAATCTACCCAAGAAATTCCCTATATCTTGTAGAGCCAAATGGTGCCAGAAGGGAAGGGGCAGATTTGGAAGCCACACCCAAACCGACATTTTTTAAACCACCATAGTAGTGGGGTCAAAATCCGGGAACCAAGGGGTGATGAAGAGTCCAACTCTACCCCAGCACGAAGGAACCTCCTCAAGAACTTTCGTATAATCCTCCTTTGTACTTAAGTGAACTACAAAGAAACCCTTAGAACACAACAAAATATCGCATTCCCTTGTCCAAGTAAAGTAGATCCACTGATGTAGATCTTCTGAACAAGGCCATAATCCATCAAATCTACAAATAATTGTGTCAGATTCCAAAGAGAGGAAGAACTTCTTAATCTCATGATTTTTTACCTCCATAGATGGAATCTCATTGAATTTTTCTACTATATACGAACTGGGCCTGATTGGAGAATGCACGACTTCAGGAGGAGCCTTAGATTGAGCAACATCTTTGTAAGACCTAGAGGAGGAAGAAACCCCAATTCTCACAGCTCCACCATGTAGCCTCGTTGATAAAAAAATGGTCAAGTTCTAAGAGATCTTGTAATTCTTCAATAGGGACACGTCTTGAAGTTGATTTCCTTCGTGAATCAGACATTACATAGCTAAATGAATCCCTAAGCGTCGTTCCAACAAGAGCTTTGTGGAGGCGGAAAAATCCCCAACTGAAACCCACAGCGAAACTGACTTCCCTAAGAGTGTTTTAACAAAAAATTGGGTAATATTTGAGAGAACGACCCTTGAGCTGCCAAAAATAAACCTTGGGAGAGAAAGATCTGATTTCCTCTTCGATCTAACATCATCTGGATGAGAGCGAATAAAAAGAGAAGGGGGACACCTAGGAACGCATCTATGGCCAAGACCCAGCCAAGAAGCCTTCAATCGAATCAAATCTGCCCAGAATTGGGGCTTCAAGCTCATAAAAGAAAAGAAAAAGGCATTGATTTCGCCATTCGCAGATATAAGAGCCCTAAAAATCCCTCAATGCACTTCATCAAAGCGATCTACCGAAATAAACTATGAAGACACCACCGAGGTCGTGAGAAACCTAGTCGGGAAGGCAATGCAAACCAACTCCTTAGCTGGAAGAACTGCAAATGAAACTACGAAAACCTCATCCATTTTTCATCCTCCAAGATGCTTACCATTTTCAATTTTTAAATATAAAAAATAAATATAATTTAACTAATTATAAATTAAAATATAAGATTTAATAATTTAATATTGTTGATAATTATTTTTTAATAAATATGAGAGTTACTCTTCTATAACAACATGTTAGTCATTTCAAACTATAACAATTTTATTATTTGTTATCACTCTACTAATAAAATAACAATTTTTAAATTTTAGAAATCTAATATTACTAAATTTCTAAAAATCTAACAAAATTTGTACGTGTTATTTATCGAAATAAAAAGAACAAAAACTCTAAAACTTTTAATATGTAGAAAATCTTTAATCTTTAATAACCGTTTTTCCATTTGTACATATTGATTCACTACCCAATCCTTGCACACTTTCTAACTCTCCTCACGATTTATATCTCGTGCCTCTTTTGGCATTCGTTTTGCAATTAACCTTCATTGTATTTTTTTCCCACAAAATTTGAGTTCTTAATTAATTTGATATGGACCACAGATATATTATAAGGCTAAGGCTTCGTAGACCTAGGCAATGTTGGCTTTGCTCAATTTTCCGTATGACAATATTTTTGATAAGATAGTAATTCTTTTATGGGTTGCCAGAGGGCTAACCGTTGTCTTTTCTAATAGCCATTAGCCATTCATCCTTTGTATTAGTAAACCTTGAGGCTTGAGGCATACTCCAACTAGAGCTTCAATTTTCCTATTATACATCAATTCCCTTACTTTAAGTTCCAATGCCTTTTTCCACCTTAGGCATAAATAAGAGCAATATCAAGTAGGAAATTTTTGAATTGAGGCAATTAATACAATTTTAGAGATTTCACCTCTATCTCAATCCTGTGAATTTTCAACCTTGGGGTCGTTATATATATGATGAAAAGTATGATAACGATGGAATATTTCACATCTTAGCAACTCCGTTCAACGAGGCATTCCAAGAGAAAAGATACCAAATATGTGCCAACAAGTTTCAACCCTCTTGGGCAATCTTATCATGCATATAAATCATATTATAAATTCAATTTATGGAAATTGTAACAACAAATACAACAAATCTACTCAATCTTTTTGAATATCAGTGTTAAATCACATAACAATTTTAGCCTTAACTTATGCCAAATCAACAAGACATACAAGCGCTATAAATTACCAAACTAGGAAGACAAAAATAACTAAAATCAAATATGCAATATGACAATTATTGGACAACTGGAAACTTCATACGTATAACTATATATGTGAAGATGAAGTTCATGTACATACCATATCCCTCATCCTAAGTGATTTGTGTTGCCCAGGAGGTTGACGGGAGGACAACATAGTCGACTAACTGAGTTGGCTACTGTTATGGCGGACGTTATAATGCTAGTTTGACCAGAGAAACAACTATGAATAATAACATACACCAAACAATAAACAACTGCAAAATTTAATAGACAAAGCCAATCACAGAAGAATGTGAGACAGGAATTGATAACGGAGAAACCCCAAGGGTGAAAACCTCGGTTGTATTGAGCAGTCGTCGTAAGACGTCGGATGTAGGAACCATCGGGAACCAATCAAGCCTCTTCTTTGGGAACTCGTCTTAATGCAATCAAGAGTAGAGAACCAAAATCCTTTTCATCTTCGAGCTTACAAGTCCTTATACAATTATGAGGGACACTTGGGTAACTACCCGTCGCGTTTCAGTTACAAAGAGACCATTTGTCTTCTTCCCATTCACCAGCTAGAATAAGATGAAGAGACATCGTTTCCACATCCATGGTGGTTCATATGCCTTTTGACTGCTCAGAATGTCGTCTGACATGTGATGGAATCATCAACTACCGTCAAGTATGTATGATGATTCGCCGAGCATGTGTCATTGGTCGCCAAGTTACGGAATGGATTGATTCGTTGGGTCGGCTAAGTCGAGGATCCGACCAAGGAGTCGACTAGGAATAGACAATAGTCGATAGATCCAGCCGAGTCTTGGGATGGATCAGACTTCCCCACTTATGTGGCAATTGTCCCCATTTCCTGCTCACACAAATGAGGAAACTTGAGCTCCAATTCAGGGAGAGGATACCACTTTCCTTGAGATGGGAGTTGTCCTACCTTTGCCACATGAAAAAAGGGAATTGTTCATGTCCTTGTATGGCGTGCTTGTTTTCCAACGATGGTGTTAGCGGAAAGAGGCTCTTGAGCGTCTAGGTGTATATCTTCTGGATCTGTCGGTTGTAAGTCGATATGTTCCAATAATGGCAAAAAATACCGTCGAAGCAAGTCCACATTGAATACTGGATGCAGACCCAAGTATGGTGGAATACAAAGCTTAAAATCATTTTCCCTGATTTTCTCAAGAATGGTATAAGGACCATATCGTAAAGGTTTCAGCTTCCTGTGCGGGTCACTGAATCTTTCTTTCTTGAGATGCAACTAAACCTGATCCCCAATTTTGAATGAATAAGGAATACAATGCTTATTGTGTCGGGCCTTGGCTTTTTCACTAGCTCACTGCACATCTCCTATGCTTGTTTCTGAATGTCACACACCTGATCCTTGAACTTGAGTGCCTTGTCGATTTCTTGCTACCCGCGGTCGGTGTCGACCAAGCCAGTCGGTCGGCTGACTAAGTTAATAGGTGTTGAGGGTTGAAATCCATAACATATTTCAAACGGACTCTTGCCTGTTGAACTATGTTGTGCTTGATTATAGCTATGTTGGATGTATGGAATCCTTTTGTCCCATGTTCTGTGATGCTTGTGGTTGTACACGTGAAGCAATTGTACCACCATGCAATTCACAACTTCCATATGTCCATCAGTCTAAGTATGGAACATTATTGACATAGATATATGTGTATCGAGCTGTTGTCGGAGCGTCTTCCAAAATGTGCTAACAAATCAGGAGTCGCGGTTGGAGACGATTGAAGTCGGCAATCCATAGTGCTTCCAAACATTTTCAAAGAAGAGTTGAGTAGTCTGTTAGGCTATTGTGGTCTTCTTGCAAGGAATGAAGATAACCATTTTGGAAAATCAGTCAACCATTACCAGGATCACATCATGTTGGTGTCGGGTAACAAGATATCCAGTCAAATAATCCAAGCAAATAGATTCCCATGGTTGACTAGGAATAGGTAAGGGCGTATACAAACCTTGTCGTCGATTCGGTGGATTGGAAATGGCACAAACCACACATGACTTAATGTACCTTTCTACATCTGTTTTGAGCGAAGGCCAATAGAAATACTTATGGAGCACAACAAGTGTCTTTGCCACTCCAAAGTGTCATGTTGTTTTATTGTAGTGTGCATCCTAGATGAGCTTTTGTCGGTGCTCATCAAAAGGTACACAAAGTTGTCCTAGTTTGTAAAGCAAGTTGTCCTTCACGTAGTAGTTGATAACAATTGACTGTTATGTTTGGAGCTGTCGATACACTATAAAAATATCAATGTCTTCTTCATACAGTCACGGCCAAGTAATGGTGTCATAACCATGCATACTTAACACTGTAAGAAGTTAAGTAATTGGTGCTCGGCTAAGGCAATTAGTTGTTGCATTGGCTTTGCCTTTCCGATGCTTAGTTACCAACTGAAATTGTTGTAGGTAACCAATCCACTTGATTTGTCTCGTCGCATGCAACCTAAACTGTGCCAGAGCCAACTATAGAGGCTTATGGTTGGTATGGACGACTATTTATTTTCCTAAAATATAATGTCTCCATTGCTTAAGAGCTTGTACAATGGCATACAATTCCTTCTTGTAGGTAGAATACTTACAAACAATATCACTAAAATTTTATGAGTGGAATGCTACTAGGTGACCTGGTTGCATAATCACAGTGCCCAAGGCATAATCAAATGTGTCAATTTCAATTTCAAATGGCTGATGCAAATCAAGTAGTACAAGCACTGGAGCTGTGCAAAGCTTGTTCTTAAGTTGTTCAAAAGCTTGTCATTGTGTTGTAGTCCATTTGAAAACTATCTTTCCACCTCCTTTTGTCAATTGATTCAAAGGCCAGGCTATGTGGTTGAATCCTAACACAAATCTGCGGTAAAAATTTGCCAAACCAAGGAAACTCCTTAGTTCTTGAATGCTTTTTGGAGCGGGCCAATCCTTTATAGCTTGTATCTTTTCTAGGTTGACTCGAATGCCTGCCGAGTCAATCGCATAGCCCAAGTATTTGATATTTGTCAATGCAAAAGAGCACTTCTCCAAATTCAAACAGAGTTTGTGTCATCTGAGAACATTAACCACTTGTTGAAGCAGCTGCAAATGTTCCTCCCTTGATATGTTGAAAATCAGGATGTCATCCACTTAGACAATGACACATTTCCCTGAAAAATGTCTAAGAACGTCATCCATATATCTCGTGAAAGTTGCAAGTGCATTAGTTAGACCAAAAGGCATGACTAACCATTCAAATAAAACTTCCCTGGTTTTGAAAGTAGTTTTCCATACATCCGAGGACTCTATGGGAATTTGATGATATCCTGACTTGAGGTCAAGTTTGGTAAAGAATTTAACATCTTTCAAATAATCAAGTAAATCATCTATTCTAGGGAGAGGATATTGTTTCTTTATTGAAATTTTATTGAGATCCCTGTAGTCAATGCACATGCGCCATGTCCCGTCTTTCTTGAGAACTAGGACGGCTGGAATTCCACGAGGAGAGGAGCTAGGTTGAATATGCCCTTTGTTGATCAAGTCTTGAATTTGCCTGCATATTTATTCATTTTCTAAAATAGACCTTATGTAAACATATGTATTGGGTAATGTAGTGGTACTCCAGTTGGATCATTGAACACATCTTTGTATTCTTCAAGTATTCTATCGACTTACTGTTGTCGAGAGTCATAGTCGGTGGAGGGATGACTGGTTGTTGTAATCTTCTGGGAGTGTTGAGGTTTGATCATTAACAACATAAATTTCTAAGCATGGTTAATCAACTTCTTGGCTTGCTTTACTGAAACCATCTCGACTGTTGGTGTGGGTCGACGTTCAGGAATTCCATACCACTGATTCTAGATTTTGATGATCACTTTATGTGGTCTTGATTAATACCTTCCATGTTTGTCCCACAAGTAAGGCTTTCCAAACAGTACGTTGGATACTGAAAGCAAAGTGACGTCACAGAGCACCTGGTCCTGAAAAGGCTTGATGAAGTAAGGTAACTTACACTGTCGTGTGATCATGATTTCTTGTCCATCTTTCATCCAACCGATGTTGTAAGGTTGCGGATGTGGAGTAGTAACAAGACCCAATTTATTCACAATATCTTTAGAGACAAAATTATTTTGACTGCCATTGTCCACAATCAAATGAAATGGGCGATTCTGAACCCATATCTGTGTATGGAATAGTCATTCTCTTTCCTCTTCGTCGACAATAGTCGAGTTTGCGAGAGATGTCGAAGTTGACACTACTAAAGTCGAAGAGTCGGGGTCAAACTCCACATCTGTCTCGTCAACTGAGTCGGAAGTAGACATCTATGCCAAGAATATCTTCCGAGCTTTGCATTTCGATGCGTCATGCCAAGATGAATTGTGGTAGTCGCACCATGTAATACCCCCATTTTGACCCTTAGGATATGTTGGCTATAATGTAAATATTGTGTGCATGTTATGTATGATTCCTAGCGTGGAGCTCAAGGCTAAGGCCCCGCTAGTGAATGCTCGGCCTTGAAGAGGAAAGTATTTGGTATTATGCTACCCATGTGCTAGTGAGCCATGGAAATTGTAAATATGCATTTTAATATAAATACCCACAACTAGCTATGCAATGCAACAAGAGATGAGGACATGATTTTTATAAGGAATGGGGGGGGGAATATTCAAACTCTTGAGCCAAATCAAGTCAAGCCAAGTGTCAATGAGAGAACCCATGAAACCTCAACTACCCATGTTGACTTTTGTGCCCAATCATTCATTTATCCCAATAGTTGGTTGAGGTAGTTAATGCCTTGGGCAATGGAGAGGTATGGCTGTCCAAATTCGAGTATGGGCAATCCACCCTTCATGGAAAATCGTGTTTGACTTCTTGGGCAAGAAAAGAGCCACATAATTGCTCCCCAAGCCATTATTCACCCATCAGTTTTGCTCTATTGCGAGTTTGGAGCTACCTGGGCGTTTTCCCTCCATGTTTTTATGGGTTTTCATTGTTTCCTAGCTGGGAGAAGGGCATTTTCATGTTGCAGAACCATGGGAAGGAAAGGGAAATCGATTTGGGGTCTATAGATGCTATTTTGGCCCACTTAATGCTTATATATCTGTGGGAGAAATCGTTTTCTTCCCTGTGGTCGATTTTTCCCTCTCACAATCTGTTTTTGGTGTGCCCACGATTTGGGGAAAACCCATGGCCATCTGTTTCTAATCCCATTGTTAAAAATGTGTATCCATGCCCAATGATTGTGTTTGTTGTGTGTAGATAAAGTATGTTGGGGTATGGGTTATGGGTATCCATTTCTTTGGTTTGAGCTTGAGAGTCCCCTCTTCCTTGTAGAAATCATGCCTAGCTCAGGGGTGGTCTATGAGTGCTGAAAGATTACAAGTTGGGCAGAGACCTATGGTTGGGTGGAACATTGCAGCAACATATCTAGTTGCTTGGGACAGCTTCATAATCAAGATAAGTATTCTCTACGTGTATTTAACTCTACAATGTTATTTAATTATTGACTGTTATGTTTATGAAAATCAATGCGTGCTAGATATGTATGCAGTGAATCTTGCTTCAGCTGTGTTTATTTGAATTATACACTTGCACATGTGTTTTTATTTATATGAATTTGATGAAATGGGCTGAGTTTTGGTAAAAGGCCCCAGAAGTGTAGTCGTGTTCCCTTCCTTGCGTTGGGTCGACGGGAGGGGACGTGACACACCATTTTCCTACAGGAGGTTGTTTACTCGATTTTCCCTTGTATTTCTTGAAAGGATTCTTACCCTATTGTGACTTCTGGTTAGTAGTCAGAGAAGACCGTTTTGACTTGACGAAGTCAACAGTCGACTGAGATTTCTTGTCAAAAGTTTGACCAGTCGGTTTGGTCGAGAAACATCCTTTAGCCTTCAATTTCATCTCAAGCTTAATGGTGTAATGGAATGTGTATGCAAGAGTGCCAATAGTGAGAAATTCCATCTCTTGTTGAATATAAGGAGCTAAATCGCTGATATATTTTAGAACAAGTAATTTTTCTTCGAGCTATTAGTCGGTGGAATTCATATGGATAACTCTATACAATTTTATCCTTCCATTGTCTCAACTATTGCCACTTCTTGTATTTTGTTCTATTTACTTAGTGGATAAAATTCCTTCCAAACATGTTCAACAAATTTGGCCCATGTGTTAATGGGGTTATCATCTTCATTGGATTTTGTCGAGAGCTTTTCCCACTAGCAATGTACAAAATTCGACATCTTCAAAGGTGCAAGGCTGATGATCCAGATGGATATCGATGGCCACCCACCTATTCCACTAGCTCAAAACAGTTTCCCATTTTGGCAATTTTCTAGTCATTTTTCTACGGTTTTCAGGTCCCAAACTTTCAAGGCCATTTTGAGTCCCTAAACGACTTTTTTGGTGATTTGGGTGGCCAAATGGTTGCCAACAACATCCATTTAGCCCTAATCGAAAGTTGTAAATATCGGATAGACCTTTCCAACGGGCTACCGAACGCCCCAAACAGAGATTGTATGCAAAAGTTACAACCCTGGGAAGTTGACTATTCAACTAACCACCTTGGGGCTGCAAAATTTATGACAGTTCATCTTCTAAGGTTAGGTTTTAGGATCCTTTCAACTTCTTTTTGTATTCAGCTTGGCACACATGAGCATAGCGGCCACATCTCTTCTCAGAGATAGCTACCACCATTCTAGCTGTTGTATTTTACAGTTTGTTCTATTTCCGTTATTTAATAGAATATGTGTCTACTGTATCACTGTGTTCTTTGCAATATATCTCTGGATATGATTCTGTACATGCTCTTTTATTTCGTTCCCACATAAATCTGGATCAGTGGTATCAGAGTAATCTGCTCTTTGATTGTTTCTCGGTGCATGTCCTTTACGAGGTCAGGATATAGAGAGTTGGGTCTCGAACTAGTTTCACTCGGGGAAGATTAATCTCGTCGCCCCAAACGACCTCCCATGGTGGAAGAAAAGAGAGACGATGGAGCAGGATATCCTATCAATTTGTTGCTCGAGGAAGCCCTCGCGCGACAAAGGAACGAGATTATGGATAATTTCGCCCAGATCATTCGACGCATGCCAACAACGACAAATACACCTTCAACGAGCAACCATTTCGGATATGCGACTCCCTTCAAGGTACAAGTTAACTTTGATATCCCTTTATTTGAAGGCCAAATTGATGTTGATGCCCTAGATAAATGGTTGAATCTACTAGAAAGGTATTTCTCAGTCCATAAATTTTCTGACAGGGAAAAGATCACCTTTGCGCTCCTCAAGGCTGCCCCCCATGTCAAAAATTGGTGGAAACTTATTGTGAGAAAAACTCACCAGACAAGTCTGGATTGTTTGAGGCCAATCTCACTTGGGCCTCTTTTATAGATGCCTTCAAGGAACAATATTACCCTGTGGGAAACTATGATGACCAGTACACAAAATGGACCATTCTGCGTCAAGAGAGGGACTAAACGGTGTCGAAGTACACTAACAACTTTCATACACTGCGCACAAAGCTAGGTATCAAGGACTCTGAGTAACACCTAGTACTGAAATATTGTAGTGGCCTACACCGGTGCATATGAACAGAGATGGATTTCCTGGACATCTCTTCACTCGGATCCACCTATCGATATGTTGTTAAATTTGAGCAAAAATTTCCGCAAAAGAACAAGTGCGACTTCGAACCTACGCAGACGAAGGGCAAGGGAAACTCTGGCTCGCAGAACATAGACAACCAGTCCCAACCACAAGCAAATAAAGGTAACAAAAAGACAAAGAAGGACACTGGGAAGTCGTGGGAGTTCCACAAAAGCCCTTGGCACAATACTGATGAATGTCACTCAAAACAATCATTGGTGATTGAGATCAAAGCTTCAGAATCAGATCCCAGTTCTGATTCTGACTCAGAGCCCAATGTCACAGTCGCATACAAAGGGAAGCGGATCATTGATGCAAAACCTAGTGTCATTGTTGCTACCACACAGATTCAACCAGAGGAACCTGAAGAGTCAGAGGTAGAGGAACGCCTCTTCCACTCACATATGTGGGTGAAGGGAATTCCCCTACATTTTGTTGTGGACATCGGCAACCAAAAGAACTTGATCTCAGCAGAAGTCATCAAGAGATTGGAGCTACCAATAACACCACACCCACAACCATACACCATTGGGTGGCTAAGCCAAGGACGAGGTATCTGCGTCAGCCATCAATGTCGGCTACCATACGACATCGAGCCCTTCAAAGATGAGGTATTGTGTGATGTGGACCCACTTGAAGTATGTGATGTTCTTTTAAGACAACCATATATGTGGAAGCGTCATGTTGTATATGAATCACGACCTCGTAGTGTCATTGTCACTTTGGGAGGACAACTCTATCGGATACCAGAGATAGTTTCATCTACCCCAACTAAGCAGTGCAAGCTCACGCATTCAAGGTGCTCCTCCAGAAAGAAACCATCTGCACTAGTGCAGATCAAGGATAACATGACAACCAAAACTATTGAATAGCTCCAGGGCATCCATCAACAACAATTACAACCCTCTGAAGATGTCAAAGTAAGGCGACCTTTTCACTTCAGCAAATGTCGCACTGGGAGCTCAACTCAACACATAGCTCGATATATGATAATGGATTTGACGCAATGGATACCATTGCTTCCTAAGGGGGGAGGAATGATCCAGATGGATATCAGTGGCCACCCACCTATTCCACTAGCTCAAAACAGTTTCCCATTTTGGCAATTTTCTAGTAATTTTTCTACGGTTTTTCAGGTCCCAAACTTTCGGGGCCGTTTTGAGGCACTAAATGACTTTTTTGGTGAGTTGGGGGGTTGACTGGATGCCAAAATCATACATTTGTTTTCATTCAAAAGTTGTAAATATCGGATAGACCTTTCCAACGGACTATCGAGTGCCCCAAACGAAGATCGTATGCAAAAGTTATGACCCGGAGAAGTTGACTGTTCAATTAACCACCTTGGGGCCGCAAACTTTATGACGATTCATCTTCTAGGGTTAGGTTTTTGGATGTTTGGGATTCTTTCCCTCATGCTTATGATAAATAAGCCCTTTCAACCTCTTTTTGTATTCAACTTGGCACAAATGAGCATAGCGGCCACATCTCTTCTCAAAGATAGCTACCACCATTCTAGCTGTTGTATTTTACAGTATGTTCTATTTCCACTATCTAATAGAATGTGTTTACTGTTTCACTGTGTTCTTTGCAATATATCTCTATATATGATTCTGTATATGTGATTTTATTTCGTTCCCACATAAATCCGGATTAGGTGACTTTCTTAGGCTCAAAGTTGATTCACAAATAAATAGGACTCCAGTTGTTGTATCCAATTGTCTACAGATTTCGCATTGATCTTTCCTTCTAGGTTTGGTATATCCAAGTTCATCTGCACCTTAAAGGGGCTAACCTTGTCAAAGGAATTTCTCATCGGGTTGCTAACCAAAGTCGAGCCAAATGAACTGGTGAGTTGAGCAAGAATCTCATTGAAATGCTCATACATTTCAATTCGTTGTCAAGCGAGTGCTTGTTCAATGAGTCGTTCAGTTTCGCTATTAGGCATGCTGCCCTTTATTTCACTTGCCATCTTTGATCTAGGGTTGCGAGCATATACATACTCATAAGTCGAAGGTAGAGGTATCTTGGATAATGAGTCTTAGAGCCTGTCTGAACATGCATATGTTGGTTTAACTACTCAAGTAGTGCTTAAACAAGGCTAGATCAAATAGGCTCTGGTATCAATTATCTGTGTCGCCCAGGAGGTTGACAAGAGGACAACAGAGTCAACTGACTGAGTCGGCTATTGTTATGGTAGATGCTATAATGCTAGTTTGATCAAAGAAACAACTATGAATAATATCATACACCAAACACTAAACAAATGAAAAATTTAATAGACAATGCCATTGACAGAAGAATGTGAGACAATAATTGATAATGAAGAAACCTCAAGGGTGAAAACTTTGGTTGTATTGAGCAGTCATCGTAAGAGGTAAAATGTAGGAACCATAGGGAACCAATCGAGCCTCTTCTTTGGGAACTCGTCTTAATGCAATCAAGAGCAGAGAACCAAAATCCCTTTCATCTTCCAGCTTACAAGTATTTATACAATTCCGAGGGACGCTTGGGTAACTACCTGCCTCGTTTCAGTTACAAAAATATAGTTACAAAGAGACCATGTGCCTTCTTCCCATTTGCATACTAGAAGAAGATGAAGAGACACCATTGCCACGTCCATGGCAGTTCAGATGCCTTCCGACTGCTCATAATGTCATCTAAGATGTGCTGGAATCATCAACTACCGTCGAGCATGTATGATGATCCATCGAGCATGTGTCGTTGGGCATGTATGATGATATGTCGGGCATGTGGCATCGGTCGTCGAGTTGCAGAATCGACTGATATGTTGGGTCAACCGAGTCAAGGATCCGACCAAGGAGTCGACTAGGACTAGGCAATAGTCGATGGATCTAGTCAAGTCTTGGGATGGATCACTAAGGCTAGTACAAACCTCTAGCTCTCCAAAACCCTAGCTAGGGAAAACCAGGAAAAACACTAATCGACACTAAGGAGTTCCAATAAGCAAGCATCACTAGCAAGATGTCTCCTCTTCTCTACTCCTCGATAAATATAGTATAGGATTTATCTCAAACCCTATATCCTTTCCTCCTTAGGGTAGAAACCCCAACCCTAGAAATCTTAGAATCCTCCAAGAAACCATAGTGCCTTAAACAAAAAAGATAAAGGAGAGAGAGAGAGAGAGAGTAGTACTCCTATATTCACATCTATGATACAAGATGATCATGAATGAAAATTATTTGTTAGATCATCTTCTCCAATGTCTCCTTCACAAGAGTAAACCCTAATAATTCACAAGGGCAAGCTACCAACAAAAATGTCCTCTCTCTCTTTCATAACATCTCCTAGGGTTTCCTCATGAACTCAACATCTCACTCCAATAAGACAAGTACAAAAAAGAGTACAATGAAGATGCTATGAAAGGACTCTCTCCTTCCTCTCTATATATGAGAAGAAATGGAGGCCAATAATACAAATGTGGGCCTAAACTCTTACAAGCAACCTACAAAGCCACAAGTGGGCTTACAAATGTAAAGCACTACTCTCTGAGGTAACATATGTCAAGTTGAAGGCGTTGTCGTACATAAGCAAGGCTCCAACGCAAAGGTGTTTCAAGAGATGTGTCCAACGCTCCTCCTACAAGCCTCCAATGATTCCAATGCTCCTCCTAAACCATGTACTCCACTCCATCTAGCCCCCCTACACGAACACTGTCACAATCGAGCGTGCCTAAGTCAACTCCATGCCTCCGTGAAAACATCCAAGTTACCCCATGTTATTGGAGCCATGGGTCATGTTGAGGAAGTGGTTGATTGAATGTGTGGTTACAACCACATAGATTATATTAAATGATCTTGAGACCCTTACACACATAAGTTGATAAAATCCCATCCCTATGTCCTTCAAATTTTAAAATTGCTTAGTGGGTTAGCTTAATTAGTTCAAACACAATGTTAAAAGGTAGAGTTTACCACAAGGTCTCTGGTCTTGCTCTCCTTGAGTTTCAAGTTAGGTGGAGTCCCACTTGGATATCAACTGCTATTTTTGTTGGTGGTTGCACTGCCTTCCATTTATATATTTTGGGGAAGAGTTGGAAAGATCTTACTAGGGTTATCGAAAACCCACATAGAAATGTCATGTCTCTCTGTAACATTGATGTGGCATATGTCAATGACTAATACACACACACACACACACACACACACACACAATCACTGTGAATATACAATCATTATGTGGCTAAGAGATCCATTGTCCTACACATCAATTAAGCCTCTAACTGAACAATGACCTTATATTTAGATTATTATTATTATTATTTATTGATTATATTTAACTTATATACATCCTAATAAAAATCCAAAATATATCTCTTTCATCAAAACTTACACTTATGAAAAATTAATTATTCTCAATCACTTTATAAATTTATAATAATTATAAATCTAAAACAATCTTTTAAATTTTAACATTTTATTTTGGGTAAAGTTCAGTATTATATTACATTATAAAAGAAAACTACACACGTCAGAGGCAAAACAAGGCATTGCTTGTTGGGTTTTGAAGTTCATGAGAGAGTAGAGATGTAGTAAATGAAGATAACTGAAAGCATGAGAAAAGCTGTTTTAGGTTCTAAACTATCATAGGATGTTGTGTTGGTTGTGGAGCCTGATTTTCTTATTCAGAGATATTATTATTCAGCCGTGTCCGTACCCCAGGTTTGGTTATGATCCCGGCACAATCCCCAGGGGGTTTGGGGGCGTAGCCCCCGAGGAAAATTTTTGGGGTTGTTTTCTCCACCAGTTTTTGGGCCCATGGTTTTGGGTAACCCGTGGTATTTTCCCATTGTATTTCCCTTATAAAAGAAAGACATTGTAACACGACTAGGGTTGATGTATTAGGTTTTATGCATTGTAAAGATCTCTGAGATCAAGAAGAGAGACTGTGAGACAGTGAAGAGGAAGTGCAGCGGTTGTGCTGTAGGTTGTATCCCTTCACTTTATTGGACGGAATAATAATAAGGACTGGCAACTTCAGTGTGGACGTAGCCCAAGTTGGGTGAACCATGATATATCTGTGTCTCTCTTGTAATGTGTATGTGTGATTATATTTGCATTTTTGTTTATTGTTATTGCTCTGCGATCCTGTTTTTCTAACATGTTGGGTATGTGTTATATTCTCTGCATGTATGTGAAGGGGAGAGTACGCTTGTCAGCGCTGTGCATGACGATCCCTTCGGCACCTTCACGGAAATGACCGTTAGGCCGTTTGTGTTTGCGAGCGCAGCGAGCCAACATTTTTGGGTTGTTTTTTGGTTATTTTTGGCATTTTTCTAAAAATATGTGATTTAATCTCGGTTAAGGGATTGGTGTCTATTTACTAATCCGGGTTAACGGATTAGGGTATTGGATGCTGCAGAATACCTATATTGTATTGTGAGTGATTCATACTGAAATAATGAGAAGAATAGGAGGTGTGGCTCTAAGGTTTGTTGATTTTCTCGGTTAAGGGTTTCCAGGGTAAATCTCTGTGTACTATGTGTGAATGCTGCGATGTAATCTTTGTTTTGCTTAAAAGAATCTATATTCTTTGATTCTCTACACATGTTTAAAAATTACATAGGATTGCCCCATAGGCCGAGGGTTATGGCCTTCGTTATCAAAACTAAGGTATGCTAAAAGTTTGGAAAACATTGTGCAAAAAACATTCTAACTGAACATAAACACATAAGACCAAAGCCTTCTAATTTGCTTCATCATCATAAAGAATTACCACTGGGAAGTTGGAGCCTGGGGTTTCTCGTTTTACCTCACGGGGAGCAGCGACCGGACCAACCACGAACTCATTGTGCAGCACCAGAGAGCGAGCAGGCTTGACCTCGTTGAGCTCCTTTCCTCAGAATTCCTTAGTCAGTGCATCGAACTTGCGGTTGTTACTCTCGTCAGTAGTAACCTGGTTCTAAGCCAAATGCCGGATGTCATGCTCCACAGCAGTGAGCTGAGCTTCCACTGAAGGACCCAATTGCTCTCTCTGTGTAACCCCGACCATACATTCTTCAAATGCCATGTAGAAAAGGGCTTTCAAAGTCTAGAACAGTTGAAGGGTTTTAGTGTGGCAGGTCTCCCTGGTTTTGGAGGATCCTGTATCTTCCACCAATTCCCCCAAATCTTCCATTAACTTATGGTTCAAAGGACTAGGATGCCCATCCTGACGCCTCATTTCCATTCGAACAGAGCACTCCTTGGCATGTCGGTTTACTCTTTGCTCATAAAAACACCTGGCCCTTTCCATATCCCGCATATCCTTCAGCATGTGGGTTCGCCTTGGGCCGTTCGTAGTTTTGTGTTCGATGACCTTGGTTCTCACCATTGTTGGACCCGTGCGAGAGACTCCTTTGAATGAAGGAGGTCTATTGCTGTGAAGAAGGAGGAGGAGCAATGTAGCAGATGATGTTGTTGAAGCGAGAGTGCAGTGACACCACCAGTTTGAATAACAACTGAGGAAAGGCCACTTTTGTTTCTTCTTCCTTGGCAACTTTCCCATTACAAAACCTTCCCTTCCATCATGAAATGAGTTGGCATGGGTGGCCATGAAAGCCGTCATAATGAACCGTTCAAGACTTTGTACCCAGAACCAGGTGATGAACTGAGCGAAGTACCAAACAGAGCCGAGAGTAATCATAATACAATTGAGGTCATAATTGATAGAGTGGTGGGAGTGGCCACCTGCACTCCCACATGCGCCTTTCTTAATGCACCGCCTCATACCCCCTACACATGGTAGCTTTTAGATGGCACCTCTCGCGAGAGCTTTTAAATTTTAACTTAATTAACTTTAAAAATTTATAATAAATTATAAATCTAAAATAATCTTTTAAATTTTAACTTATATACACATCATCCAGAATTACAAACAACTTTATAAATTCATGATAGATTATGAATCTAAAATAAGCTTTTTATATTTTCATACTTTTATTATATATAAGAGATGTAACATATCTTCCTATATAAAATATTGTCATAATCAATATACATATATATGAATGATTTTCAATGTACGCTTGTTTGTTTCAGTTTGATTTCCTCCCTCCATATATAAAATAATAAAAAATTAATTATAAAAAAATGAATATACTCATTATATAAAATAATAATAAACAATTTGATTGTAAAAAAGGAATATATAAAAAGATTTGATCATAAAAAATGATTATACTCATCCTATAGTCAATTTTTTAATTTTATTTTTATGTTTTATATATAAAGCGATTTTTTTTATTTTATTTTTATATTGTATATATAAAGTGATTTGATTGTGAGAAAAAGAATATACAACCGTATATACTCACAATAGTCGCAGCATATATATACATATAAAATATAAAGATATCATGTAAAAAGGGATATACTCACACTCACATTATAGAAGTTGATTGCAAAGAAAAAGGGGTATACTCACACTCACATTATAGAAGTTGATTGCAAAGAAAAAGGGGTATACTCACACTCGAAGTTGATTGCAAAGAAAAAGGGGTATACTCACACTCACACTCACGTTGTAGTAGATATATCACTAGGGGACCGTGAACAGCTTTAGTGATTGGGAAATCCCGAAAACCTTGATCCCAATGCAAACTGGCGTGGCCTCTCATCACATGATTATTGCCCTTGCATCCATGCCGCCCTTTCCTCCGCCAAAACCACCCGGTTTTCCTTGCCCGGCAGGAGACTCCGCACTCATTTAAAAACCACCCATCTTCCACGCTATAAAATTATACTCCTCTCTGAGCCATCCAGTTATAGCAGTAATAATCTCCACACCATTGAATTTCAGGGAATTCAATACAGCAGCAATGGCAAGCGTCATGGCAGCAGGAGCTGCAAATGTGAACATTCTGGGCCGTGAAGCTGGCGAGTTCAATTCATTCAGGCCGGTATTTCTACGAGGAAATTCTAAGGGACTCTCTTCGGCTTCTTCTCTGTGCGATAACAGAATTTCTGTGGATTCCAAGCAGAAGAAGTACTGGATTTCGAGGAAGCAGAATGATAATAGAAGCACAGTGGTTTCTCCCCGGGCGGTTTCCGATACCTTCAATGAACTGACCTGTTTAGATCCGGTCGCGAGTCGGGTAAGTGGGTATTTTGTTTTGAAGCCCTTGGATGCTTACAATGGTTTTTTTTTCTTCGTACTTATTTTAATCGATTTGGGGAATGCACGTTTGCATTCTATTCTCCTCCTAAAATTCAGTTCAGTATGTTGGAATTGCTGTTCTTCGAATCTCTTTGTTTTCGATTAAATGGAGAAAAAATTAATCAAATGAGCGAATCCATTTTGATCGACTTTAATTCTTGAAAATTGCTGCCCTGTATTCGATCTTATGTTTCTGGGTACTGGATATGCAGGGTGGACTTGGTTGTTAAATTGATTTTGTCAATGATAATTCGAAATCCAAGAAAGTATAGTACCAGAAAATTTAATTCTGTTTTTCTATTTTTTTACATCGAGTTGGCAGGGGTCGAAGGTAGCCCTGTGTGCTTATTAGGCATCCACGTTATCACAGTATGACCTTTTTGATTATATCTGTTGTAACTTTAGTAATACATCATGCTGTTATGGGATTGCATGTCCATATGTGTATAAATAAAGCAAGGAGTTTTTTCACTTAAGAGGTCACCATTTGGAAAAATATTACAGCTTCTACGCCTTTTCTCTCAGTATTTATAGTGTTTGATTGACGTTGTATTGATAGGGCGGATCTAGTAATAGAGGATTTTGCTTGCATCGTTGCTGTGCTCACAAATCACTCTGCACCTTGGTGGGGATTTTGTGGGTATTGGTAAATTTCTCATCTTCTTAGTTTTGGGTGATGGTAAAGAGGCTGATCTATGAATGAGCACGGTAGTACTATGCTGTCACACGGCTGATATTTTATACAAGGCATTGAAAGAAAACTATTTCAGTTTTCAGATAGATTTATACAAGGTTCTACCCAGTGATACGAGAATCGGCCTCCTAGGGGATTGATTTGCTTTGGAATTGCATTTGTAGGGAGTTTGTTTTGGGTCCTCCCCATGCTTCCAACACGATTCCATTTTGGGAGCAGCCAGGGAGCTCGTTTCGCCATCAATTCCTGCCTCACTTCTAGTGGCTCTTGGACCGTACTTTGGAATCTTCATTGTCTCACTCTCAGTGGCTCTCGGTCGTTCCTAGACTGCTCCTTGGCACACTCCCAGTGGTTCTTGGTCGTTTTCTGGACTGCTTCCTGCCTCAGTCTTGTACAATCCTAGGCACTCTCATGGAAAATGAAAAAAAAGCAATTTATTTATTTGTTTCAAGGCATCTTGGCACCCATGGGAAGGTCCCAATAGCCATTTAAGGTTAGGGCAGAGGCCTTAGAAGTATTAAACCCCTTCTTTCTCATCTTTCTCATTCCATTTTATTATTTCATGCATCTAAGGCTAGGCTTTTGAGAGAAGAGGTTGCTGGTTTTTGGGGAAAGCATACTGGTGAGAGCTTGGAAGAGATCAAAGGATGCCATAGTTACATAATACATTCCACTGCCGTTAACGGTTATAGAGTTGAAGAGGTAAGCTCAAGCCCCATTCTTTGCATAGCTTTTTTTCCCCGTTGCATTGTTTGTTTATGGATATATCACATGCTCTCTTCTTGTACTCTTTCTCCTTTTTTCTCTTCCTCATTCTATTGCACATTAATATCCAAGAATCGAAGAAAATGTTCTTCATATGGTGTGTGCTTCCATTTTTGATTCTCATGGTGTTAGCGGGGAATAGGCATGATAAGGTCCACTATGAAGAAGAGGATGTTCACAATGACCTATTTTCCAAAGATGAAGGAGGTGGGGATGAAGGAACTAAAGGTCAACTGATAAAGTGAAGGTGAAATTACAAACAAACTTGACTTAATTGATCATTAAAACCCATATGGAAGCATGCGACAAAACTTGAGGGGTGGAGAGGGGGTGGAACCACCAAATTTTTGTTGCAAAAAGATTGTCATAAAAGAAAACCTTACATCGGTTCATATACTTGCATTAGGAGGCATCTTTGTGGGGTAATAAACTTTGTCCCCTAATATCAAATGAAGAGAGAGTAAAATACATCAAGGAAGAGGAAGCTACACAAAGAAAGAGTACTAAAAAATGAAAGTTTCAATCTGATGCCACATTGACAATATTTGGTCATTCTAAATTTGCCACATCTAGCATTCCTAATGCTAGTTGGGTGGGGAGTTTGCATGTGGGGCGTAATAGTAGAATAATAATAAATTTCCTTGATGTTGGTGTTTGGACGAGGTGGACGCAAAAGTGATAATGTTCATCCATGCATGTGGTATACCATTCAATGTTCTTTACTCCCCTTATTGGCATGCTATGGTCAAGGCCATCCATAAGGCTCCTAAAGGATACAACAACTTTGGATGTGGGAAAGCTAGGGTGGTATTGCTAGAGAAGGAAAAATCCAAAATCCAAAGAGCTCTAGGATTATTTATAGATGAGTGGTTGGATAACAGGGTTTCCATCATATTTGACGATTGGACAATTTTTAAAAACAAACATTTGATAAATGTTCTTGGTGTGTTGGCTAGTGGTGTACTCTTTCTTACAGCTAATGAATCCTCATCATTTGTTGCGTCTTCATAGAACATTGTAAACCTCTTACTGAAAACCATTAATGATATTGGGCTATCCAATATGATTCAAGTAAGTATAGCTAATGTAACAATTTGTAAGTGAGTAGGAAAAATCATTGCGTAGGTACATCCTCATATTTTTTGGTTTGGTTGTTTGGTGTTCATGTTGAGTCTTTTGATGCATGATTTCGTTAAGCATAGAGAGTGTGATAGGATCAATGCCTTGTACAAGAAAAGGAAAATCTATCATAAAATTCATCACATGGCATATTGTTGTACACTACATTTACTAGGTTAACTCTAAGTTGTAGCTATTGAATTTTCCAAGGACTAGATTGGGTAACTATTTCTTCACCATTAGGTGCTCGTTGAAGGTAAGACGTGCATTGGCCAATATGGTGATGAGTGATTTATGGTAGTAGTGGAGGATATATAATACATCTAATAAAGCTAGTGTAGTTGTAGTGCAAGATATTGTTCTTGATCCTCATTTTTGGTTATGGGTTAAGTATGTTTTGTAGTTCTCCAAGCTAATTTATAACATGATTGATTTGCAGATTCAACTCAATGAGTGATTAGGGAGGTGTATGAGTAGATGGACGCCATGCTAGGCCAAGTTAAAGACATTGTTGAGCCTAGAGGTGTGAGCTTGTACAACTATATTCTTATAGGGGTGGGAAAATGGCGGGAAAAGCTAAATATTCCACTCTATGCCTTAGCATATGTCCCAAAACGAAAATACTACTCTAGATCATGATTGGGAGCACTAGTGCTTGATGCCCGGATAAAGAGAGAACCACACATAGATCTTAAAGTTTAGAGTGGTTACATCCAAGCATTAGACAAGCTTGTCCTTGACGAGGAGTGTGATACCATACAACGACAAATTGAGCACCTACATAAGTACCCAAAGATTATTTGGTTATGCCCATAGTTTCAGTGCTTGGCAAAACATGCACTTTCACAAGTTGTGGACGCTTCTTCCACAGAGAGGTGTTGGAGCACCTAGAGTTTCATATACTTCAAGAGAAACATGTTGAATGTAAACTAGGTAGAGAACTTGGTTTATGTGCATTACAACTTGGAGTTGCTGCCCCATTACTATGAGGAGGCAAAGATGGATAAATCATATAAGATTTGTGACAACTATCTAGAGGACTTTGGAGGATGGAGCATCGACTTTGGAGAACTTGGAGATTGATGTTTTTGATAATGATGATCACATTGAGATGCCACCCCCACCTATTGCCATGTTAGCCCAATTGGCACTCCAAATGCAAGAGCTTTGTGTCTAAGTTCATCTTCACAATTACCCCACATCCACAACTACGTGGGGTTCGTGGTGTTCGTCGTGTGCCAAGAGGAAGGAAAATTAGATAGTAGATTAGAATAATTCTCTCTTTTTTCACTCAATTAGCTGTCATATTGGAGTCAATTTCATAGACTTTAGTTTCTGATTTCTATTTTTGAAAATTAGGGACATGGCCTATTTTGTAAACATAACGCTTTGGTCACTTTGGTCGTGATGGTCTATTTCATTTCATAAATTCATAGCCTACTCTACTTTCTATTATTGATTCTAGTTTAAATCTCTATAAATGCATTTGCAAATGGTTGATGTCATCTAAATGGTTGATGCTTCATGATTAATCTAGATTCTACTTTGATAACATGTTTACAACTTCATAATAATGCAGAGAAGTAGCATAAATATGCATGTTTTCATCTTCTCAACAACTTATTTGGTATTTCACATGTTTTTATGAATATATATGCATTAAAATATATAAAACATGTATTATATAAAAGACACCCCGAGGACACTTTGATCCTATGTTTTTTTGTGAAATGGGGCTAGATGCTCTTGCTTCTCGCTATAGCTTCCGCTTTGCTCCACACTTTGGGAATGTTGGTTCTACTGTCTATGGTCGCATAAAGCTTCAAACTAGGCCAAAATGGACTTTTCATTATTTGTCTGTTTCTTTCTTGTTTAGTGCACTACAAGTCTACAAGTGTTTCCATGACTGTTTGGATAGAGAGATGTAAGGTGCATAGATACCTTGACCCTTTAACTTAAGAGATGGAAGCTTGAAGTGCACAGATACCTTGCATAAATGAGAGAATATAGAGGGATCAATATTTGCGATCACCATCCTTTAAACCCCTCGAAACCCTAAACATGCTATCACGAATCTTTTTTCTCCACCGTATCAAACAACCTTATTATACAATTGCTCATATTTATACAAGGGGTTGTCTTTCAATGGTGATCATTAGTTTTTGGATTTTGCTATGTGATCCATTTCTTTCTATACAACATATATTACCTCTTGTCTTATGTTCTTTTCTCCATTGTTCTTTGTGCTTGCTCTTCCCTCTTCCACAACTCATGTATTCTCACTTGTTTTGATTTTTATACACAAGTGTTTCTGTAATTTACCCAAAATCCACTATGAATTAATTGGGTAATGGGGTATAAATTTTTCCTTTTTAAATCCAACAAACCAATTATATTAGCTTCATTAATCAATTGACGTCATAATCATATATACAGATTTTACTACAAGATACTGTCTGATAATCATGTAACAAGTTTAAGATACTTTTGTTTCCAATTGTATTCCACATATAACAAATATATACAGTGAGTCTATTAAATCCTTTAATATATAATGATTTATGACTCTAACCAACACTTGGAGGTTGATGTAATCTAAACATTACCTTTGTAAGTCTACCTGATAATCTTACTATTTAAAATTTTAAACCCTTAACTTTTGACTCTAAGTTAAGTTCATTAACAAAGTCAATAACATAAAGTATACTTAACTATTCAAGCTTATCCATCTAAGCATTAGGAGTAGGATTCTAAGTCATAACAGTTAGTTCCATGTTATTATGACTACACCTTAATATATCGTGTACATCAAATATATCACCTACTGTACTGTGCATAAGACCATACAACAGTTCTAGTTACGATCAATGCCATGTTCATTTTCCAATTGTTGACTAATAGTCACTAAGTATGTAGTTGTTTGTATTTATCCATATATAGATATAACTTACTTTCATCAACCATTTAACATACGATCCCAACATAGTTCCACCTGATCATATTCACTAGCATTGATTTCCTCAAAGTAACATATAGCTTTCTTTTTCTATTCTATTTACATTGAGTGCCAATTAATATAATCTCCATATTTCCAACATGTTATTTGCCTCTGTTTATTGTTTTCAATTCAAGATACAAAACTAATTAATGAATCACATATTAATTACTATAAGACTTGGCATATTTTCCAATCACATTATGTAGTCCTTATTTGTCTAATCTACACAACATTCTTTATACATTTCCTTGAACTATTAAATAACTATTTGTAAATGAAACTTACAAAGAAAAGGGATCACTTATTCTTTTCCGTAATGATTAAATTTAAATACATGAAAGGAATACGTGACAGTTAACAAGTACTTATCTGAATGAGATAAATTGATGACTAAAGGCTTGACTGCAACGTTCCACCCAACCTTTTGCCTCTCTGTCCGGGGTATATTCCTTCCGCCGATAGTCCACCCTTGAGCTGGGCAACGAATCCACTAGGGGGGATAATTACTTCATCGAGAATTCTACTGTTCACTTATATTTCATCAGACAAGGACTACATCCTTAGTCACACCCCAAGCTTGTCTATCTTACCTAGGTGTTTGTAGTTATTATGATTTAATACAAAGGTGTTGGGGCTATGCCCTTCCTCCACCAAGTACACACATTAAGTACTCATTCCTCTTAAGTCTGGAACCAAGTGTTGTGACTATCTTAGCTTAGTCCCCAAACATAAATATTATATATTTAATTTACAATAACATAAACAAGGTAAGCCAAGGATTCTGCCTTATAGTGGCTTTCTTCCAACATATACATTGTATATTTATGTTTCAAAGACAGAAATAAGTTGCAGTCAAGGGCTCTGCCCTATCGTGGCTCTCCTCCCACAGATATATTATACAAATATACTTCAAACACTCAACAAGTCAAGCGAAGGGTTGTGTTCTCCATTGACTTAACTTAAAGCATAATTACTTTGTGTAGACCTTAAATAAACACAGATTTGGAACGAGCCTACACCTACTTCAAACATGAATACAACATATTTATAAATCAAATGAAATCAACAATCAAAATGCAAGCATAGAGATGGGATGCGCCCTATTCCTGCAGAGAGTATCAAGCTTATTCTCAAAAGAATTGCACCCTTCTTCCATGAATGCTGTAACCCTCTTCCTTGGACGGATTCATGTTTTTAAAGATAGATATATAAAACATTATTTAAACATGGAGACTGGACTATATTCAAAGGGCAATCTTTCTTTCCCCACACACACAATGATATTAACATCTTTAATGGAGTCGCCCTCCTATGGAGGTTGCTCTTTTACTTATGCAACAATGCAACAATAGAATCACTGGGATAGGTCTTCCTACAAAGACCACCCCTCCTCCTTGCAACATAAATATATGTAACCTTGAAAAAACTAGAGTCGGTAATCTCTTTGCAGAGACCATTCTTCAACCTAATACGGTATACTAAGGAAAGTGGAAACAATGGACAACAAGTAACAAATGTATGATAGATGTGTATAGACATGAATGCGTTATTTCTACCTTCATGGGGTCTCCCTCTGTTTTACACATAAACAAACTATGATACCAACTGAATATAAATACAAGTATTGGTTCAACATTTTGCTTGAGTCGTCCCTCTTAGACAAATAAAACAATCAAACAAATATAAAATATCATCGAAATCAATGGGGCATAGAGAGAGAGAAAGTCTGTCCCCTTCCTCCTTAATTGCAATGAAGTAAAGGCAACTATACGAAGGGCCTACTTCTTTTCTTGCATACCGCAAAGCCATATAAATTGCACAACACCCCTATCTTCCCAAGACGTAGATCATAACTTTTTTTTGTAATGGAGAATCCCTTCATTGATAGAGATCGATTCCCCTTAACTGCCAGAATGAAAAACAACGCCTATGCCAACAGAACTTTCCTCCATAATGGAGGTTGTTCTCCCTATTAAAGTCCTAGGAAACCCTAACTACTCCTTAACAAACTACTCTTTTCAACTGCTTATCGCCTTCCTCCTTCAATGATCATTACTTTCCACACCGTGGAGACCATTCCCTTGAATTCCGTCTCCTTAAGTTAGTTGAAAACGAAAGGCTTTTGCCAACCCTAACCGAAGATATGATAGTTCTTTATACTATTTTATTTTATATAATAATTATTTTTTGATATTTCTTTTCAATATAATTTTATGTGCCTTTATTTTAAAAGGTCTCTTACCTTTGTATGATAGAAATCTTCTTTTGGAACACTTGAATAAGGTTTTTAATAGTTTTTATTTAATAACTACTTTATTCAATTATAGCCATTCCATAATAGGCTTTTAACTCTTTAATAATTATAAAAAGAATAAATACAATAAATATTATTTTATTTATCTTTTCATATATACATTCTATGTATATATTGTAATGCACCTATATATATATATATTTATTTTAGGATCATTTCCATTAAACTTGTGGGTACACTTTCCCACTCATAAATATTTATAATTACTTTATGTAATTATTAATGGCCTATTGCGCTATAGCAATAAAATGATAAGAATACTAAGCTAGTAGTAGTACTTAGCTTCCTTTTTAGGCTCATAGTCGAAATTATATAAGTAGGTAATATACACTTGCTAATTGTTTTGCCGATGAGTACTAACTTATTCGCCATCCTACTTAAGACTAACTAAATTTGTTTTTTGTAAAGTTTGGAAAATTATATTAAACTAGAAAGAGAAAATTGTACAGAGCCATATCAGTGAGAATCCATATCCAAGCAATGCCTGACCTAGTACCTAGTCCCCCAAAAATACTTTCTATGTCCAGAAAGACCCCAAGCAAACATACCATGTAAGCAACAGTGCTGTTCAAAGTAAGTTTTCATGCAGTTCCCCCATAGGCTGGGGGTTATGGCCTCATAATCATGAAAAAACTAGTTCCACCAAGTAATAAAAAACATGACCCTAATAACATAGCATCTATTCATCATCAGAAATTAAAACATGAGAGGGACCAACACCTGAATTCTCATGCTTCACTTTTTGGTTGACGGTCGAGGGACATCCCCTGAACACGAGCTGCATGTCCAAAGGTTTGTCAGGCGGAGCGTTGCTGAAAGTCTTCCCAGTATAAGCACGAGCCAAAGCGTCCAATTTAGCGTTGATGCGAGCCGCCTCCAGTTGGTGAGTCCTCATCAAGTGGTGAAGCCCCGTTTCCAGATTTGCTATGCGGGTTCCTAGGGGTGGAGTTTCGGCATTATCCGAGAACTGCCCTTGAAGGAAGTCTTTGATGGCCATGGTCAGAAGGGCCTTCATGGTCCAGAAGACCCCCAAGGTTTTCGTTTGAGGGGTCTCTCTGGCGCGAGAGGACCCTGTATCTTCCACCATCCTGGTGAAGTTTTCCTCTAGCTGCTTGGCCTTTGGTCTACGGCCCGTCTGCTTTAGGCATTTCTCCATGCGAACGGTGCGCTCTCTGGCAGAGGGAGGAAGTTCATTCTCGAAGAAGCCCTGAACTCTCCCCATCTTTTTCAGAGCTCGTGGCATGTGCGTTCTTCTCAGGCCATTGGCCATCTTCCTCTTGGTAACTTTCTTTCTTGCCATTGTGTCAGCTTGGGGAGCCAACATCCAGAGTGATGAGCCGTGAATTGAATGCCCCAGCCAGGCAGTAAGCTCCTATTGCAGAGAATGGGTCTGATAGTTCTGGAGGTTACCGCTATTAACAACTTCAAGCTGATGCTTGAGTTGAAAACAACAATTCCGAAGGCTTCGGTCGAATACATAAGTTGGGCTCTCATCACGATTACGGCCAGCCTGGGCGGCAATGAAGGCTCGCACAAGCGAGTTGACAGAAACACGTACTGGAAAACCATAGCAACTTCCATAATGTTATCCCATGTTTACACCCTGACAAAAGCTTGTACTTTGCTAAGGGACTAAATCCTTCATGTTGATGCTACGCGCCTCGCTGCATGCGCTGACCAACGTGTCGGTCCTGAAGCTAGTCATTACAGTTGATGCCCTCACCTTGCTGGCAACCGTTGTGGGGGGAAGACTAACTAAACTTAAGACGACACCTAAAAAACTTTAGGCTAATCAAGTGAACAATTTTTTTTCTTTCAAGTGCCCGAGGCACCAAGATGACGCTCGTCACCAGTAAGTAGATTCTTATGGCTTCCAGCCATCAACCTCTCCCCCTAGTGGACTCCGTTGCCCCTATCGTTTAGTTGCATCAAACCTTCAGTCTCCTAAGTCTACAATTCAAATTACAACTTAGGAAATCAATAACAATACTTACAATGTTTACTGGCGGGGCCTAGTCCTTGAGCTCCTCGCTAGGAACTGGTACACAATTACACTTTACATTTGTATTTCAGTTACAAAAGAGTAGGGGTAAAAGAGGGATGTTATAGTTTGCATGTACTGAATCACATTTCAAAAAGCATATTGGGATATTCCATAATTTGAGAGTGTGAATGTTGATAATGATGGCCATTGGATGAGAAGAAATAGGATGGGGATGGCTTGATCATCATTATGGTTCACAAAAGAGGCATAACAAGTGCATTCTGCCACCAATGGTATAGAGGAAAGACCAACTAGAGTTTGTTTACATGATCACATTGGTTTGAGACACAATGGTCTTCTCATTTGGTATCATGTCGAGGCAATAGACTCTAATTGTGATGAAAGTAGAATATGCATTTAGCAATTATAGCTTTTCCAAATTATTGACCTATGCATGTCCTAATCTCTGAGGCACTACCTGAGCAATGCTGAATATATCATGGTGATCATTGATCAAAGATCACTATCAATGTAGATGTATAGGCCTTCTTATTTGATAAATTTTTGCATGTTGGGTCGAAATTCGTTTACTTTCAAAGTTATATTCAACATGACTTATTCCAAAAAGTTAAAGAGGGAATTATACATTCTACATTTTTGTTGGTTTGATTTAGTTGGGACAAAGGACAAGCATGGGAAGGTTATCTACAGCAATGGTATGAAGGATTTCTAAATCTTTGGGAGGGAATATAGAGGAATATAAGATTAAACCTATTTGTTTTAGTTAGGGAAAGATGTGATTATAGAGTTGATAAGGGAGAGAGCTTGTCAAGAGTTATATTTAGTAACACCTAAAATCAAGGGCACTAACAGACAAGGAAATTGGGGCATGAGATACTTATCTTGATGAATACTCTTGGTTGTACATATGAAAATATTTAATGTGGTGTACAAGTTGTGAATTTTAAAAGCTTGCAATATTTGATAAAAAGTACAAGGTGCCAATTTTAAAAGTACGCAATATTTGTTAAAGTTGTACAAATTGCCAATTTTAAAAGCATGCATAGTAACTTGTTCTACATTAGCATAATCCATGTGGGTTACATGTCATGCAATTTATCGCCAATTGCTAATTGGTGGTACTACTAAGGTAAGCTCTAGAGCCTAGACACTTTTTATAGCTTGCTTGGTCCAAATAAGTTGGTTAACATAGGGCTTAGGGTTTGTTGAGGGTATCAATGCAGCCAAAAAGCTTCACAAAATTTTCCTCTCCTTTGTGCTCCTCTTTGGTCCATGAAAATTGGGATTTAGGTGCCCCTACAATGATCTCCAATGTGATGAAATGGATTTCTCATTGGCAACAAGGTTCAATAGATATGAATAGTTAAATTTGCACTATGAATGCTAGTTAAACCATAAAAGATTTTTTTTGGGATTTTTGGGCTTAATTAGGCCACAACTTTGGCTTACTAATTGTTATCATTCAAACTAGCACCTCTTTGCAAATCAAGGCTATGTAAGCCTAGTGCTATGACAGTAAGCTCGGGAGAGAGTCAGACCCAATGTCACCACAGTATAACCTCTCAACACTTCGGGTAACTCCAAAACCTAGGGGGAGACCCTAATCAATGAAAGATACCTGCAACCACCAACAAACCACAAATACCTTCCACGAAACCTTAATAGTTATGATCGATGCCTTATCAGAGTCAAACAATATCAAATCAAGACACAAGAATCATATATAAATGGAGTTATTCACCTTATCACAAATTCCAAATAATATTACGCCTTTGAAGGCAATTTCATGTCTCCTAAGGCAATGCCACACTTCCCAAGGCAGCCAATCCCAAAAGTGTGTCCTCAAGGAAAAAAGGACAATTGGACTAGGGCGAAGTTGTAGAACAAGCTAGAAATACCACACACCCTCTAATTCACCAATTACGGGGGTTTCACGTATGCCAATGCACTTCCTCAAAAGAGGACGTTGTCTAGGGTTTGTGGATAAAACCCTAGGGCGAAATTTTAGGGTGGACCAAAAATACCAAATCATGGATATTTTGGATTTTTGAATTTATTTATATTTTTAGGGTTTTTTCCAGTAGTAAAATATGTTTTTGTATTTTTTGCATAAAATAAAAAATGTAAAAATTGATAAAAAGGAGGATTGGTAGACATGGTATTAGATTCTTGTCTCAAACCTTAGGTCTATGAGAGGTCGAGGCTAACGTCCCTCCTCTTTAGATGGTATTCAGTGTTTGCAACCATGGCTAAGCTATCAACCTCAAGGGTTAGGTAGTGGAACCCGAATTAGGGCAAATAGAGAAGTCCAAGGCCCAAAAAAACAATGGAGAGCTCCTTGGTAGGAAGGTCTCCTCAAGCAAGTTGATAAAATGCTAGCAAACAAACCCTAACTCAATCCAAAGCACTTCAAGAGCAACGTTAAACTAGGGTTAGGAGATAAACTTACCAACATTAACCAAGAATGAGCAAGATAATGCGTCTTAACCTCTTAGATCACCCTTGAGCATGAGTTATTACAACTAGTCTAGCATCAACTTAGCATATGCAAGATCAAACCCTAGAACATCATTAATTCATCCTTCAAGCAAAAAAGACATCCAAAAGAGAGGTGTGCATAGCTTCAAGTGCTCCAATATACCAAGAGAAAAAGAAAATAATACATAATTTGAACCCTTTTCCCATGATTTACAAATGAGGTGAGTTTATTTTATTTATATGAGACAACCCTCAACCTTTTACAACTTTGAGCCTACAAAGTTAATGATAGATTATAAAATTTAAGGTTAGTGCACCCACAAACAAAATAAGAATAAAAATGTGCAATTAGGCTCCACCAAGTGCAAGGTGAGCCAAAAGGAGGGTGTCATGCCCCAACTAACCCCAACATATGCTTGTCCCTCAATGCTCTCCTTTTTAACAATGTAGGCTTCTTCTTTAAGGAATGATGTCATTGGTATGGAGACCAGGAGTAGGGGTTTGCATCAAAACAATAGGTCCAAGTGGGAAAAATGAGGTGTGCTAAACCAGGTATGACAACCCTTACACGCACAATCACCTCTACAAAGCAAAATATAAGTGTGTCCATGTGTCCCAATTATTTTCCTCAAGGGCACCGAACACCCACCCAAAGGGTAGTCAGCAGAGCCACAAGGTCAACACCCCCTTGAGGTGGAAACCAAGGGGACCTGCCATGACTTGATCCCCGGTATTTAGCCCCAAAATCAACACTCTACACAATATAGCCCCAAAACTTGGCCTTTACAAAGAAAAAATAAACACCTCACTCTGTTTCATCTAGAAGGAATGCTTTGGACACTCGGAGGCGTAACACTAACCTTGAATCCAATTATGTCTGATGTAGTAAATAGTGTACTCAAAGTTATTTCCAATGAGTGGTTGCATCATACATTTCGATGCTTCCTTGAGAGTTGATATACATTTTTAATAAAACAAAAACTTAAGCCTTTGGGTGGATTTTTTAAGTGCATCATTTTTTCACTTTTTCAGCTCATTTTTAGATTTTGCCATTTTGGCACTACTAAATAATCTCTATGCACATATGGAAGATACCACGTGAGTTCAAACATGCCATATTTTGCCCATATGTACCATTTTTCCTAAATGCACCCAACCTTTTGCATATGACATCAAAACTAGGATTGTACATAACCAACTTATTTAGACCAAGCAAGCTGTAAAAAGTGTCTAGAGCTAACTTCCAAGCATTGCCACCAAATAGCAATTGGAGATGAATTGCATGATGTAGAAAAGTTTTCTAGGATAAGCAACTATTTTTAATATGGCCACTAAGGGGAGGGTGTTAAAGTAGATACATTATAATGGTCATGTTTTGTAATGAGGAGAAACTATGTATTTTTAAAGTTACTTTATATTGATGTAATAAAGTTAACGACATGATTTAGGTCTTAGGAGTTATATAATGTACTCACAATGTGCATATCTCACCTTACGATTGAGTCTGAAATAAAACATTACACATTGGAAGAATAACAATGTAGTATCTTTTTCTCTCATATTTGCTTATTGTGACTATTATTGTTTATTTATAAATTCTAACATTCTCGTGGGATAGCTTGGGGTTGTTCCTAGGATGTCCTTGTAAATTGGCGATGTTTGGGCACCCCCACCATAACACATGGCCTATTGTCCATTGTATATTCATATTCTCTTTACCTTTTAGGCCCATTGACCAACCTCGTGGTCACTTGTTGGACATTAATAAAATTATCTTATCTTATCTAACCCTTAATTACTAACCCTCTCAAAAAATACTAAATATTCAACTCACTTAACTTCGAGAATAAATATTGACAACATAGTTGGAGCTTAGAGCAAGGAGTAGCTTATAATAGTAGGAGGGATGCTTGGAATATTCAGGTGGAAACTTAGCACAGCAATTGTGAGGCGTGTGTGGGTAATCTTGGTGTTTTGTGTATTTTTCTCTACGACATTTTGTCTCAATTTTGGCATTTGAACATCCTTGCATTCAATCAAAATAAGTTTTCTTATCGATTATGAAAGAGGAGTAAAACCATATTGAAGAAACAAGAATTGGATTTGGAAGCATTTGGAAGCAAACTCAGTTCTCAAGGGGCAAGAATGTGAATTAGAGGGTGTTGAATGATGATCAGTAAGTAGATTGCACGTATTCATGGCCCTAATAGTAGAGGTCTTTGATTATGTAGATGTAAATTCCCTTAATTTGTGTGGCATATATGAGAGATAATTTAAGCACTAGTAGGTAGTTTGTATTTGTGAAAGTGATCTGTTTTGTATTCTACTTAGAGCAAAACAAAGATACAAAGAGATGGACCTTTGGATGGTTACAGTGCTATCTAACTGATTGAAGCATCCATAGTTTCCACTACCACACTGGTATATTCGATTGCACCACGTTCTTGAAATGTATTAACTACCTTAGCCATGGAAGACCATGGATTGGAAATGAGAAGACATACTCAAAATTTCGCACACAATATGGAGTTGAATTTGTTGATTCTCGAATTTGAAGATATCATGATTTTCAACTTCAAAATACCCAAGAAGGAAGAAAAATACATAAATAACGATGTTAAAGTGTATCAACAAACCTGGTTTGAGGTTTAAGAGGGAAATGTTGACTTGAATCCAATGTTCCTTCTTCAGAAGGATAGAAAGGTACACAATGAAAATGAAATATAGGAAGATAATTTCTTCGGGTGGGTTGTTCCAAGAGGATAACGTATGGGTTTTTATCAGTGAAAAAAATGAAAAAATATGGGATTGATTGCGCTGATAGGTGCTTCTACAACCCAGTATGAGGCAGATGTCACATTACATCATGTAACATAACGTTCTCAACCACTATGGAGGAGATGTTGTCATGTTACGTAATGTTCCAACATAGTAATAATTGAGCCGACATAAATTTTAATTAAAAATTTAATAATAACTTTTAAAGATAGGAAAAAGTAATATGTAAAACAATGTAAAAAAATTAAAAAATTAAACATTGTAAAAAAAAGGTAAAACAATGTAGAAAAATTAAAATGTAAAACAATGTTAAATAGTTGAAGTATTATTTAATTTGGTGGATTGGGATGAGTTAAAAACATGTGTTTTTAATTACACAAAATAATTTTTATAGTGAAAATAAAAGTGAAACAATATATAAAAATTAAAAAGAAAAACAATGTTAAATAGTTAAATCTATATACATTAATAAAGTTAAACAATAAAATAATGTAAAATAGTTAAAGGTATATAGATCATTAAAATTAAATAGGTCAAAATAGGTCATGATCATTAAGGGGATTTGATCCCTCTTGGCACATAGTAGATCCGGAGTTTAGATGGATCTAGGCTGTTTTAATCATTTTTATTGTGCATATTGATTAGGAATCTAGATGGAGAAGGGCAATAATTCTTAGGACCAAAGAGTTGAGCAGAGAAACAATTCTTCTAGTAGAAGACCAACATCGATGGAGACATGTAGATGGACTATTTTTATTATTTAATGAATTCTTTTCTAGAATGAGTCGATAATCTTATTTCTTCTATCGAAGAACTTCCCTATAGGGGAACATCATTCTTTGATGGGAGAAAAAGAATGAGGATTTGGAGAAGCAAAATTATTACCCCCCTCTATGTAGGTGGAACAAGATGAACACACCTTCACACATGGTAGCATATGTAGTAAATCGGAATGGTATGGTAGGCGGTTCATGAGACCGACTTCAAACAATGGCAGAAAGATAAAGTTGGGTTTTTGAGTTGCCATTGCAAAGACATTCTTTGTCAACAAGGAAAACATGTTTGAACATTAGCAACTCCTTCAAAATACCGGAGTCAAAGGAGGATCTGTTGACTGTAGCATAGGACAATCTAACCGTATGGTGGAGAATGCATGAGGATGAGGTTCTAGAGCTCTAACAACTTGTAGCTTGCCATTTGCATATTGTCCTAGATTGCTAGTAGCTTCTATGCACAATTACTTTCAATTTTAGTATTGGAATATTTTTTGAGTAACTGAGTGGACTAATAGTATGTTAGATTTTGGATATGGAGGATGCCACACAATTTGATTGAGATTAGGGTGTAGGGTTTTAACAAAGCTTGGTTGGGGTGTCACAAAATGTCCTTGATGAGACAAAGGACAACGATAGAGCCACCAATGAGGTCTAAGCATTGTTGGATTGTCTAGTTACGAAGAACTACTTATGGGCTATTTGATCCTATTTGATGATGTCCTTAATTTTTCTCTTATATAATGCCATATTGTATCATTTTGTTGATACCATGATAATGTATTGATGTATAGTTGTATTTCCATCACACTCACCAATGAAAAAACCAATGATTTACTTATATCAAGAATAATCAGTATTTGAGTGCTCCAGTGTGCATGTTGTAATTATTTGATAATGATTTTATACATGGATTTCTACTTTCTTTTCTATATGTTTTATGGGGCATCATCCCTTGAAATTTGGGGGTTCAGTCCAATTGTCCCTAAAAGTTGTTCCCTGATCCCCTCAATCTCTCATACTTGGTGTAACATGGAAATATTGATAAATGAAGAAAACTGGTACATGATTAGGGGTCTTCTATATACGTCATATCTGCCAGTAGATATCATAACACAATAATTGTAGGCATAATTAGTGAGAAGAGACAGGGAGCCAATTGTATCAATTGACTCAACTTGTTGAGCAAGCACTTTTGATTGATGCATTCTGGTTTGGGAATATTGATTGTAGATGTCGAGAACATAGCTGAAGCATGTGGCATTTGGCAGAATGATTGAGGAAATGTATTGGGTACAATTTCTCATCCCTTGATATTCAAAAAGCTTTCAACTGGTGTTGTGAGCTTGTTTTCACTTTGGTGCAAGAACAATAATGGCAAACTGAGAAACAAGACCTCCAACAATTTTGAGAAGTATGTTGGTTCTAGTTAAAAGAGAATAGATCTTGGGATCGCATTAGCATTGACAACTGTTTGTGTTTCTACTGAAGCAAATAATATATAGATGATAGATTAATATATATAGATATAGATATAGCTTTCAGATAGTTACACTCCCTGTTCAAACTAACTAGATGAAGCTGCCAATATAACTCTTGAACAAACATAATCAATATGCATGAAAACATCACAACATGCAGCTAAGTGTAAACTACAGAGAGTAAATTGCAGCTTGTTGGAGTAGTATATCTCACTCATGTCATGATAAGGGATGTTAAGAGAAGCTTGCAAAACTGTGCTTTTAATGGTGAAGGCATCTGTTACTGAGCAGCACATTGTTTTCTTGTTGCATCATCCAATATCTTTCTAAATCTTAGCATACAGATCATCGTCCTACATCTTTGTGAAACAATTTCCATGTAGCAAAAACTATCACGTAGTATATAGCCTTTAGTAACATATGAGTTATTTGCTCAAAATGTTAAGATACTTAAATAGTTTGGATTTCAGGTATTTCACTGATAATTCTAAGTTCCTAACTAGAAATTGTCACCAAACTGTTATCTTTTGCATCCGAAGAAGTTGTTTAAACCTTATACTTTGTTTATTAAGGATTAACAATTGAACTGGACAGCCCATATACTCTGCTATGTACTCGTTCCTCTCTTCAATTCTCCTCTCTCCTTAATGTTCAAAGAGGGTTTGTTTCTTTTAGATACTCTCTGATAATAGAAACTATTGGATTTTTTATTTTTACTGTAGTAGTATGCTTATTTTGTCACTGTGCTTGTGTATATAACTATTCATTGTTAAGAGTTTTACTGACTTTGAATTGCTCCTTGATTGATTTATCTCCAGAGTGTGCTGGGCATTATCCTCGGAGGTGGAGCAGGGACTCGTCTTTATCCACTGACTAAGAAGAGAGCAAAACCAGCTGTTCCTTTAGGTGCCAATTATAGGCTGATCGATATCCCTGTTAGTAATTGCATCAACAGTAATATCTCTAAGATTTATGTTCTTACCCAGTTCAACTCGGCCTCTCTCAACCGTCATCTTTCACGGGCTTATGCGAGCAACATGGGTAGCTACAAAGATGAAGGATTTGTGGAAGTACTTGCAGCTCAACAGAGCCCTGAAAATCCAAACTGGTTTCAGGTACACATGTTGACAATTTGAATAGTAGCATTATTTCAATATCCAATTTAGAGAAGACATGAAATCTTATCTATATGTATGCTTGTCATAGAATAATTAAATTTTGTTAATTCCCATTCAACAGGTTTCCAAGGTTCTTTTAAATTAGAATTGTGGGAAAAAGATGAAGTAAAAAAATCATTAAACACATTCCTAGATATGCTATTTTTAATGTAGAGGCCTCTTTCGATTTCTTAGGTTTTCATAGTTACTGGCTGATTGCTTGTAACTTTTTATTCTGTTTTTCTCTTCTTGCATGGCAATTTACATGCCAATTTTGTTGGAAATTTCACTGGAATGACACTTCAATGCAATTCAGAAATTTCACCTTCTTTTTAGAAGATTCCTCGGATCTTAACCCCATAATTTTATGCCCTAGGACTGCTGTAAATTAAAGTACAAAACAGCAGCGAAAGAAGTACAATAATTTACTTTCAAACAACCCTAATCTTCCTGGGAATTAAAGAGAAAAGACACCAACCAACGAGGTAGGTATTCGGCCCTTCTAGGGCAATTTATCAGTCAATATTCAGATTTGAAAATGTACTTTTACAGTAGAAATAACAACAGTATTACAGCAGTAAAATCAACCCCATTAATTTTCTTCTTTCGATGTCAGATGACTTAACAATTTTCTCGTTTACTTATGTCCAATCAACAAGATCATAAATAGAGATGTAAATAGCAAAATATGGAGAACACATGCAGCTGAAAATCAAGTCTGAAATTGACACAAGATATGTATGTTTGGAAACTTTATATATAAGCTCAATGATGAAGTACATACCATAGCCTCCCCTCAAGGCTACAAATCCAACCATGCAAAATGCCTTTGCTAGGGTAAATCATCAAACCCTAGCTCCACCAAGAAGAACAAGTGTAAGAATCCCTTCAACACTATCTCCTAGGCAAGACAACCTCCTTTTCTCAAAACCCTAGTCTCCAATCTTCAAGGGTAAAACCCTAACCCTAGAACTCTAGGATGCTCCAAGAAACTCCAAAGAGACCAAGAAACCCTAGCACCCAAGAGAGAGATAAAAACAAGTACAAGTGAAGACCTAGAGAGACAGAGAGAGGACAAGTGCGCTCCTCTTCTAGGTCACATTTCTACACAAGAGTGGGAAAAAATGAACACACAAGTCATATGAATGAAAGACTCTCTCCTTCTTTTATTTACATGAGAGGTAAGGGAGACCAACAATATTGTGTGGGCACAAGCCCTTACAAGCAACCTACATGAGCCGTTGTAGGCCACACAAGTGAGGCATCCACTCTAGAGTCCAATTAACATGCTCCAATGATGATGTCATGCACAATGAATCCAAGGGGATGTTGCTACACAAGGCAAATCCACACCACTCCATCCCGACTCTCCATGGACTCCATCGATCCTCCAAAGCAAAGTATTCCATTGGCTCAGCTACCCCTTGCAAGAACATTGTCGAAGTCACAGGTGTCCTCGTGCCATCTACAATCCTTTGAATAGGAATCCAAGTTGCCACATGCCATCCGGGGCTTGAATCCCTTCTCCATGATGTACACTACTCCATATCCCTTGCAGGACATTCTCCCACCAAGTGAATCCTCCATGTGGCCATTATGAAGTGCATCCACCATCTAGGCAAGAGATCTTCAACACCATGAAGAGGAATAATAGGCATGTGTAGAGTAGCCAACACATTGGACTAGATGTAGGATTTTGTTGCTAGCATCACATGATTGGTAATCCATTTATTGATCTTTTTTCCTACTCTCTAATAACATCCCAATTTTTTTTGGAGAGGCTTGGGAGTCAAACATGATTCGCCAAAACTTAAATGTTTGACAAGGTTGAATTAGGACCACCTTTGATTGACCTACTAAATAGGTAACCCTTGTTGGCTTTTCCTGTAGCACTAGGTTTGTCCCACAAGATCCTTGGTTTTGAAGTGGGACAAAAGATTTGAAGATAATCCATTATATTTTCCATTAGAGGTTTGGCCCTTAAAGACTACAAGATTATAATCGTTAATAAAGTGACCATTCATCATTGGCCCAATTGTAAGTTCAGGGATGTGGATACATTTGATGAGGTTTTTGGTCATTCCGTTGTGCAAAAGATAACCCAACACCTCAATTGCAATGAACATAGAGTAGGAGCTGGAGAATAATCTTAGTGGCTTGACTTGAAGATGCCAGTTTCCTCATATTTGGATAGATTGATGGATAGATAGGGCTAGGACTTTGCAAAGAAAATTTCAATGGCTTTAGAAAGAATTGGCCAAAATCAAAATCCTTGAGCATCGCTAAAATGAAGGGGAAATCAACATTATTATAGGTGTTCTCAAAGTCCGTCTTGATGAATAGGGCATCGAGGCCAAGGTACATGGCCCATTGCATTATTTTGCATACAATAATCACATTGTCCATTATGAAGTGACCTCTGATAAATGCTATTTGCTCCAACTACACAGATTTAGGCAAAATATGCTTATTACGTAGAGTCAAAGTGTTATCCAAGATCTTATTAAAGACATACGTAATGTGGTAGCTCTCCAACTAGTGATGAGCTTTGGATCCCCATGCTTAGGAATACATTTGATTAGTCCTTGACTCCTTTGTTCATGTGATTCCCACTTCCAAATGACTTCTTTATACACTTGTAGCAAGTTATCCCTAATAAAATTCCATTTGGTCAAATAGAGTTCATAAAAGAAACTATTTAGTCTTTGTGACTTATGATCGATGGTTTCCATTAGTGCGTTTGTCATTTCTTCCAAGGTCAACAACCATTCACACATTTTCTCATGTTCAAGCAATAGATGATGTGGGACTATATCTAGATAGGTTTGCATGGCCACTTTTCACTAATTTGAGAGTCCCTGGGATTGAAACACAATGTTATTGTGATTAACAAATTCTTTTTCAATATCATCTTGGTGATGTGATCCTTGTTTCATTTGAGTGAAACAATTTTCTCAATGACTTCTTTAGATGCCGAGATTTAAGAAAATCCTTTCTCGGTGTATTGCATGATTTAATCCGTTCTAGTTTTGCTCATAAATAGGCACTTCGAGCTTTGTGCAATGTGAACCTCATCAACCTTTAAAAAATGGAAAAGTTTGGCCACTTGTGCATGGAAGTCTTCATCATATGCACTACGTCAAAGCTTCTAGCTCAATTTCTCTATTTTTATTAAAACCTTATGATTCTTTTGCATGATGGTTTCCATTTGCCTATTTTAACTATGCACGAAAGTAGTCACACAATTGATAACATCTCCACACTAGGCAATCCAACTTTGCTCCCCATTGGGATGTGGCAACAAGTTCCCAACCCTTTTAATGGAGTTCATGTAGCTAGGATGTTGAAGATGCAAGACATTAAGTAAAGAATGAGTCTTATGGATATGTTTTTTCTTGGTCCTCCATGAGATTGAAAATAAGATTAGTTGGTGGTTTGGAAGAGTCAACTCCCCAAACATTTGAACAAACCTTCCTCTATTGCAATCCAAGGGGAAGGTGTTATTGTTGGAGAGCATGCCCCTATCTAGCATTTTCAAAACTCTTTGATTTCCTTTTCAAGAGTTTGATCAAGTGAGCCACAAATCCAATGATTCATTCCTTCTAAATTTATTGGGATCATATAGGCTAAACCTAGCTTTGAGGCTATTTTAGGCAACCTCCTTTACTTGAGGAATTTTGACGAGAGGCAAACGCCATTTATCTCTTGGGTTTCTACCATATTGAAGTCGCCGCACACCAATTGGATGTCTTTGAGTAATTTATCAACCATTTAGTTCTATAAAGCAATCTTCTCTTTAGGATTATTTAAGGCACATATATCGGCTAGACCTAAACGTTGACTGTCCGAATTCAATGTAGTCCACACCAGTTACTGTGTTGGATCAATGCCCCTGTCCTTTGATGACGATTGTGAGGCTAGGAGAAAGTGGGGTTGCAACACCTTTGTTGCCATCTGCGTGATTAGAAACATAAACAAAAACATTCGACCATGTAACCTGTTGTCTCCCAAAACTGGCATGCGTGTGTTGAACACACTAGCTCGATGACAACTCTCAAGAGAGAAGCCAATGTCACCACACTCCTCTCTCCTCGCTTCAGGTTGGCTCTTCTCCAACTCAAGGGGGGTATCCCTAAGGTAGGATCGCTAAGGCAGGTGCAATGGAGGGCAAGGTGAACTGAAGAGGCTGCCTTAGAGAAACAATTGTAACAAAAAAAGTATTTTGATTTGAGTGATGGAAAAGACGGGAGGATCAATCATCGAAGAAAGGCCAGTGCCAGTACCAGAAGGGAGCATGGAGTCAAAAAGAAGACTCAAGGAGGCCTTGCGTTTCTCACACATGTGAGATTAATCTAGTACGTTCCATAATCAAAGACGAGGAGAGTATAAGTATAACCAACTACAGTCTATTACTCCTATGATCTTCTGAAAACATAACGTCAACAAACAACTTGACAACTGCAAATGTTTGCCCAATGGACTAGAGTATAGCCTTCTATGCTAGATTTAGTCTACAGCTAATAATGAAGCATACAGCCATGGAAGAGATGCCCAATCTGTCCACAAACCCAACGTGATTTTTTTATTTAGCTCAATGGGAAAAAAGAAACTCCCAGAAAATTTTCCATCGTTAAAAATGAAAACCTGCCAGTTTAAATAGAGCAAGAGATGCAATATGATGCCCTGATTAGGGCCTGCAAGAGTGCCAGAAAAATGACACATGCGCAAATGAACTACCACTCCAAGTTTGTTGCCGCCAGAAAAAGGGAGTTCAGTGTGCCGATTTCCAGGTGTATGGGTTTATTTGGAACCCAGGCTTGGCTGCCATCGTTAACTGAGATGTCAATAAACTCGACCATGCCCAAAGTTTAATCCTTTTGAAACTGGAACTCCGAACACACAACCTGAGTTGGTGTTTCCAGGTGGACACTTTACAGCGTTCTCAAACAGCGGTTAAATGCCATGTTACGGTTTTACCCAATAGAGCATAAAGCACAACTGTCAAACCAAAGTGCAATGCATCAATGGGTGATCTCCTTTCAGTCGGCCGCCGATGAGAGCGTGGGTTCAACCCGTGTATATGACCTGCAACGTGGAATTTTACTTCCGATATTCGGCTGCCAGGAGGACCCACCCACGTATCAACCTCTCAGCCTGCAATGGGGAACTCTGGTTTATTTGGCTGCCAAAGAAAACGTGGGTCCGATCCCGAATTTCAGGACTTGGCTGTCAAGAATGGAACCCTCGTGACGTGACCTCCGATTTGTTTAAATCTGGTTGAACCCCGAGTTCATTGAATTCAACTGTGCATCGATCAATTTGCTGGCACGTGAAGTGCTAGTGATGGCTTAGGCACCACTTTAACGTGAAGAGGCGAGGGGTTGCCATGTGTATGAGAGCTCAAATTTCTTCAGAGCTGAGAGATAGTTCCCTTTTTTAAACTAGCCGTCCTCTTAAAAACCCAGCAGCGGCCCGATCAAGAAAGAAAATTTATTGACTTAAGTCCACGATGGCTGCCACCTGCGGATCCCCGTGGCCTCCGATCTAATCCGCCGTGTGTCGATTACCTTGCTGAAACTCAAGCTCTGCAAATAATCGGCTGCTAGTGAAATTGCGGGCCGATGCTTCCATGCCACACGTCTCAGGGAGTGCATGCGATTTGGAAGCTAGGTTAATCACGTCCGAATGGGGCCATCGATTGACTATGCGCTGTTAGTGACTGACGTGATTTATTGATATTCGAACTCTTCATCAATCCATCTTTACACAATCTGTAGACGCTGAATACGCGTGCCTGTTCGACTTTTGGCCATAATATCATCTTCAGCTTCCATTCTTACCTTCTCGTCTGTCTGCAAGGTTGCTTATGGCTCGATACCAGAGTTCTGTTGGTCGATTTCCTGTTCTTGTCAGGCACATCAACTTGTTTGGTCATTGTTGCATTGAACCCCAATCAAAGCAATCGATTGTTGGATATGCCAAGCCCGCAATTGTGCCTCAACTATTGTATCCTTAAATTCACTAATCAAATGTATTGGCCCACCCCTGAGCAGTGTGTGTGAGTTTTATGTTTGTGCTGCCCGCTGCAGAGTTTATTTTCCAAGTTAGTCCTGCGTGAATTTTGGATTTTGTTTGCTGGCTTCAAAACTTTTATTTGACAGACGCATTGACTTCCCAGGTGCCATAATTTTTTGTGTATTTCAATAATTTATAACTGTCCAACTTGTACTGAAACGCTGATCTGCCTGCTACAGGATGGAGGGATCTCCTAATACAACCCTGTTGCTACAGGCTTACACTCTTGAATAATGAGGACAGCTGCCACAACATATCACTGTGTTTACACCGATAACGCTGACCCAGAACATAATCAAGGGGATTTCTCCTCTTTATATGACCAATTTCTTCTACTGTGAAAAATAGATGTTCACAAGGAGAATGCTGATGTAACTTGCCAATACAACGCTCACGACCTCTTCATTCATTAAATAACAAAGATAATGCTGTAGGTGACATTTACCATACAGCCTTGAATTGCTGCTCCATTACTGATATGCTTGCTACAATAATCTGAAGATGGCAGTATGCTGCTTTTTTTTAAAACAGTCTCTCTTTATGCTTCTTTGTCAGTCAAAACAGGTACACTAACTGTTGCAAAATGGTGCTTTGGCCTGTGGACACCCCTGTCAAAATGGGGGATAACATAACCTTCAAGTTCATTTTTAATAAACTACTCGTAATCTTCACTTCCTTTAAACATAAAATATTTAAACCGGAACTCAAATTTCTAATCCTTTGAAACATGGGTCTTCTACAAGGGCCTGTAAAAGCTTGATTGTTGCCTTACACGCATTTGATGAGACCACACATTTGAAATTTGAAACATGGGTCTTCTACAAGGGCCTGTAAAAGCCTCAACATTCTAAAAAACTATCTTCATTGAAGGTTGGTAGCATTGTAGTCAATATCATTTTCCCACACTATCATGGACAAGTTTGATTGTTGCCTTACACGCATTTGATGAGACCACACATTTGAAACTGGTGGTTTGCACCTAGTCGTCAAGTGTAGGGACCTTGGGCTATTTCAAATATTCCTTGGCCATGGCGGCCATTTGAAGTTTTAGTGCAGGAGGGTGAGAGTCCCACAAAAGAGAGGAGGCTTAGGAGGGGTGCCTAATCTCCTCCCCAACGGTGAAGGTCGTGGGCTAATTAAGGGATAACCTTGTTTACCTACAATTTTTTTTGGTTGGGTCTTCTTGGCAATTGTCGATTTATTACTTTGAGAGAAATTTCGAATCACTTGAACCTATCCATCATCATTATGCATAGGGGAGGCATTGTGGGCTTGAGTTTGAGGAGTAGATTTCACTTGAGTAGCTAGAGTATGTCGACAACTTCTCATTGAAAGGATGCAATAAAATTTAGTTATTTTGTAGGGTCCTAATTTCAAATTAGAAACATAAATTTAAGTACAAATAAATACCTCCAAATAATACGTTTAATAACTTAATTACCTCTAATTGCATTTCATGTTCACGGAAAATTGTTATTAAGTGAGAAAAAAAATGATAGCTACAGTAAAACAATAATTACCCATAAACTTACTCCTAATATCTTACCAAGATATCACAACATTGCTTTCAAGTAAACTATACTTACAATACCAAGCCAGCCCAAACATCACAATCAAAATCCTATTCTACCCTAAGCCTCCAAACCTCCATCTCCATAGAACCCTTTCCCATCGACAGTAAAACAATAATTACCCATGAACATACTCCTAATATCTTACCAAGATATCACAGATTCACAACTTTGCTTTCAAGTAAACTATACTTCCAAGTTAAAAGAGAAGAAGACATACCTTTGCTAGGAATTCGAAATTACAGACATACCGTAGGAGTTGATAGGAGCTTGGCGGCGACAATTGGAAAACTACGTTTGGGGACGGCTCTCCTCCCAACCAACCCCTTAGTCATAGACTGAGAGCCCCCGAGCCCTCACTTAGCAATACCAAGCCAACCCAAACATCACAATCATAATACTATTCTCCCCTTAGCCTCCAAATCTCCATCGCCATAGAACCCCTTCCCACCGACCCAACCTACCTCGACAAAGAGCATAAAAACCCCAAAAAGACCCTTCAATCAGCCCCCAATTCCCCTTTTTAGGCAAAAAATTCAAATTTTAATTGTATAAGAAAGAATTATGCACGAGGGCCACATGGCCTTCATGCATCCTACTTTATTTAATTAAGTTTAATTAAATTTACCCTAGATTAATAGCTAATTAACTTTATTAATATTTCTCCTTTTTATTTTTGTCATTGAATTAATTCCAGTTTATTAATACTTCATCAGTAGCTATTAGCTAATGAAGGATTAAGAATTCTAGTCCTTAATTTACTTTTTAGGGGTGTTACATATTTGTTGACTAAGATGACTTGGCCATTCCTTTTCAAGTTTGATTGGTAGTAATGACTTGTTTGATGTACTAAAGAAAGGAGCTTTTATGAGCAATGGTGCTACTCCACTTGTCAATAGTTGATCTAGCTCGAGTTGCATTTGAGCTTGAGAACTAACTTCCGTATTTATCTAATGCCCTTAATTACACTAGTAGGTGTTATTTTAGAATTTTGGGTGGACTAGCACCTATGCTTTTCTTAGATTGCAGGAGGATGAGACAAGTGTACTGTCTAGATTGATTTTATGGTCGTCGTTCCAAATTCGAAATAAACAATTATAAAAAAAGAATGTCAAAAATAATTGGTAGCTGATACATGGATAACTGGTAGTTGATACATGGATAACTGGTAGCTGATGCATGGACAACTCGTAGATGATACATGGATAACTTGTAGCTGATGCATGGATAACTGGCAGTTCATGGCAAACAACCCGTTTAACTAGAAGAAGGTGGGTGATAACAGGTAGCTAAGGCATAGACAATGGGTGATTACAACTGCGCATGTAGAACAAGTAACATATAACTTGTTTGTGGCACTTAACATGTGGCCTTATCGGTGTTCAGTGACCACAAGTTAAGTGGTTGTGCTAGTATATGCCTATTTCTATAGAGATGTAAGACATCAAACTTATGGGCTGTTGTGGAGGATGATCGTAATGCCTCTTCCAGACTATTGGAAAATAGATGGGCTAATGATTAGATGGCGTCACCTTATCCAAGGGCCAAAACATGCATTAGATAGGAGCCCAAATAGTCAAAGACAAAGAAACTTTGGTTAGCCAACATTGCTTTGTTTTGTCATTTTAGAGCTTGGTTGTCCTTCTACCCAAAATCGACTAGGTAAACCAAGGTCATGCTAGTGATTTCCTCTCTATGCATTGAGATCATAGAATGCCAATATGGACTACATGTGTAGCCATGCCTCCTTTTCTCCAATGCACCATTGCATACGCGGGAAGCCTTCGTCATCTATGGGAGTTCCAAGATCACTCCTAAGTTCCAAAAGATGAAAATATACATATGAAAGGAGAAGAAAATAAAAGAAGTACATGAGAAAGGGTGAACCAAAAAGGTAAATGCTAGAAAGAAAGGAAACACTACTCAGTATCATAGATGGAGATAGTGGTAGAAGTAGATAAGATAAATATAATATAAGATGAGTAGAGGAGAGAGTACAATCGTTCCTTGTGATCATCTATCGCTGTGAAGGAGTTGATGCAAACCCTGATAATGTCTAATGGGGAGTTCTTGAAGTTGAGGACCTAAATGAGCGAACGTGGGAGGAGCTTGAGAATGGTCCTTCGAACTCTCCTAACATTTGAGGCCAAAGAGAGAAATTCGGGGATGGGCATTTGCTTGATCGATCTTGGTCAGTGGGCAACACCATGCAAGGAGTGGTTGTGGCCCTGTGACCTTGTGAAGGTGAGAATTCTACCAATTGGGTGGGAGGATGTGGGTTGTCTCATATATTTGATGGCCTCCACATCCATGGCTAGGAAGTCCACTTGTCACTTGGCACCTTTGGCCACTGAGAGAGTCCAAAAAGATGAGGTTATGAGGTTTGCAAAGCCCTTGTAAGGTTTCTTGTATGTGACTGCTTGCCTCATATATTTATAAAGCTAGACATAGTTGATTGAGATAGTGAAAGGTGTTAAGAGATTCTCTAGATTCATGGAACAAGTAGTGATACCTCCCTCAAATCTCATATATATGGGACATATGAAGAAAAAGTGTTCCTTAGTGTCAATCTTTTAAAAATGGCACAATTGGCATATCCACCCCACCAACTTGATTTGGTGATTTGAATTGCACTGCAAGTTGTAGTGGGAGAAAATGTTCCATGTCTCATGACAATTAAATATTTTTGTAGCCTTGGTGAGTTGTTCTAGAGATGACCAAAAAGGTAACACGAGATGTAAAAGCTCATCCCAATTGGGATATTGAAAGTTTTAGAGAGATCTTTGCTAAGAAATTTTCTTCCTAGTAGGTGAAAAATAATTGGCACATCCATGGTCTTTTATTGAGTATTTTGTTACAATCCCTTTCCTCCCCAAATTAAAAGGAAATAACCACTTGGAAAGGTTTATGATACCCATGACTTTTTAATATTTAGCCATGAACTTCCCAACTATGTGTAAGCTAGGATCTAATCATAGCTTTTGGTGGAATATCCCTAGAAAATACCCAACCAAGAGGAGCTTGTAAAGCTTATCACAAGCTTTATTGTTTGTCTTTTCATTGCTAACAACATTAGATTTCGTGAAGGATTCAAAATCAACACTTCATGGAAAACTTTGGGTACATCTTTTTTGGAAGGCATTACAAGAAACACACCCTGAGGTTAAGGGGTGCATTGCATAACATTACCTTATGGCTTAGGTGCTAGATTTGTCGGGTAACTATTTTTCCAAAATCGCCTAGGACTTGCACTTGACTTCATCTCTTTTTTGAGATGTTCCATTTGAGTGGGTGCGCAAAAGACATTGAAGATGGAACCTTTGTGGATGGCTCAATGCTGTTGGGAGCGGGGAGCGGGAGCAAAAAGCGAAATTTTCAAAAGATTCCGTTTCGGGAGCGTTTTTTATATAATATATATTTTAATATATTTTGATGCATATAAATTAAAAAAAACATGTATTATGCCAAATTAGCTATAGAAAACATCAAAACATAGAATCTAGATATTCATATAACCATTTAGTACACATTGATATAACATTAATGATTAATCATCTCGTCTTCTAGATTCTAGGAGCTATAACTTATAACATTTTCATTAAATGAGCATCATCAAATCATCAATCATCAATCATCAACAACATCAACCTTCAAATTTCAACATATAATATTTGCCATCAAACTAGGTCATAATGTTTACAAAATAGGCCAAGCCGCCAACCGCCAAAATAAACATGAAAATGAAATACAAAGTACAAAGTACAAAGTACAAACTACTATGAATCTACTAAGCTTTCCGCTTGCCACGAGTAACTTCCAATTTCTTTTCTCGTGTTCTAGGTGGAATAGGTGCTGGTGGAAGTGATCGTGGAACATGAGTAGAAGATGAATGGCCCCCGCGGGCTAAAATTGGACGTTGTGAAGCTAAAGGCAAAACTCCTGCATCCGGAAAGCTGCTTCTGCTTGGGGGTGGCATCTCTGTATGGGTAGTCTGAATTGGATCATCGTGATCACCCAATAGTTCATCCTCCAAGCGCTCTAATGCTATGGCTCCATCCTCCACATTAGCCTCCTTTGGATTGTTGTCCCAAGTCAAAAATGTTCTATCATTCTTGGCCGCCTCACAATAATGGGACAACAACCTCAAGTTGTAGTGCACATAAACCAAGCTTTCTGCGCGATCTACATTCAGACTGTTTCTCTTTACACTGTGGATGAAGTTGTAGGTGCTCCAACACCTCTCTGCAGAAGAGCTATTAACAACCTGTGATAGCACCCTTAGCGCCAATTTATGCAAATATGTGGTTCCAGAGCCATGCATGTTCCACCAATGGATAGGATCCAATCTGTCTCGATCTTTGGTTGCAAACAGCGAACCAAAGCGTCCATGCTCACTTATGTATATGCTCAATTCACTCCGTACTTGAGCACACTCTTCCTCATCAGGGACCAACTTTTCTAATGCAAGCATATACCCAGCAGCAACCTCTGGATCTGTGTGGGGTTTTTTCCTGACTCCACCCCCAGGTGCAGGTTGGGCCAACCAAATTGGAGAATAGTATTTTGGGGTGAGGACATATGCAAGGGCATGGAGTGGAACATTTAGATTATCCCACCTTTTGACCACAAGTTTATGAATATGGTCATACAAGACTGCATCTCTTTGCTCAACAATGTCTTTGATTTGACCAAGCATGCTATCCATCTGCTCATATACCTCCCCAATCACCGGCTGATCTGTATCTGCAAAACGAATCATGTTATAAACTGGCTTGGTGAACTGCAGAACATACCTAACCTGTGACCAAAAATGACCTTCAAGAACGGTGTCCTCCACCTCCTGAAAGTCACTTCTATCCGATGCACTTGCAACTCTGTCTTTCAATTCCTGCCATGGATCACTTGATACCATACTAGCCAATGCCTCTCTTACCTTCAAAAGCCTCCTAAAGGTGAGGTAGTAGCTAGCAAATCTAGTCTTTGCAATCTTCAATAAATCCAACTTAGAGTGATTGCGAAAAATGTGGTGGGCCATGCTATGATTGGTAATAAATTTGATCATTTTCTTACCTCTCTTGTACAAGGCACCAATCCATCGGTAATTATTGTCCTTCATCTTAACAATATCACGCATCAAAAGGTTCAATGTGTGAACCAAACACCCTGACCAAAATATGTTGGGATACTTATCCATAATGATTGCTCCTGCTGCCTTACAATTAGTAGCATTATCAGTGATGACTTGAATGACATTGTATGGCCCAATCTCTTGAATGGTTTTAAATAAAGGTTGTGCAATATTAATAGCGGTCTTGTAGCGATCTGAGTAGTCATGGGCTGAAAGGAAGACCGCACTGCTAGCAGAAACACCAAGAACATTTATCAATGGCTTGCCTTTAACATTTGTCCACCCATCAGATACAATGGATACCCCATAGTTGGACCAATCATTTGTGAACTTTCCAAGAGCACTATTGATTTTGGCTTTTTCCTTGTCAAGTCCCACGGTTCTAGCTTTGTCATACCCAGGGCTTCTGTATCCTTGAGGGCCACCATTGATGGCTTGTACCATTTCATGCCAATAGGGTGAGCGAAGAACATTGAATGGCACACCACATGCATAGAGAAACCTATAAACTTTTGAATCCACATCATCTCTACAACCTTGGTCAAGGAAATCGGATAATGTTCTTCGTATAGATGAGACTCCATGGGGAGATGAGGCTCCCGATCGAGCCGATGATGATCCAGCAGCAGCTCCACTACCAAACATTCTCTGTGGGGATTCAGAATCAACCCTCAATCTCTTGGACTTGTTTTGAGCAGCCTCTTCTTCCATCTTGTATTTGCTTCTCTCTTTAGCTCCCACTTTGTCACAAGTTTTGACTCCATGAGACTTACCTACATCGCATGGCATAACCCCACACAAATGCTTTCTCACCCGGGTATATGAACCTGTGTATGTTTTCCCACAATGGGGGCATCCAAACTTTGTGGTTTCACCCCCTCTCCCTCCCCCTTGCCTTGTCACATACTTCCACAAAGGTGTTGTGTCTTTTTGTTTTTGCCCCACATCACCCTCACCCTCATCCTCATCATCATCACCCTCTTCCCCTTCCTCCTCTTCTCCTTGGTATGCATCACTCTCTACCTCTTCCCCCTCATCACTACCACCACCACATCTACTTCCCAACACCGTCATAATGAGAAGAAGTGGAATGAAAAACCAAAACCACATACCCATCATGTTTCTTGATTCAAGATGAGAGTCACTTGTTCCCTGCAATAGAATGATGGAGAAGAAGATATTGGAAAGAGTAGGAGAAGAGAACATTGCAAGTTTTCCATTTTTAACATAGTGAAAAAAAAATTGCAAAAACAAACAAAGAAGAATTTATAGAGCCTACCTTTTAGCTCTTCAATGGTGGTTGAATGTCTCTATGAAAGCTTCAATCTCCCTTGCAAGCTCTCTCCCCTTCAATCTCCCCTTCAATCTCCCACTCAATGCTCAAAGCTCTCAAAGCTCAAAGCTCTCAAACTCTTCCCAATCAAACAAATGAGCAATGGAATGAGTCCAAATGGACTCATTCACCTTTTAATGGCCCAAAGTGACCTATCCCAACAAAAAAAAACCCTAAAAAAAATTCCAAAAATAAAAAAAAAAAAAATTCAAAAATCGGCCCATCCGCGGAATCGGTCTGGGAATCGATTTAGGAATCGATTTTTTACTTCGGGTTCGGTTGGGAATCGATTTGGGATCGACCCGGGATCGACCTGGGAGCGACGATTCCCCAACGAATTACAAGATGGCAGGGAGCATTTTTTTTCTCTTCAATTCGCGAATTGAAAAATCGATTCCTGACGGAATCGATCCCGAATCGCGCTTCCAAAATCGATCCCTCATCGATTCTGTCCGGAGCGCGATTCGGGATCGATTCGAGGGGGGGGGGGTCGATTCCCAGCTGCTTTGGGATGGCTTAATACTCCATCAACCTCACTAGTGGACAGAGACCTTGTTGGCTACTTGGGGGTACATTTGCAAGCTCTCTCGGTTGCCATTTCCCTCCTTACAATGATGCAAGTTTGAAGCTTTGGGCAAGGCCATTTATTTATACTATCCTTAGGGTATAATTATGCTCACCCAAAAGGATGTAGTGGGGATGCTGTTATTCCCCCTACCATCGTTCAAATCACCCCAAAACCATGTTTTCCCCTTGTGGGCTGTCTTGCTTGTGTAAACAGGCCATGTCGCGGTTGGGGCTGGCTACATGTCTTGAGCAAATTTGGTAGAACAGATACCAAGTCGTGCCATCTTAGCCAAAGAGTGGCCTCTGAGTTGTAAGATGTATCTGCCTCATTTTAATATCCCATGTTTGAAGGTGCCACTTGCCCCTCTCGACTGGAAGCACCCATAAGAAATCTATGTATGATAGCATTGACTAGGCAATCTTGTTGCTTATGCTCTTTTACTTACTCACATAGGCAAGCTGATAGATATTCATAGGTGATTCTTCTTATGGGAATACATAAAGTAAGAAAGGATAGTTTAAAAATTGATGGTTAGTCTAGGATTGAGAAATCATGTGTGTGCAAACTAGCTAGCAAGCAAGCAGGTGTGGCATTGTTTGTTCATACAGACAAGTCAAATTTCATATATTTATGTAAAAAGGGGATGAGTCTGTTTGTCCATCTATGTGACGTTGTGTTCACTTCCTTTGTCATGTCATCCACCTGCAGGATGTTTTCCTCACATACTTTTCTTAATACTGCCCTCATACTTATGTTGTCAGTACTGTTGTCTGTCCTTGTATCATTCTTTTACCCAAGTGTATTCCCTCATGCTCCACTAGATCTTGCAATCCAAATTTATTAGTTTGATCGAGAAGAATAGATTGACAATATTGTGTGACTCTGTTTGGCCTACCGAGAAGAAGGCATTGGCATGGCTGTCCAGGAAAATACACACAGACAACCTTGTATGTATGCCGTCAAAGAGAAGAATTTGGATTTTGCCTTAGGAGACTAACTTGGTGAGCATAATTCAAAGAGCGACTGTGTAACCTGAAATTTAACAAGGATTGGCCTGTTGTTCCTATACAATTTGCTTTTCTCATATGAAAAGGTCTATCTTTACTTGATAATATAATCATGGAGGACTGGGAGCAAATGTTGAAATTATTTGATAGTGCTGAAAGTCCCTGATTATTGATTGATGCCAACCTGATTGATGCCAACCTGCAAAATTCACATCGGCAAAAGTGCAAAAAAAACATTTAGGGGTTGACTAAAGTTTAGGACATTTTATTTCAAATGCTGGGTCTCTTGTTTACAAGTTTACTTGGCATCATACAATTACAAACAATATGCCCTTGAGGAAGACAAAGGGATTTCTAAGTTTTTCTAAGAGGCAATTCAGTTCCTTTTTAATGATTCTGGCTTTTGCAAAGGTCTTTCCTCCTGACTCGTTAAAATGAATGTGTAATGTCTCTATGGATGGCGTTGCATCTCATAAAGAAAATTTAAAGGTGGGAATGCTACCTAAATTGAAGTGCAACCAAAGTGGGCAATCTATTGGCTTGATGTCTTTTTCCCTCAGGGCGAGTATTGCAATTAGAGTTTATAATTTCTATCCGTGAGTTGTTTTTCTTTGAAACTGGTCAAGTTATCTTTTTGGTACTTTATATGTTGGCTGTATTGTTTGCCGATTTCAAAGATTATGTGTTCAAGGATATTAATGCTGCTCGTTGAAAGACACTTCTGTGAACACTTTGAACTCGTCCTCAATCACAAAGTTATCCACGTCAGTGAAGACTAGTTTTGCATATATGCTTGCTTGCATATCTAGGTCCAACATCACATCACATCTTGTTTAGATGCTTAGAGCCTAGAGGTCTTCGCCACTATTATTTTCTTGTACTTCCCTTTTATGAACTGGTTTGAATACAATGGAAAGATGCATATTATTACATACATATGAGCTGCCCCTCCTAAGACATTATAAGAGATTATGAAATGTTTGGACAGTGCATGGTAACTTGTCAAAAGAATTATGTCCCCTCTCTCTTTGTATCTTTTCTTAGTCTTAGGTTAGTTGGCTGATATGCCATTGCTTATCTGTTTGTTTAAATTACTGAAGGTTGGACTAGATGGGATAAGCTCCTTTATGGGTCCGTTACTTCTGAAAATGTCCTTGACACAATCAGTTTTATAATATCTTGCAGGGAACAGCAGATGCTGTGAGACAGTACTTGTGGCTTTTTGAGGAGCAACAAGTCATGGAATTTCTGATTCTAGCTGGAGATCATCTGTATCGTATGGACTATCAGAAATTCATTCAGGCTCATAGGGAAACCAATGCAGATATCACTGTGGCAGCTTTACCCATGGATGAGAAACGAGCAACAGCTTTTGGTCTAATGAAAATTGATAATGACGGCCGTATCACTGAATTTTCAGAGAAACCAAAAGGAGAACAGTTGAAGGCGATGGCGGTAATCTTTCTTTCAGTCCCTTTCCTCCAGTTTAGGCTGAAATAGTAGATGGATATACATCTTTGAGTTTTGAGAGATTATCAATGCTTATTTTGATTATAAAAATGCATGTCTTTTGTATATTTAGTCTTTTGATTTTAAATGTTATGGAAATAATATTTTGAGTTTCCTCCGAAGAAAAATGTGAAATGGTTGTTACTGAGTTTGCATGGTCATAGTGTTTCTGTAGAGGGATTTACTAAATGCCATTGTTGTCAATATCTTGATCTATCTTGTTGCTGGCTTGTGATTTAATCACAGGTGGACACTACAATTTTAGGCCTGGATGAAGAAAGAGCAAAGGAGATGCCTTACATAGCTAGCATGGGGATTTATGTTGTTAGTAAAGATGCAATGATGAAGCTTTTGCGTGAACAATTTCCCCATGCAAATGATTTTGGAAGTGAAGTCATACCAGGTGCCACTTCAATTGGAATGGCGGTATGTTGGGTCTATTTTTGGCTTTTTGATTTTTTAAGTTTTTGAGACAGAAGCTGTTGAGATATTGCGCATTTTGTCAAGGAAAGAAAAATGTCTACTTTGTCCTCATTTATTAGAATATCAAGCTTGTGCTTTTCTTGTTGGTTAGCCTATTTGTTCCTAGTTTTGCTACAACATTCATTGTAGTTTACATATAAGAGTAATTGTTGTATCTGAGTCTAGGATTCTCCAATTGTTGATTTTTTGAGCTTAATTGGTTCTAACTTTATCCTGGTTAATTAGAGAAACAAATATTGTATGATGGATTGTTTAATATATATAATTAGATATTGGAATTATTTAGAAAAGGAGGTAATTGTTTGTAGTATATTAAACTGCCTCTGTTATTTTGTGGAGATTCTCATACAACGTGAAGCTGAGCATTAGCATATCTTCAGCAAGTAAAATATGCGAATGGAATAAGTAAACAGTGAGATGGAAATATATGTTCTCAATATTTCTGTTTGGAGTAGACATTATGTTTAGCATTAAATGTTTTATAGAGATGCATTCTTTTCTATATACTTTATGAAATTGGGATATCATATCAGTACCCTAAGATGTTCTCTTTTTAAGACATTCATTGGAATGTTACAGATTTTGATATTTATAACTTTTAGTCCTATGTGTGACCATTTTTTAGTTCTTCTCAGTCAATGAAAGTTCATATTGAGGTGTAGTATCTCTTCATATTGAGGTTACTATCTCTTGTCCTGTCTCTTAGGTGATTGTAGGTATAGGAAGAAGGCCAGTCTGATGCTTTTTTATTGTTACTGGTAAAGAATTGGAGTGAGTTAATAAGTGGTTCCAGTGATTCTGTTTTTTTTAGTGAGATATAGTTCCACCCTAATACACTCATTTTTTCAAAATTCCAGCAATCTGATTTGTCTTAAAATAGGGCACCCTTGAGGGAAAAGTTACATGGTCAAAATTCCCTTTAATAAGGTGGAACTATAACATTTAGCAAAATTCCTACTGGATTTGTTAAAGAATTTCTGCTGGAAAAAGGTTGAGATTGTGCACTTATTAACTTTGTAAAGAATCATTTCTGATAATTGGGTCTTAATTATTCTGATGATCCTTGTTCATTAAGGGAAAACATGTCCCAGCTACTAGATTTGCAAACTACCTGCAGTAGATAAGTGAATCGTATGGTGATGAGTAGGGTTTGGTGCAGAAACTGGGTATCAGGCATTGAGGGTGAGATATAATTGTTTAGCTTCAACATTCATTTTTATTCCTATGGTTGATAATATACTACGTTTGGACCCATGATGGTTATGCTATAAGGTGGTAATTTAAATATGGAAATGATCTTTTCTGAAACGTACACAAGTGTAGACTTACATGCAATTAAATTATGCCCACAAGCTGGTTCCCAATTATGAAACTTGGTTTCTACCAGAATTTATTTTTGCTTATGAAAGTCAGTGGTGTGTCAATATTATGAAAATTATGTCCCACAATTGAACTAGTTATAGATTTTTTGAAAGACATAAGAAGGTACTGACCTAATCATCCAATTTGGAATCCTAGTTAAACTTTACTAAATTCTGATTCTGATTGAGTTTCCTTGTACGAGAAATTCTTGAATCTTTATTAAAGGCTAAAGCCAATCAAATTCTCTGTTGATTTCAATTTCATCTACATTGATACAGAAACCAAGAATCCTGCCAATTGCCTATGTTCAGACATGATCATCATAAGATGATTTCGAAAAATGAGTCTGAAATCTGATTCTGTATTTTCAGTTTTCCCTTTCAAGGTCAATTTGGATTTAGGAAAATCCAATATCAATCAAGATGAAGGATTCTCATTTTCCTGTGAAAAGTAATATATCTAATTTTGTGGTGTCAGGACGGTGATATTTACATGTGGAGCAAGTGTAAATAAAACAACTGTTTCAGGTGGAAAACTTTTAATGTCCGTTCAACATGCAGTTAAAAAAATCAATCACATTGTGCTAATTGTGCAGTTTTAGGGGATGCGCTTCAGAGTCTAATAACTTGTTTTGTAATTGTAGTTCAACAAGGCTATCCGGTTCAATCTCCTTATCTTACGTATATAACATAATTTATTTTTAGGTCTTATTTCTTTAAAGGACCTTCCTTGTACCCGAGGTCTTTCTAAGCAAGAAGTCAAAGGATACTATGAATGTGCACTGGATATTTTCCTAAATATTTCTAGATGTTGATCTCATGGGAATGCAAACGGGCGAAGTCAGGGAGGCAAGAGAACAGGTTGTGGCTGCTAGGAAAGAGAATGAATGAGCAGTGATTCAGATTCCAGAATCTCAAGGCTGTCATTTGTGACACCCTCCCTTGTGCATGGTGGTTGTGGCATTACATTTAAATGGCGTAGTCTGTGGTTACAACTACAAGGGAGGATTGCATCCATAGTCAATGCTTGATGGCACTGCAATGATTCATTTTGGTCCTCCCTAGGGACCTTCTAGGATGATGTGCTTTCCATTTGGGATTTGATTTTTCTCATTGAGACTCATGGAACCCCAAGAGAGTTCTTCACCCTATTGTAGGATACTTCTGGGTCTTAGATTTCTGACACACGGCACAAATATTGGGTGGTGTTCATGGGTTCAGAGGGATTGCTTGTCTCATCTGTGAATCTCTTAGGTCCATGGTGTTAGTTGTAACTTGTAGCCTTTGAAGTGCAATTACATACATGTGGATTTGGATTTTATGTGGCTTGGGGCCTTATAGGGGCATGTTCATTGATGTCTACTATCCCCCCCCCCAAATTAAGTTTTGTACTTTATATTTTGTAACCCTATCTTGACTTGTATCTAGAGATTTCTTAGTACTCATCGATCGAAATCGTCATTGTGTGTGATTTCAATGCTTGCATTGAAACTTCATAGGTCCTGATTTATGACCAGCCAGAAGATGTGCTTTGTTTTCATTAGCTAGATCATAAATAAGTGGGTCTTTTTGCCTCCTATATTCGCACTCAAAGATATTCAAGTTCTTGAACAATGTGCAACCCTGGAGGCACTTAGGAAGGTGTTATGTGGTACCAGTACCAACACACCTTCAGATGTGCCCCTTGGAAGAGAGGGTCATTTGTTTTTATTAGACCAGGAGGGTTGCTATCCGGCACTTTTTGAGTGGAGGTTATGGCCAGACCTTTTGGTCCTTCTCTTAGGAGTACTATGGCTTAGTGGCATTGTTGACTGCCTCATTATAGGGCTTGTAGCCCTGAGGTTGGTGTTCGGGGCTCCTAGGGTGGGTCACTAGATCACATGACCCCCCACTTGTTCCACAACTTCGGTGACAGTTTTGTCTGCTGTGAGGATCTTGTTTCTCTTCTAGGTCACCTCAGGCACCCTCCTGGTCCCTCTGCAGCATAGCGCTCTCTCTCCTTGGGCCTCTTCTAAGGATGATGTCATCATCCTCACCAGGCCGTATTGCTTGTTCTTGGGGGGGGGGGCATTGAGGGATTATCAGCACTGTTGGGGTTAGATGGGGTGTGACTTCCCCCCCTGCCTACTCCAACCTTCAGTTTAGATTATTTTGCTCATTTTCAGTCATTTTAGTAACTTTTGGGTGAACTCTGGGGAAAATGCCCCAAGTTATCCACATATTTGATTATTTTATGTTATAATTTTAAGTTGATATGTTTTAATTTTAAATTGACATTTTAAAGCATGTAGGCTTGGTTATTTTGTAAAAACTTAAAAGTGAGTGTGAGATCATATAAATACAATCTCCTCACTTCATTTTTACACACAACTTATGGGATAAAATTCATTATGTTACTTTTTTACCCTAGAAGAGCCTTATGAAGTGATGCACACCTCTTGGAGGAAGATCTTTTTGTCTCTTGGATGAAAGTTGGATGCACTCTTTGTCTTGCAAATGCTATGTGGATACTAGAATAGTTGGAATAACTCATGCACAAGTAAGTCTTTTTCTTTTGAAGGTTTGCTTGTTGAATGGTAGGTAGATTTTGCATCTTGAAGGATTGAATGGTAGCCCTAGGGCTGCATTCTCTTTGAATAGGGCCATTAATCTACTTTTCTATCCCTTAGCATAGTAGAAACTAGAAACGCTCCCAAGAGGAGGTTCCTACATAGCTTAGCCTTGGAGCTCCAACTTTGCCCTAGTTTAGGCTCTTGAAACCAACCCTCGGGGTTGTTTCAAGAAGCCCTAATCTAGTGACAAGGAGATTTTCCCTCCAAGAGGAAGGCTGGTCACCTTCCTCTAAGGCTAGGGTTTGGGGTAGCATCCATTAAAATTTAAAACCCTAAGTTGGTCAATATTTTACCTAATTTCACTTGCTTTTTTGTGTATAAATTTTCATTTTCATGCTACAATTATGGTTAGAATTAGGGCTGCAATTTTATGTTAAAAACCCTAAAAATATATATATATTTTTTTTCAAATTTCGGGTTTCCCTTAAAATTTCGGCCCTTTCTCCTACAAATTTGGCTTGGCCTTTTAAGCTCTAAAAACCCTAAAACGAAGTCCAAAAGGCCCTAAAATCCTAAAAACAGTAAAAAACCAGAAACCCTAATTTTTTTTACAAAAATTCAAACCCTTGAAAATATTCCCAAATTCAAAATTCTGCCTCCACAGTCCAATTCGCCCTACCTTATTTTCCCAAGGGTCTTCAGGGGTGTCACCCTTCTCCCAGCCTACAACCCTACACCTGTCAAACTTGGACTGTTGACTGTCTTTGACTGTCAATCAAAGCCTGCAAAAAAAAACTAGCCAACTTAAAGTTAGTTAGCAGTCTGAGTGGTTTTCCTTGGCACCATTAAATTCGGCCTCCAAAAGAGCTTATCTTCATGCTAAAGCAGACTTGCACAGTCCCTTGAAAATCCTCCTTTATGACTGGTTGTCACTGTTGGTAATCATGGTTTACTCTGCTGATATATATTGTTATTTACAGGTAGTCTAAATGATGATAAGTGCTGATTTCAAGATTTCTTATTAAACTGTACATGCATGATCATCATAGAACTTACGTGTACTAATTCCTAATCACCATACATACTGTTGTTGATATGTACTTTTTACTGTCTCTTAATGATGATGTAAATGCTATATATATTGCAGCTGCTATTGTACATCACACAGTCTAATTTGATGGTCTTTTAAGGCCAAATATAGTGGCAACACATCTTTTTATTGCTAATAATAACCAATCTTAATTGATGATAATACACTGATCACATTTGTTTATGTTGATATTAACTGTTGACAAGTCTGTGATAATCACTGTCCTGGTAATTGATAAGGATTGTTGAGGTTGTACTTATCGTTTCATTCATGATATTAGCCTAGCCATTAGCAGCCATACACTACTAGTGTCTTTTTTATGACTGATATAATTGGGTAAGGACTGATTTCTAGTAATAATTTTGCAAGATCATTCATTGGTTTGATCATTAGTGTTAATTCTGATTATTAGAATGATATCTCAGCAATGATTCTTCGAACTTTGATTAAATGGACATGATAAGTGAGATTACCTTACAGTTATCTATTATATGTACTTTGTTCACTCTAGAAATCTGCTATCTAATTGGGTTACCTTGCATATCTCTTACAAATTGTCATCAAAAAGGAGTATCTTGCTGCTATCAATATTACCGTGATTACCTACTGAGATAACTCTGATAAACTGACATTTGGGGCATACAAGTTAATGGTAACGTGGATTGTAAGTGCAAGCAGCATAGTTATTCTTGTTGTCATCTCATTTCATTGATTTGCTACTGTTATAAATTGGTGGCGTGAGAACTATCATACTGCTGTTAATGTCCCATATACAATCTGAGACTAGTACTCTTTCATTAACACAAAATAGTTGATGGTTGGGGTACATCTTTGAAGCATTTGTTACACATCTTCCATTAAGTTTTACAAGTGCTTCTATTGTTATCATCATACTCTATTGGCTGTGACACTGTACACATCAATTCTCTAATTGCTATTGATGGTCATATGTCCTTGTCTTTGAATGCCTTACACCACATAGTGGATGTTAATCATTGATATGCTAATTTGCCACTGATTATTTTTACTGCAACACTGACTTGATATATTGGGCATTTACGAAGTGCATGATTAAATTCATCGCATAAATATATTGGATAAGGCACTGGTCATTAACTTGGATCAGTGTTGCAAATATCTCTGATTTCTCACGATATTTCCGATTTCTCCTGAGTTTTTCGTGTTGTCGATTTGTCCGATATTTTCATAATTCTTCAAGACTAAGTTAATTTTTGCCGATATTTTCCGATAATTCCCGATATTTTCCCTGATGTTCCCGTTAAGTTTCTTTCCAGACCCTCGGCGATATATTCACCGACACGATATTTGCAACATTGACTTGGATATCTTAGTAGGCATAGTCCTCTTGTCACTAGTGTCTTACAGGTCATTGAAGGGCTCTCCCCTTGGAGGTTCCGACTCTTCAAAGCAGTTGGAGAAGTGGCTAAGGTGACAGTGGTCACTCTCTCCTACATTTGTTCATCGGATACTAGCCCTGCTAGTTCATCCGGTAACAGAAGTTATTGTCACCACGACAACTCTTTCTCTCACTTTAGGTTGACTCTCCATTCACACAAGGGAGGGAACTCTAGAAAGTATTGTATAAGATATTATTTAGGATTTAAGGGATGGATTGCGAAGGCCAGTGCCTATCCAATGGGTGATAGAGTCAAGATCAACAATCAAGATGGTGTGAACTTGCATGGTAGAAGGCATAACTAGGTTGTTACAAACATGCTATAACCAACCACATGGATTCACTTCAATATGTAGAAAAATAAAGGAGGGCTCTTCCAAAGATGATCCTCACAACCAATACAAATCAACTAAGTGTTAACGTCCAACCATAAATAATTAAAGGACAACCACATATGAAATCATAAAACAAGTAGACTAGAGTAGGAAGCCTTCTTTATAGAACGAACCAACAATACACCATCCATCACGTATGATTTCACCCGAAGATTCAAGAGGGCCTTAAGCATGCTAGACTTAACCTTCAACCTCAGCTAGAGCAGCTGTCAAAAAAGAGTGTACAACTCTAACTTGAACGTAACAAGAGAAAATACCCTTCAACAAACATAATGATTAGAACTAGATGAAGAGAGGGTTTCACCTCAACCCTAATTTCCTTTTGTTGGAGCAAAAATTGCCCTTTTACAAATATTATTCCAACAGATTTGTACTAGTTATTTCTAGCCATCAAATTGATCCAAGAAGACAAATGAAAGATGAAGAACTTCTCATTGAAATGCCCCCTAACTTCTTCCTCCCAATAGATCTTCAACTATGCTTGGAGGCGAGATTTGCCACTTCTAACCATGCCATTAGCAAATGAATCTTTCCTCAATATATCTCTTACTCCATCCAAAATTAGGGCTTCATCCATCTAGGGTCTTAAGGAGTGAAAATGATAATTTAATCCATGGAATGTCTCCTCCTCCCTAGGGCGTACCTCCATAGGGCTCTCTTATTCACTTTAGAGCCTTCTTTAGCCCTAGTGCACCATTTGTAGACCGCATAATCCCTAGTGAACCTCCTCATGAGTGCAAGTAGTGTTACATTATGTCTTTCTTCAACTTAGCGGTCCAAGTTTTACTTGGGACCTCATTAACTTTTGGATAGGTCTGCTTGCCACATGTCATCATCTTAATTCCTTTGAGTATGCATTTGTTCTTTGGTTAGGGGCTTATACCATGTCAACCATACCACATGGTGCTTCGTCATGCAATCAACTTTGCTCCAAATATGTAGAACATACCTTGGACCAAGTGTCCTTTCCCCAAATGTCTCAATGGTGAAACATGCCTCCAAATATCGGGAATGCATCTTTGATAACATGTAATGCCCCATAAAGTCACTTTACAATGCTTTGAAAGCCCCTTTTTCTCCAAACATCCTTCTTACAAGGGGTAGATTCATGGTCAAACTACCACAATGCTCCTTTGAAGTGAAATTTTAGTGATCAAATGATCTTTGATCACCTGTCATCCCTTGGGTCTCCTCCAAGCTATGTTATTTTTGCTGTAGACCTCCCATGTGTGAGGCGTTCCTTCTTTTGGTTATATTTGACCCCTTGACTTGTAATAAATCATGCCTTGGAGCCCTAATCTGGTAGGGCATTCTTGTTCTAGGGATTTTTTCTTGCATCAATCACAAATGTGGTCCTAGGTTGACTTAGGAACAAGGCTCTCCATCAAACTACGACTGAACTCCAAGAATCTCTTGCTATGTTGGTGAGAGAAAAAAAGGCCTATGAACATGCAAAATGAACCATGCATTTTCAAGGGGGTAACATGTTTTCATAGATATTTGATAGATATCTTCAACCTTGTCTTGATGTACATGAGACACTTTCTCCAACTTGAAGAATCTCACAAGCTTTTTATTCTCAATGAGCTCTCTTGTTTCTTTGACTGTAGTAGATACACATGTTTTCCCCATAGTGGTGGTGCTAGCATAGTAGACTATGTCATGACTAACCAAGGCCTCATACCCATCATTTGAAAACTTTGTCTCCCTCTCTCTTCCTTTGGCTGATGATGCCTACATTTGCCTTCACTCTCTTGGATTCCTCTCCTCTCACTTCCCCCTTTCCCAAGCCCACTTAGTAACTTGCACACCACAATTCACTTTGATGTTGATTATGAGGATGCTTATGCCTCCCTCCCACTTATCATAACTTCCCTTGAACCTTTTTCATTTCTGATCCCTCTCCACCATTACTACCAAACATGATGCTTTATTCAAGGTCAGGTGGGATGCTAGTTAGGACTCTTTTCTCCAAGCTAACTACCAAAACACATCCACTCGTCTATATTGTAATTGTTTGATGAATTGTTAGTATGATGAAAAATGCAGATCCATTCATAAACATCTCTATTTTCCCTTGCTTAGATCCAATCTCGATCCATTTAATCAGGTAGAACTACCACCGCCTTCTATGACACAAGAAGGAAGCTTTTCTTGTTCCCAAGAAGTGTGAATTTCTATTGTCCCTTCATACTTCCCCAAAGACCTTTTGGCATACCCTTTTTTTTTTTTATAGAAATCCACTATTCCAATTGACATTGATCTCCACTCTTGGTTCGCTAACACCACTACTCTTTATGATTTGCCGAACCAACAAAATGTTCATATAAGCTCCTCCCCAGTTCATGCCATCTCTTCACCCCTAGGGACATCAAGCGAGCTGTTCAAATCATCATTGTGATTCCTTCAACACAAGAAGTGAGTTTTTCTTGTTGCCAAGAAGTCTGAGTATTTTTTGGCCCTTTACACTTCCTCAAAGACCTTTTGGCTTCCCTTGCTTTCTAAGAAATCCACTCTTCCAATTGACATTGATCTTCCAATTAACAAAGTCCTCTTAGCTTGCTCTCCTGGGGGATTATAGAGGCAACTTGACACCCTTGCCAGTGTTTGTGAGTGAAGTAATTGATGGTGAATCTTAGCAAGACTAAGGTCCTTTAATACATCTAAAAGCGCTCTATTAGATTTCATCTCTTTTTTTAGAAGAAGCGGGATTAAGATCACCATAGCTTACACTTATCAGGGGGTTCAATTCACCAATCCTATATTCAATTTGAGACATGCAAACCAATCTTGACTTAGCTTCCACACTCACTTTTAGGACATCTTGACTAAGATGTACCTCTTCAACTCTATCATCAAGATGATTGTTCTCTATGTAGCCAAGGTTTGGGGGCCTAGTTTATTGCCCACTGATTGGTCATGCATACGACAAGTATAGTTCATTATATTGCAATAGATGATCTAATGCTAGTGGATGATTTCTTGAGCTATTGTGCAAGCTCAATTTGATGCCCAACCCATGTGTCTTGAGAACATTTTCATACTCATTTCCTTCCTTATAAGGGTTCACACCATTGCATATTCAATTGAAGGGTGTGAGAGATGCCCCTACTTGGCTGTTCACTTATTAGTGGACATTGTCTCTACCCTCTCAGGATGGAGACATGTTTGTTGGTTCTTTGAGGCCTCTTTGTTGCTTTAGTGCATTGACATCGTTGTTGAGTGGTTCACCCCTTTCAACTACACTTTGGATGCTCCAAGCCACTTGTTGCTCCTCAAGTAGGAGCTCAGTAAGGTTATTCGGGATGACATTTATCAATGCTACATACAAGTTACTTGGTGTCACATACCCCAATTTTGTAAAAATTATATAATTGTTTTATTATATTCCTGAGACATTATGTTAAATTTAATGCTAAGTAGGAATTGATGACTCAGCAGAGTCACTAGAAATGGAATGTAATTCAGAATATTTTATTATTAATAAATAAATTATGGAGACAATAGCATGGGAGAGCTGTTAAAAAGAGGTTACTGGTCAAACTGGTGGATGGAACTAGGTGGAAAGGCAAATGACAAGTGGCAGCATCCTCAAACACTTCCTAAGTTGCAGGTGGCAACTTCCCTATATTTGGGGTCATGATTCCCCAAGGAAGTGGAATCAGAGCAGGTGGCTCATTAATGACAGTTAACCCAACAAAGACCTAGGCAATCTTTTAAATAGTACTCAATGAACTAAGCTGGGGGTTCGAATTGTTCTGGAGGGAGAATACATTCAGGTGAATGCTATTCAGGAGTCCCATTGAGGAAGAGGGAAATACAGTAAGGAAGTGTTTGAGAGGAATGCTGCAGTAACTTGGTTCCATTCTAGCTGTTTGGGCTGAGAGAATTACTTTGCTGCACCTAGTTCCAGCCAGGGAGACCAGAGCAAGCTCGGGGGTCCTGAGAAGTGCTGTCTGGGCACTCTCCAGGAGTTGGTAGGGAGGAACAGCCTCCCATTGTTGTTGTTGTTCACAGCTTAAACAGGTTTTGCAATTTATTTCTTTATGTTTATTAAGTATAAATGAATGTATGTTTTGTTTATCATCTATATGTCTGAATGGTATTTAATTTAGTAAAAGTTAGAATCTCAGAATAGCCATAGTTAGATTTGGTAGAGTTCTGTGTTCATCAGCATCCGTAGTAAGAAGTAATTATTACTAATCAGGTATTTATATTGTTTCAACTTAATTGTAATCTACCGTATTCAATATAATAGTAATATTAAGTAGTAAATTATTATTACAATTATAACCTAGTAACTACAATTAAGGAACAGATAGGTAAGGTTTACGTACAAAGTATTTATGTTACTGTGAATACAAAATTTATTAATAATCATGAGAAAACAACAGTAAATTCATAACCATAGAAATTATAGTATTTATACCCTGGTCAACATTCATTACAGGAGAATCGTACACATAGATCGAATACCCTGAGGATGGAACAAACCCTAATAAAAAATTTAACCAGCCATAACCTAGAATTTAAATCAATATCCAAACCCTAGATAAAATTTATACAGTCACTACCTGTTACACAAATTAAGGTGCAAAAAAACCCCAACAGAAAATTATCACTAAATATTTTTAACATTGTCAAATAATCTAGTCATTTCAGAACCCTGTTTAACCCAATGTCGAGCTTAAACATTAATGCATTATCTTCCACTTGACTCTCGATTTTTGACAGTCATAATCGTAAAAAACTTAGTTATTGTTTTAAAACCAAAAAAAATAACAATAGAGTCAAAATCGAAACGACAGAACAAGTAATCAATTAAAAATCACAATTGTAAATTCTGGATCAAACCCTATTATTCATTCAGCTCACCATTATCAACAGAGTTGTATTTTTTTTAAAATGAAAGCCTAAGCTTTCGAACTCAAATTCCAACTGTAAACCAACTCGGGTCAAACCCTACCAGCCCCGCATGTACAAGCAAAGCTAATGCTAATTAATTAAGACAATGTTATTACCTACAGCTGAGTCGCAAAGTCACTGTAGAGGTGTTTTAAAAAAAAAAGAAAACTTAAAATTTACATACTACTGTACATAGCTTAGAACTAAAAACGCATGTGACAAACAAGCCTAGTGTACATGCACAACTTTATAATAAGTTAGATTCCAAAACCCTGGGTGATAAACCCTAAATCTTTTAAGAGAGCAGTAACGAAAATAAAATAAAGAAATGAGGCCGTAACCTCATCTACCAACAGGATTACAGTCTTGTTATCTCTCTAGCTAGACAATAATTCTTCTTCTTCTTCTTCTTCAAAAAAAAAACCTGTATATCTAAGAGTACAGTAAATAAACAACATGACGAGGCCGTAACCTCCTTTACAGACAGGCTCACGGCCTTGTTTTCATCTTTTAGACATTAACCTTCTGCAGAAAAACCCTAATTACAAAAGGAAGGACAAACAGTTACCATGATGACCGAGGCCATAATCTACTTTTACATTACAGGGTAAAACTTATCAAAGCACTCGTTACAACGAACAGTGCAAGACTGAATAGAGTTGAGGGACCCCGAAGTCACCTCACACCAACCAAAACCCTAACCACCTAACAACCAGCAAGGAGGAAAAGCCATGGTGAAACCAGGCTTACCCGGTAAGAGCCAAGCGCCGAGGGTTGTGTCTTTTACACCTTCCAGAGTAGCCAACACCTGCATATGACCAAATAGAATCAGTTACAATTTATATTCTTAAAAACAAAACAAATTCTTTTAAACTGAAAAACGACGAAGTAATTTCTATAGCTTACCCGAATTGAAAGAAGTTGCAAACACAGTAAATGGCCTAGTAGCCACGAGCTAATTAAGTGGAAAAACCCCACCCTGGTCACCAGAGAACGAGCTGGCAAATTCAAAGGATACCTTCCACGATGGAAGCCGTGACCAAAGCAAATTGAACGATACCCTCATGCCAGGACCAGACCAGTAAAGGAAGCCAAGGATAAACCCTAGGATCTTAACCAACTTACAGCCGCCAACAACAAAGCATAACAACTCCCATACAATGCAGATAACCAGCGCGAAGAACTGAAGTAGCAGGGAAGCTGTTTCCCACAATATTTCAGTAAGGTTCGGACAGGAGGGTGTACAGAGCGACCCGAACATTACCTGTAAATCTGTAAGAGAAAGAAAATCTGTTGCATTAGCTCGGAAGCTAAGTAAGCCCAGTCTGTCATGGCAAATCCCCCTTGTGGTTGCAAAACAGAAAAACAATCAGCAACGGTAAAGAAACTCACATTAAAATCTCAGCATAACAAAAGATCAGTCAAACACATTTATGATCACTTAAGCTAATCAAACAGTTAAATGAATGCATTTATTAAAAAATACATGCTATTTAAAATTTTTTTAAATTTTTCGGAATTTTTGGGTTTTGACACTTGGATCTCTCCTTCCTAGGCTCTTGGCTCTATTATGGTCTTCTATTTGGGGCATTTTTTGTAGTTGAGGGCGTTGGGATATACAATGTAATTTATGCACCACAATATGCACTTATTGTATTCTTGACTTGTGGTCCTAATGGCCATTAAAGTAATTTATTATTTGCCCTTAGTGGGTTGTTGTAACCAGCATTGATGGGTAAGTATAAGGGCTTGTGGTCCCATGTTTTAGGGGTTTGGGGCAATGTTGCGAGAGTGTGGAGTGAGAGTTGGCAGTGCCATTTTCCAAAACCTGTGAGCAAAGCATCCTTGGGATGTTTTTTATATGATATATATTTTTATACATTATAATGCATATATTAAAAAAACATGCAAAATGCCAAAATAGTTGCAAAAAATATGAAAACATGCATACTTATGCTACTTCTAGACGAACACAGCATTCTTATGAAGTTAGAAATGTCATCCGTAGCAGATTAATGATTAGTCATTTGAGCATCAACCATCTATGATCTAGCAGTTACAAGCCTACAAATTTTTAAACCATATAAGAGGTTGTAGACCATGAATTTATTGAATGAAATAGCCTATCTGCAAATATGTTATATGAACAGAGAGTTATGTTTACAAGATATGCCATCTGCATAAGTTCTAATTTCACTGAATTCTGAACTTTGAACACTGAAATACTAAACTGAGCTAAAGTCTATGACAAATAAGGTAGTGAAAAAAGAGAAACTATTCTATGATCTATATACTTTCCTTATTGGCACCACCACGACCATCACAACTCCCACATTGCTGTAGTAGTGGTGTGGAAGTTATCACTGAAGATGAACTTGGACATGAAGCTCTTTCTGCTGGAGTCTTGGTTAGGGTGACCATTGCAATAGATGGGTTTGGCATCTCACCACGATCATTATCATGAAAAAAAGCAGTGTCTAATAGTTCCAAAACTAATGCTCCATCCTCCAAATTATCCTCTGAGTTGCTGTCCCAAGTCTGATATGATTTATCCATCTTTGTGTCCTCACCATATTGGGACAACAATCTCAAGTTGTAATGCACTTAAACCAAACTCCTTGACCAGATTACATTCAACTTGTTCTTTTTGACACTGTAGATGAAACATTAGGTGCTTTAACACCTCTCTGCAGGAAAAGTGTTCTCATCCTTTGAAAGCATCCATGTTGCCAAACATTGTAGCTTTGGGATAAAACTGCCATGCATGTTCCACCACTTGAAAGAATACATTTTCTGTTCATCTCTAATTGCATGGACATGACGAAATGCATGATTCCCCTTGATATAGTGGCTCAATTGTTCCCGTATTATGACACACTCCTTATCATCAAGGATTAGTTTGTCTAATGCTTTCATATAACCACCTGAACCTCTAGATCCTAGCATGGTTTTATTAGCTCTTTCTCATAAATAGGCGATGGCTCCTATGGGCTTGAGCACATACTCCAAGTGCCTCCAGTCAAGACATTTCTCTAGGGTTCTTGAGAGGGATCCTCTCTTTTCTAGGATTCCTAACATTATATCTTTTTTATCTCTTTGATGATAGATTGTAGATTCTAGGTCTTCGACATTGGAGGATAGATATGGTTTTTTGGGAGCCGCACTTGCACTCCGATCATGTATCTTTTCTGATATACCTAGCAGCCCCTTTGACCTATTTATGCTCACTTGTTGGACAATAATAAAATTATCTTATCTTTACTTCATCCCACCATTAGCTGTTGGCGCTTGCAGTAGTGATGCATGATAATATTTAGGTGTAAACACACATGTTAATGTGTGTAGTGGAATATTTAGCTTTTCTCACCTTCTTCCCACTTCTATATGAATATGATTATACAAGTTCACATCTCTAGCTCAACAATCTCCTTAATTTGGTCTAGCATGGTGTCCATCTGTTCATACATCTCCCCAATGACTAGCTGATCTGAATCTGCAAACCAAATCATGTTATAAATTGGCTTAGAGAACTGCAAAATACACCTAATTTGTAACCCAAATGACCATCAAGAACAGTTTCCCTCATTGCAATAATGCCAACTCTATTAGTACTCAAATCATCCCACTCATCACTCACAATCATGCTAGCCAAAGCCTGTCTTATGTTCAATAGGTGCATGAAGGCGAGAAAATAGCTACTGAATCTAGTCTTTGCAATTTTAAATAGCTGCAACTTAGAGTAAATGCCATAAATAAAGTGGACCTTTGTATGCTCGGTGATGAATTTGATGAGTTTCTACCCTCTCTTGTACAAACCATTAGTCCATCTATACTCTTTATGCTTAACAATATCATGCATCAAAAGGTTCCGTGTGTGCGCCAAACACCCATACCGAAAGATTTGAGGATGTACTTGCTCAATGATTTTTCCTGCTCCCTTTCAATTAGTTGCATTATCAGTAATTAATTGAAACACAATGGTGAACCAGCTTTATTAATGATTTGCAGTAGGAGGTTTGAGAGTTTTGAACAATTGTAGTGATTGATGATGAGTCAGAGCTGCATTAACATTTAACACCCTATACATTGCATGAAATTCAATTCTCTGCAGGATCTTAATGCCAGTTAAGAAAACTCTATTTCTTAGCTTCAATCCTGATGTGTTCCGGAAATTAGAAATGCATTTCTGACTGTCTGGAAACAGTTTCCGGGATACTTAGTTTTTTAGCCTTTTCTTATAAGCTTTTGGAACCTTTTCCTTTCTTTGGTCACAATGATTTTCATTTTTTCCTCTTAATTAGTGGAATATTCTGTGTCCTTGTATTTAAATGCATATTTTTTCCATCACTTATGTGTTTCTTCTCCTGGTTGCAAATTACAGGTACAAGCCTATTTATATGATGGATATTGGGAAGATATTGGTACCATCGAGGCTTTTTATAATGCAAATTTGGGTATTACCAAGAAGCCAATACCAGACTTCAGGTATATCTTTCAAAGTTAAGTTCTGTAAAAATATTCTGTTGTTTTTCATTTTTGATCATGGATGTAGGTTTGACATCCTGGTAAATTTGATCTTTATTCTTACTAACATTATAGGATCAGTAGAGAAAATGTAATGTTGGATTTATCAGGCCTCTTCATTGGAAGTGTGTTGTGTTGGCAGCTTTTATGATAGATCTGCTCCAATCTACACTCAATCTCGATTTTTGCCACCATCGAAGATGCTTGATGCAGATGTGACCGACAGTGTTATTGGCGAGGGATGTGTCATAAAGGTAGCTCTTATGTGCAGCTTATTTATGTAGCCTTATCTGAGTCTTTTTAATTTTGTTTTTTGGGACACTCTTCATATCTACATGTAATCTGCATACCCAAATGGACAAGCGAGTGGATTTTTTTAATCTCTGCTAAGACCTAGACTCGTAAGGGAATTGCGACTGAAATACTGAAAGCTCCACATTTAGGATGCTAAGAATCAAAATAATTTATGGCCTTTACAATTTCAGCAGGATGTTTTCTGGAACCTTTAACTGGTCCTTAATAATCTTATAATACCATGCATGTCAAGTGCACTACTTCAAGTCACTGAATAGCTTCTTATATCCAATAGTATTATGCCATTTATTTAGCCTTTCACTTTGGCCATTGGTGCTGAGTCACCAGATATGGTAACACTTGACTTTAGCTCACCCCCATCTTCATGTTTGATACCTCAGAGTCCAGACCATGAGTAGCAGTCATTTAAGTTGTCATGTTTGACTCCTCAGACCATAAGTGCCAGTGATTTACTACCGGTCATTTAATTTGCTTACATTCTCTTAACTATATTCTTTTTTTATACTCTGTTGGTTTAAAGTCTTAAACAGATTGACATATATTGAAGTTTTCTATTAATATCAAAACATGCTGTGATGTATTTCTGATTGGCTATAAACACCTTTGATTTTCGGATTCAACTTAATTTTTTCTTCTTTCTTGTCTTTTCCATCCAAATACACCAGTCTTTATGTTATACTGGTGACTCTTGGCTATTAGTAGGAGGCTGGATTTGGATTAATCTGAATGAGAGCTTTGAATCAGTAATTACCAAAAAATACGGAAAAGACATAAAATCCCAAGAAATGGTATCCTACGAGTTCACCTTTTTAGTTCTACTGCTACACCATTGAATGGGAATTATACTTCATTCATTATTCCTGAACATCAAGTTGGGAATTACACTATACGAGTTCACCCTCTTAGTTTTACTTCATTCAGTAGTCCTAAACATCAAGGTGGGAATTATAGTTGACCATCTTTTAGCTTCAATAAAAAACTTGAGTAGATGTGTTTCCAATACAATATTAATTACCTATCTTAGTTTTCATAATGTGCTGTGAGAAGCCAGATAGATAAAGCAATTTGTTGGGTTGATCATGATTAATGTTGAACTGGTCAAGGCTTGAGCCTTATGTTATTTTGATTGCATGTAGAAAGAGAGTGGGGTAGGTAGTAAGAGGGTGAGGGAGATATTTGTGGCTGTAGAGAAGGTACTCATTATGTTGTTTCCCCAATGCAGAACTGTAAAATTCACCACTCGGTTGTTGGGCTACGTTCTTGGATTTCAGAGGGTGCAATCATAGAGGATGCCTTGCTCATGGGTGCTGATTACTATGAAGTATGTCTTCACTTTTGTATATCGAAAATTAATTGCATATCTTTGATCCATTTGCTGTGGTCAAGTGACTTTTGTTTATTGATACGCTGTCCAACTTTTTTGCTTGAATGGGTTTTTACATGATAGCATTGATATTATACGTGGACATAATGTTATCTAAATTCAATATTTTTTTACCTTGAGAATTGATGTGATCCACTGTGTCAGACTGATGAAGAGCGAAGCTTGCTTTCGAATAAAGGTGGTGTCCCAATTGGCATTGGAAGAGACTCTCATGTAAAAAGGGCAATAATTGACAAAAATGCTCGTATTGGAGCCAATGTCAAGGTATTACTCTTCCCCACATTTCCCCTCAACAAAAGCGAGCATAAAAATAGTATAAAGAGTGGGCTTTATTTCATGTCTTTCCTTGAGGTTCGTTTGACAGATGAATTTTAAACTTGGTGGTTGTGTATCAGATCATAAACAAGGACAACGTGCAAGAAGCTGCCAGGGAGACAGATGGGTACTTCATAAAGAGTGGTATTGTAACTGTGGTCAAAGATGCTTTGATTCCTAGTGGTACAGTCATTTAAAGCTATTCACCTGTACAAAAATTGTCTCAAATAAGACTCATCACTTTTAATCCATATGTACCCGGAAAAGGCAGCAATTCAAATATTTCCTTGGGAGAGTCCTGTATTTTAGTGGAAATAATGTATGACGGAAGACATTGATGGCTTTTTGTAATTATTCACGAAATTTGGTTGTTCATTGCCTTCAATGCAACGGTTTATACTTTAATGCCATTCCAAGGCAGTGATAAGTCTTTCTCATCTTCTGGCTCGTGCAAGATAGTATTTAGTATAAGTTATTGTTTATTTGAGACTTATTTACTCCACAGCAAGTTTAATTTCAAAGTATGAAATCTAAGATCAAGGGGTGCAATTAAGTTGCAAGATATGAATTACAAAGGAGTCTGTAAACAGGGTAAGATCCTGAGAATGTAGGCTTTTGTAGTTTGACAGTATCCTTGGTGAATTTTTGGCTGATCTGCTTCAGAATATTTTTTGTTCAGGCGAACCCTTTACCCATCATGAGGGCCATGGAGAGGTGTTGCAAAAGTTAATGAGATGAGATTATATAAATTGAGTTGGGAATAGGTTCGCTTAAAAATAGAAGAGAGTAAAGATGTGACAAAAAGCAGAGAAAAATTCAAATATATAAATGAGGAATCTAGCCTAGGGAGGAGGGCAAGAATCTCTTAGATAAAAAGGGGGTGATGTCCAAAAAGTGAAGTAAGAAAATCAAGTCAATGGAGAAAATAAAGGATAAAGCCCTAACTTATGTGGAAAACGATGGTTGTAAAATGTTTGGTTAAAGCCAAATATATAAAATAAAAATGGATTTAATGTAGAAGGTGGGATTAGTGTAAAAACAGAGAACATGCAAAAAAAATGTTGGTGAAAAAGATTTGCAGCAGTACATGTGAAGAGAATGGAAGTGGGAGTGAAATGTAGAGAGATTAAATAGAGGTAGGAAAATAAAATTATAATGTTTTAGATAAAGGAATAAGAAGTGAAGAAAACTACATAATACAAACTGGAAATACCAAGGGAAGGGATTAGCTCACGAAGAGCCCCAATCAACAATAGATTTACTAGAGCAAACATTGGGATTTGAATTTGGGTGTGGAAGATAAATTTTCCTTGTTACCAGGTGAGCAACACCCAATTTACTAGTCATCTTCAAGATTAGTGTTATTAAGATGCTTTTTATATTTCATCCCTTTTTTAAATAAGTTTAGTGGAACAGTGTTGACTTCTAACCAACATTCTGGTTGGTGAAAGTAAATGTAGCATATTTAGTGGTATGGTTATGGTTGGTGTTAGTGATATGTTCTTCTAAGTCTCGTTTTTATTAATATCCCTGTCTAGCTGATATATGAGATTCCATAAGAAAACTTTGAAAGAGTGGGTTCATTGTCTTTCATATTATTAAATATGTCCATCAATGTTTTCTGTGGTTTAAAGTTGACTTCGATGTTTTTTTTTAACAAGGATGAAGGTCAAGCAGGCTTGGACATATGTCGAATAGGAACGAGGGAAAACGGTGAGAATTAGGATGGCTACTTTTGTGAAAAACCTTATTGATTCAAGTGTTGGAATAACTGTTATTTAGAAGTGCTTTCCTAAGATGAGTGTTTTTGAAACAATGGCTATTCCATTGCTAAAAAATCAACCAGGCTTTCCATAAAGCTAACCATACTTATTCTCACCATTTCCTTCATTACCATCCCATGGATATTCAAGTATACATGCCCTTCATCCAGGGGCCATAGATAAAATTGCCAAAATCCTCTATAAAGAGAACATCAAAGCTATTTTAAAGCTCTATAACTTTGAAGAACACGTTTAACACTAGTTTAATACTGTGACAGATAAAACGGAACCGCTTCTTCGTTAAGGACTTTACCAAATTCTCCTAATATAATCAGACCACTAAATTGGTTAATGTTAAACATTCTTACATTAGCAAACACCACACTTTACTTTGACTAAACTAGTGTTAGTCAGAACTCACTATAACTCCACCAGGAGGATTCTTCAGTGCTCAAAACTAAACATCTTACAAAGTGGTCGGATCATCTCAGTCATCAGTTTTCTCTGGTTCGGAAAAAACCCCCGGCTCGGCCGGGCGAACGTGACAGAAGCTTCGCGTTCCGCGTGAAATTATACCAGTTCCAGTGCAGCTCAGGTAGCAAGATCCTTTAGAGAAGGAAGGCCCGGAAGAGCTTTAGTTTTCCCATGCAAAAGTTTCCACCTTATGATTAGGATTTAGCCAGCACCATACATTATAGAAGGACCCCACCCCTTCCACAGTGACCCTTCCTGAACCTATCTGCTTATTGATCTCTTGCGACCAGGAGACAATGAACTTTTAGGCTTTGGCGACTAACCTGACCTCCTCGAACTTGGCACCTCACGAAAAGACCACCATTGCTCCCCGAATGCGAGGTACAATAATTCGGACCTACGGGTCATTGTGAAACAGTCTCCTCATTAAAATATTCCCCATCGTTAGTGACACACTGAAAGCTTAAATCTTAAGCATTACCATTGCCAACACTGCTGGCACACACAGAATACGGGACGCTTCGCTGGCTTATGTTACGGGTTTTCCCCCCACTATAAGGGGGAGCAGCGTAGGAAGGAGACTAAAATAGCAGATCCACTTGATATCTTTTCGATTGCTAACTGCCCAAGTGAGGAGATCTAATAATAGATCCCGCCTAATATATGATCTCTGCCTGATATATTATCAATTAATACTTTACTGACTTATCTCTCGATTGAGAACCGTCGAGCTCTTCTTGCGAACTGGAGAATCACTTTATGGAGGGCTTGCTGCTGGCTAGCTAGCTTGAATAGCAAACATGGATACTGCAATAATTAAACAACTCGAGTGGGATAGGAAATTGTCCACTCAATTCCTCGCCTTACTTCACCCAAGTAGGGGAGGTAACTAGCTATTGACCTTCCTTACTAGGGGCTAGGGCTATCCATCCTAAATAGATGCTCGTTATTCAGGTGCTCGTGGTCAGTCAGATACTGATCATAATAGAGATAGATATCCAGATCTAAGTACTTCTTTTTGTATTGAAAGGAAGTTACAAAGTCGCCGCATCGGGGTTGAACGCGTAGGTAGCCTAGCTACTTGCACCGGAGACCCACTGTTGTAGCAGTGTTTGTACTTTGGGCGCGGTGCTTTCGCTAACCAAAAGACACTTCATTCTCCACGACGGAACTTGGATCTACCCTACGGCCACCTTTAAGTATTAAAATTACCGGATATAAATCAACTAATAAAGTTAGAAGTCTCTGGTACGAATCGGGTTATGGTGCACGTAGATACACCTGGTTAGTTACCGAAATAACAAATTAGATATCTGTTTAGAGATCTAAACGAAAGAGATAGATCCCAATTTGAACGAATGAAACCACTAAAGAATGAAGAGATTTATTCACCTATAACGTTACAGGACCTTGTCTTATGTTTATTATGTTCCATATCCATATCCATATCCATTTATGTAACCTAAGAGTTAACCCCAATCATCACTAAATGTAAGCGTGGAGAGCTTTTCGCGTTAGGCTCTTATCCCACGATTGTACATAATATCAAATAATATTGTATAAAAATAGAACAGATTTCATTATTGTAATTATGCTAGCCGTGATAAAACGCCACCCTTTCATTAGCAAATTGACCCTCTCTATAGGTTATCCCTATATTTATTCCCCTCAAAGAGCTCTGTGAAGAAAGGTAAGGCCCCAGGACGATGACTCCCGTAGGCAGAACGGTTTATTTGTATGGTGAAGCCTAGCGCGAGCGTCCGACCCGGTCGCCAGCAAGCAGCCAGGTTCCTTACTAAAGCCTAAAGGCAAGCAATCCGTGTGGGAGTTACTTAATTGTTGAAAGGTGGCAAGAAGATCAAAACGGGTGGTAGCAAGATAGAGTATAAATCGAGTTCAATATAAGGTGAAGGAAGCATAATATAGATCTGTTAGGTGGGACTCAAAACAAAGTTTATTCTTTTTCCCCGCCCTTTTTCCGGGGTTGACTCAGCAGTCATAGGATTAATCTATATTTCCTTGCCTCCACACTCTTTCTTTTGTGAAGCCTCGGTTTTTTATCTTGACCAGCCCTTATCCCAGCTCCCGGGTTCTAGCATCACACACGGGTTCGACCAAACCTCCTTGTTTAATCAGTCAGAGCAACCAATTTATCCTAGCTTTGCCATATTGCCTATCCGTGTTAAAGCCGTGAAATGCTATTATAAAATAAAGCGTAAAATTTTGGTTAAGTTGGAGTTGCATATCAGGTTCAAAATTGCTTTTCCAGAGTGCTCAAATGTAAATCGAAAATATTTATTATTAAACTGTGCACGCCTCACTAGTCTCCGGAAACGTCCCGTGCTTACCCTTCTTATACAAAAATTGGAATAAAACGGATGGACACACGCCGTCCGCTCCCCCTCACAATAAGTAGTACTGGACACCCATCCAATCAAACAACAGCAACAACAAGCCGGACCAAAGAACCCTCCTCAAATAAGGAGCAACAGGGGCAAGGGTTTTTACCCGCTCATCTTTGTACCTCAGATGATGATACGAGCCGCTCATGGTGGGGGGATGGCACTGCTAGAGGAATGAATTTGATACTTGCCTTACCTCTATCAAATACCTCCTTATCTTAGATCGACCTACTCGATCCACCTCACGAGCAGCCCACCAAGTTGTTTGATACTCATTTACTGTTCACCCAGAGTCCACAGTTCAATCTAATATAAATACAGCTGTTCCCAATAGTGGAAAGCAAGCTTATGCCACCCAGTCAAAACTGATGCTGCAGTTTTACTTACGCAATAAGACACTTAAGATCAGGTGAGTCATTAGATGGATGAAATAAATTCAAATTTATTGGTGGTGATAGTAGTAAAAAAAACCTACCCATGTCAGAATATTTTTCCATATTCACGTAAGATATAATTTTATTTCACTATTCATTCCCACCCGACCCTTAGGCTTTCTATCTCCTCAAGAGTGCAATCAGGCGGCTAGGGTCGAAGGTCGAGTTTCTGGCATTTTACCGTATGAATTGGGCATTTATTCGGCGAGATATCCCTTCTTTCCAGGTGAAGTCCACTATTGTATGTATTAACGAGTTTGATATAGTAATACTTTAACAATTATTAATTTAGTCGGGTAGTGCCAGAATCAAACTATTTATTCATTGAATGAGTTCGGACAAGCCAGCCAGATGAGGAAGAAGGAAGTTCTTGATGCCAACGCAACTAGTAGTTCTGTTTTGGATAAGGTTGGGAAAGCTAGCCTCGGAGGTTGGGAAAGCCAGATCAAAGGAGGATAATAAAGTGAGGAAAGCTAGCCTCGTTTGGATTTGTCTAGCTTGTTGCTCTCCAAGAGTGAAGTGAGGCACCTAACGCGCAGAGTTAGGGTTGGTGAACCCGAACCGGCGGAACAACGGGGACAGAACAAACCCTAATTGGAAAGCAGCATCCGCTAATGTGCTTCTGTTGGGGTCCACTATAATAACCTATTTATTCGCTAACGATAGACGACCTTCCCTACTTGAGATAGACCTTCCTTAACTTTTCGGTCCGCACCCGCCTTGAAAGTTAAGAAGGAAAGCATTTAGTACACTTTCTGCATAAACTCGTCTGTAAATGCGACAACAAAGAGACCCGGGTGTGTATCAGAATGCCCCAACAGATCTTGGCTAAGATAAACTCGACCAAATCTCCAATTCGAAAAACCCAACATCCAGACGGAGAATAAGGGAATTCATGTACATCTATTTCCAGCTTTGAACAAATGCCTAACACCAAGACGCCCAACCAGAACCAATCCCAACATCCAGCTCCGGTCATTCGCCCAACCACTAAATCCAATCCACCTTATTACAGAAATGTAAGTGCAAGCTGATCATCGCCGAGCATATCTTTATGAGCAACGAAATCAACGTGGTGCTTATGGCAGATGGCATTTTCTCAATCATTCCCCAGCGAATTCAAAGAGAAATAGATAGACCGGTGGAGAATGCTGAGTGGATAGGAAATGCGCATGATGGAGATATAAATGTGGATATCTCATTATATATGTAATTACGCTTTCGCATCTCATCTACTGGGATCGATCTCCGCTCTTTTCATCATCGATCTACCCTATCTATCGTATACAAAGATATATTGAATTATATTTGTAATTATGCTCGCCTAATTATATGCTCGCCCAATTACTTGCCTATAAATACCTTATGAATTTTTTTTATACAGCTGCCCAATTGCTATGGCCCGTCCCACTGGACCTCCATCTCTATCTCGAACTCTAACTATACCACCTCTAACGATGCAAGAATCTTTCTTTTAAATGTTCTCAAATTGATCGATGATGCATTACTTACGATCTACTAGATGAGTTTCAACTTCAAATATCAGTGGAGGCAAAGTTTCTTTGGCGTAATTGCGTTAATCCGAAGCCAGCAGGCAGGCTTAAAACGGAAGTAAGAGGCCTTAAAGCTTATAAGTAGCAGCAGTCATCAGGCTGGAATTGGAAGTAAGAGGTGGAAGCCTTATCGCATAGATTGATTAATTGATGCCATTCCTCACCGAGCGAGGGGGGGAAATAAATAAAAAAAGGGATAACCTTAATTATTAATAAAAAGGGCATGGCTCGTCGTCTTACTTCTTGCTGGATCGCACGAGGGTCAACATAGAGCGGGGGACCGGGGGCAAGTCAATTTCAACGAGGGAGGGAAGGTCAAGAGCTTTGAACCGGGATAGGATAGGTCATAGCCGAGGATACATTGGAAGAAGATCGATAGCGCTTGGCTTCTGTCCCTTCCTTGGCTTAAGGCTTCTGTAAAAAGGTGACTGTAAAAAGGTGCAAGATCCAAAGGTGGCTCCTGGCTTCAGGCTCTCGCCCCTCCCATAAGACTGATGGTTGGCAGAATCCAAATCATCCAGCTCCTTAAACTCCTTCCTTATATCCCGGCGACGCCTCATCCAGCTTCTTAAACTCAATTGGCCTATCTATGCTGCTCCCCGAATGGCGAATCCACTTAAGTAATATCTCTGGATGTCTGTAATGAGGTAGCTTGTTAGAAGTGATCTGCTTGGTTTACTTGATATGATTGTTATCAGTTTTATGATTGGTGGAAAGGAAATGATTGAAAGGAAATGATTGTTAGAAGTGAGGTGTAAAAAATGTTATTGCATTATATATATACGTAATTATCCAATTGCACTTTTTATGGTACCGAATATAGTGTTATTACATATAATAAAACCAAATCTGGATTTCTCTTTGAATCTAAAGTGTCAAATAAAAAACAGAGACGTCCAGAATCGAACCGAAAGATATAAAGCAACCCAGCTATCGTCTCTCGGACTACTGAAGATATTTTTTTATCGGAACAGCGGAAACCCACTTACTTTAACTCAATTATGAATTGAACCAAATTCACACTTCCGTACTACCACCGTTCACGACGTCTATTTCATATCAAGGAACAAGGAAACGATGGTTCCAGAGGAGGTTTATGAGCCGTCGCGTGGCACAACAATGTAAGCCTATTTCTTCTTTCAAAGGAAACAACATTTAAGCTTATTCGCTGCTCGCTGTAGCTCAGGTTGGTATGCCCACAGGCCCGGGACCAGGTCTTACCAGCAGCACCAGGTGTTGTTTGTTCAAACTAAGCGCCGGGGATTAAGGCTTGTTTCTATTGAACTTACTGCACCGTAGGTAGGCAATAGAGTCGTCGTTAGAGAGAGAATAACTATTAGGATTTCAATCTAGATATAACTTCTATTTCTTCTGCTTAATATTAAGATTGCATAGATTGCAAATTACAAATGAAAAGGAAAAACGTAGAGATGCTAGTTTGGTCGAGCATCAATCGACGGCATTCCCAATCATAGGTAAACTTCCATAAATGGGTCATATTCAGGAAGAATAAAATCCATGTTATTGTCCAGATGAGTTGTTAGTTTTTCATCGAACCCATCAAAAGGAGGTTGTGACAAAGAAAGGCAGCCAAATGGCCCATGTTTTTGAAAGATGTTTCAACCAAAAAACAAACATGGATTCAATCCAATGGTACATTTCAACTTATGTATGCCAGTATAATATGTATAGATATGTGCAAGCTTAAGCCACCCATTCCTGCCATCTCCCTATAGCCAGAGCAGCAAGCCCCGGTTCATCGACCAGCCAGCTAAAGAAGCCCGCTCAACAACCTCAAAGCAATTGATTGCATCCAGCCAATAATAGTAGAGGATAAACTGACTGAAATGGCATTTGTAAGTAGTACTCATAGCCCGGCAGGAGCAGCAGGGCCCGGATCTGCTGTTCCAATCAGTGTTAAGTCATTCACTGCATGAAGCCATGATGGCATTCCAGAATCTTTAGGTAAAATGAAAAAAAGGCATAGACAAGTTCAACGTCTGGAAAAACTAGGAGTCCAACAATCCGGTGTAAACACTAGGAGTCCCCATAATCTATGCAAGTAGAACAACAATCCACTAGGGAAACTTATGGATTTGAAACGACCTGCATAAGCCCACTGCGCATGCCCCATTATAACTTGCACGGACTACGGGCTCCATTGTGCCGTTGTTATTAGACCTGCCATAGCAAAAGCTAGAAGGTTTTCTAGAAGAAGTTCAAGCGAAGGTTCAAATAACAACAACTAATTTCATACAACTAATTGAAACTTATAGATGCCAGTAGAATATGTTTAAACGACCTGCTGCAGCATAAGCCCAGCCAAATAAGAAACTCCACTAAATAAGGAGTTTAACAAATTAACTATCTTCACATCAGTGCATAATAAAGTGCATAATAAATGGTTGTAATATCTAGATTGAAATCCTCCTACGATAATTGTCCTATTATGAACTGTATGGTGGACTATATGGTACGAACTAGAAAACGATAGGTCAGGAGTATAGACAGTAAGTACTACTAGTCCTATTCAATATCTATTTAACTCCTAGTAGTGTTAGTAGCTGTAGTTCTTATAAAAACTATATTTAGACTATTTCCGCTGTAGCTAAGCTTCCGTTCAGCTTCTTCTTTCTTTCTGTTTCGCTCAGCTTCTATCACACACTTCCGCTTCCGCTCTTTCTTGCAATGAAATATTGTTATTTTTTATGCCGTTGTTCCTGAGCTTTTACTTTAGGATCATTGGAGGCAAAAAAAGGGCATCGCTGAGGAGACACGTCTTCAAGTTGAGTAGCCAAGCCCAGGAGCCCAGTCGAGTAGCTCAGGAGCCAATCCCAAACATAGAATCCATTAAAAAATAAGCCGCTAACAGCACAAAGAAGTCATTCAAAGAAACCATTCAGTTCCGTTCAACCACTGTAGAAGCCATCCGTTCACTGCATGCCCCTAGCAACACGTGCATAGTCAACTAACTCTAGCAACATGTGTATAGTTAGTTTTTTTTATCTCGTAGTATGGAAATGGGGTAAATATCCTATTGCCACTAAGCCTGAATCAACTAGCTTTTCTGGAACTAACAACGGACCTACTTATTCTATGGCTAAGCCTGATACAACTAGTAGTTCAATTTAGCTGTAGTGTCACTATCCCAATAGTTTAATGAGACTGATATAGCTGCTGTAATTCAACTCCACAGGTATTTCTTTGAAGGTTTTCTGGAATCTATTTCAAGCAAGCAAATAAACTTATATCAAGCAGCAATATTATATCTCTTTAGTCCCATGTCTTAAGCTGTAGTCCACATGCACTAATATACCTTAGCTCCAGCGAAGAAGCTATAAGGTAAGGTAAAGTCCATACCACTTGGTTTGTGTTGTCCCCTGGGCTACAGCGCAGAAGCTATAGGTTGGTTTCCGTTATTTGAAAGAAAAAGTTTCGTTCAAGCCTTAGAGGATCCCAGCCAACCAGGTGATCCTGGCCAAGTGAGTGAGCATCGTAGGATTAGTTTGCTAGGTTAAGTGGGGTTGAGCAGAGTCAAGTGGTAAATGAGCTATTCCCAAGTGGGTTCGCAGGTGGAAGTGTAGCTGTAAAAGTGCTTCCAATAAAGTAAAGTTGTTATTCGTTGTCCCCACTCCCGGCTATTGAGTGCATTCATTTCAACCAACCTGGATCTTATCTCTTTGTATCTCCTACCAGCAGTCTATTCATCTCCTGCATCAAAACAAGGATCGCTATTGTATCAAAACACCTGGATTGATCCATGGCATGAAGTCCCAGCATCGGGTGAATGAACACCCGGACATCATATAAACTTTCTGAAAGGGCATGGTTTAGTAAATAGAAAAGACATTTCAATGTTCTGATGAGGGGCTCAATCTCTTTATTCAGGTGTTCACATGGGAACATAATAAATCTCCCAATCTGTTTAACGAATGGGTTTACAGACCACTAAATTGGTTAATGTTAAACATTCTTACATTAGCAAACACCACACTTTACTTTGACTAAACTAGTGTTAGTCAGAACTCACTATAACTCCACCAGGAGGATTCTTCAGTGCTCAAAACTAAACATCTTACAAAGTGGTATTTGAACTAAGGTGGGTAAGGAAACAACTTTTCCTTTTAACTAGTCGTGTTACACTCAATTAACAAAAAACCAAAAATACTTCAATAACATTATGACATTGTCTACAAACCAAGCCTAATCAAACAACTTATAATTATAAATTTTTTAAACTATATTGTATATTATTTTTATGACATTGTCTACAAACCAAGCCTAATCAAACAACTTATAATTATAAACTTTTTAAACTATATTATATATTATTTTTTCATCATCATCCTTAGGTTGTCCCTCTTTTACTCACTTACATCTACTCCTTTCCCTTACTTCCATCATCATATATACAATTTTCTTTATGTATTATTCTTTCTTTGGTTCATTCACATCTACCCCTTTCCCTTAATGTTTCCATGATCATATATATTTTATTATTACTATGATTACTTTACTTTGTATTTTTTGTTTGTTAAAGCATTATGATTTTCTTTCCCATCTCATCTAAGTACATTTCACCTCCTCATTTGTACAATCAAATTTTACCTTTTTATTTGCTCATTACACCTTATTCTCATATTATCTTATATCCATTATTCCTTGATTTTTATTTTATATAATAAAATTTAGCTTTACATATTGTATATGAATAATTTCCACCATTTTTTCAACATAATTTACCATGGTTTAAGGTTTTATTTATTTTTTATTTTTTTCATTTTGTTTTGCTAATTGCACTTTATTTAAAAAATTTACCATATATTTATTATTCTTAATTGATTGATTGATTTATTAATATTTTAATGATTACCTTGATTTTTATGTTATTTATTAAAATTTCTTCTTAAATTTTTGATCTTGAAATGATATATTTTTCACATTTTTCACCAAATTTTACATGTAACTAAAGTTTTATTCTTTAATTTTTTCTATAGTGTTACTTTTTCACTTCTTACATCTTCTAACTGATTCTTACCTTACTTGATCTCCCCTCTTCTCTTAGTGTAGATTCCTTGTTTATGTCTTTGGCATTTTTCCATGCCATATTATGCATTTAACTGTTTTATTGATTTATTTATAAATCAAACCTATTTTCAACTTTATTTATATATTATTTCATTTTATATACTTGTAACACCTTTTTTTTAAAATTTTTTGTGAGTCTTGATGGTGGGAGAAAGTTCACTCCAAATGCATTGAATTAAAACAATTTTATGTATTATGATAATTTTTTTACCAATATTAAAGTAATATCGTCTTCAAAACAATTTTCACTTAGTGACAACAACAAAATCAATAATGGTAGGGTAATGCCCACATTATGTATTGATACCACTTTTCCAAGGGGCCATTTCAAGCATTTCACGTCATAGTCAAGGCATACGTGCCTAATAAGCATTTAATTATGTTCGAGCTGTGAGCTTTGCCAACTCAAAATACAAACATTCCATGTTTCTTTTATTTGATTATATATTATCATTTCCTTTTATTTTTTAGCATTGCAGTCTTGTATTCTATTGCACAAGAAGATTTTGTGTTAGAAAGGGTTAATGTGCTTTAGGTTGAACATTAGTGTTTGGAGGAAGCAACACCACACAAACAACCTAGGTTTAAAGCATGATGGTTGTAGAGTCCTTGCGCGTAGGAGGGAAGGTGTTGATCCTTTAGTGTTGATTTCCTTCCATCAAAAGAACTTAACACAAGCAACACCACACAAACAACCTAGGTTCAAAGCATTATGGTTATAGAATACTCGTGTGTTAGGGAAGGTGTTTGATCCTCTAGTGTTGATTTCCTTCCATCAAAAGAACTTAAAGAACTTAACATATGTTTGACAAGCCAAATTGCTTTAAGTAAATGGTAATAAGATATATATATTTTTATAAATATAATAGATCATAGATAATGCTATTTATTGCTTTAATGGATCTTGATCATACTATCTCATGTTCAATGAAATATTATATATATATATATATTTTTAAACTTTGTATGGTTCAAGACTCTACATCCCCTCCACATGAGGTATATCTTAAAGATTTCTTTTTAGTTTGTTATTATCAATAATGTATATACTTTTTTCATCTTTTTAAGCTCACATTGACACCTTATTAGTTGCTTTCGATGGTTTTTGGATTCACTGTGTTTGGCATTTTAAGTTGTCGTTTCAGACCAACGATACGTGGTCCATCATCATGACAATGAAAGATAGAACAATTAAAAGCAAAGAGAAACTTGATACAAATTGGACATGAGATAGCCAAATATATAAATTATATGAACAAAACCCTAAAAAACAAAGATAAAAGAAATTAGTTCCTTTGACGAGTGATTAAATGTAATTGAGTTTTAATTGATATGCATTGAATGGTTATTAATGTTGTTGTAAATGTCACTTCGAAAGATATTCTTTTGTATATTATTATTGTACTTTTATTTTAGCTCCGCCGGAGATGTTTTTCCTCCGTTCGGGGATGTCATTATTGTATTTGGTCATGTAAGAATATCGAGGTAAAACCTCCATTGTAAGTCGGGGCAATAGTTCCCCAAAAGCTAAATGTAAAATATATTTTTGAGTCTACCTAGCACATGTTGGCCCAGTCAGTTAAGGAAGTCAACGCCATTGGGGAATTAGGTCAATCACACATAAAGTATAAATAGAAAGACACCCTCTCTCATTTGGATATCGCACTCACTCAAGCAAGTTCGCTCCAAGGAGGAGAAAAGATAAGTTCGCTGGAGAAGAAGAAGGAAGCTGCAAAAGTCATCTTATTTTTGGGTTTGCTATCTTGGTTTGATATTGTACTAAGTGACAAATCTATTACTTAAGAAGTTGCAGTGTTTTCTCCTTTATGGTTTCCCCGAGGAAATTTCTTATGTTCTTGTGTATTGTTGTGCTTGTCTATCATTCAGATTAAAGATCTAACATAATTGAATTAAAGTGCAAACTCTAACAATTAATTTGGATAATGAATGATTATTTTGTTGGTCGCACCAAGAGTAGCAAGGTGCTTACAACCCAGTATGGGGGAGATGTTGTGATGTGATGTGACATATTTTAATAAAAAAAAACGTCAGACATAATTTTTTTTACATATGTTTTAATGAAATTAAATATATATTATTCTAATTGAATCCTATTCTTTGAATTTTAATTTTATCTTAAATTTTTTACACATCAAGAAAAAAATTACACCTCAAGAAATTGGATCCCTCTTGGTGCTTAATAAATACGGATTTAAGATGGGTTTATGCTGATTTTAACAAGACTTAGAGAAATAAATACTTTTTCATGTCTTTCTAATTTATATGAAGTATGAAGTGTACAAGGATTCAAAATAACAATTTCAAACAAATTTAATAAACTATTTATCTTCAATATTAATTGAATTGCGAAATATCACTAAAACTACATTCAACGGCAATCACTACCATTGCATTCAATGAAAACCCTAGTGCATATTAATCATGGAAATTGATTTCTTGTAAGGTTCCAAAATTCTCTGCCCATGTGTAGACTCTTGAGGAGTCCGTCACCTCAAGGTATTGCCACACATGCCATTAAGTGATAGTAGGTACATTCTCTAGTTGGACGCTTGCCTATCGACACACTGACTTATTCTCAAGCTTTGAGGGCATGAAAACTTTACAAAGTTATTTTCACCCAAATTGGGTTTGTTTAATAACCCATTCAATGATCACATTAGTACAGAGTTGGTTTAAGTATGTGTTTTTAAGGTATCCATTTCATAGATCTTTGTTGTGAAAAAAGGGTGGAGTTGATGAGGATGTAGAATTCTCCACGTATCATTATGTTATTATCGTTGTGGGGATCACATGAAAAAGGAAGGCATCACATATGAACTAGAGAATGAGGAGAAGTTTCTTCTTTGTTTCGTGGGAGTTGCCATGGATGACCAACACGTTGAGAATGATGACCATTAGGTCGATGGTGTAACAACTAATGCAATTCTTGCAATTGATGCGGGGATGAGGATGGGGATTGATGGGCATTGTGAGTTTGTGACCACAAATAGGGGGCATTGTTTCTTTCGTTGGTACTTAGTATGATTCTTTGTCCCTTCATCCATCCATATTGACTCAATGTAGAGGTCGTCTCCTTTGAAGGGGACACACAATGATTCTCATGTCATTTCTATGTTTTAAGGTTTGGAATGGCTTGGAATGATTAAGTAGGATTTTCTACAATTTACAAGTTAATGGTTGTTAGGGTGTGGGGATTAGGGTTTATGTTATTTAATGATCATTGAGCCATTTTTATCATAATCGGTAAATATTTGTCATTGTGGAGTACGTGTTTAAAGATACATGTGAGATAATGAGAATCACTAGGAATATCCCTCCTTGTGCCATGCATTATCAAAACTAATCAATGATAAAGAAATTCTCAAGATTTAGGGTGTTGTTTGTGGAAATTTCTTGGAATTTAAAATTCAATGCAGAATAGAGATTTCACCTTCAACCTAGAAGGTTTCTTAGATCTGATCCCTTTGAATTTTCAACCTTAGGGCTGTTGTAAAAAAATGTAGAAAACAACAATGAAAAGAGTACAATGTCTTGCTTCCAAACAATCCAAAATTCCTGAGAATTCATGAGAAAAGACACTAATCAAACATGATAAGTTTCAACCTTTTTAGGCATCTTATCGATGAATAACCAGATCTAAAAATACTCTTTTACAACAATAATATCAATAGTACAACAATAGTATGACAACAGTAAAATCAACCCCTTGTGTTCTTCACTTAGATGTCAAATTACTTAACAATCTTCTTTGTACTTGTGTTGAATTAGAAAGACATATGGCTATAAATAACAATTCATAAAGGACATATAGTTGAAAATCAAATTTGGAAATTGCACAAATTTTGAACAGTTGGGAACTTCATTAATATGTTCAAGATGAAGTACATGTACACGCCATAGCCTTCTCTTAAGGCTAGTACAAATCCTCCCAGCTCTTCAAACCCTAGCTAGGGAAAATCAATGAAACTATAAAAACCAAGAAGACCTAATATGACAAAATCACTCCAACACATCCTACAAAGGAAGACATCATCTCCTCCTCCTCTTCATCATAATTCCACCCTAGGGTTTTCTCACAAAACCCTAATATCCAATCTCCAAGGGCTAAACCCTAGCCCTAGACCTAATGCTTCAATATGCTCAAAGAAGACTAAGAAAACCTAGCGCCTTGAGAGAGAGAGAGAGAGAGAGAGAGAGAGAGAGAGAGAGTACATGTGAAGATCCAAGAGAGAGAAAACCAAGATCATCGCCAATGTTTCCTCCACAAGAGAAAACCCTAGTCACAAGAGAAATCTCCACATGACAATGTTTCCTCTAGACTTCATAACTCCGCCTAGGGTTCGTCATGAAACCCTAGTGACTTCCTCCAAGAAGTTAAGTATAAAGAAAGAGTGTGATAATGATCACTAAGATGATGCATGGAAAGACTCTCTCCTTCCTCTATTTCTATGAGAGGTAATAGAGCCCAACTATACAATGTGGGCCTTAGCCCATACAAACAACCTACAATGAGCACATATAGGCCGACATAAGTGAGACATTGCACTCTAAAATACATGTGTCATTCTCCAAGGTGATGTAGCTATGCAAGACAAGGACACATCCATCCATCACAATCCTCCACATACTCCATTGATCTTGCTAAGCAATGTACTCCATTGGGTCAAATGCCCTTGTAAGAATATTGTTGAATCCCTAAGCCTCCCAGATCCATCTCCAATCTGTTAATATTTTGAGCCCAGATACGATTAACAATCCTGAACAATTTTTTGCAATTATTAATTGAAAACACACTGAACTCCTAGCTAATTAAATAGTGGAAAAAAATAGGAAATCACAATCACATTTGATACTTATATTTACCTTGGAAAATCCTAACCGGGGAAAAACCAACAAATAGTATGATTTTATTAAATTTAAAATCCTAGGCTCCGTTCCTGGGAAAATGTCCCACTAAGGAAAATGCAATGAAAAAATGTTAGTCTTCAAACCTTAAGATCATTCCTTCGATCTTACTGGTTTCTAATCCTCGGCTTCCACTTGCTCCATTCCTCATACCTTTGTCCCCTGCACTTGCAGACATGGTTGAAAGTCTTTCTCCAACCACTTCAATGAGATCTCACTCACTTTGTGTGACTAACCGATATCTTCTCCTCTCACTTAGGTTTCCTTTTATAATATTACAATATGCAAATACCTTGGGCCAATACCATGGACAACCAAATACCAATGGACCTCTAATTTACATAAAGTAATTACAAACGTACATTCACTTTAGTAGTTCATTTTACTAAAGTGAATCTCCTAAGTCTGAGAGTCAGTAATGATGACTCCCACCTGTAGACACTATCCACATGGAAGTACATGTCTAATGCTACAAAACTCAACACTCCCTCTTAGCAAGGAAGGTACTTCTATGAGAACCACTTGTAGTTGGTTCTCCCTCTAACCTTGGAACACTGTCACTCACATCATCATGCACATTGAAATTCCTCCAACCCTGTTGGTTAGCTACTCCCTGTTTATTGGAAGACACAAAATCAATGATTCTATATACGTCGCGCATCAGTGCCAAGAAGATTGAAAACTTCGTCAAAGGTGTGCTCTCCTGCAATGTGTTCCTATGAGTTGTCTCTTCCTCATGAGCATCCATTAATGTCATCTCGTGCCAACTAGGTCTCCTGACAGAACTGGAAGGGATCAACTCCTCTTCTCCTCTAAAGGTTTACTCCCCAAAATAGAATTATATGAACTTTGCTCACCCTTCGAAGTATTTTTCTCCTTAACCTCTATCACTAACATTGATCCATGATCTAAGATCCCCTCAAATCCAACTACAGGCTTGCCCTATAACTTGTAAAATTTTTCCTCTTTGACACCAAGAACTCATGTTGAGTCTATGCCACATCCTATTTTTCGAATAAGAACCCATCCCCTCTCAAAATATAGTGCATACCCACTATCCTCCAATGCCGATACTGAGGCCAAGTTCATCCTGAGCTCCGGTGCATACAACACATTTTTCATCTCCAAAGATTCTTCTGACTCTAGTTGAAACTTGTCTGTTTCAACTTCCTTCACAACACACTTGGCATGAGTGCCAAGCTCCACATGCAAATCTGGGTTTGTCCTTGACAACCTCGTGAACAAATGACATGTCCTCGTCATGTGGCGAGAATCCCCACTATCCATGAACTAGGAACTATTGAAAGCCATGCCAGAAGTACAAGAGACTAAACTTGTTATACTATAGAACAAGAACTTGCATGAGTTCTCACTTTTTTGGAGGTCACATTCAATGGTTATTTTTACCCTTGAATCGAAAAGTGGTGCTACCGGTAGCATCCATTTTTTTCCAAGGCTAAAATTGTAACTTTTTTGAAACCCTGGCCGATGTGGTTGCAATCAAAACCCTAAATCAACACCCAAATCGGAAAGTGGTGCTCCTAGAATCACACTCTTTTTTTGAAGGATAAAAATTATGCCTTGTTTGAAACTGTGACCCTAGCAATCGACACTGTTGCAACCAAAACCCTAAAATCATCCCCCCAATCGAAAACTGATACTACCATGGCACTCTTATTTTTCTTTCCGAAGTCAAAATTACAGTTTATTTGAAATTGTAACCTTAACATATGGTACCAATACAACAAAAATGCCAAAACAAATCCTTGGATCAAAAATATGTGCTACTAGTAACAACTTTCTCTTCTCTCAAGTTAAAATTTCAGGCATTTTCGAAACATGACCCAAATATTTTTTAAATTCTTTTAAAAAACTAAATTAAAAAACAAAAATAAAAACAATTAAATTTTTTTTATTTAAAGTTAAAAACACTTTAAAAATGCAAATATAAAATAAATAAATGAAAATTTAAAAAATCCTAAAACACAAAACAAACAAAACAAAACAAAACAAACATTTTTTTTTAAATCTTAAAAAAAAACAAATAAATCAACACACATAGATCCAAAAACAAAACAAAAACAATAAAAATTTCATAAAAACAAGACAAAGACAATTAAGAATATATAAATAACGCATAACAAAATAAAATAAAAAACAAAACACAAATAACAAAAATATTAAAAACATTTAACATGAAACATATCCTAACGACCTTACTATTCTTATGTATTAAAAGAATATATATATATAACATTCAAATTAAACCTATCCTAACGACTTTCATATTGTTATGTATTAAGTTGTATTAAGTGGGCAATGAAGGGGAGGTTGTGGATAGCGTGATTATGAAAATTGCATCGCCCACCTACCGCTCCAAGGGGGCATATGGAGTGGTGCCAGTGGTGCGATTTTGAGAATTGGTGTTACCCTTAACCTCCTCTACATTACCCACTTAATACATAAGAATATTAAGTTATATTTCATATATATATATATATATATATTTATATATTGTGTTTTTTAACATATAAGAATATTAAGTTATATTTCATTTAAATGTTATATTTATATATATATATATTTTGTGTTTTTAGTTCTTGTTGTAGGTAGAGACTATATGTTCTGCCTTTACCTATTAGTTGATATTAATACTTCAACTTTTATAAAGTTAAGTTAAAGTTTCATTAAAATTAGTATTTATAAATATTTTTTTGAAAAATTGTATTGACATTTTATTGGATAAGAGGTCTTGAATTGACCATTTTTATCATTGTTCGGTATTAAAAAAATTAAGAAAAAAGCCAAAAATTTCTACCTTAACTTTATCCACCTTATCTAACAATAATTTGCTATTGCTGTACCTACAAGCCATCCATGTGTCCACTCTTACTCCTATTTTGCTAAGTTTTTCGCCTCCTGCCTGACATCTCTCATTTACCGCAATGGATGGAGCATTCCAGAGCTCAGAGCGTGGCTATTTGCATGCTTCTTTCTGACACCTGTAGGCTACATGTTCTCCTCAGAGCTCAGAGCGTGGATATCTGCATGTGTGTTGGCACCTGGATGTCCTCTAGGATTTAGCTGTAACACAAACAACAGATCTGGATATAGAGTGTAGTGGGGTTGTTCCAGTCGGTGGTGTCCCAATCTCTGGTGGTTCTGGTTATGCTGTTAACGCCTGTGAATATCATGATACTGTTAGACGCAAGGTAAACAGTAAGGAGTTTCTGAAATGCTTATGGTCCCATAGTTTTAAAGAGTTGTCGAGTCATGAGTTTTGGATTACCACCGATGTCCTGTACATAAACATGTAACCTTGGTGAATAGATGCGGTTTTTGACTAAATCAGGTAGAAAAATGATCGAATACATTAGATTGATGACAGGTTTTATTTTCTCTAGATTTTGATAACAGATCATGGGCGTATCCCATATCTGAAGGAAAGAGATCATCATCTCGAGCCGCCAAAGAATTCTCCACCATATTAAATCAATTAAAAGATTATCTGTCTAAAAATTCTTACCCGATTGATAGAAATAGATTCTTTATGCGTACATTGTGCATGAAGATGAGCATGAGACTGGGGAGATGTATCCAACTCGATCAGTTCACTTGATATTGTTAGGAAATCCGTGCAAGAGGAGTATATACAGTTGAACTATATCATTCAAACCTGGAGGGAATCATGGCGGCTCATTCACTGTTGAAAACAAATTATTTATTCATCCGTGACTCTTAGTTTTGTTTTAGTTTTATTTGAGTTGGGTTAGCATATAGTTCACTTTAGTTTTGTTTTATTTTGCTGAGAAGAATCTGCAGCTAGTTTGAGTGAATATAGTTGATTCTAGAATGCGGTTAGATGGCAGTCTCAAGTTGGAAAGAACGAATTGTAAGATTCGCAAAAGATAGAAAGGAAATGCCAGTAAAATATGGAGGTCGCTCTGATCTACAATGTTAGACGAGCTGATTTCGTGAAGGTTTAGTGCCAGTTGAGAGATTGATTCCAATTTCTTTCAACTTCTGTTTCATTTTATTGCCTATATAACCCAAAGATGTTCGACTGTAAGAAGGGGGGGCGCTCTCTGTACACCAGAGGATTGGATATTTTTCTTGCTTCAGATCAATACTTCAATACTTGAAGGATAGTTGGATGGTGAAACTCTTTTTGTCGAAACAATGGAACTTCCTTTTTAATGTCTTCTGTAAAGCTTGTGTGAATTTATTTAATAATTGAGTTATATTAGTCTCTTTTATTTACTTTCCATTGTTTTCTTTGAGCTTTTAAACAAAATTCTTGAATGCGCTCACATTTCTGTTTAAAGCATTGCTGCTTTTGTATCTATAAGTTATCATTTGGAGATCAATTGAAATTTTTTTAATCACCATTCTTCGTTATATTGATTCGATTTTTCATTAGATAAAAAAGATTCATTGCAACCTGCCATGATTGAAATCTGTAGTGTTATCAATGACTTTCTTTTAAAATTATAAGTATATGATAGCTTCAAAGTTTATGAAATGTTTTTTCATATATTTTAATTATCATGTATTTAATTTGAAAATGCAATTCTAATTAATATATCATATTTTTTTTGCTTTTGCTTTAATTAAAGTGATATTTTCTTTAAACTTGAACGAGTTCAATTTATTTAAAAGAAGTTTCTAACTTGTTAAATATTTATCTTATGTTTAATAAGATGATTCTTATTTGCAAAAGTTAATAGATTTTTAGTCCCTGCCAGATACTATATGTTCCATTTTTACCTATTAGTTGATATTAATATTTCTGTTTTTACAAAGTTAAGCAGAAGTTCTATTAAAATTCAGATTTATAAATACTTTTTTGAAAAATAATTCACATTTCATTGGTTAAGAGGCCTTGAATTAATCATTTTTATCATTGTCGAGCATTTAAAAAATTAAGGAAAAACCAAAAAATAATCATACCTTAACCTTACTTGCTATACCTACCAGCTTTTTGCTATTGCTTGGCGTGCAAGAAATCAACTTGTTGGCCTCCAAGCAATCCACCTATCTGCCATGCTTAAATTGATCATGTTTTATTGCATTCAATATTTCAGACGATTTACTAGGGATTCGTGCAAGGTTTCTGGACTATTCCAATGTTCCTATGGGCGGGTTCGAATAATTTATGTCTTGCCTTCTCTTTTAAGATTTGGTAGACCAAATTTGATATCAAAGAACCTTAAAGACCACCATTATCATAGTTAAAGATAAAGTTTAAGATTCTCCATTAATTTTATAATATTAATTTCTTTTTATCATAATAATTTATTATATGAATGTGTTTCCTTACCATTATTTTCTTATTTGGTAGTCAAAGTTGAAAAGGGCTTTTATGAAACTAAACTTTAAAGGGCTTCTAGTTGTCCGTCAAAGTTGACAAGGGCTTTTATAAAACTAAACTTTAAAGGTTTTAAACAATAGTTTTCATTTTTTATAAATCAAAATAATTAAAAAGAAAAACCATATCTTTGTAGAAATTTTTTTAAATAGGTATTCATAATTGTGTATGATTTTTTAAACTTTGTATGAGTTGTTTTTTTATTTTTTTAACACTCCTCCATCCCGAACCATTATAAATTTAAAATAGTAGTAAAAGAATAACAAACTTATAAGTATAAAAAAACTCAACATATAAAAATAAATAACTTTATTAAAAATAAGTAAAATTTTGTCAAATTAATTAAATAAATACAAGTTTAGAATAATGAAAGAAAAGGTATTGTTGTAATTAAAAAAATACATAAATACATGTAGCCTTTATTCTTAAAAATAAATAACTTTATTAAAATAGATAAGACCGAGTAAAAAAATTAATTAAATAAATATGATAATATAAGTGGTCAAATTTGGACAAAATCTTATAAGAGTGGGTAAATTTTATTTTGGTAAAATCCAAATTTAGAAGTGTTTAAATTGTGTTTTTGAATCTATAAATAGATTCAGCCCTCGAATACCCCATGACATGCAAATTATAAAATTCCTATAACTAATATATGTGATTCTAAGATTTTTTAAAGATTTCCAATCGGACATAGTACCTAATAAGATGGAAAATATGCTCGAGAAAGGTTGAAAATGTAGAATATTTAGACTACACCAATAGTATATATTTTTAATAATATTAATTGTCCATTTGAAATATCTAGAAACATTAATCATAGACACTTTAATTTAAGAAAATCATACATAATTGATATTTTTGGTTGGAAATTTGACAAGAATAATTTTGAAATGATAGTAATTTCAACAATCAAAAATTAGATTTTTGGCAAATATTGCCTAGTAAATTTTAGTAACCTATTTAGGGAATGACAATCTAAAAAAAGTTAAAATTATATTGATGATTTTCTTTTTGATATTGATGATTTTCACCAAATTTTCAACCTTACTATAACAGAATGGATCAATTTTGAATGTCTATAAAATTTAATATTGTCTCACAACTGGAGCAGATTTGAATAGAGATTGTATTGAACTATTAATTGAGTCTTGCAAAGCTGGGTTTTCCTTCCATTGGGGTTTTGGCCGAGATGGGATCAAGAATTCATAATTTATTCATTAATCATTAGATGGGATTATTTATACATTAATTACTAAATAAAGGTATAGTTTTATTTTATGGTTATCTTTTATTTTCGAATTTTGTTGACTTTTTTTTTTGAAATTATTAGCATTTATGTACTTTCTAAATTATTATGTTTTTAATTTCATATTATTAAAGGCAGGGACTAAGCTGCACGCAACTCTTGTTTTGTATATATATGTTTTTGTCATATATATATATATATATATATATATATTTTGTTTTTTGATATTTAGTTTTGATGTTATATATATATATATGAATTATTTATAATGTTTGATTTTGTAATTTTATTTATTTTTTTATTTGTTTGTTTGTGTTATTTATATATATTTTTTCATTTTATGTTTTATTTACTTTTTATTTAATGACTTTTATTTTATTTTGTTTATATGTTTGATTATTTTTTTTTAATTTTAGTTTATATTTGTATTATTTTTGTTTTTTTATAGTGTTTTTGATTCCATTGTTTTTAGTTAAAAATTGTCTTTATTTTTGTTTTTAAGTTATTTTTTGAAAAGACTTAAAAATATTGGGTCTTGTTTTGAAAATGCCTGCAATTTTACTCAGAGAGAAGAGAGAGAGAGAAGAGAGAGTTGTTACTAGTAGCATCTTTTTTTGATCCAAGGGTTCATTTTGACATATTTGTTGCATCCGTACCAGATGTTAAGGCCACAATTTCAAGTAAGTTGTAATTTTGACCTTGGAAATAAAAATAAGAGTGCCATGGTAGCACAAGTTTTCGATTCAGGGGCCGACTTTAGGGTTTTGGTTGCGATGGTGTTGATTGCTAAGGCCACTGTTTCAAACAAAGCGTAATTTAACCCCGAAAAAAGATGAGGATTCTGGGAGAACCACTTTTCGATTTAGGAATTGATTTAGTGTTTTGATCGCAACTGAATTGACCGAGGTTTCAAAAATGTTGTAATTTTAGCCCCGGAAAAAAAGGGGTACTACTAGTAGGACCACTTTTCGATTCAAAGGTTGTTTTTGTTATTTTCGGTGGAAAAATATGAGTTTTTATGGCTAGAGTTCTCATTCTTTGTATGTAATTCTTGTTCTATAGTATACTACGTTATTAACGAGAATTAGTTCTCGAACTTCTAAGCGAACTCTTTATCTTGAGCTTCTTCAGTAACTGTTACCTATTGAGACCTGCTCTTATCTTTCTTTCTTTTTGGACATTGTGAAGCATAGTGGCCACGCTTGTGGCACACAAAGCACTTGAATTTGCTCATGTCCTTTTTCTTCTTCACCTCTTGTGAAGTTGAATTTTCACCTGTACTATTCTTGTTCCTCTTTGCTTGACTGGAAAGAGAAACATTCTCCTCATCATCCTCCCATTGGCCTCTAGATAGATACTTCTCCTAAATATCCTCTTGGATGAAGTCATCCCATAACCTCTCCAAGTTAGGGAGTTTCTCCTACGTAATAATCCCTTTGAAGAAGGTTACCCATGTCTTGGTGAAGGGTGAAAATGCGAAGCTAGGAAACAATTCCGTGACAATGGAGTGAAAAAAAAAGAGGGCGCACGGATGGACAGGTGAAAAAAAGGCAACCTAAAAGTCTCGGCAGAGAGTTTAAAAAACTCTAGGTCGAGAGTTTTGAGAGTTCAAACTCTCGGCCGAGAGTTAAAAAAAACTCTAGGCCAAGAGTTTGAACCAATCGTCGCGCTGTATTTTCAAAAAAACTCTCGGATGAGAGGTTGAACTAAACTCTAGGCCGAGAGTTTGGAAGGTATTTTTCGGCCGAGAGTTTATGGTCAACAAAACCTGCGAAAATATTTGGCATCTTTCTGGAACCCGCAACTTCAACAAGCCCAAACCCCTGCAAATTTTAAGTATTGTTTGTCGAACTTGGTAGCAATGGATTCATCTCTGAATCTAGTTTTCAATGATATAATAATTGTTTCATTTCGATTTGAATTTCTATTTATTAATAAAAAATTTCTAAACCTTCTCCCTTAAGAATTTTATTACTCTAAAAATCACCCGAAATGAAAATTCAATATCATAACAAAGACAACACCACAAAATTTGAAATTTCACATAGATCATAATTGGCTCGTCCTCTTCAAAAGGGTACTTTTAGTTTTTCCAATAAAAGTCACATTTGAAAGAAAATGCGAAGACAAAAACATGTGTCGATAATGCACCATTTTTTGAACATATGCTGTTTCGATAAATAATAAAAAATAGTTCTCAAGTCTTAAAAAACTCAAAATATAGTCCATGATCAAGTTTAGTATGTGTATATTATGAGCCTACAATTTTTTTTCCCTAAAATGAATAACCATCTATCAAAAAACCGACGTCAACACAGGTCACTCATTATCCATACCTAAAATTTTCAAGTATATGCCATTGGTTGACAACAAATTTCTCCCACAATATGTCCATAAAAAAAATTAAAAAAAATATGAGTAGAAAGCTAATTCAATTCTCTAAAACCTTTGTGTTTACTTCAATTTGAAATTCCTAAGGGAGATATGGGTTTGAAGAGGTCGAAGTTGAAAAACATAAAATTTAGCAGTTTTGTTTGTCAAAAACAAGCCAAAATTGTTTCCCAACTTCATGTTTTCACCCTGAAGCCATTCAAGGCAATCCTTACCAACTCTGTATCCCCCAAAGTCTCCCCAATTGCTGCTAGCTTATCACAAAATTGTGTGATCCCGATGAGATAAGAATCTATAGTATCGATCTTGGACATCTTGGTGCTTTTGAGCTCCTACCTCAGCATCATCTTCCTGTTTTGGTTGTTACTCTGATATAAGCCCACCAGAGCATCCCACATTTCCTTGGATGGCATCTTCTCAGTTATGCGAGGGATCAAATGATCCTTCACCGAATCTGAGATAATATTCTTGGCCTTCACATCTTTCATGTTGTGAGATGCCAGGTCCCTAGGATTTGTCGATATGGTATGAATAGTATGTATTTATGGATCTCTATGAATATGGATTAAAAAAAAAAAATCAAAAAAAAAAATTAGAAACATCAAAATAGAAACACAAAAATTAGAAACACAAAAATTAGAAACACATGGATTCAAAAATTAGAAACAAAAAATAAAAACACAACGAATCAAAAAATTAGAAACAAAAAAATAAAAACACAACGAATCAAAAAATTAGAAACATCAAAACAGAAACACATGGATTCCAAAATTAGAAACATCAAAACAGAAACACATGGATTCCAAAATTAGAAACATCAAAATTAAAACACATAGAATAAAAAGATTAGAAACATCAAGATAGAAACCCATGGATTCCAAAAACTTATTAATTAGAACATTCGTGTGAGGCTACAACCATTCCATCTCAATCCGTGTGACAAGATGGAAAGATCAACCATCCCGTCTCTACCGCAGCCTAGTTGTCCCACCCACACGATGGATCCTTCATCATTATCTAATTATTGCACGTTAAATAATTCCCTAAACCATTATCTCCAACTTGTGTGAGGGACATAATGAATATCCCTATCCAATACCCGGATCCATGACATATCATTTCGTATCCAATCCTTACCATGCAAAACATCACCCATCATAGTTTTAGCGCCTATAAAAAAGAGACGACACATCCCTTGTCACCCACAATCATTTTTCAAATGCATCGTGTTGTGGGAGCCATGCAGATAGTTCCACCCGCCCCTGTATCTTTTCCTTTGTTGTTATATGAGATGTTGTCCAATTCCTCACAGAGCACCCGGTTGATCGCTCCCAAGCCCCGTTCGTAGTAGCTGAACATTTTGATGCTCCATCCTCGACAAGAATACCGAGACCCACTGTAGTTGAACATTTTGATAAATATTGATGTTTTGAGACCGTGGATTGTCACTGGGATTCCTGCCACATATCACTATGTCAAGCCCCCTTTTTCCACTACTACATCTCATTGGTGTTAAATGTACAACATCAGGAGACATTCTCCAAACCAATCTTGGGAAGCCAAGATTGATCCTCCCATATAGAAGTGAACACTTTAATTGCCTTTCGTGTAAAGGTTATTCCTCTCGTATAAAGGTAATTGGTGAAAGTAGAGATGTTTTAAAGTCTTATTGGACAAGGCTCCGTACTTGTGTATCAAGTCACATGTGATTCTCATGTGAACCTTCCGTATAAAGGTATCCATGGGATGGACCTCCCATATAGAGTTGTACCTTCCGCATAAAGATCATGCTTTACTTGTTAAAAGTGTTTAATGTTGTGTGATGTATTATTAACCTTGATCACCAGTTTCTATTAAGTCTCCTTCAGAGATTGATCACCTCTAAAGTGAATTACTTTAGCATATGATCATTTGGTCTGGAATAATATACTGTGATCACAACATCCGATAATTCTTATTAGTATAATGTAATGCGATGTATAATTAAAGTTAGCACATATTGACCATGCAGTAAAAGATAAAGAGATAAAGATAAATGCATAGAGAAAAAGAGAATTCGAATTAATCAGGAGATGACTACGTGAACTCGAATTGTCAAGCTTCAGTTAAGTAACAATGTATGCCTCAATCAATGCTTCAGTTAAAGCATCGGTTAAAGATATGCAATCGGTTAACTAAATGAGAACTCGAATTGATCACTACAGTGGTGTTATCAAGAAAGAATTAGTTAAAGAGAGTTAACTAAGTGACAACAAAAAATATCTAGTTAACTAAGTGTTATTGCATGACGACACTTATGCTAAACTAAAAGACAACACTTGAGTTGTGACACTTAAGTTAGCCACCTAACTAACTGGAAAAGATTTCAATTAAGAGGCAAGTTCATTCTAAGAGACACTTCAATGAGATGAAGCACTGCATGAGAAGTGGGGTGCACTTCTTCATGCAAGCTTGATAGATCCATTCTGAGGGCGAGTTCATCCTGAAGTTAGAAGAATCCGATGCATGAGAAGAATGTATAAATATGTTATACGAGATTGATGAATTCAATGTGAAGCAAATTCTCTTCTCCTTTGAAGGAAAGGCGCTTCTCTTTGTGCATGATATTATTATTCAAGTTAAGGCGCTTCTCCAATTGATCTCCCTTCTCTATTGCTTCCATACTTCACCAAGAGTTTTTTGGTGATCTCTTATCTTCCGAAAGCAATCTGCTATGTTGTAAAAGAAAGCATTCTCTGCTATCCATTATATTATACTGAGAAGAATTGTCGAGGTTTTTGTTTATGTTTTTTTAACTATATGTTTTTAAACTTTATGTTTTTTTAACTATATGTTTTTTAAAACTATATGTTTTTTTTTAAATTATGTTTTTTTCAACTATATGTTAATTTTCTTTTAATTGCAAGTTTTTTTTTTTAAACATATATGAAAATTTTTCGTTTCTAACTAGAAGGAGAATAGCATCAAGAAAGCTATCTGTAAACATCTATGGAGCAATATCGTTGATGAATTCATAAAAAAAATAGTTGAGCCATCTGAGAATGTTGCATGTGATGAAGTTGTATCTAGTGAGGATTTAAAAACCAAGAATGCTAGAGAATTGAAACACGCACTAGATGAAGAGAAAATGGACTATTCTTGGTTTCTAAAAGAGAAATATCAAGGCAACCTAGACATTATCCACTTATATTGTGCTACATTTGCATATCTTAAAACATATTATCACTCATTGGGATTGTTGCGAGATATTTGTTTGGTACCGAGTAAAGACATTGTTTATGTACTAGTGAAACAAGCTAAAACCTATGTTAAAATACGATATTGTTTGAAGGTTTCAAACTATAAGATCAACGAAATTTTCACAGAATTTTGTTCTAGAGTCGTGCACGATATTGAGCGCAAGAGTGTAAGTTTCTATATTTTTATATATTTTTGAATTTGTTATAATTTGGATTATATGACAATGTAATAGATTTAATACAATAATTTTTTTTTTTTTTTTTTTTTTTTCGTAGGATTTTTATATGCCACTTTCCCATATTTTGAATCGAATTTATTCTACAGAAGAAAATCCGATGGATGTCATTAACGCCGCTCTTCATAAGGGAGAAGCTGCACCAAAGAAGTGAGAAAGACCAAAGAAGAAACGAGTGCAAAATGTTCATACTGAAGAAGTACAAGCACATAAAGGAAAATGAGTCCAACAATCAAATGAAGTACCTAGGAAGGTTACATTTAAAAGGATATCTCGCCCAACTGAACATGATCGACCAATTGTTACTGATGAGGATGTTACTTTTGCTAGGATATTACGCATTGTTGCTGATGAGACTGTAACGTAGCTCCTCCTCACTCAAAAAAGGAGATTGGGTTTTAGATTTGTTCTCGGTATCAGGTAATATTTTTGATACTGCATATGAATCTAGTGCCATAATCTATATTTTTTAAATTTATGTTTCATTATGCTATTTGACTTTATTTTTTTTTTGTATGTGGTTATTAGGTATAGCAATAGCATGTTCGTTGCAAAAATGAATAAATTGCATATCCATTGATAATGATCCACTACAGTGCAATTATATCAAGCAAATAACTAATGCTATGAAAGTTCTTCCAGATGAAATGCAGGAAGTTGGTTTGAAGAAAGGAGAATTTAGTGAGTCACTTGTGGAAAATATGTCAAAAGAGCCTCAACCTCATTTAAAAGGGATGTTCGGAAAAGATCACTTTGGAAATTTTGCAGAAGTAGAGGACCCAATGGAAGAACACATTGAGGTCTAGGAAGAGAGCCAAGTAGCAGAAAATGCCAATTTCGATGAAGATTTCAGCATGCATGATATTGTTGATTAGTTTCATATCCTTGAGGAAAATGTCAAAGTTGACAAATTTTTGATAAGATATTTTTGTAATGTTTTGAATTTAAGATTTTATTTTGAGAATACCTATTATGTTTTTAATATGCTATTTAGAAACATATGGTATACGTTTTGTTGAGTTTATGTGAATCATCACTTTATGGAAAATGATGTTAAATAATATTATTTTTATACATCAAATGACTGAAAATACGTTGAAAAAATGGTTTGAAATGTCTTTTTTTTTCTCATTTTTTTTAGAAAATTTCCCCCAAAAATGACTTCTTTAAGAGAAACGTTTAATGAAAAACTTTCAAAATGTATATATTTTTCATTCTAACTAGCTTCTAAATGTTAAAAAAATAAAAAAATGTATGTATTTTTTCATTATAAGTAAAATTTGAAAAAACACATTTGCAAATAAAAAATATAGTTTCTTTATGACCAAGAAGTTTAAAAAAAAAAAAGGCTCGAAATGAAAAAGGGTGCTACCAGTATACACACTTTTTGAAACAGAGGTAAAACAACTACTGAAATTGACCCCCCAAAAAATGAGAACAATGTCGGGTTCTCGTCAAGTTGTATAACTTGTTTCTTTTGAAATGAGAGTCATTTGGATATCATTTTCAACATTATTGATGAAACTAGGAAAAAAACCACCTTGACTACTTTAACAGCAGAGGCCCTATGATCCTCAACAAATAAAGATTTAAAATGAGAAACCCCTTGCTCTAGAAATATTTTGGAAGCCATAAATAGAGTCACTATCCTATTCTTCCAGTCTCTATATAGAAGCATAACTTTTCCTATGATTTGCAAAATCATGGAAATACTTAGTATTTTTATATCCCTTCTAAAGCCATACATACCTTCTTTTATGTCTCCAAGAAGCTTCTTCCTCATCAAGTATTTTTTTCATTTTAAATTCCAATTTTATGTCCAGTAACTTGATCCCTTCATTTTCAAAACCAACAAAATCACTAGAATAGATATCATCTAACGAAAGCTCAATAGATGCCAAATATTTTTTTGGTCTCATACTTCTATCAAGAGCCCAAGCAAAGGCTATCTGCTTCAATTTTTTGAGATTTGCTACAAATTGCATAGTAGTATATTGCAGACTATTCCCATCAAATGGGGTCCAAGATGAGGAAACCAAAGCTAAAAAGGAATCATATTCTAACCATGAGGAATTGAATTTGAAGGGGCTCAGAGGCTTCTCCTCCACTAATCCAATCTCTTAGATAATGGGGAAATGGTATGAATCTTGACCTTTTCCAACCCACTTCCTTATCATGAAAGCATTCTACAGAATACCTTGATTAGCTAGAAAATGATCATGTCTTTTGGAAATTCTACTCAAACCGGTCCTTTTATTCCTCCATGTAGGTTTTATAATATATTGTCTAATATCATATAATACCTTGTCTTCTAGATGTATTATAAAAGAGGTTGATCATACATACTCCTTAGCAACTTCCCCCCATATTTCTACACGACCAATGGTGAAATTCATGTCACCACTGATGATTACATAGGAATCATTTAATTGTTCTAACTTCTAAATTAAAGAAATTTCCCCAAAAAGGGATCCTTTATTTTAGGGACGATAGATGTTAATAAAAGTACAATTATAGATGTTAATACAAGTACAATTCATACCAAATATACTGAAAGGAGAGAGGCCCCTAGGATCGAGAAAAAATAACATGCATTAGTAACCTTGAAGGCCTTTGAAATCCAATCAATGATAAGGCCTCTAGACCTTCCCTTTGCATCGCAAGAGATAAAAGAACAAATAGGTAGAATGGATTTTAAAGCTATAATCGCAGTATGCTGTAGCACTAGGCTGTTCTTATAGTCCCACAATGGAATTCCCTTAGCATATTCACTAAGGAGTTACAACATTTAATGAAGTTGTACCTCACAAAGGAGTTGCAACATCAATGGAGTTGAATCTCACAAAGGAGTTGTATCATTAACGAAGTTGCAACTCACAAAGGAGTTGCAACAGTTATGAATGTACCACACACACACAGCTCCAATCATGACATTTTTCAAATAAACAAAATGAATTACCACCAATAAATCGACTCATAAAATTAATAACATAGAACCAAATAAGTTTTATTGATGTCCATTGAAAAATATTTATAGAAATCTATTGCATACACAGTGCCACACCTAGGCCTCTATTTTCTCGACATACAATGTAAAAAACGTGAGAGCCCACATTGCTCTTTAACAACACAAAATGTAGGCCTAATCCTAGACCTCCATACCCACTATGGCCAGCGCCTCTCTTCCACCATAGAGTTGAAAAAACATATCCGAGTATTCCTGCATAGGAAAGAACGCACCCTTCTGGCCCAATGAGAGGAAAAATCCCTCTTTCCTTCATGAGCAGGAAATTTAATATCCTAGGACGGGAAGTTGAAGTGATGAAACGGTTCAACCTCGAGGAAAAGAACCATTCCTTTTATGATGGATGTTCCCAATATGCTTGTAACTGCATTCTAATACCATGTGTCAATCTCCTCCAATGTTTCCTGAATCCATTTCCTGTAACTACTATGTATAACACTTCAATTTCTTTTTGAAACCATTTCATTTGGAAACTTTGGATCATATCCTTGAATGGCATGTCGCTTTTCTATTTTTATTTTTTTATTTTATTTTATGTTTCAAATGGTCCAGTTATTGGTCAACACAAGTAACTTCCAAGACTAACGACCATAGAATCAATAAATCTAATAATAATATGAAATATGCTACTGCAATAAACACTCATGTAGAAACTTGTAGCATCAACCATAATCTATGAAAATATAGAAAACCAACAGTTATTCTACTAAAAGTAAAGGTGACATGCTGTAGGATAGCCCGTTGCATCAGGGATTCTCCTGCATCAGACTCCCTTGGTTGAAAATTTTGTGAGCATCTTGCTCATGTGATTATTGATATTTAATCAACAACCATTGAGAGAAACATAAAATTTATTTCTCTTCTTCTTCCTCCTCTGCCATGATCCACACCTCTCATATTTACCTCTTCTCTGCTTTCCACTGCCTTTATTCCTTTGTTCAATCTACATCACTATCATTCGCCATTGTAAATTACTCTTCACACTTGTTCTCGGATCTTCCACCTTCTTCATCTGCATAGCTTTCACCAACATCACTCGTAGCTCTTCCACCACTTGCTGCCATTCATTTTCTTGCTGTAACTCATATTCTTCAACGAATCACTGCAATTTTTGTCTAATGGGTCCACCACCTCACATCATCTCACACCACTTGTGTTTACTGCAAACACAATGGTGCTTACTTCCTCCCCATCCTCCTGCTTTGGAACCATCACTGCACTCACAGAGAACTCCTCTATTGTGTGATGCTCAAGCGTCTCTTCATTTTCCTCTACTGCAACAACTACTCTGCTACAATAATATTTAGTTTGTTGCATCTTTCCTGCTTCTTTAACATCCTCTTCATTCAACCCCACTGTTACAAGACCCCTCTTCTCTGCTTCTCCACTTACTGCTGCAACATTGTCCATTGTTACAACATCACATACTGCTACCTATTGAGTTTGCTTCCCAAACTCTTTCACTGCAATCTCTTTGCTACAATCCTCTACTGTGACTCTTTCATCTATACTCTCCCTTAGCATGCTATGCATTTACCGCTCCAAAATTCCTTCATTGGTTTCTCCAACCACATGCACCTCACTGGTACAATCAACACTCACTGGAACCACGTTTAAGAGAATCACATTCTCTTTCTCCTTTTGTTGTATTCTCTCCTGCAATAGTACAAAATGGCTGATATGTGACTAAAAAATGACTAAAAACCAAGATATAAATGACTAAAATTGAGGTAGTGACCGCTGGTCATAAATTAGTAGTCACTTATCACCTGACCAAATTGGTCATTTATCACTTAGTCGTAAATTGCTTGAATTGATTCATGATTTGGTCATATATTTAGTCATTTCTTTGGTCGCTATTTAGTCATTGATTGTTGTTAACTGATCATTTATTTAGTCATTGATTGTTATTAATTGATCATTTATTTAGTAATTGGTTGTTGTTAACTCATTTAAATAGTCATTGATTTATGTAGAGAGGGTGTGGAGGAATTGGACCACCAACCTCCTTCCTGTAAGGAAGGTGCTCTTCCATTGAGCTATCACCCTTAAATAGAATCAAAGATCACAGTAAAAATTTATCACAAACTCTTACAAACATTAACAACATGACTGTAAACAAAAATTACAACAAGACTATAAATTCTCCATAAACATGGTTGAGGGTGAAAAATTGAGGAAAATATCCAATAGTAGTCATAACAGTATAAAATCCAAACAAATAAAAAAGATCCATGAGATCATCCTTTCGAATGAAGCTTGTAATACACCCTTCTATATATTTAATTATGAATAGATTGTAATAGATTACATTCTGATATGAATGTCTTGAATTTTACAGTTTCTTACCAATATAATCCATTTAATGGAAAATAAAACCCTCTTAAGAAGAAACAAAATTCAAATGGCCATATGATATCAGATATAACCTTTCTCTTAATATTTTGAATCCCCTCAGGAGTAAAAGAAACTGAAAGTGATGAAAACATAAATTCTATGGTAGGGTTTGACTCTAAATGAGATCCACGATAATTTTTCCCAAGTCCATAGGACAAATATTCTTCTTCATACCTGTAAATTACCACTAAGCAATGGCTATAGGGTTCCTCTTGAATACCATCAAGACCTTTGTACACATATCTATGCAAAAGTAGGGATATATTAATAATTAATTAACTATGATCAAAATAATGTAGAAATATCATTAAACAATGACTAGAAATGAGAGTAAATTACCATGATTGGTGACTCTCTCCTGGTCTAAGATGAAGTCTCAACCAGGCAGATGATAAGATTTATCTATGTTGCACAAGCTTTGGGGACGGGGGAACGAGGGGGACGGGGGAACGAGTCCCCGGGACGGCTAGAGCGAACCCCCAATTTTTCAGGGGACGGCAAGTTGGGGACGACAATCATATATATAAGTTTTAAAAGTTAGAATTCACCATAAATATTGTAGTTGCTTGTAATCAGATTTTTACAGCTTCCTTAAATTAATACAATATGTTTCAATTGATTATTTTATGAGATAGAATTTATAGATATTGTATTGTAAATTAACACTTTTACGAAAAACCTTATCCTATTTTTATTAAAGAACCTCTCTTATATAATAATGATTAAATATTCAATTATATAATCAATAGAAGTCATCATAATAAGAAGTAATATTTTTACCAATAAATATATAATAATATTAAAATATCCAATTATATCATCATTAAAAATCATTATGGTATGAAGCAATATGAAATAGTATTTTTAACAAATTTTAACAAAAAAGACATCTTATTTTATTAACTAATCTTATTGTATAATAATGATTAAATATCCAACTATATCATCAATAAAATTCATCATGATATGAAGTAAGGTATAGTTTGAATTTTCTAAGTTTTCAACTTTTTTGGATTATAATTTTAGTCTTGTTTTGTTGAGAGTTCCAACTAAAACCGAGTGAAAAGTCCAAAACTTAGAATAAATAGACTCATCCCATGAAGTAATATGAAATAATATTTTAAGATTTTTCTTAAAATTTAAATTGTATTTTAAAAAAAATATTGAATATCATTATTTAATTTAATAGCATAAATGTCTTAAAATAGCATGGCTTGTGTAGTAGTGAATTAACACTTGAGCATATGAAGGAGTTTTGTTATATAAATATAATAATAATATATCCACGAAGGAGTTGTGTTATATAATAATAATATATCAATAACATGAGATAAATTGAGAGCCAACAAGTCTAATGATGTATCTACTCATAAATGATAACACAAATTTGAATTTTTTTTTATGAAATATGAAATATGATATAAAAATGAACCCTAAAAAAACTAATACCCTAACCCACTAATTACACATATGGGAGTTTATATATTATATGAGAGATTAACCCAAGTGTAACAAGTGTACATTTAGGGTTGTCGTATCTTGTTATGCTTAAATGCATCTTGATTAAGATTTAAGTAAGCTTCACTTAAGTGGTGGTTAAAAAAGGGGTATGTTTATTAAATAGTATTTGTTTTATGTTTATATTAATTAGTTACTCTTTATATTAATTAGTTTAATGTTTATCCTTTGTTTAACAACCAACCATCTCCACAAAACTAAGTGGTTGGCTGTACCTATCAAGTTCACCTACCACTTTACTTGTAGTTTGCTTCTAGCACACTAAAACGCTAAGCTTAAGTACTATTACAATATCTTAAAACCACTTACTAATAACCAAGCACTAATATCCCCTACCTCACATAGCTATGAAACCACCCACCCTTGAATACTAACCAATTGTCTTATCATGGATAATGATAATAAGTATGACATAGTATTACAATGTTCACATTATAGAATCTTTATCATTTCCTACTCTTTCAAAACTTCATTCATATTTAATCTTAGTTAATCAAATTATGAAAATATTCCCACTATTATTGATTAATGTTATTATCTTATCCTATAAATTATTGATCAATGTGAATGTTATTATCTTATTGAAGTAATCCTTTTATCCTATGGATTACTTCAACATGATGATTGCCACTATGCACCGACATGACCATGTACAATTACCAAAAAAATATGTTAAAGATACACCACATATAATAGTGTATATACTCCAAATTCTTCTTTTTCATCCATTGTGCTTTTACGTGATCAATGTTGAGTTGAATAATTTGCATGATTATGTGGCTTATTATATCTCCTTAGTGAGGGACACAAACAACTAATCATTATGCATGTTGTTGAAATATGAACAAATATTTCAACAAATTAAAAGGTGCATCTAACATCTAATAATGTACAATTTGGAGTCATTCTTAAATGTATACGACATCAAATAACATACAATTTTGAGTCATTATTAAATGTGTAGGAGATATAATAACATATGATATGTAGGCTCTTTCAAAAGTAAACATTAATTACAACATATTTCCAACAAATCTGTTGTTGACTCAAACCTAGTCGACAAGGGTTCCCATCATTGTCGACACCAACCCACCACGATCTCCCTGAGCACCGACCCAGACAGGTTTTACCTCGTCTAGCAACACCTGCGGATCAGATGAGGTCTCACCCGAGGTGATCAAGGGAGAGTGGATGGAACCATGTTTCTGCCAAATGAAGGAGGATGATTGTGGCAATACCTGCTTACTTAACTTATCGCAACATTCAAAACAGATTTATGCATTCAAGTTCAACATCATTCATATTCATAACATCATTCCACAGAAACATTCATCGCGACAAGTAGAATATTAAATTATTAACTGTAACAAGAAACCATCGCAACATGCATACAAGAAATTTCACCAAACAGTTAGTCATGTCATATTACTTCAGCAAAAACCCTGATACAATATCTACGCAAAATCAGATCTCGGCAATATCTCTCGATCTCACATACAGACTCAAAGGTGCGCACAAATCAACATCCAAAGATCCGTACTCAGATGCCATCACCCTTACGACTTATGACTATATATAGGCTTCCGCCTTTACAATGCTTGTCCACTTACTAACAACTTCTTAACCGACACTTGGACAAATGACCCAAAATCTAACTGAAGCGGTCCAAATGACCAAAAAAACCTGCCTACTGCGGTACAATTAACTCAAAATTACATAAAATAATCTATCCTTCTACCTTCCGCGACCTTTTCTGACGTGTCGCAGCATCGATGATGCTGCGATTCTTCCTTTCCAAACCACCTGCCAACAGGCCCCCAACACAATCTTGTGGCTCGCCCTCGAGCCACGTCAACTGGACATGGTGTACTCTGTGGTCTTGACTTTGAAGTCCTCGTACTGCTACTCGACTGTTGCCACCATTTCCTTTGTTGCCGTAGCCGCTTCCTGACTATCGACGATGTCCTGGGGCGATGGGTGTTCGATCAGCTTCGCAGCCACCTATTGACGATGTCCATGTACAGCCTGGAGAACTTCGCCAACCTTTGTCATAAACTGGTCACCATCATCCTGAAACTCCTCGAGCTGCGCGACACGCTTCTTCTGTCACTCCTCGGCCTTGGCGACGTGCTGCTGCAGATCTTTCAAATCCAAAGACTTGGAAACCTACTCCATGGGTGGCATCACGCACATCGTCGCTTTGAGTGTTGCCAACTTCCCCTCCGATTCCTGTCGAGCCTTCATCAGCTGTTCAACCTGCTCATCCTGAACGATCCGGCCCCAGAACTGCACAGTGTCAGCTGTGAGCCTCATTGTTGTTGTTTCCAGCTCCGCTAGCTACGTTGCTATCTCCTCAATTGCGTGCTTGCGATCATCCACTTCTGCTTGAGGGGTGTCGGGGTTCGCCTAAGCTTTTAGCTCCTGGTTCTCGTGTCGTAACTAGACAATGACAGCCCCCATTTTCTACACACGTTGAAGCATGTCCACCTCTTCAGTGGATTCCGTCACATGGTGATAAGCCTCCGCAATGGCCTGGTCTACCTGGACACTGTCATCCCACATATGGGACTTCTCTGCGATGAGGCGGTCCTGCTCTTTCTTCAGTTCTTCAATCTCATGAGCCTTCTCAGCTCGCTCGTTCTTGATGTCTTCCTCGAGCTCATCCACAACCTTCTGTGCTGCAGCGGACCGTCTCGTCAACTCTATAATGGATGCTTGTGCAGCTGCCTCGCGCTCCTGCAGTGTCGTGCACTTAACACTAATCTCATGCATTATGTCAACCATTTATCGGCTAGCCATTGTCTACATAGTTGTCAATCCTTGCATCGACAACGCGTTAACATTGATGGACACCTTCTTCAACTGATGCAACAAGGTATTCACGGCCTCATCTTTAGTCACAATCGCAGTCGGGGGAATCTCCACATTCCTGACCCGTGGCTCAGTGCTGATTGTGCTAACTTGCGGTGCTACTGCTTCTTCAGGTGCCCTCCGTGAAACCATGTCACACAAAGAGTCCATACGAGCAGTGAGTGCATGGAATCCTTCATATGTCGCCCTGGTCATCTTTTGAGTTGCTGTGGTGGATACATCAGTGATTTCTTTTATAAATCGGCCCAACTGTGCTTCCATCGACAGGGGCAGCCCACTGATTGTCGCAGGGTCCTAGTGCCCTTTCGTTCTATTTTCTTCGAGGGCGCGGTCACTGTCGTCATCTGTCGGTGTCTTGATGGATTCTCGGTTGGAGTCATGATGACTTTGCTGGTCCTGCACCGATACAGGATCATCTGGACCTTGCACCGGTTCCCTAGCCTCAATCTTGGCCAACCCCATAGGTTCACGCCATTCCGCTGGCCAGTCGTTCACAATAGCCTCCAACTCTGCCATCGTGACCTTATAGAATGTCAGCAACCATTGCTTATTTGGGTCGCAGTGAGCTTGGAAATAAATTGAATGTGGTTGAATTGCAAATACCATGACCGGCTTAAACTGCGCTGCGGTTTCTTCAGACAAACAGGGCACCCTCGTCGCAGCCGCACATAGCATCTCCCAGTATAACCAAAATAGTAGTGTACATTCCTTATTCCGTTCTTGTCCTTGGACAAACCACAGGTTTTGATATCGCGCGCCATGATGCTCTTTCACAGCGTCAACCTCCATACCCTGGTACACGTCGGGCTCCTTCCAAGCCACGAGTGCAATTAGCAACAACACCCAGCTGTATGTGAACGAGCCCTTGCCGGCTTGCAAACTAACCTGATAGAGTCACAGGGGTATTATTTCTCAAATTCATTTAAGCAGCTTGAGTGGAGTATTCGGTCTTTTTAGGACTCGGTCCAATTGAATTTTAATGGAGTCAGTGAAGCTATCTAATGCGGTCATTGATGGTTACTCTATGGCAGTCAAATTAGGCCCGTGACTAAATGAAGCTATCTAATTCTACGACAATCAAATTAGACCCATCACTAAATGAAGTTATCTAATGCAATAGTTGCAGGCTAATCTTCATCATTGTCATCTTTCTCTCGCCCCCTTTATCTCCATCGAACACTTGAAAATATAAATTTGTGAAGATAATAACACGCACGCATTATGTATGTACAGAACGCGAGCGCATTTTGTATAGACAAAACGCGCTCGTGTTTATTATAACATTAGGCGCGAAAACAAAAAAATTGAATTTAACTATAATGCGCGCGCGTTATTTGAATTTAAACATAAGGCACACGCGTTCCGGATCTCCTACTCACCCACTCCTCCCGCACCCGCGTGTCATCCACAGTCCTATGTGGTTGGTTCAGGCTTACCAAACCTGTGCTATGGAATTTACTAAACCATAGCTAATTAGACATTTCCACCATTTTTCTCAATAAGCCTGTTTTTCACCGCTCTCTACCGCATGACATACATGACCATTATTGACGAAATTTTAGGCATAGATAGAATTTTTTATGCATATTCCAAATACGTAATTTAAAAAAAAAAATATTGAGATTTTCTATTTATTTCCTAATTTTCTTGTGTCATCACTCCTTAAGTCAAAAAAATACTGTTAGTGTTTATTCCGTAACTTTTTCATTTCACAACCATTTAAAAAAAAACTTGTATGCTGCACTAGTATACACCGACCTCTACATGCTATAAAAAATCCAGGTCGAAATGACCGCATTAAGACCTTCAAAGGCTGCACCCACATTTGACGTACCGTTCTCGAGGTTTGATCACTTACATAATTAAAAAAATAAAATTAAACATTTAATTTTGGAAAAATAGTGTCGCACTAGTGCTACGGGTTCTATACATGTATACCAATTTTTGTAGCCTGAAACCGTCATTTAGGCAGTGAAAGGCTGCACCCACAAAAACATATACCTTATCATTTGCCAAAAAAAAAAAAGTAACTGTTAGAAAAAATGAAATTTGACATAGTTATGTAAATTTTCATTACTTGAAACTTATATATTCAGAAATGTGACTCAATTTCCTACGTTTCATATTTTTTACTCAATGCAAGATATCTTGTGTAAATATCTCAAAGAAACCAAGTAAGTTGATGGATGCCTGATTTTTCAGTTTTTGATTGCATCTAACGCGCCAAAAGTGACCCTCATTAGCTTGCACATGCCCTGATAAGATTTAAAATTTTAGAATTCATATCTTGTAAAATGATATGAACTTGCATACTCCATTTTAATATGATGTTATATGGAAAAATATATCTTTTATTTACAATAATTATTAAATTTTCATAAATTAAATATATTTAAAATTTTAGAAAAATGAATTGAGTATTGAAAAAAAGAGTGAAACATTTTAAACCAGCTCAAAGAAATGTATGTCAATATGTATATAAGTACACCACATGGATGCATGTCAATGTGTACATAAACACATTACATTGATTCACAAAGCACATGCAAACGAGATAATGGGTATCAAAGAAATCATGTCTCACTTTCTTTTAAAACTATAGGGATTCAAAACCCTTAACTCAAACATGAACATATCAGTATTTGTTCAAAATAAACATAGCAAGATTAATTCAAATGAAATCTTAAATTAAACAAATCGTAGACAATGATAAGAGAGGGAACTAAAGCCCTCCTCTAAATATAGAGAAATGACAATACATAATGTGTGTACAAAAATGTTAAATAGAGAGTTCACCCTCTACAAGTCCACAAACCACGATATAAACAAATAATAACTCCGGAAGCCAAAATGGGGTATGAAAAGGTTCCGAGTATGAATTTTATTAACAATGATAGTGCAATGCAGGCTTCAAATTTGAAGCCTTCAGGGCCCTTCAAAGGCCATTTTGCACGTCATAGAAGGCCACCTCAAATTTTACCATGCAAAAAAAATTTAATTTCATGGAAAGCCCTTCAATAATTAAATTAACCACTATTGTTTAAAATTGCAACAGAAGGGTAGCTTCAAATTTCACCCATCGACAGTTTTCAATGGGAAATTGGGAATGCGGCTACTAGCTAGGTGACTTGGGAGTGGGACTCAGTTACTCTCCAATATCCATGTGTTCGATCATCGATGGATCATGGACCATTGGGCCTCTAATAATATCATTGAACAGCTTATGTGCACTGGCTTACACTGTGCAGCCCTTGGCTTGAACGCTTCTAAGTTCTTGTGTTTGCAACGAGCGCTTACGTGTTTAACACATTTAATGGAATCAACAAATGTATTAAGCATGGTTGGTGGCTCATACGTGTTGTTGGCAGCAGGCTTACCAAGTTACCAGTTATCACATACCAATTTGTGAATTCTGACTTCACAATCAAGAAACTTCTTGTAATGTTGCAGGTTGTTGCTCCCGCCCGTGGCCCATACCCACAGCCCCGTGTTTTCTTTGTTGTGTCAAGTTAATACTACTGTCTACGGCTCCCAGCAAGCTCACACCCTATGTTTTCTTTGTTGTATCAAGTCAATCCTGCGGCTCTCGAGTCCCACCTTGTGTTTTCTTTGGTGTACCAAGTCAATGCTCGAATTCCATGCTTCCATGGCTCCGACCATCAATATATAATATTACAGGAATACAAACAAGCTTTTTCTTATACCCCTACTCCACTGTGGTCGAGCTACTTCCAAGTTCCACCTACCCTATCTCCTCCAGTCCTCCGGGAGAGTTTGCAGAGCGAAGCTGCCAATGCTAGCCTACCATAAACATATATAAAGAAATTTGTTTTCTTTGAGGAGCTCAACTTCAACGCGGACTCAAATGCTGACATGCTATGAATTTACAGGTATGTACATCATTTTATCCATTCATGATCCCATCAATTATTTAAAAAAAATTATTTGATTAAAATTCTGTAACTTCAAAGTTCAAGCACAATATTATTTGACTAAAATTTTGTTACTTCAAATGGTCCTTGAAGGATTCAAATTTGAAGCCTGGACCTGAGAGTGGGTTTGTCACAAATCTCCATTAGAGGCTGTTTAGAACGACATTTATCAATTCCCAAATGTAGCAACAACAACAATTTCTTCTTTCTTCATATGTTCTGTGTATACACATATGATTCCATGTGCTCCTTGCCTTGCCCTATTTTCGATTGTCGCCCAATCGAAGCTCTTGAGAATTTAGTTTCCCTTTAACTTTCTTGAAATGGAGGGGACAAGGAAGACCATTGTTTTCACTCTGAAACCGAGTGCTTCCCCGTGCAGTTGCCACTGGCCACGGTTACAGCCCTACAGGAAACACGTGTGCGCACTGCGCCCCCCCCGACTTTACCAAAAACCCTGGGGATTGGGCAAGTTCCCACTCTACCAACCTCCATGCATCTAGTTAATTAGTCATATCAAGAATCCATATTTGTATCTAAAACTGTATTGCATGAGCTATTTTCCCCAATTGCTCAATCGTCGAATCGATACCTTCCTCTAGTACACGGTTTAAGATTCTTGGTATTTATTAATATGAATACCACCGATGCTACGACACTTACAATCCCAACTAGCTATCGAATTTCAATATGATTGAGAATATGCAACAACATATGGTGAAGGACAATGCTGAAAGTTGGCAATTTTCTTAGAATACCTAGTTCCCACCCCTGTGTTCGATTGTACGAACTGGGACAAAAATGTTTTTGTAATATTGATTTTTAAAACGACAGTGCTACTTTACCTTTTGATTTTGTTTCCCTTATTGGCTGGTCTGGAATAGAACATGAACTTCAACCATCTATGCATCTCCTCTCTACTTGGTCTACCTACGTTTTACTTATGCTTCACAACCCATCCTTTACTCCATCATACCACAGAGTTAGTATGTATACCGAAATCTAGGGGGGGCTATAGAGAAGAAGCATCCAGGCCCCAGGGTCCTTAATCAGCTATTAAGAACAAAAGTTGCCTGGAGTCGAATAGTTCTCTTTTATCAAACCATAACATAGCATGTAACATGTAAGGAGCACTTAAACGTATTCTATCCCAAGTACGTGTGGCATTCATAGTGTTGAATGTAAAATTAAAACATATATTGTTGTCATTGGCATTCAATTCTATCGTAGGGTACACAATTAGAGTGAGAAAGAAAATTGCTATTAGTTTTCAATCCAATCCAATTTCTTTGTTGAACTATTCTCTCTAATAGACTTGTGTGAAGGAGGATTATAAAGGGAATAGGCAACACAGTTGTTTGATAGAGGTGCATAAAAGTGAATTATTGTCCTCATTCAACAAAGTAAAAAATTATTACCATTCAGATTCTTTCCCTTCACCTTTTCTACTGCCTTTCTGCATACATCTCTATTGTTCACTAATTTAGCAACAGATACAGAACATAATCAACGTCCAATGTTTTTGGATTCTGAAACAATTTCTTCCTTTTTTTGCTTACATTATCATTTTTTCCGTTGTTAAGTAGGCTAGAGTTTATGTAGGCTAGAATTTATATTAGTTTGAAGAATGCTAGTGATTTACAAAGATTGAACTTTTCCAAGAATAAGCATCATGTTGCTTTTAGAAGAGTTGAAGAACCCAATTCTTCATCGAGCTTGTACTGTTCGAAGCAGCCTAGGAACCCATTTTAAGAGGTATTAAATATTATTATACTGGTTAAAAGTTGGATTGGAATTGGGCTAGCAAGCTAATTGTATCTCCATTGATGCAAAAAAAAAAGATCTATACAATTAGTTATGGCAATTCACACTGAGCATATGGAAAGTGGATTTTCTATGTGTCTCCTAAGTTATGTTTCACTAATAAATTCCTCATGCTCATGAAAGAGTAAAATAGTATTAATTTTGGCTATAAGGATGAAAGTTGGATTGGAATGGGGTTAGCAAGTTAACTGTATTATTATATTGGTTAAAAGTTTAAGAGGCAAGATCAACTTGGGAAACTGCTAAGATGGAAAAGGTGGCATAGTGGCATAGAGACCGAGCCCCTAGATCGAGGCAAAATATGGTTGTGTTATATGACATATATAACGTTCAGTGCTGCCATATCCACTGCAAAATAAAGCCTCTCCACTTTACTACGTAAATAAGTAATGAAAATTTGACATTCTAGTACATTTTCAAATGAAAAGAATGACTTATTTTTACATGGCAGCATTGAAGGGTTCAATACCGCATAGCCCTTCAAAGTGAAATGGGACCCCACCCTTCAAATTTGATCCCTGGTGCAATGATAACAAGGATTACAAGGCCCAAGAGCCAAAGCTCTGGCAGATCTATGTTACAAGAATCATTTGACCCGAATAAGGTTGGTCTTCCATTGCTTTGGACCGAGGAAGGGAAGCTTACCCTATTCACTCCCTTCATAACCCATTGATTTTGTTAAAGCCCGCGCCATGAAGAATCGCCACCTGCAAAAAATAAGGGAAAGAATCTGTTAATACAAAATATAAGAACTAAAATATACTATGAATAAATACTGTGGCAAGAAATATTTGTAACGCATTACCTTGCACAGGACGGGAAAAGAGTTCCATAGCATGATGAGAGCTCGCAGCCAAATAAATAACTAATAACACCTTCCAAAGAGCAAGGTAGACTCGTGAATAGTTTGGCACATTAAACAACTGTCAGAGCGAGGGTTAGCCTGAAGGAGGCTTGAACCCTGTGTAGTTATCTCCAAGCAATTGTAGAGCGAACCCCTCAAACATTCAACAAGAAAATGACAAGTTCGAGAGGCTTCGTGAGGGAGAAAATCCTCCATGGCATTCCCGAGGAGGGAGTACAAGTTATTAACAACGACGAGACTTTCGACTACCAAGTTACACCTGCGATCTGAGATGGACAACCAGTTAGTTGGCATAATTAATAGCGATCACAATTATGTATCCACGTTGGAGGCTCAAATGGAACGATTGGTTGCAGATCGTTATGGTTCCATAACTTATGGTTAAATGAAGATTTACCATGATCGCATGGTTAATTTTAGAGCACTTGCAATTAAATACAATGTATTAAAGCTTATGCTAAGTAAGATTCCATTGTGGTGCTTCAAAAATGGAGACACCAACGCATAAAATAAAAGCTATGGTTTATAAAGGACACATATAATAAGCTCGATGGGGTGAGTTCGGTCCCCATCGTGGCTCAAGCTAGCGTAGTGGTTAAACTTTGAAAATGGATCAAACAAGTCTAAGTCATGATAAATCCATATTCTAGTTACACTGTCCTCTAAAACATGAATTGTTAAGCAAGCATGCTAATTAATGGTTAAGAATAACTATGCAAAGTAACCTTGAATAGGTGAAGGTAAACAAATATATTAATGTCAAGTTAAATAAGCATTACATTATAATGAAAATTAATCTATCTGATAATGAGAGATAAATAAGCCAGACGAGGATTAAAACCTTTCAATAGGAATTGTTAGATCTTGTTCAAGTCTATTGATCAAAACTACGATGACAAAAATAATAACTCTTGACTGAAACAATAGTCTATGAATATTGAGAACTTAGAAACATAAAACAAATGAAAATATGCGATCATTCCACGCACAGAATTCTAAATGATGAATAGTCATCCTCACAAATGGATGAGGAAATAAACAAGAGATTATTGAATGTTGGTCGATACTTTCACAACTTATAATAATAATAATAATAATAATAATAATAAATGTGCGCAAATGGGAGTAAAGCATTTGAGATGTTACATATATGGAAGTGTCGCTTCTGCATATGCATGTGCATATACAAATGCTTATGTATATGTGCGTGCATATATGGAATCAATTCTGTACATGCGCATGCATATACGAAAGTGCTTTAGTATATGCACACGCATATATTGAATTGCTTATGTATATGCGTGTGCATATACAAAAGCACTTCCGCATATGTGCACACATATTGCGCATGAATATATGGAAGAGCCACTATAAATAATGAGTAATACATTTAGAACCATGAGTACTATTTGTGGAACCATGAACAAAGTTGGTGGAATTGTGAGTATTTGGTGGTGGAACCATGAACATAATTTTGTGGAACAATGACAAAGTTGGTGGAACCATGAACAAAGTTGCTGGAAATATGTTGTAGTTAATGTTTACTTTTGAAAGAGCCTTCAAATCATATGTTATTATATCTCCTACACATTTAATAATGACTCAAAATTGTATGTTATTTGATGTCTTATGCACTTAAGAATGACTCCAAATTGTACATTATTAGATGTTCTGCACCTTTTAATTTGTTGAAATAATTTTTCATATTTCACGACATGCATAATGATTAGTTGTTTGTGTTCCTCAATAATAAGATATAATAAGCCAGATACTCATACAAATTATTCTAATCAACATTGATCACGTAAAAGCACAACATGGATGAGAAATAAGAATTTGGAGTACATACACTATTATATGTGGCATATCTTTAACACATTTTTTTGGTAATTGTACATGGTCATGTCGGTGCATAGTGCCAATCTTCACGTTGAAGTAATCCATAGGATAAATGGATTACTTCAATAAAATAAGATAATAACATTTATCAATAATAGGATAAGATAATAACATTAATCAATAATAGTGGGAATATTTTCATAATTTCATTAACTAAGATTAAATATGAATGAATTTTTGAAAGAGTAGGCAATGATAAAGATTCTATAATGTGAATATTGTAATACTATGTCATATTTAGTATCATTATCGATGATAAGACAATTGGTTGGTAATTAAGGGTTGGTGGTTCCATAGCTATGTGAGGTAGGGGACAATAGTGCTTGGTTATTAGTAAGTGGTTTTAAGATAGTGTAATAGTTAAGTACACTTGGGTTAATCTTGTTGATATGATCAAGGAAGTCCAACATATTATATATTATCTAACGCCTTTTGAGTAATTAGTTTTTATTTAAAGACATTTTATTTTTATTTATTTATGTAATCCTCTTTTTCATTTAAACACTCTTTATTTTTGTTCATTTGTATTTGTTTACTACAATTAGAGATAACTGTAAAACCCTCTGTATTGTCCTATAATTTTCTATTTTAAATTCATGGTAATAAAAGATAAAAAAACAATACTTGTTGGCTCTCAATTTATCTCATGTTATTGATATATTATTATTATATAACACAACTCCTTCATGGATATATTATTATCATATTTATATAACAAAAGTCCTTCATATGCTCAAGTGTTAATTCACTACTACACAAGCCATGCTATTTTAAGACATTTATGCTATTAAATTAAATAATGATATTCAATATTATTTTTTAAAATACAATTTAAATTTTAAGAAAAATCTAAAAATATTATTTCATATTACTTCATGGGATGAGTCTATTTATTCTAAGTTTTGGACTTTTCACTCAGTTTTAGTTGGAACTCTCAACAAAACAAGACTAAAATTATAATCCAAAAAAGTTGAAAACTTAGAATATTCAAACTATACCTTACTTCATATCATGATGAATTTTATTGATGATATAATTGGATATTTAATCATTATTATACAATAAGATTAGTTAATAAAATAAGATGTCTTTTTTGTTAAAATTTGTTAAAAATACTATTTCATATTGCTTCATACTATAATGATTTTTAATGATGATATAATTGGATATTTTAATATTATTATATATTTATTGGTAAAAATATTACTTCTTATTATGATGACTTCTATTGATTATATAATTGAATATTTAATCATTATTATATAAGAGAGGTTCTTTAATAAAAATAGGATAAGGTTTTTCGTAAGTGTTAATTTACAATACAATATCTATAAATTCTATCTCATAAAATAATTAATTGAAACATATTGTACAAATTTTCTTTTTTATTTAAAGACATTTTATTTTTATTTATTATATATTTCTCTTTTTATATTTAAACACTCTTTATATTTGTTCATTTTATATTTATTTACTACAATTAAAGATAACTCTACAACCCTTTATATTGTCCTATAATTTTTTATTGTAAATTCATGGTAATAAGAGATAAAAGACAATACTTGAATTAAAAGTTTTCCAATCTTTTCTCCTAAAACCGTGTATTGTCTTAATATGAATCCTATATATAATTACCTAAATCCTAACACAAATTTAATATTAATTATGAATAGATTATTCCCTAAACTCCTCTTACTAAGCCATAAACTCCTTTTAGTAAGCCATAAAATCCTTTAGTGAAGACCAGAATTCCTTCTTGAAGAAGATGAGAAGAATGAAGAATGGAAAGCCATTCCATTCTCAAAACAAATACTGTGCTCAAATTCCTGGAAGTCCAAGCATGGTATGCCATTATATCTCACATCGTGTTTTATTATTTGCATCATTTGCTCAAAATTATAATAGAGAATTCGATGATGAACATTGTTATATTGGATGAGTTTCATTGGATACAATGTACAGTTTTCTGTCTTTCTTTTTTTATGAGTAGTTTTTAAATTATTAAGTTGCAGCCATAAATTGACAAAGGAAACCGTAGAAGAGCATGAAAATAAAATAAATTGGTAATCGTGATAACCATAGAAAGGTGGCATGGCATGGGAGGAAGATGCCTGAGCCTATTTTTCAAAAAATAAAAATTGACTTTAATATGTCAGCCTTGTGAAATGTAAAGAAGATGCTGTTTAAGTTACATTTTCCTAATTTCATGCACAGTCAAATAGCATGCCATTGATCGTCCTATATACAATATATAGAATGATAGCAGTTGATGGAAAACGCCATTGATCATAGCCTACATGTGAAATCAACAGAAAAAATTCAAATTTTTTCTTGAACATAAAAAATATTAATCCTCAATTCATTAACCACTTAAATAATTGATTAGGGAAGAATGAAAAATAGAAAAAATTAACGGGAATCCCCTATCCGATATTGGCCCGCTCATGGGCGGTCGTAAGAAACATGAGATGGATTGAAACCATAATCAAAATCCAAGCTTATACTTGACCTGAGATTTCAACGCATGCGTCAATCAGTTATGATTAAAAAATATAATATGCAATTATAGGTCTTTAGCCGGTATTTCAAATGCTTATGGAAATAGCTATAAAATGCATGGGGTGTGTTTGGAAAATGCATGTTGTAAAAATTAGTAATCTAGTTATCAGCTTCATCGAGCCAAAAATGTTCAAAAGCTAATTGAATATCCACAAAATTATCTGCTCAAACTTAATTAGTCACATATACGCAGTACACATTGATTCAAAACTAAAAAGACAAGCCTTCTATTGATTCGAGTAGTCAACCCTACATATAACAAAGCAAATGAGACCGATAATAAGGTTCAGAACATCGAAATGCATATTGATTCCAGTAGTCAACCCTACATATTTTGAAAGGCACTCTGTGAACGGAACACAATGAAGAGAATGAGCCATTTCGCATGACAGCTGAAGTACCTGGGACAGATCAACTGAATATTCAGCATGGGGAAGCCATCTAAAATGTTGGAGCAACTTAGCCACCCAGAACAGTGGCAAAGCCCAATGCCTTTCCGGAGCACACTCATTGCCCCTTACATCCACGTATTCCTTGCCCTCGGACAACACAAACCTATCGGGACGGAACTCAGGAGGCGACCACATATTCACCACTGCAGGCGTGCCTGCTCGAACACAGATTCCACCGGCTATGTTGACATATTCTGTGGAGAGACGAACCCATGATAAAAGCGGATCAGGTGGATGCATTCTCAGGGCCTCAGGGGCAGCTCTGGGATGTCCGAATCCTTGACGCTTCCGCGTCCAACCATTCCTTCCAAATCGGCGACCCTTTTGAACCAGATCTTAGATGCCCTCTAATGTTAGACATAATCTGCTGTGGTATTGCGTCGTGGATGCCCTATTGAACTTTGTGGAGAGATATGCTGTGGGACGGGTGAGGCTTCCTGGTTACAATCAACCTCCCCCATGGAATGCACTTGCATCTATCTGAAATCCATTCTCAGCATCGTAAGTCCCAGCTTCCATCGACTGATGACAGCGATCAAAAGGTCGTTCTCAATGTTTGAGTAGCGCGGGCATTTCGAAATTCAAAATTCAAAATTGCCTCTCACGTCGGGGAACTGTGATGCCTTGCTGGCGGATGCGACCTCTGGAGACCATGAGTTTCATGCTCATGCATGGAATTTCCGGTAACCGGAGCTGATAACGACATCGCAGGGATATCCATGGATGCATAGAAGATGGGGAGCACTATATCGATGGGCATCCGCATACCTGCTGCACTATATCGATGGGCATAGCACTTGTGGGACATCGGCCGTCGGCGGGAGCTGTTCACGGTCGCTGGTATGCATTATCTCTGAGACTGTGTCACATCCTTTGAACGTACAGTTATCGAATTTGGAGGATGACAAGACGGAGCTGGGCCCGGTCGGAGTTTGAACGAAGGGCCGAAGAGATTGCCGGAAGGAGCCTAACGATTTCGCCGTCCGGGCGAAATCGTAGCATTTGTAGACAACTCCTTAATGAAATGTTGAGATAGAAATTACACAAAATGTTCTGAAATCTTTTTTTTTTTCTATTTAAGATTAAGGCTCAAAAACACCTATTTAACCAAAAAAAAAACATAGAAAACAATGTATAATAAATCTTGAACCCTGGAAACCCAAATATATTACTCAGCATGAATTCCTTCATGGCAAAATCGAAATTAAGAAACAAAGAAAACTGACATCACAACTTCATAGAGAGTCTAGTGTTAATAAGTCATAATCAGAAACAACTCCAACCTACAACATCATTACAACATGGAATGATGATGAATATGTTTTTTTAAATAACTACAAAAATACATGTGCGCATATGATTTACAAAATTGAAATTAGGGAGAACGTAATAGAAAAAGGAGATAGAATCATAATTAATATAGAGGTACAATATCTCTAGATTCTAATTACGGTGAGAAACCTTGTTTAGGTCAATACATGATGTTAGGAAAACATGTAATAATTAAAAAAGTGGAATCATCACTTCCTTCTTTATGTATAATCCTATGAGCAGAGTGGAAAAGTGTGTCCGAGAAAATGTACAATGAGTCCAGCTTTGAAGGTTGCCAAGAATGTGTAAATGGGGAATTTGAAGAGTTCGATATAGCAACGATTTAAGGAATTTGAAGAGTCCTTGAATGGCATGGCCCTATTCTGTTTTTGTTTTTATTTTATTTTATGTTGAATGGGACACTTATTGGTCAACACAAGTAACCATCAAAACTAATGACCATAAAATCAATAAATGTAATAATAATCTGAAATATTCTTCTGTAATAAACACTCCTATAAGAGCTTGTAGCAACAACCATAATCTACGAAAATACTGAAAACCAACAGCTATTCTACTGACAGTAAACGTGACATGCAGGATATCCCACTGCACAAGGGATGCTCCTGCATCATAGTATCCCCAGCATACATAGATTCCTGTATAAACATGATTTTAGGTTGATGAGTCTCAACAAGTTTTTTGCCTCCCATTCTTAGTTAAAAAAATTGTAAAGAAATTGAAATATATGATATATATTCTGCTATGCTGGAGTGAACAACCAATTCTGAAAATGATCCATGCATATAATGATCATTAATTCTATGGCTCCTACTAGACCAGGGAAGTTCCAATTTTAGCCATTTTTTGGCACTATTATTCAAAACACAGAGAACATGATAATCCTCATACTCTTCAAACCATCCAAGGTGCAATGGATTCTAGAAAGGACCTTGGGAAGATCATTGATTGATGGATCGATTCAATATATAATGATTTTGACGATTATCATAGAGTCTCCCACTATAGCGAGCTTATGAATCCCATATTGCTTTCCTAATTTGATCCCCATCCAAACTGCATAAGCTTCGTAACATTGTTGGATGCTTGACCAATTCCAAGCAAATTTGATCAATAGATTTCCTCTGGGATCATATATCATCTTTCTGCTCCTATCATCCCTAATTCTAGTTTTAATGTTTAATTTAAATTTTCAATTTAATTGTGTCTAAATGGATTGGATCCATTGATGAAGAGAGAAGATTAATGAAAAGAGAAGAGTTCTTCACAAATGGGAAAGCTTCAATTCCCATAAAGACCTGAAGCAAAAAAATCAATCTAATTGTGATTTAGTTTTAATTTTATCTCTCTCCAACTTTAACTCATAACATATTATTTGTATCTACTAAATGTTAATATTTGTTTGTCTTTTAAATATGTAATTATGTGTTTATATTTTAATGTTTATAATTGAAATATATTTATTGAAGATGATTTTAATTAAAATTTGTCATTTTTAATTTTATTATTTTAAATATATATAATTAATAAAAATAATTTTATTATCATTATTATTTTGTTTTAATGGTAAACTGAACATCGTAATATTTTATGTTAATGTTTATAATTGAAATATATTTATTTAAATATGATTTTAATTAAAATTTGTCATTTCCAATTTTATATAATTAAACAAAATAATTTTATTATCATTATTATTTTGTTTTAATTGTAAACTGATAGTAAATGTGATTTGTTTTTTATTTTTACTTTTTATTATTAATAATAATATTATGTCTTAAGTATTGCATTTGATATTAATTAAATCATTCATGTTTGATTATACAATATATATATATATATATATATATATATATATATATATTGTTATGGTTTTAAACAAAAAACAAATGTCTTAAAAAGAACAACATACATTATCTCCTTGTTCTTAAGTGTTAGGTCACAAATTATAAAAACAACTTTTTTATATTTTTATATGCATTTGTATTATTTTAATTTTATGTGATTAAATAAATAAATATTAAATACCTAAAAATTATAATTTTTTTTAAAATATTTTTATATACATTTGTAGTATTTTAATTTTATGTGATGAAATAAATAAATATTAAATTATTAAATTATGGATATCTTATAAACATAAACATAAAATTTATGTTTTATTCGAATTTGAGTTCATAATGTGTTAAATTTCTTATCATTAAAACATCTAAATTTATTTTATTTTTAACTTTTTTTAATGCTAGTTTAATTGAGGCATATCTTAAAAATAATAACTTATTATTATAATTTATTTTTTAAAAATAATAACTTATTATTATAATTTATTTTTTAAGGATATTTCAACATTAAGAGTTTTAAGAACACCATAGTTTAATGTGTTTTTAAATTGTTTTGTAGTTTATTAAACACATGGATGTAGAAAATCCAAATATCCATAAGATAAAGTGATGTCCAAAATTTAAAGAAAATTTCTCTACTAAGTTGAGTTTGAGTTGAGCCAACATATAGGGAACGTCAAGAGGACACATACACAAAACATGACATATTTCTTTCCTATATATTGAGCCAGAACAATAACTCTAAGGATGATCTTTTTTCTTGATGGGAGTGTTTATTTATACACAAGAGCAATAGCTCTTAGTTTTTCATATTCCAAGTATTTATGTGACTCTTCACATTCTAAGTTTTCATATATTTACAATATTTGCAAAATCTATCATAATCCCATAGGATTATGTGTCCAAGATTGCCCCACCTTATTTGAAGGGGTGTTTGTAAGTCCAAGAATCTTTGTGAAATTTACAAGCTTCTCTCTTCCAAGTGCTTTGGGGAGGATGTTTCCAATTTGTTTATTTGTGGAACAATGCCACAAATGAACTGTCTTGGCCTCTACATGATATCAAATTAGATTATACTAGTTGATGTATTTGGTTTGATCATGGAATTTGGGTTTCTTGGCCAACTTGATTGCATAAGTGTTTTCAATCAGTAGAGGAGTATAATTCACTTGTTTCTCCTGCAAATATTCAAGCATTTTCTTGAGCCACACAATTTCCTTTATTGCTTCTGCCACAACTACATATTTTTCCCCTGTTGTGGAATCTATTTGAACATACACTTTGCGTCATTTCCAAAAGACAACTATTGATCGAAGACTCGTGAGGTAGCCTAAAGTAGACACTCCATTCTCTTTGTCACCATCAAAGTCTAAATCATAATAGCCAATCAGTTTGAAGTAATCTACCTTAGAATACTTAAGTCCCCTTTAACTATTTTAGAACTCTTTTGGAAGAAGACTAATTTCCTTCACAATGCTTTTGCATAATCCTAAAAAGGATCCCAACATCAAATGAATATGTAGCTTGGTGGTGGTAAGGTAGATAAGGCTTGGACTACCATCTATTTGTTCTTGGTTGCATCCTCAAATTCCTTTCCTTTTGATGTGAGCTTTGAATTTTGTTCCATTGGAGTAGAGAGCATTGCACTCTATGATGCAAAAATATATTCAACAACTCTCTAATGTACTTCTTCTAGGATATGAACATGTACTTGGGATTATAAGTTACTTCAATTCCCAAATAATAGTGAAGATGTCTCAAATCTATCATTTCAAATCCCTTCTTCAATTATTTATTTATGGATGCAATGTAACTTTCATTGTTCCCTGTCATCGAAAGATCATTTACATACACCACAAGATATACAAGATATCTTTCAATTTTTTTTATGTCATGACCCCATCCATCAATTTAACTAACAGAGGGGGATATTTATGAATTATGGGATTCTAAATTTTTCCCTATGGCCGTTTTACAAATCCATAAACATGAAATGCATGTGAAAAAAACAATGGAAATAAATTTCTATCCACACACAACATGCATATACAAGCATATTCATCACATCCATAAAATAAAATTATTGCATATTTAAATACAAAGATAATACCTATCTTTAAAGAAAGAAGATCAAAGCAACTAGCTGTGTAAGAGCAATTTTCCACCCAATCGTAGGCACTCTGTCAAGCATATACTCTTTGTACTAAGAGGCCACCAAGGTGAAGGGAACACCTACTGGATTTTATCTCTCACCCCACAATCCATTCTGCTCTCAATGCTTAGCCCAATGCTCATCCAAAGCTCTACAAGAATCTCACTCAGCTATAACAGCTATGGCACTCCTTCCAACTATCCCACACAACACAAGGAAGGCATTTTTTTTATTATTAATCCATAATTCCCTAAGGAAACCCAACCCTTACAATGATTACCAGTATGTGTATTAAGAGTCCAATCTGATGTATGTTGTTGGAGAACCACCTATAGCACTAATTCATGGCATCTCAAGCATTCTAGAGTAAAAAAACTCAATGGGTAAAGGTTCATAGATTTCCCAACCTCTATGCTTACCTACAACCATCTCTTTTTCCCTCAAATATACAACTATGTTTCCAAATTTAATTTTTTTGTTATGCACAGTCTGGTAATGGTAATGTGATAAACAACAAAATAAAGAAGTTTGTGTAGTGTCAAAACTGTTGTCCCAAAATTTGCATAATGAAAAATGGATCTGGAAGACTCCAAAATATGAGAGAATGGTGGAAAAGACAACTAACATAAATTCTGAACTTAAAAGAGATGTCTCTTACAACAATCATAAAAGTATATTATCCCATGATTCCGTAACTACATGAGAATACTTTCCTCGCCAACCTCACACATCCATTCAATGATTGGATTTAACATTTAAAAGGAAGTAATTGCCCCATTTAATGGAACTAACAACAATTGGGTGAGTTCCAAGGTTGACATTTGGAAATAGAGGATTTAATCTCCCATATCCCTCCTTTCCTCTTCCCCTCTAGTCAAATCATAGCCCCTCTAGTGCTCTTTACACAACCATCTTTGACAATTTTATTATTTTCCAACATAATATTTCCATAACATTGAAATTGGCATGATAAACCAACCACATGGTTCATAAATAAATATTTACATTATAGATGCCTAGCCATTCACTAGTTGGGCCTTGGCCTTGAGCTTTGCACTAGGAATCCATACTAACATATTTAAATCATTTACATGATTTGATTTAATATATTCCAAGTCAAAACTAGGGGTTTTACTCTTTACAAATAATGTTGCATTGAATCAAGATTAAAGTGTTTGCAATTTAATTTCAGAAGATGCCCAGTTATCTTTTCATACCATGTGTGAGGTGCTTGTTTTAGGTCATACAATGACTTGATCATTTTGCATACCTTATGTTCTTTTCCCTTCACAAGAAATCGTCATGGATGAGACATGGATACATTCTTTTTCAAGTCTATATTCAAGAAAGAAGTATTCACATCCATTAGATGAACTTTCCACCCATTTTGTGTAGCCAAAGATAATAGAGTGCAAATGGAAGCCCATTTTGCTGTGGGGGGGAAACTCTCCTCATAGTTAATGCCTTCTTTTTGTGCAAAACCTTTCTCCACAAGCCTCACTTAATTCTTTTCAAGTGAACCATATGATTTGTACTTGTTCTTGTAGATGCACTTTCAACCAAGTAGTTTGGTTCCAAATGGAGCTTCCACCAACTTCTACATCCCATTCTTCATGAAAACATCATATTTATTCTACGTGGAATATTGCCACTCATCCCAACCATCATGAGCAACAAATACTTCAAAGGAAGTTCATTCAAGGTTAGTAGATAAATTCATTTCACAATCATACGAAACATCCATATCTTCTACATCACTTGAACTTGAATTATCTGCAACTCCTCTATAGTCTTTCCTTGTCAAACTTCAGGTTCCTGTCTTCTGACTTCATCATGATGGACAGTTTCAAGTGTCTTTGTGACCTGCTTTGGAAATTTCTATGAAGGTCCAGGTTGTTCAGTTGGCGGTGCTTCATTCTCTTCAAGATTTAGTCTTCCCATCCTTTCAATCACATCATCCATTTAAACCTCATGTTTTGGTGAAGTGGCATGAAATTCCTCATTAGGGGAAAATGGTGCTACAAAAGAAGATTGCAAAGATTAATCCAAGGTAGGGATCCCCCCTTCAATATGTGGAACCTCATTATCAACTTCATGAAATGTATTTACATGGGTAAATTTATCTAGACGATCAAGCTTCCTCTCAATAGACTTGCAAATTTTATTCATTTCAAGAAAAATGACATCTCTGGAAAGTATAAACTTTTTTTTTACCTAATCATAAAGATGATATGCCTTGGTGGCGTTTCAATACCCCAAGAAGATGCACTTCAGACTTCATGCACCAAGCTTGTTTCTTTATTCCATTGGTATCAAGGCATAATAGGTGGAACCAAATACCCTAAGATACCTCACCAAAGGAATGCATCCATATCACATATTGAGTAGATTCTTGTTTTCCAAAGAATGAGTTGGAGTTTTATTCCTCAAATAAGCTGCACATAAAACAACATCACCCCAAATCATCAATTTCACATCTTTGAAAAATAACATGGAGCATACCATATTCAAGAGGGTTCTATTCATTCTTTTTGCCAGACCATTATGTTGAGGACTGTATGAAATTGTAGTTTGATGCCTAATCCCATGTTGATGAATATAGTTTTCAAATTCAATAGAAGTGTATTATTTTCCATTATCAATATAGAGTGAGCGAATGTGAGATCATGCTTAATTTTCAATCCATACATGAAATTTTTGGAATGTTTCATATGCCTCAAATTTTTGCTTCATTAAATAGACCCAACACATCCTGGTGTAATCATCAAAAAAAGTCATGAGATATTTATTACCATTTGCAGAAGGAGTGGGCATGGGGCCACACAGGTCAGAGTGTACCAACTCTAACTTTCTACATGCTCTGAAATTTGACTCATGAAAATGTTGTTTACTATGTTTTCCAAGAATACAAGCATCACAATATTTTAGATGCTTTGGAATGGTGGGAAAACTAGAAAACCATTCTTTTTCAACAATTGGAGACTATTATAGTTGATGTGTCCATATATAGCATGCCATAAAATACTGGAAGACAATGTACCTTCTTTATGCTAAGAGGTAGGAAAAATTATGAGCTCTTGCAGGTGTTCCATTCAACATCAACAATTTATCATCTTCATATCCAATCATGATGGCCTAGTTGTCAGAGGATCTCCTTATCTCAACTATCCCATCAAACATGTCGATGGAATTGCCTTGCTGTCAAATGTGCACCAAAGACAACAAGTTTCTCTGCAACTATGCAAGAAAGAGAACATTAATTTATGCAACAAAACGTCATGCGATCCAAGAAATTTGAGCATGATGGAGCCAATTCCCTTGGGATTGAGGATGGATTTATTTTCCAAATACACTACATTGTCTACATTGACATCCATGTTACAGATAAAAAATTCCTATAGCTTGGGGCAGACCACAACAGAAAGATGACTACCAGAAATCAACTCAATTCCCAATGCAATGCTATTATAAATGTAAATTCTAAGATGTGGATGAATGACCAACCTTCAACCGGATGTTCGAAGAAGATCCCTGCTGAGATTTCCAATCTTTACACTTGAACCTGTAGCTTAGTCTCAATAAAAAATACAAGCAAGTGCATACAATATGTGAAAGATATTAGGATAAACAATAGCATGGTCCATGATATAATAAGCAAATGTAACCCAATGTAATTAAACAACATTCACAAGATTAATTGGACGAGAAAATGAGTATTTCTATTAATGAAAATAAGAAGTACATGATGCAACCTCTTGCCAACAACTCATATGAACCAAGAACTAGGTCCCTCCACTTGTGCCTCCACCACTTCAATCCCCCATGCAATGGAAAACTCAAACTATGAAGGAGTTTGGTAGGTGAACATAAGGGTTCACAACAACAAGGATTAATGGATGTAGACTCAAGTCGCGGAAAAAATCCAATAGAGTTTCTATGCTCTCTCTTTCCTCCTCCTTCCATGCACCATAAGAGCTCAATATATAACCCTCCGAAGTTAGGTGAAAGGTTGAATCGAGTCGTTTATGGGGTACATGGAGGGCCAAAGGTCACCCTAAGACCGCTTTTTGGAGTGAAAAGTAATTTTCTATTGTTTTTTACCATTTAACTCGATGTATGTGGGCTATATTGGTGCAACCTGCGTATACGCAAGCTATGTTAAATTTTTGAGCATCAATTCAATATGATCTAGGATCTTAACGGAGAGAATAACATGTACAACATATCAATCACAAGAAGCAATCACAAGAGACAATAGACACACAGAGTTTCCTTGGGGAAAACCATAAAGGTGAAAAACCCCAATAACTTCCTCAGAGATATATAGAGCAATGATACAAAACCCAAGCATAAGAGATAGTCTCCTAGCAGCAGCTTCTCCTCCTCCGCTAGTGCGCCACTCTCCAATGAGTGTATAAGTGAGAAAGTGAATGATCAAATAGAGTGCTTCCCGCACTCTATTTATACTTGAATTGACTTGCCTAATAACCTTACTAGGTCGGCCTCAACTTTACCACTTAACATAATGCTGACAGGGCCGACCCCCAAAAGGGTGGTCTAATAACCCTTTAACCCACATGAATTATACAGGGCCGACCCCATCAAGGTGGTATAATAACCCATCAAGTATAAGTTACGACACGTACAATATAAATGACGACACTTCCGTATAGAGGAATAATAACATCTCTATAGGAATACAATATACATGTGTGAAATACATTCCGAAGTTACAATTACATCATCACTCCCTCTTAACTAGGAAGGTATTTCTCGACACAGATTTGCTAGCACAAGTCTTCTTCTCTGGATCATTGCCATCGAATCATCGCCCTCGAATCATCGTCATCGTCACTGCTACTGCTATCTGAATCAATCTCAAATCTACTCGTCATAGGAAGTTCTACAGAGCAGCCCTTTTTCATGTTGGATGTAGTCCCACCACTTGCAGGTCTTCATCATCAGTGGCCATACTGTGGAACCCAGGACTGATTACGTGTGTCAAAAAAACCTAGCGCAGACTATAGAATCTTTAACATGTTGACCTTCACAAAACCTACTTAGAGCATCCCAGGATGTTACGAGCACATTGCTCTACATGTCTGGATCTCGATAGAGCATCCCAGGCTATTACGAGCACACCGCTCTCCCTGTCCGGATTTTAAAGGATCTTTTCTATGTGAACTTTCGCAAAACCTACTCAGAGCATCCCAGGATGTTATGAGCACACCGCTCTACCTGTCCGGATCTTGATAGAGCATCCCAGGATGTTACAAGCACACCACTCTACCTATCCAGATTTTAAAGGATCTTTTCTATGCGAAACCATAGCAAAACCTACTCAGAGCATCCCGTGATGTTATGAGCACACCGCTCTACCTATCCGGATCTCTATAGAGCATCCCATGCTGTTACGAGCACACCGCTCTACCTGTTCGGATTTTAAAGGACCTTTTCTATGATACCTACATAACCTGTCCACGGCCACAGAGTATCAACCTGATACTCAACATACATCATCCTGATGTATACATGATCAACCCGATCATCATCACTGCATCGTCCTGATGCATGTCATATGGAGCAACATCCTGAAGCTTGTCATCTGTGATCATCCTGATGCATGTCATCTGGAGAAACATCCATAAGCTCATCATCTGTGATCATCCTGATCATCATCATAGCATCATAAAACTAATCATACCATGCATCCACCTAATGCAAACAATGTATCTGCCTAATACATATCATCATACATGATCCACCTGATCATACAATGTATCTACCTGATACATACACAAATGCATGATCCATCTGATCATACAATGTATCCACCTGATACATATACAAATACATGATCCACCTGATCATACAATGTATCCACCTGATACATATACGAATACATGATCCACCTGATCATACAATATATCCACCTGATACATACACAAATACATGATCCACCTGATCATACGATGTATCCACTTGATACATACACGAATACATGATCCACCTGATCATATCAAGCATCGAACATGATGCATATACAAATGCATGATCCAACTGATCATATCAAGCATCCAACATGATGCATATACAAATACATGATCCAACTGATCATATCAAGCATCCAACATGATGCATATACAAATACATGATCAAACTGATCAAAGCATCCAACTGATGCATATACAAAGTAGTAACTGGAGCATTGTCATGGTGCTCATCACACAACGCTTACATCCAGAGCCATGGAAATGATCCTCCTCTCACCATGCTTGGAATGGCTCCTGCAAATGTGTCACATCACTTCATCCTTAAAGTGTCTTCAATTTGAAGAACACCAAGCCTCTCTTTGAAGTACTCGAAATTTACTGTCGCTAGTGGTTTTGTCAACACATTTGCAACCTGCTCATCTGTCGCAACATACAGGAGCTTCATTGCTCCTCTCTGCACTATATCCCTGATATAGTGATATTTGATCTCAATGTGCTTCGACCTATCGTGGAACACCAGATCCTTAGACAGCTTCACACAACTCTGGTTGTCACAAAAGATACCAGTAGCCTCCAGCGGGAGATCAAACAACTCAGACAGTAGCTTCCGGAGCCATACTGCCTCACAACTAGCCAAACAAGCTGCAACATACTCTGACTCGACTGTACTCAGTGCTACACAGGACTGCTTCCTGTTAAACAGAGATATCACACCTGATCCCATACTGAAGCAGCACCCCGAAGTGCTCTTCCGATCAATGGCACTGCCTGCCCAATCTGAATCAACATAACCCTCTAGGGTTAACTTTTGATTCACCTCATACTTGAGCCCATAATCAACTGTACCCTTCAGGTACCTCAGAATATGCTTTACAGCAACCAGGTGAACACCTCTCGGATTCGTCAGGAACTGGCTCAATGTGTTCACCGCAAAGCAAATATCTGGTCTCATGTTCGTCAGGTACATCAAGGACCCAATCATATGACGATACATAGTGACATCAACCGGATCAGATGAAGCATCACACGTAAGCTTCAGGTTCGATGCCATAGGTGTGGCCATGGCCTTGCAGTCCATCATCCCGAACCTCTTCAGGATCTCTACTACATACTTCCCTTGTCCAAGGAAGATTCCATCTGCATTCTGCCACACCTCCATGCCTAGAAAATAGTGCATCATCCCCAAGTCCTTCATCTCGAACTTGGCAGCAAGATTCCTCTTGGTGTCGACAATCAACCCATCCTCACCTGTAACAAACAGGTCATCCACATACAAAAGTAGTATCACAGGATTGCCTTCCTCAACCTTGTAGTAAAGGTTGGAATCCGCTTTACTCTTGGTAAAGCCCAAACTGGATAGAAATCTGTCTATCCTATCATACCAAGTCCTAGGAGATTGCTTCAAGCCATACAAGGCTTTCTTCAACTTGCATACATATGACTCCCTGTCATATGTATCAAAACCGAGTGGCTGCACCACATACACTTCCTCTTTGACTACACCATTCAAGAAAGCTGTCTTGACATCCATCTGGTGTATCTTCCATTTCATCACTGCAACTAGAGCAAGTACTGATCTGATGGAAGTGTATCTGGCGACAGGAGCAAAAGTCTCTTCATAGTCAATCCCTTATTTCTGGGAGAAGCCACGAGCTACAAACCTCGCTTTGTATTTCTCCATGCTACCATCTGCAACATGCTTGATCTTATATTTCCATTTGGAAGTCACAACAAACTTCCCTTTAGTTCTTGGGACCACATCCCAAACATGATCGATTGGTAATTCTGGACCATGGCATCCTTTTACTGTATCCCGTATCCTGGGAACTTCAGATTCTTCAATATCTTCAATAGATAGCTTTGTTGCTAGAACAAATGTTGTAGTCCTTCTTTTGTAGGTGATGGTATACGATCTTTCCTACAAGACAAGTTAAATTTCATGATTAGAAACATCTCATAGTTTTCAGAACAAATTCTTACACATAATGAAATATGTCATACAGTCATGCAATTATTTTAGCCAATGCTTCAATACAACATTTATCCATATCCCATAACTTTCTAGATGCCTTCCAATCTCTACCAGAACATTGTTAAGAGTGTGCACAACTCCCAACATGTCAGCAAAGAGGTTTCATTCTAGATAAGTAGCAATGGAATGTTGTACAGTGCCATAGGCCACTTACCCATCATATGCATATTAGTAGTATACTGTTCATTAATACAATTATTCTAATATGCATAATACACAACCTAAGTCTAGGAACATAAGCATATACATCATTGATCAATATTATTTAAACATTCAAATATACAAGAAATGTCAATTCAAATACTTATCTTTGTTTGTTTGTTGGGTGGAATCCCTCTCAATCTTTGTTTCCTTGTAGGAACTACTGGAGTGTGCTCCCTCTTGATATTTGCTTCCTGGATTACCTATCCTTGAACTTATATCCATCCTCGATCACTATGCATGCTTACTAGTATCATCGTTGTGTTACCCTCGGGATCTCATACATTCATTAGTATAATCTCAATACTATCAAAATACAATAATCTTAAACATGTATAGTCATCATCATTTCAAACACAGATAATAAGCATTAGTATTCAAGGTTTATATAGGACTTTTTCTGGTTAGTCATATCATTAATCAAAGTGAGGAACATAATATGCATAAACCCTAGATTACTGAAACTTGTAACTTCATGAGTAATCATTATCAATCATACAAAAGCATAAGATCCTTACATAGGGTAGGATTCTAACTTGATATAGGAAAAACATACCTGGTCATCATATTTGCTAGTTATGTCTAGCAATGTTTTCTTGTTCTCTTCAATGAACTGCATAACTCATAATTTAACCATTGTAGAACCAAATTATACATACCTCCATGTGATCCATGAATATGGATGAGTCTTTGTCTTCATGTCATCATGGTCTTGATCTAGAACTTGATTTGTACCTTTCATGTTAGCGGATAACATTCTCCTCATACAACACCACAGTGCATTAGTACAATCATAATACAATCATAAGTGTCATAGCCCTAATCAATGAATGTCTTCTATCATGCATTCATACTTTTACTAGGGTGATAAGACAAGTCTAAAAATAAAAAAGATTGTTACTAAACTCAATAACATGAGGACAATCATATTATAAACTTAATCATGAGCAGATTTCAAAACATACCTGTAAGTCATACCTGTCAGATTGCTTGTAGTAGTTGTTGTTGTTGTTCCTTTTGTTCTTAGGACAATCTAAGGAAAAGTGACCTCTTCTTGGTATGTGCTGTGAGAGCTTGATCTTCATTCCCCATCTTTTCTTCTCGAGCTACAATCTGAGCTTCTTCCTGTGAGCATTCTTCCCACAACCTACTGAATGAGATAAGTTTCTTCCTAGCACAAATTCCTTGGATGAAGGAATCCCATGACCTAGGAAGGCCATTAAGAGTGGTCATTACCACTTCTCCATTATCTATATATTTTCCCACAGCTTCAAGTTGTTCTTTTATCTGGGAGACCCTTGAAAAGTAAGACTGCATGGTCTCTGCATTCTTGATCTGGATGTTCTTTAGTTGATTCCTCAATGTCATCTTTTGATTTATACTCTTCCCTTCAAATAGCTTGGTCAAGGAATCAAACATCTCCTTAGGTGTCTTTAGAGATGACACATGTGGCATGAGATGGTCTTTGATAGAATCAGCAATGATCCTTTAAGCCTTGACTAAGTTCCTCTTGTGTAAGGCCTTAGTCTCTTCTCCCTCTGGGACAGGAACCCATTCACTTATGTAGTTGTTCAACTCACTCTCTTCTAGAACTAACCCAATCCTATATTTCCATGCTCGGACGTTATCAGTCCCTTCAAGCTTATCCTCAAGCTTGGTGTGGTGGGACATCTTAAAGAGTACTTCAAATGGAAATAGAAAAGATTTAGGTCTTACCACTTGATTTGCAGAAATATGGATCTGGAGCTGGATTAGGGTTTGTGAGAGAAACACTAAAAATTCAAACTTTGAATTTCAAACTTCTGAAAGGATAGAAAGATGCGCCTTGATGAGTTGATCAAGCTGGTATACTCAGAATTTGAAAACTGCAAAGTTTCACCCCTCAAATTTTCTTTTCAAACTTTCGGATTCACTCGGAGGACCCTGAATTAGGGTTTGATTTTCCCGGAGCTTCATCCATCCAAAAAGTTCGATCTTGGTCTCTAAACTTCGATTTTTCAGAGGAGCTTCCATCCATGGTCTCAGATTTCAGAAATTCCAACTTTTGCAGAAGCCCTAATTTTCGACTTCACTTGAGAGGACCCCAAACTAGGGTTTGATTTTATCGGAGCTTCACCCAACCAAAAAGTTTGATCCAAAGCTCTAAACTTCGATTTTTCAGAGGAGCTTCCAGCCATGGTCTCAGATTTCAGAAATTCCAACTTTTGCAGAAACCCTAATTTTTGGCTTCACTTGACAGGACCCCAAACTAGGGTTTGATTTTCCCGGAGCTTCACCCAACCAAAAAGTTCGATCAAAAGCTCTAAAATTCAATTTTTCCAAGGAGATTCCAGCCATGGTCTCAGATTTCAGAAATTCCACTTTCTGTGGAAACCCTAATTTTTAGGGCCAAAACTGAAAGTGCTTAGAATTGAATTTTGATTGGACAGAAAGATGCACCTTGATGAGGAGAGTCAATCTAGCCTCCTTCCTTTCAAGATCTGTGGAGAGAAACCCAAAAAACAAGAAGCCCTAGCTTCCGCAGCTGCATAGTGTCTTCTTCTCAGGTTAGCTCTGATACCATGTTAAATTTTTGAGCATCAATTCAATATGATCTAGGATCTTAACTGAGAGAATAACATGTACAACATATCAATCACAAGAAGCAATCACAAGAGACAATAGACACACAGAGTTTCCTTGGGGAAAACTATAAAGGTGAAAAACCCCAATAACTTCCTCAGAGATAGATAGAGCAATGATACAAAACCCAAGCATAAGAGATAGTCTCTTAGCAGCAGCTTCTGCTCCTCCACTAGTGCACCACTCTCCAATGAGTGTATAAGTGAGAAAGTGAATGATCAAATAGAGTGCCTCCTGCACTCTATTTATACTTGAATTGACTTGCCTAATAACCTTACTAGGTCGGCCTCAACTTAACCACTTAACATAATGCTGACAGGGCCGACCCCCAATAGGGTGGTCTAATAACCCTTTAACCCACATGACTTATACAGGGCCAACCCCATCAAGGTGGTCTAATAACCCATCAAGTATAAGTTACGACACTTACAATATAAATGACGACACTTCCATATAGAGGAATAATAACATCTCTATAGGAATACAATATACATGTGTGAAATACATTCCGAAGTTACAATTACATCAACACTCCCTCTTAACTAGGAAGGTATTTCTTGACACATATTTGCTAGCACAAGTATTCTTCTTTGGATCATCGTCATCGAATCATCGTCCTCGAATCATCATCATCGTCACTGCTGTTGCTATCTCAATCAATCTCAAATATACTCGTCATAGGAAGTTCTACAGAGCCAACCCTTTTTCATGCTGGATGTAGGCCCACCACCTGCAGGTCTTCATCATTGGTTGCCATACTGTGGAACCTAGGACTGATTATGTGCATCAACAAAACCTAGCGCAGACTATAGGATCCTTTACATGTTGACCTTCACAAAACCTACTCAGAGCATCCCAGGATGTTACGAACACATCGCTCTACCTGTCCGGATCTCGATAGAGCATCCCAGGCTATTACGAGCACACCGCTCTACCTGTCCGGATTTTAAAGGATCTTTTCTATGTGAACTTTCGCAAAACCTACTCAGAGCATCCCAGGATGTTACGAGCACACCGCTCTACCTGTCCGGATCTCGATAGAGCATTCCAGGCTGTTACCAGCACACCGCTCTACCTGTCCAAATTTTAAAGGATATTTTCTATGCGAAAATGTAGCAAAACCTACTCAGAGCATCCCAGGATGTTACGAGCACACTGCTCTACCTGTCCAGGTCTCTATAGAGCATCCCAGGCTATTACGAGCACACCGCTCTACCTGTCCAGATTTTAAAGGACCTTTTCTATGCTACCTGCACAACCTGTCCATGGCCATAGAGTATCAATCTGATACTCAACATACATCATCCTGATGTATACATGATCAACCCGATCATCATCACTGCATCGTCCTGATGCATGTCATCTGGAGCAACATCCTGAAGCTTGTCATCTGTGATCATCCTGATCATCATCATAACATCATCTTGATGCATGTCATATGGAGCAACATCCTGAAGCTCATCATTTGTGATCATCCTGATCATCATCATAGCATCATCCTGATGCATGTCATCCATAGCATCGTCCCGATACTCATCATCCATGATCAACCTGATCATACCATGCATCCACCTAATGCATACAATGTCTCTGCCTAATACATATCATCATACATGATCCACCTGATCATACAATGTATCTACCTGATACATACACAAAAACATGATCCATCTGATCATACAATGTATCCACCTGATACATATACGAATACATGATCCACCTGATCATACAATGTATCCACCTGATACATATACGAATACATGATCCACCTGATCATACAATGTATCCACCTGATACATACATAAATACATGATGCACCTGATCATACAATGTATCCACCTGATACATACACGAATACATGATCCACCTGATCACATCAAACATCCAACATGATGCATATACAAATGCATGATCCAACTGATCATATCAAGCATCCAACATGATGCATATACAAATGCATGATCCAACTGATCATATCAAGCATCCAACATGATGCATATACAAATGCATGATCCAACTGATCATATCAAGCATCGAACATGATGCATATACAAATGCATGATCCAACTGATCATATCAAGCATCCAACATGATGCATATACAAATACATGATCAAACTGATCAAAGCATCCAGCTGATGCATATACAAAGTAGTAACTGGAGCATCGTCCAGATGCTGATCACACAACACTTACATCTAGAGCCATGGAAAGGATCCTCCTCTCACCATGCTTGGAATGGCTCTTGCAAATGTGTCACATCACTTCTTCCTCAAAGTGTCTTCAATTTGAAGAAAACCTAGCCTCTCTCTGAAGTACCTGAACTTTACTCTGGCTAGTGGTTTCGTCAACACATTTGCAACCTGCTCATCTGTCGCAACATGCAGGAGCTTCACTGCTCCTCTCTGCACCATATCCCTGATATAGTGATATTTGATCTCAATGTGCTTTGACCTGTCCTGGAACACCAAATCCTCAGACAGCTTCACACAACTATGGTTGTCACAAAAGATACCAGTAGCCTCCAGCGGGAGATCAAATAACTCAGACAGTATCTTCCAGATCCATACTATGTCACAACTAGCCGAACAAGCTGCAACATACTTTTCCTCGGCTGTACTCAGTGCTACGTAGGACTGCTTCCTGTTAAACCAAGAGATCACACCTGATCCCATATTGAAGTAGCACCCCGAAGTGCTCTTCCAATCAATGGCACTGCCTGCCCAATCCGAATCAACATAACCCTCTAGGTTTAACTTTTGATTCGCCTCATACTTGAGCCCATAATCAACTGTACCCTTCAAGTACCTCAGAATATGCTTTACAACAACTAGGTGAACACCTCTCGGATTCGTCAGGAACTGGCTCAATGTGTTCAGTGCAAAGCAAATATCTGGTCTCATGTTCATTAGGTACATCAAGGACCCAATCATGTGACGATACACAGTGACATCAACCGGATCAGATGAAGCATCACATAGAAGCTTCAGGTTCGATGCCATAGGTGTGGCCATGGCCTTGCAGTCCATCATCCCGAACCTCTTCAGGATCTCTACTACATACTTCCCTTTTCCAAGGAAGATTCCATCTGCATTCTGCTACACCTCCATGCCTAGAAAATAGTGCATCATCCCCAAGTCCTTCATCTCGAACTCGGAAGCAAGCTTCCTCTTGGTTTCGGCAATCAACCCATCCTCACCTGTAACAAACAGGTCATCCACATACAAAAGTAGTATCACAGGATTTCCTTCCTCAACCTTGTAGTAAAGGTTGGAATCCGCTTTACTCTTGGTAAAGCCCAAACTGGATAGAAATCTGTTTATCCTATCATACCAAGTCCTAGGAGCTTGGTTCAAGCCATACAAGGCTTTCTTCAACCTGCATACATATGACTCCCTGCATACATGGTGGACGTAACAATTGGCATATAGCCAGGCATACCGTATGTAAGAGGACTTGAGGTCAAAGGGACGGATGAAGTACCACAACCTGGCATCCCATATAGAAAACCGGATGGTTGTGTATCGTCGAATGGGTTTGTGCTTGTGGGTGGGGACATCCTAAACCCATGAGGAATAGTGTGTGGAGAACATCCTCCCCATTCACCCTAGGAGTGACCGGAGGGGAGTTTCCCGATGTGCTAATGGATGGAGTCACTGGGACTCCAGACGTGTCAGGCGTAGAACTCATATTAGAAGCTCCTTGAAGCTTGTGATATGTGTGTATAGGACCAGCGGTAGTCCTCCGACGCTTCCCAACAAAAGGCTGCGACAGATTGCTATCCGGTAAACCAGCTAACCTACGAGATCAACGGAGAGGCAGATCTCGATCCACGATGACTCCAAAAACTCAACCAATAATCATCTCCTAAAGGCCTACTATATCGTCACGGAGCATACACCTAAAAGAAAACTACAGCCAAATGCACAGAAACAGGACTAGCTATAGGGACCTCCTGACACTATAGCCGATATGTACCGCCTAGGAGAGGCTTGAGACTCCCAAACTATAACCGGAGGTAACATAATCAGTTATAAGGGTCCTCAGACTTCACTACGTGCACAGGGTCAAATATCTACATACAAGAATTGTGTTGTCTGACCCTTATCTAACTCAGGATACTCATAGTATAACCGCTGCAAGCACCCTATGTGATACCTAGGTAAAGAAACTAAGGCCACCACGTATAACCAATGCTCAGGCGGACAATTGTAGGTGGGATCCGTCGTATGGGTAGGGTAACTAAGCCCGAAACTCAAGAGGGTCAAATCCCCCGAGAGCCCCCGTACACGAACAAATCCTGGAAATATATCCCATGTTCAACTAGTATTGGAGGGATATCTCCGCAACCAACCTCCCGTGGTTTAACTTTGGTTTTAGTAGAGCTTCCTGAGAAAACTGATGTATACCATGGGTTTCACCACTCCCTGGTCAGTCGCATAATGTTTGGTTCAATAGTCTTGGATTGTTAACTCATAATGATCTATTCCAAGACTCTAAACGTGTACTAGTTGGTGCACCCTATAAAAGAGAAAATCGTTTCTAATCAATTTTAGATTAAGTGTTAATTTTAAATGGATGTGATTACTCAAAGGATATGGTTGTGAAACTAATGATGTGTAAAGACTCAATGATATGCACACCCAAAAAATACTAGACTCATCTATCCATAAAAGGTATGCCACTATATGACAGTCAAATGAACGATTCAAAAGGACAATGCAATCTCTTTATATTTTCATGCTCAAGCAAGTCCTAATGAAGTCACAAGCACTCTAATGCAAAATGCAATAACATAAAGCAAAATGTTTTTGTATTTTCAAGTATAAATGAAATGAAAATGCAAATGTTTTTGTATTTTTTCAATATGAATGAAAAAATGCAAGCGAAATCAGAACTATTCAGCAAAAATGAAGAGCATATCAAGCAGACAACCCATCAAATTCCAAATAGTAAGATTCAACCAAGCTAATGAGCTATAAAAATGAAAAATGGTTCAAAACCAAGAGCTAAAAAACTAAAGAAAAGAGGAGTTCCTGATCAATAAAAGAGCATGGAATAGTCAGGAAACATGCCTACTAAGACTCAGGAATACTCATAATCAACCCAACAACAACCAAAGATCATAAACTAGACAATCCCAGAGTTGTATGTGACTGTTCATAGAGTAGTAGCGTCTGTACGCTGGCTACTGTACTAACAATAGCGGGTAGACGTGAGCTAACCAAGGATGACCCACGTACAGGGAAAAACAAGTGGACCAAAAATGAATCAAACAGCCCCAAAAAAGAAAGTTTTCTAATGCAGATCCCAACGGCCAGTCAATGTCACAAAAGCTCGACAAACAGAAACTTAAAATAATGAAGAATGCCTAAAAATCCCCAAAATGGAGGTTTCTCCCCAACGGAGTCGCCATTTCTATTACAGAGAAAAAGTTCCTATGGATCGGGGCATACCACAACAGACAGATGACTACCAGAAATCAACTCAATTCCCAATGCAATGCTATTATAAATGTAAATGCTAAGATGTGGATGAATGACCAACCTTCAACCGGATGTTCAAAGAAGATCCCCATTGAGATTTCCAATCTCTACACTTGAACCTGCAGCTTAGTCTCAACAACAAATGCAAGCAAGTGCATATAATATGTGAAAGATATTAGCATAAACAATAGCATGGTCCATGATATAATAAGCAAATGTAACCCAATGTAATTAAACAACATTCACAATATTAATTGGAGGAGAAAATGAGTATTTCTATTAATGAAAACAAGAAGTACATGATACAACCTCTTGCTGGCAACTCATCTGAACCAAGAACTAGGTCCCTCCACTTGTGCCTCCACCACTTCAATCTCCCATGCAATGGAAAAATCAAACTATGAAGGATTTTGGTAGGTGAACATAAGGGGTTCACAACAACAAGGATTAATGGATGTAGACTCAAGTCGCGACAAAAATCCAATAGAGTTTCTATGCTCTCTCTTTCCTCCTCCTTCCATGCACCATAAGAGCTCAATTTATAACCCTCCAAAGGTAGGTGGAAGGTTGAATCGAGTCGTTTATGGGGTACATGGAGGGCCAAAGGTCACCCTAAGACCGCTTTTTGGAGTGAAAATTAATTTTCTATTGTTTTTTACCATTTAACTGGATGTATGCGGGCGATATTGGTGCAGCCTGCGTATACGCAAGCTATAGTGGAACAATTAGCGTACATGAACAAAAATAGGGAACAATGGGTTCCTGGAGGACAAAATGTGGATCTGAGTCAATAAAATGAATATTGAAGGTCAATGAGTGCTGATGCTCACAAGGTGGAAAATTACGCTGTAACAATCCATGCAAGTAGAGATCCCACAAATGTAGAGAAGACTCACACAGGGGTATAGGACACACATAGATAGGTGTGGAGTTGTTGTTTCAATGTATATGAATATGCATAGGAGAGGAGTATCCAATTCAAAGGTATATGGAATGGTATAGACACACATAGGTATGTAGATAACACAATTGTAGTTTCAAAGGAGGGAACAAAATCCATAGAACCTGCACTAGGAACAATTCGTACATTGAGGTCAAGTAATGCACACAGGGGTAACAATAGAGGTAAAATTAGGGTACCGTATAAATTATCAACTTTGTATATTGACATGAAAAGAGCTGGAAAGCAGGATGTATTCCAGGTAGAGGAATATGGCAAACCAAGAAGAACTAGAGTTATGAAAGAGCCTACACTTTGATACAACTGTTGAGCCAATACAATAACTTCAAGGATGAATTTGTTATCCACGAGAGTGCTTATTTACACACAAGAGCAATAACTCTTGGTTTTCCATATTCTAAGAAGTTACATGACTCTTCACATTCTAATTCTTAATATATTTACAATATCCATAGGATTATGTGTCCAAAAATATATAACCTAAAAGCGTGTTGCATTACATATTTCCCAAGTAGAAAAATGCAAGTGGAAACCATAAGAAAAGACATTTTTTAACAAATTTATGCCCATTGTGGGATTTATTCATAAACACATCCTCTTGGTCTCGACCATAGTATCCTTGTAAGTGTGGCTACCCTGTTAATGAAATAATGGTATAATACATGGTTTCATCCTCAATACCTTTGTCCTTCAGTGGAATAGTGGATACAATAGGTTGACAAATAATAGGTTGAGATCCATGGAAAAATATAATAATATATGATAGTGCATTTCTATATTGTTGGCCAATTTATCAAATTTCATACTCTACTCATTCAATTTATCCTCAAATTACTTTTACTTGGAATCCTTCTTCTCCATATGTATGATTGGATGATCAATGGCTTGCCTCATCCCTTCTATATGTCCAGTTCATTGTTCTCAAAATATTTTTAATTCCTTTATTCCCCTCTCCTCTAGCCAAGTCTAGATTGGAAGGATTGGCCATACTAGGAAATAAAACAAAAGGGTTCAACCCTCACTTTTCAAAGTCTAATAATACAAAATAATAGAGTTGGATCCTATTTATGGAGTCACTTATAAATGGTTTTTTTCATCCTCAAAGAAATAAAAACCCAACCACTGTAGAAACCTAAATACCCTAATTGATGCCAATTTGAAAAGAAGACTAGAACCCAAGAAAAAAGAATTGAATTTTCAAAAAATAAAACCACTAAGAGTGGGATCCATTACCTCTATTCTACTTGTAATCTCTTGGATTTATCACAAACATAAACCCTAGAAAAGGAAAACCCTCAAGGGATTGAACTTGATTTGCTTAGAATTTTCATTCTCAATCACATCGACTGATAATAGAATTATCCTACCTCTTCAAGGAAGCTTGAATAAATGGTCCATAAATAAAAGAATGTTTGAAACTACAAACTAATGAGTGAGGGGGCATAAGGCATGTGGGAGTGTAAAGGATCCCTTAGATGAAGTTAATATGTTGAAGCGACTTGCATACAATTCAAATTCCACATGGATACCCCTTTAAAATTTGAAGGACATGGTGGTGGGATTTGATCCACTTATGTGTGCATGTGTCATGAGATCATTTAATACAATATCTTTGAGTGAAACCACACATTCTACCACTACCTCAAGGTGACCCCATGTCTCCATGAAAATTCCTAATGGGAATTTAACTTTACCTGCTAGTGAATAAATCCTTGATTTTCACCAATGGATCCAATCCCTTTGAGATTTGCACTTTATTAACATTTAAGGTGTACGACCCTATGTGATTATACATGTTTTTAGATAACTATTATTGTTAGTTTACCACTGATTTACATGCTCAAAATATATGATAAAAATATAAGTTTTGGTAATTAAATGGCAAGTTTTTTCTTAACAGAAAGGACTATATTTAATATTAACAAAAGGTTGAAGCTGATTTGGTCAACATGAAAATAAAAAATTGAGATTGTCTAGTGAATTAGGTTTCATAAAGAGTACCAAAATGTTAGAAGCTAAAATATGAGATCTAAAAAATCATTTGTCTAAGACTTCCTCAAATATCTACTTGAATAAACCCTATGAAATATGCCTGATATAAAAATGGATTTGCATAATATAAGATGAAATGAAACTGGAGAAAATCATGGTTCTTGTGTGCTTTGTCTTGGCCTATGATACTGGACAATGTTTCATGCTTGTACAACTACATGTCCTCCTGCATTTGATAAATCATTTCTTATTCTTTGAATTCTCCATTGGCAGAACCCATGTACTTTCTTGGATTGGATGTTGCTGAGTCAAATCCTTTACTAATATTACATACCATATTTACGAGCCTATAAGTTTCCACCTCCAAGACTTGAATTTTTCTCTTCTATTGAACTAGAGTTTCCATAAACATGGTAGTTTGAGTGGTTATTTTTTTTTTTCATTTCCATAAACCTTCATAGTAATTGAGAAAATGGAGTTTTTGTTACCATCGATGAGGTCTTCGTGTCTCTTAAGAACCCTATGAATATCCTATATGTACCTTGTTGGTGCAAAGAAATGTTCTTTTCAAAGCATTAATTCCATCAAACAATTAAATATCAACCATGGTAAGTCTTTCTTTTAAAGTTTGTCTACAAAGTTTATGCAAGTGTTAAAGCTTAATTCAACATGGATTTTTAAAGAATTAACTTGCAAATAAAAGAAACTCACTCCCTCAAATTCAAAGACAACTTGCTTATACTCAATCACACCATCTCAATCCCATTTATTCATCTTTTTAAGTGGAATCAAACATAGGTCTCTGGTTTTTATCAATTGCAAAAATAAATTACATCAATTAAATCTCAGTCCCTAGTCTTCCAAACATGGTTGAAATTAAGTTTCCGATTTTGATTGGTTATGAGAGTTTAGTAGATCACTTAATCATGGACCAAGGCATAAACTCTGATTTACCCAAGATTAATACAGGTTCCAATTCCTATGTCTCTGTGAAGGATCTCTATATAAAAATGAAATTGCAAAAGCTTGAAATACCACTTTCAAAAGTAAACTCACACTTGCTAAATTAGATTAATTTTTTATCACAGTTATCGAAATGAAATAGAGCATTAACATCTATGGTATCAATAGTAATTTATGATGTTTAATCAAATTCTAATTTAAACACATAGTTCAAAAAATGAAATGAAACTAAACTACTACATTATTCCTGACCTCAGACGAGGGGGCCCTCCTCTCCTAGATCAGGCACAACTGATCTAAAATCTAATTACTCCAAATCTGATCAGTACACACCAATGTGAGATGGAAGAAGGATTTTATAAATATTTAAATATAGAGAATGTCTGAAACACAATCTTGTTCTTGATTTTGATAGATGAGGCATATTTATACGAAAATAAGAGTAGCATGGTCGACTCTAAGGATTCAACCTTATCTCAAATTGCTTAACCGATTGGTGACAAAGATAGACCTCACGATCTCCTTGGCTGAACTTGTTCACAATCTAGTGGTGCACATCAAGAAGACCCTTGAACTAACCTTTGATCTATTCCAATAATATCACAATAATAGGGTTATTTGACTTCATATCCTGTATCCTCATGGTCATCCATCCAAAATTGGCATTGCAATCTTCACTTTAGGAAAACAAAGCACCGGTTGAATGTTCCTCTTCATCTTGGCCAAAATTAGTTCCTTTGAGATATGAACGAGTAGATCCATAGAAAAGGATTTCTATGGATCCCTCAAAATAATAGAACCTCATCCATCGTTGACCGATTGAATCATACAAATGGTTGGATTGATGACTCCTTTGACTTGGAAGGACCTACAAATCCATATTGTGTTTTAAGGAGGACCTGCAACTCAATGTTCAAAATTGACTTCTCCACCTAGAAACCTGCATCCATACTCATATAGGTAATTACAAGCATATTTTTCATCCACAACATATCCAAACACGTAATGCATTACTAATTAATACCTAGTGTCAATTGTGCCAATGATCTTGAAAAAGTGTTATCTTAGCTATAAGTAGTAATGGAAAAAGTGGTAGGAAAATAAGGAAACATAGGACACAACGAATTTATTTCCGACTCCCAACATGCCTTTAGGAATTTCCATTGTATTTGAGACAATCCATAACCTAGATACAATAGGGATAATCAACCGGTAACTTAATAACACGATATATGTAGATACAAAGAAATCACTATGGATGATGAGGCTCCAATCCCAAAACTATTTTTGAAAATTAATACCAAAATAACTGTCAATTGATGAACTAAGAGGGACATAAAAGGTGAGGATGCCCAAAAAATCATGCAAAGGGTGACGAACACTAGAGCCTCCAAAAAGTAAATTTTTTACCAATCTATTACATAGGCCAATCACCAACAAACAATTACCATAGATGAGGAGAGACCCAATATAAATAGAACTATACAAAATTTCCAACATAAAATAAAAAATAACCAACATGAAAGGAAGAAAATGAAACTCATTAAAAAGAGAGACCCAAAGCCACACATGAAGAACAAAGTTTCTTACCTGAGGTTTCACTAAGACCAAGGTTGGCCATTGAAATTGAAAAACCTCTCTTAGAACTGATACCCGTACAAAAAAGTACTATCTTCAATTTAGACTAAATCTTCCATGGTTTCAAAAATATGAAACAAAATTAAGATGAGCATTTGTGAGATTGTGCAATCATTAATTTTATTCTCCTACCTTTCACAGTATGATATGGTCCTTTGTTGATACGAGAAATTATTGTTGAGCCACATGGATAGTATGCATGCCATGTGTAAACACGACCTTAAGAGATGTCATGATGTTCCAAACCCTCATTCTTTTTTAGTTCACCCAGGTTCAATATCAAAGCATTGCTTGCCTAATAGTCCATTTCATGATTATGATCCCTTGAGACATGGAATAATTGGATTTCTTTGAAACAATTCTCTTGATTGATTCTTGCTAGAATATCACGAGCTAGTGTGCATCCATTGGGTTTTTTTAGGTGTTCATGATATTTATAATTACAATTAAGTCAAAGGTTTCCCTAATAGAATGGAAAGAATTTAACCCTGTAGAAAAACATAGGCTTCTACTTGGTTATTTTTGGATATCTGGCAAGACCTTGCTCACAATTTATTTCTTTATTTCCATTGGGATCAAGAATGATCCTCCTTGAACCTACCACCATTGATAATTTGGCATTTTTATTATTCAATAATTAAGTATTTTTTTCTCTCATTATAAAATTTATGGATCAAAGTAATATATATATATATTTTCAAAATAGTTAATTATAGAATTTATATGACAAAGATTACGATTGAACCATACAAATCAGACAAATAATAGTTGTTATTGGGTTACCATAACTCATAAACCATCGATAAGTAAATACCATCCAAACAAATATTGTGAACATAAATCCATGTATCACTATTAAACAATCTATAATATCTTCCACTTGGGTATCTAGGTCTTCATATTCCATGGATGCTAGGCAACGACATCAAAAACTGCAATAACAATATTCACCAGTACTGAGATGTTGATAGGATGGGAAACATTACCTCCTATAGAATTCTATGCAGTCCACACAAGGTTAATTCCAATGAGTTATTTATTTACGGGGTAGAAGGGTGAGAGAATGAACTCCATGGGTATACTTGAGTAGAATGATATGTTCCCATCCAGTGCTTGTGGATATGCCTATGGTGGAGGCCATTTCAAAATACTCTCATATGAATATAATCCTAAAGGTACAAGTTTTTAATACTTATAAGCAATTGATTACTCATTTCCAGCATGAATTGATCCTTGAATTGGTTGGTTCTAGATATTTTTTGACACAAGCCTATCTTTCCACCATTATCCATTGTATTATTTACAAGGTCACATTTCCCCGAGTCTTCTTGAAATTTCTCACACTGGAGAAAATCCTTCCATAATCCTTTGAACTCATAAATAACACAATAATGATTATATAAATCACAATGCAAGATGGCACTTCCAAGTATACGCATGTAGATCGGTGGACACTAATAGCTCAAGGAAAATAAAAATTTCTCAAAGCATATTGAAGAGAGGATTACAAATAATGCAACCCAAGTCAACTCCTTGAGATTTTATCCCACTGATCACAAATATTGTCTTCAATGTTGGGTAGAACCATCATCAATTAAGGGAGAATAAATTCATCCCGTACATTGGAGTCATTTACATTGAAGTACTTTTATTCAAAGAAAGTTTCATGTTTATGTGCATACAAAGAGGATGGAATTGGGGCCATTCAAATCCACTCATCCACGTCACCACCATGAGTTGATGGAAGGAGGAGATCCCAAGCCTAAACCTTGACACATCATGGGAATGGGGGGTGGTGGTTGTTTTGAATTCTCTACTCCCCTCCTTTACCCATTAAAATCCTTCATGCATTTGGGCCCCATGATTTTATTTGTAGCTCACTTCAGTATTCATCATTCTCAAAAATTGAAAATGGATATTTGATTGTGTTCGAGTATTTGGAATATTTTGGCAAGGTTTAGATTATTACAGGTTTTATAAAATGAGGGATCAAATAATTGACATTGAGTCTCTAATCACTTTCAAATTTTGGAAAAAAATTCCTTTGATAACAAGAAGTTCTTGAAGGATTTCCAGTGCAGCTTTTAGTTTATTATTTGTGGTTATTCCCACCCCCACCTAATTTCTAATAATTTTTATCAATCATAGTCATAGACAAATCCTCACCCTTCGTCACTTATTTCTCATGGGTTATCTTTTAACATTAAACAAAAAAAGAAGATTGTTGTTTTCTATTGGTCCTCCATTTCTCAAATTCGTTTTCACCCAATTGAATCTACCTATTTTATTCCTTTTGTGGCCTCTTGATTGAATTAAAGAATTTACTAGGGGAATATGAAATGAGTAAGTGGATCTAAATTATCTCTTGAGGCCCATATGATAAGTATTGGACAACTTGAGTTCCATCCAAGAAAAATGATTCATCCATTAACACCCTTTCTCAATCAACCAATTTCTTAGGGTTAGGGGTTTCATTCAAAACAAAGCATGCTTCCCAACTATATAATTTTCCATGATATATATTTTACAATTTCCATCCATGTTCTTTGTAGTAATGGTTTATTGGTTAGACAACTACCATAAGAATTTTTCTAGGATATAATCATTTGCCTCCATTCCTTTAAGATGTTCACTTGTATCTCGAGATTATCTAGAGTAGAAATTAAATCCCCATGGGAGAAGTTGCATTATAGAATTAAATTGAGATATTTTTCTTATAGTATAATTACATGGAGCACATCATATTAATCCTTGGATAACACTCTTTTGAAAATGATCCATTGTTAGAATCTTGTTCTACACCATGAGTGTAGAACCCTATTTTTTATAGTCCATGATGTAATTATGTATGTAATGATGAAATGGCTAGAAGATGGACAACAATGGTATAGGATGGAAAAATATGTTGTAAATATGTACATTTCTAAACAATATAAAAATCCCCGATGGTTGGAAATGAATAAGGATCAAGAAAATATGGGGAGCTATGATTCCACAAGTGGGGGAAGTGAAAGGGGGGATAAGGGGAGATGAATCTAGTGAATTACTGACAAGTAATTATCCATACATGTAATATTTAGTTATAAATATACCCTAATTTACCTTAACCCATGATTATGAAATCTCACTTAATTAACCTTTACTTATTAATTATCCTAAGATGGGATTAAATGGTGAAAAGTGAGCTCCTCATGAGTGCCATGTAGCAAGTTGAGAAGATGCAAATACAAAGTTGGATATTGAGTTTAGAGAATGATTCTTGAAATCAATTTCATCATCCTTCTTGCTTGTAGGAAAATTGGGGAAAAGGAGAGGGGGAAAGATATTTATGTTTCTAACTATATCTCCATTCATGCTCATGAAAACTACCATGAGAAATGTGTGCTAATGGTTATTGCGCCCTTATGAGAGGAAACATGGCCTACAAATGAGAAACCCTAGAGTCCCAATAAGGATATTCCTTTGATAGCCTCTATTGGAGCACTGGAAGGGAATTGGGATACCTTGAGGGACTTCATGTAGAGAAAGGGATCCAATTCCTTGTGTTGTATAGGTTGAGGGGTGGAGAGTGTTGGTTGGTTAGGATAGTTGTAGAAGGGTTTATGTCACCAGAGTGTTGTATGAATTGTGGGATGAGTATAAAGCATTATGAGCTTCGACCTTGTCTATTGATAGCCTCATATAAGGTGTGGACTCCACCATATAAATAATAAGTGTGACAAAGCGCACAAGGATGTGAGGAACTGAAATTTCCCCAAATACCAAACATTTTTTTAAGTACATAAATTGTTTAAAACTAATAGTAATTTAGTTACCAGATTGTTGTTTTTCATGTCAAAATGTTTATCATTAATGCAACACTTGTTGCACGGAAAATATTCCTAATGACTGGGAAGTAAATAGGTCACCAACATAGTAATAAAACTAAGCAAAGACCAAGGAAATAATAGATACATAACAAGATATAATTTTGTAAAAAATATTTAGGGTTTAAAGTTCAAGCAATTTGTACCTTATATTCTAGAAGGTTGATCCAAGCTTTCAAATCTCTAGCCTTGCTACACAATATTGTATAAAAAACTCCAAAACAAATGTAACCTTCCTCAAAACATTTGGCTACACATGAATGAATAATAAAGTTGAAAGAACATACATATAAAAGAATGAAAGAATTCCAAATATTGAATTCATATGTCAAACACTAGTAATATGGACATACAAAGGTTTCTTTATTAATCATGAAGATAACAACAAATACATTCACCTTGTCCTGCAACAACACCTTTGAAACCAAGATCTGGACTCTCTTTCTCCTCTCCTTCTACCAAAATTTCTCCATCATTTCCTTATGAGATGAGCAAACCCCTTCTCTCATGGTCCTCCCTTTGTATTTATAACAAAGCAAGGAGAATAGTTTTGAGAGAATATCAGTTAGGGTCGGCGTTGAAGTCAGAGAACCACCTCCAACTGCCCCTATCTTGATTTTACTTTTTATTTTTTGTGATTTTATGAGTAAACCGCAAGTGAAAGCTTTGCAACAAGCAGGTAACCCGCTAGGAAGCTTAAGACAAGCAGCAACTGCAACTTTTTGGGGAAACTCGCGAGTGGTAAGGGAATCACCAGTGAGTGAATCACTAGGTGTCAAGTATAAAGTCGTGAGTATGTCCTAAAGTCATATCACAAAAATGAGATGATCTGGAGAATCAGGGAATGACTAAGGCCACAGTCATCTATAGCAAATTGAGGCTCTTCCATCCATAGTGTACTTTTGTGTGAGAGAAATTTCAGTGTCGTCACGGAAAGAGAAGTGCCAATTTGATTGATAACAGATGCCCCCTAATGTATGAGTTCATAAGGGTATATGGTGGCCGAAATACATTACAAATAATGAAGTGGAGTAGCACAAGAGTCATCGAATCAAAGTTCCAAAGGTACCTGAAAAAAACAAAGATCATCATACAATATAATCTTGACATAATGCCATGTTCAGAAGGATAGAACATGATCCCCAATACATAGATGTAACCGATGTATATAGCATGGCCACTGAAATACAAGTGTGTATCCATGTTGAAAGGAGAACATATCCATAATGAACAACCTGGATCTATGTCTCATGAGGAGCCAAAATGAGTGCGTCTCAGTCTTGCGCAACTTGGGAAATAACAAATTGGGATAATTATACTATAGGACCAAGGTCTTCAATCCAAACCATCAATAAAGGTACACATCCTAAACCATGTGCATAAAGGGGTTGAATTCAAACATGGAGGATACCATTTAATTACTGGTCAATATTGATGTGAACCGTTAACAAATGCGAGGACTCCCACGAATAATGAAAATGAGGCCCAAGGTACCTAGTACATTCTTACAAGTGTGAATAAGAGGTCTTGAAGTCGAACACTAGAAGAATATTTCGAGTAAGAGACATTGATGTATTCTTGTGACTCAATAGTGAGAGAATATACCACCGATGACTGCAAATCTCAAGGTACTATCTGAAAATCTAAATATTCTTCCTAGAGCAAGAGGCGTTGAATTCGATAGGAAGAGACCCATGAGAAGGAAAGAATGAATGAATCCTTCATAATCTCACACGAGAAACACTTGGAGACTAAATTGGTCTGAAATAGGGCCGAGTACAAAATGATATAAGGGATGGCCTACATGAGGAGTCAAGGCTAACTGCAAAACGACTGACATAGGTGAAATCCTTGAACAATATATGAGCACAATACTAGAGTAACTTAGGAATCTTGGAACATACAGAAAACATGATATACATCTGTCATGTAGGATACATAACAAACTCTCCATATGATTGGAAGAGTAACCAATCGGAGGAGTAAACAACTCTGGAATCAGGTTTATCCTAAAGCCAACACTAAAACCCACTGACTTAAAACAAGTGTTGTGTTCAAGGAATAATTTAGACTTGCTACAATAATATGAACCAATGACAAAGACCTTTCCCTTCGCTTTCTCTTTTTAGGTATATTTTCATTTTTTAATGAGCATGAAAGAGATAAAAGGAAGCTCGATAGTGTCTTTCTTGTAAAGTTTTAACAAGTCCAAGAAAGTAAACTCAATATCTTCTTAATTTTTGAACAAGACCGAAGAAGAGAGAGAAGAATGCTTGATAGGAGTCCAACCATGTGTAATTTAATGAGTCCATGGGAGGTAAACTCAAGAATTTCTTCATTTTTTTACGAGTTTAAAGAAAAGATAGACTAATACTCGATAAAGTAATGATCCGTGGATTTTAATATCGAGCCCAAATATGCTCATGCTTGTTGGTGTTTTCATATTTAAGGAGTCGGAAAAAATTAAGCAATAACTCCATACACCTACTCGTGGATTTTATATTGAGATCGACTTGGTATATGCTCGTAGGGATTTCATGTTTAGAGAGTCTGAAAATCCTAAAGAAGAATCCAAAGGGTACTTTTTCGTAAAGTTAGTCTCCTCGCTCGAAAAAGTGTAAAATGATACAAGAGAGAACTCTTCTAGTCACAGTGAACTAGAGTATTCCTTTTTCGTAAATAATCCACAAAGGTCCGGAAAAGGGTTAAACTTATACCTAAGTGGATGTCCCTTCAAGTCTTTTAGCAAGTCTGAAGTGAACAAGTATACTAGACAATCTTGTCAATTTTAATGAGTCCAACAAGAATGTAAAGAAAAATCCATATGGGCAGGAGATTTATTAAAGGTGGATAGCAAAATGATGAAGATAGAGTATGCAGTTATTGTTTGCGGATCACAATATACTAAAAAATCTCCCGAAATGGAAACTGACAACATGGGCACCAAATGTGGCATGGTATGCTATCTAGGGTGGCCCATGTAGGGTAGCCCCTAAACATGGAAGAACAACGACGATAGTGGAAAATGGAAGTTTAATGTCACAATCCATGGTGAAAAAAGGGTCCTAAGGCGTAAAAAGATGGTAAGGCAACGTGCGATGATAACCTAACCAAAATTCCATGAGTAACAAACCTTTTTCAAGTGACAATGTGGACAAAACCTTATACGAAACGCCTTTTCGCTCACTAACCTAGTCAAAATACCCTCATTAGTTGTCATAATTAAAAAATATGACATAAAAAGCACTTAAATTATATAAAGTGGGTAAAAAAAAAATAATTACCACAAATAGTGAAAAGGGGTAGAACCAAGTCATTTTACCATTTTACCATTTCAAAGAGAAAAATCCCTAAAATTTCAATCGTTGCTTGCGACCGATCCAGTGGACGATTTTGAATTCCGTCAGTTGCAGGTAGTTCCTATCTCTCTCCTCTGCATTTTACATATATTTGTGATGATTTTCTGTGGGGTTTTTGAGTTTTTATTTATATTTTAAATTTGTTAAAGCGTACCTACGGGTGTATGAGGTTGAACTAGCGGGTTTGATGAAAACCCAATGGTGAAGGGTTCTTCAACCACAGTTAGGCAGCTACTGTTCTAATGTACACTCGTAGGTGGCGTAGTTTATATATAAAAAACTGAACACTTACTCAAATGGATGAATGCCTTCCAGATATGGTGCTTACATGGAGGGAAAGGGAGGATGAGGTAATGGACAGAGAAGCCATGCGTGATCCATTAACTCTAAACACCTTACGCTGGTGTGGTCTATTGAAATTATTTCGCACATCAAATATGAGGGCTCAACCCCATTTTCTTAAGAGCTTAGTGCATCTATGGTGTTCGCATCGGGGAGTGTTCAACCTCCAAGGCGATACACTAGAGCTCACACTAGATGACATTTATTTCATCACCGGATTGTCCTGTCGAGGAGAGGTTGTCAACCTCAAGGGCATTTTTCGTGGAGTGGGAACCTTATCGGTGCAAGGCTATTTGAACACTTATTGCACATCTAGAGCAGAAAAGAGTGGCACTCAAGTTCCAATTGGACAAATAGAAAGCTTTCCATTGAAATTCATTGTGAGTACCATCAACCGAGTGGGTGGGAGTGCCGCTCAACACTTGGCTACTTCCAATCATATGCAAATTGGTGTAGACTATTTGCGTAATGTGATCTTTGACTGGTGTACTGGACTGTTGGTGAACATGAAGCACCAACTCACTGAGTGTAAGATGGGAAAGAAGAATAATTTCAGATATGGAACTATCTTATGCACATTAATTTATGAGAGGGTTCCTAGTTTGAGCCCCAGAGTGGCCCTTCCACCAATTGACCGCCGTGAGCCCAAGATGGTTCATTGGGGCGAGGTGTTTGTACGACAGGGAGGTGGAGACACTCGTACTTCCTATGATGATGGGGAATTCTTAGGGTGGTGTATCCGACAGGTTACTGCATTTGAGAAATTCCATTACACTGGGTTAGAATTTCGAGGAGACTCGGAACTCATGCTCCCTTTAGGAGTAGCCCGGGGAGACATAGGTAACACTTTTTTTTTGTAATATTCATTTTTTATGAATGTTTTTGTACTCCCCAGTGGGGTCACCAATTCCATTGTAAGGAAAATATTCCTAATGAATGGGAAGTAAATAGGTCACCAACATACTAATAAAATCAAGAAAAGACCAAGGAAATAGCAGATACATAACAAGATATCCTTTTGTGAAAAACATTTAGGGTTTAAAGTTCAAGCAATTGGTACCTTATATTCTAGAAAGTTGATCCAAGCTTTCAAATCTATAGCCTTGCTCCACAATATTGTATAAAACTTGAAAAACAAATGTAACCTTCCTCAAAACATTTGGCTGCACATGAATGAATAATAAAGTTGAAAGCACATACATATAAAAGCATGAAAGACTTCCAAATATTCAATTCATATGTCATACACTAGTGATATGGAAAGAGAAAGGTTTCTTTATTGATCATGAATATAATAACAAATACATTCATCTTGTCTTGCAACAACACCTCTGAAACCAAGATCTGGACTCTCTTGATCCTCTCCTTCTACCAAAATTTCTCCAACATTTCCTTATGAGATGAGTGAACCCCTTCTCTCATGGCCCTCCCTTCACATTTATAACAAAGTAAGGATAATAGTTTCGAGAGAAGATCAATTAAGGTCGGTGTGGAAGTTAGAGAAACAACTCCAAATTCATCTATTTCGATTTTACTTTTTATTTTTTGTGATTTTATGAGGAACCCGCGAGTGAAATATTTGCAACAAGTGGGTAACCCGATATGAAGCTTAAGACAAGCAGCGGATGCAACTTTTTGGGGAAACCCGCGAGTGGTAAGGGAATCAGCAGCAAGTGAATCGCTAGGTGTCAAGTATAAATTCGTGAGTATGTCCTAAAGTCATATCACAAAAATGAGATGATTTGGAGAATCATGGAATGACTAAGGCCACAGGAATCTATAGAAAATTGAGGCTCTTCCATCCATAGTGTCCTTTTGTGTGAGCGACATTTCAGTGTCGTCACAGAAGGAGAAGTGCTAATTTGATTGATAGTAGCACTGGTCATGGATTATGACTAAAAGATCCATGACCATTTCTTTGTTGTACATAGAAAAGTTTTAGTAGAGATCTGCTTTAGCTAGCCTTCAATTTGTTAAACTAAGAGAGGATTCAAACCTGGCATAAAGAGCATTGTTTACTTAGCTCATTGGCTAACACTTCTTCCCGCTTTACTCATGCAGGTTATATTTATTGAAAGGAACTGCACCTCATGCAAGTATCAAGAATTCATATTAGAGGTGAGTTATTGATTATTTGTCTAATTATCATATTGTTGATTTAAGGTCCATTTATTATTTAACTCTCTTTGAGTATAGATTTGTAATATCCTCTAATCTTAATTTCTACAATGTTTCATTTACAGGCATGGGGCGCCACATTACTTACTCCAACAAGAGTACCATTTGTAAATAAAGGGGTGGGGAACATATTTCATGCCATAAGAACCTTCATACTTGTATATTTTATATGTTTTGTGGTTAACAACTTTAACCTTCATTGGGTTGAAAGGGACAAGTCTCGGCACCATTGTGAACTAATATAGTATAGTGTTTAAGCCATATGATATTCAGACTCTGAACATTGTAATGTCCTTTTTTTGTTTTGATGTGAAGTCTTGGTTAATATATCATGGCATTGTACTATGTATTGAGGAAAGTCTTTATCCACACGCTTCCACGTTGATTTTTTATTTATTTCCAATTTGGAAAGGTTCCGGTGCTATGTCAATGGAGATATTAGGGTTTCCTCATTCATTGTTACTCTTATTTCAAGCTAGAGAGGACTCTTCCCGTCTTGGATCCCTTCTCAACAAACCCTAGCTATGGCCAATCTATTCGGGTAAATTTTTCCTCGAATATGGTACAAATACATAGTGCTTATGTTTTTATTTTGTTTCTACTCACTGAAGAGCTCGGTCGTTGTTTGAATTGATACAAGATTTTCTTTGACAAGAACAAAGGTAAAATATGCTAGTTTATGAGCTTCCTTTACTGTTTTCACCTCATTCTTTCCTTTACTTGTCAGAATTTTCTCGTTTATTAACTTGTGGTCATGTTGTGCTACAGGTATTGAAGCAACTTCAAACCCCTGGCTCGCGCATTCGTGCTTCCAATAGGGATACTCCCTGTAAGGGACGTTCCTTTGCCTGGTTTGGGATCTCTCTGAGTTTAATAGGTTGATTCTCGACATTTGGTGGGGAGGTCCTATGTCTTGTCTTATGCTATTGTTCCCCTATTTTTCATGGTGAGAGTTCTTTTTCTTAACCGTACCTCATTTTTTATGAAATTTTTGTAGTAAGTATCCTTCAACATGCTTCAGGCCATTGTTTCAAAGTCTTGGAGGATGTAGCATCCCTTAGGTTTGTGTCTAGAATACACAGTTTCTAATTATGTAATGTATACTATTGATTGCTTGGCTATATAGCCACGGTTCTGGTGCTCATCACCATTTATGAAATAACTAAAATTTTGTACTAAGTGTCTTGTATTTTCTCACCCAGATTATATATATAAATGATTTTTCCCTATTTGATATTCCTAAAAAATAAAATTCTAGCCCTGTCAATGTTTATCACTTAATCCCTTGAGGGACTCGCTTCATTACCTTCTCTGTGTATTTAATTCTGCTATGGCTAATTAAATTTGGAATTTCAGTAGGGAAAAGGGTTGTTTCAACCTCTCATTGGAGAGTTTGTGTTTCAACCGTCATTCTTTGTACTTACTTTTACATGCAACGAAGCTTTGTTTTTTCCAAACCTTATCTACTTCCATCTTGACCCTAGTGCAAATTTTATTTCACTGTCGTGATAATTTCCTCAGTTCATGATACCGTGGTTGTTGGTTGTTCATTTGCAATTGATCGATTGGATACATTTCTTTTGAGTCTTGACCTTGTTACCTATGACTTGAGTAATAGTTGAATTTTTATATACATATCGAATTCACAGTTTAAACAGTAAATAGTATAAGTACCCTATCTTTTGTTTTCTCTTATTAAGAATATTTTTTTTTTGACTTAATTCTGCCTTAATTGAGTCCTATTAAGCGCCCTTATCTGCTTACCAGTCTGCTTGTTTTATTCATATGGATAAGTTGTTTGCAACATAGTAGCATAATTCGAATAAGAATACGGATACGAATACGATTCGATACAGAAAAAATACACTTAATAAAAAAATCTAATACCGATAAAATACACGGAAGTAGACTTCGTATATATAATACTTTTAATCAAATATTTAAACCAAATTAACATAAATATACATTAAAAAACATTATGTACATTAAAAAAACATTATATACATTAAATGTATATAATAAATTGAATATTATTTATATTTTATAGTTATTAAATAATTAAAATTTGGTTTTCTAAAATTTGTTTTTAAATTTTAATTTTTAATTAGTAAGAATCTATATTCGTATTATACTACTATGGTTTGCAATGACCATCCTCCAAATTGCCGTTAAAGATTCCATTATTTCTTATGTTTTTATTTTTATAACATGAAGTAGTTATGGTTTTAACTCTCGAAAGGTTTATAAAATAAAACATGAAGTAGTTATGGTTTTAACTCTCGAAAGGTTTATAATTTGTGGAAAATATAAGAATCTATTTACTATTTCTTATAAATATTGTTAATTTATGAATTTGTGGAAAGGACTCGAGCCCTAGAGTTTGATATTATATACCACTCATATTTTTGCATGACTTGTCTTCAATAGCATGCTTTTGTTTTTACTTGGTATATTAATTTGAATGCAAAGTTTTATGTACTTCTTATAACAAGATAAAAACAATGTTAAACTATTATTATTTTCTCTTTATGTCTTACATATATTATATATATAAATAATAACTAGATCTTTTCCTAACTATGGACTAAGAATCCTCGCATTCGAGGAACTAGAGTGTTCCTTCCTCCATAGTTGGTTTAAATGGAAGTTTTATTCCCTCCATAGTTAGTTTAAATGGAAGTTTTATTCCTAGGGTATAGCAACCTTATTAATTATGTTAAAATATTTTATTTGGGATTAAATAATAAATAGCTTCTAGTTTAATAAGATGTAATTTTACAAAAGTAACTAGACTTGAAAAGAAAATAATATTCGCATTCGAGGAACTAGAGTGTTCCTTCCTCCATAGTTGGTTTAAATGGAAGTTTTATTCCCTCCATAGTTAGTTTAAATGGAAGTTTTATTCCTAGGGTATAGCAACCTTATTAATTATGTTAAAATATTTTATTTGGGATTAAATAATAAATAGCTTCTAGTTTAATAAGATGTAATTTTACAAAAGTAACTAGACTTGAAAAGAAAATAATATAATAAATAAAATTTCAACTATTATTTGTCTCTTCCTATAATAATGTCAATTTATATAAATTCAAACAAAGATTTCTTACTTACATAGAGGAATCTAGGTAATTATAACAAAATATTGACAAGACTATTTTTTCTTGTTTCTTAAGAAAATAAAAGGAAATAATCTGATATGATTTCATAACTTTTCTCTAAAATCTATGTTAACAGTCTTGTTATAAAAAAAATTTAAACATAAGAGCCTTCAAATAAATATTATAAAAATTCAGGAAAACTTTCCTAAGATAATAGAAATGAAATTAACATAAAATAAAGGTAAGAATAACTTATCAGACTTAGGAGACCAACTGAATTAGGAACTTCCACATTCTTCCCAACATTATATTCCTGAGTAGTTTAACCACTTTAACTTAGCCAATCACCCCTGAGCCATACCAAGCACACTATTAGGGAATAACCAGGGAATTTGTTTACTATCTCTTGATTAATCTACTGCAGAGTACGCACAAGGTTTTTTACCATATTTGCATAAAACATTTTATGATTCCCTTCCTTAAAAATCCAGTCCTTCCAGGACTACCATGTTCCTTTCATGGTTTATGAGAACTCTAGGATTTACAACTGAACCTTCCAATGGTGTACAGACCAATACCCCCCTGTATTGTCTATCTCTGCAATTTTCTTTTATGGAGATGGACCTGTTCGTATTTTAGGTTGCAACCTCTTTTCAAGAAAAAAGTACCTCTTTTTAATTTCATTATCTCCTTCAATATCTTTTCCTTAATCAAGAAGTAGTTAGGGTTCTTTTTCCAATTTCTTTTAATTAATTAAACTTTACTTTAAATTTTATTTATTATTTTCACTTATTAATATTTGAGTAAATCATTCCCAACCTAGTGTGCTTGGTCCCTCTTTAAATGGATATTCCTAGTTCAGTCGGTATTACTAAGTAGATAATATAACATAACATTTATTAATCCTTGATGCTCCAAATGTTGGCATTATGATTCAGATTGTGCACAGATGAGTAGACATATAGTTGTCATTGATGGTTGGAAAGCAGACAGATAGTTGCAGAATAGAGCATTGTTGAATGGTCAACGTATGGAGTCAAGCAAGGCGGGCATATTTAATGAAGGATACGGGCATAATGAGTGGATCCCGCGGGCATTTAAAAGCCCTTGCAGGCATCCTTGTGAGCCCCTGCGGGCATCACAGATAACCCACTGTGGACATGTCTAAGACCTCATGCGGGCATTACATGAGACCTTGCGGGCATCAGTTGAAGGCCCATTGCAGGCATATGGAGAGGCCACTACAGGCATAATTCAAGACAGCTTGCGGGCATAAATGAGGCCTTGCGGGCATATGAGGGCTAATTATAAGGCTCTTGCCGGCATCATTAAGAGCCACTTGCAGGCATTTTAAGAAGCCTCATATGGTCTACACACCGATAAAATAAAAAGAGGTCTGGCAGCATGGAGAAACTGCCAAATGTGTCGAAGGTCTTATTGGATACCAAAAGATTTTTTTTGGTAAAGATTAAGTGGCAGAAAATGCATATAAGCCTGTGTAAGTGTTAGTGCTGTAGGTTTTAAATGTCCCGCGTTTTATGAAGGCTGAAGGAAATATTGATTCCATTTATGATGATGTTACCATTACAGTTACAGCAAGTGCTGATTGAGCTCCCAACAGTTATGAAGACAATAAATTTATTCTTGGGTCAGTTATTGAGTTGGCAGGTCTGGAATTCGAAGAGACTGAGGCATATACTTCCATTGTCTATATAAACCAGTCGATGAGGAATTTATATGTGGTGATAAGAGAATCACATGAGAGTATGTTGTCTAAAGTAAAGAAGATGAAGCTACCATCTTAACATAAGAGAGCAATACAGAAGAAAAGTGAAGTGTGGCCCGAATTTGTGAAGAAAAGAATGCACACAACTGTGAGAATGGTCAAATAAGGACAAAGAGATGAATGTTGAAGAACTGAGGCTCAACTAAGGCAGAAAATGAGCTGTAGAAAAACAGAGCACAGATATAGTGGGTAAGCATTGCTATATCTGAATCATTGTAATGTAATTAACAAGTAGAAATTTGTATATGAGGGTGGTAGGGAGGTGCTAAGGAAGAATTGTAGTCTTCTATGTGCAAGTTGAAGCTTGTACAAGAGGAAGTGGGTTCTTCCATCCTGTTGTAGCTGGAGAATTCAGGTAGTTGGTGCTTCCTTCAAGTGGGAACTAGAAAAACAGGATAATTGGTGCTCTCTATAAGTAGGATCTTGTAAACAGAGGTTGCATCCTCGTTTGAGTAGGTTCTCAAAGAAAAATGATGTAAAGAAGTTGGAGCTTGCTTGACATCCTAAGAAGAAGAGGTTTTTTCCCTTTATGGGTTTCCTCATGAATATCTGTCTCTGTCTCTATCATGTGTGTGATTGATGATTATCATTTCTGTTTTATATTTGCTGCATTATCATGACTATAGATCTATGAACAATAATAAAGTTTTAAAATTTATCATGTTGTTTAAGATTAAGAATAACTGATTCACCCCCCCCCTCTCAGTTATTCAAATAATCTCAATAATTGGTTTCAGAGCTGGTTCCTTTTATTTAAAGGTAGGTCTGTAATCTTAAACATGACTAGTCATGAATGAACTTCAACCAATAAGTCTCCTCTGTTTGATGGAACAAATTTTGCTTTCTGGAAGGTTAGAGTGAGAACATATCTAATGTCCTTAGGTGCTAATGTATGGGATGTAGTTGAAATTGGGTATGTAAATCCTATTGTACTAGCCACCAAAGATGATAATATGGAATTTACTTTTAATGCAAAAACAATGAATGCTATCCTCAGTGGTCTTGCAGAAGTTGAATTTGTAAAAGTCACGCATTTTGAATATGCCAAAGAGATGTGGGACAAACTTGTAAGTAGCTATGAAGGGAATGAGAAACTAAAAGATGCCAAAATGCAGACATACAGGTTGAAATTTGAACAAGTAAAGATGGATGAGGATGAGACTGTTAGTAAATATTTCCTATGAAAGGCCTTGGTTAAACGATTAAAGAAGCATCTTTAGTTCAGAAAATTTTAAGATCTCCGCCTGATAGATTTAATCCTAAAGTTTCAGCAATAGAAGAGTTAAATGATCTTAAAACTCTGCCTATTGACCAACTCCTAGGAAATATAACTGCGTATGGAATGAGTATTAGTAAAGATAAACCCACCACTAGAGAAGCATCCTTTAAAGCAGATAAGAACATTGATTCTGAAATGGTCAAGATTGAGGAAAAATTTGTAATAAGGTTGAAGAAAAGATCGGGTAAATATAGAGACAAGCTGCCCTTTAAATGTTTCAACTGTGGGAAGATAAGCCATTTTGCATCTAAATGTCCCCACAAGAAAAAGGGCCAGATTTTTGATGATGAAGAGAAGCACACATTCAAGAAGTATAGTAAAGAGAATAAATATAAAAAAAAATCTTGTGTGTAATTGATGTTGATTCTTCAGAGAGATAGATAGTGATTCATCCTGTGAAGATAAAGTGAATGATTTTATACTTATGGCCTTAGAAGACTTTGATGATGAATATACAGGAAGTGACATGATTGATGAAGAAGAAGTAGTTGATATGGAAGGTGAACTAATCAATGCATTGAAAGAGATTGACAGACTCAGACTGAAGAAGAGGAAACAAAAACAATTGCTGATGCAATATGAAAAGAATGGTAAAGAACCAAGTAAAGATTTTGCTTTGTTAAAAGTAGAATTAGAAGAAGCAAAGAAAATAGAGGATATTCTAAAACACCAACTAGCAGAGAAGAAAATGAGATGTGAAGCATTGGAAGAAGAAGTAGTGAAAGCTAGAAAATAATTGGAAAAATTTCAAGATTTGTATCACCAAAATCCGTCGAGTATAAAAGCTGCAGGAGAACTTAATATCATTCTGAGTAAGCAAAGATCCCCATTGATTAAAAATGGTCTAGGATATGAAGAAGGTTCAAGTAGTAGCTAGTCAGAAAATAAATAACCAACCAAGTTGATCAAATTTCAAATTAGAAAACATTCAAAATATGATTATGCTTTGCAAACAAAAGGTAATGAAGATGAATTAAGCACCACGTTCAAGAATTCAGATCAGAAATACCAATCAAGCTCTTCCCAGGAACAAATCCAACAAAAGATGAAGCAATCAAATTCAAGAAGACTGCCAACATTCAGGTACCAAATTTTGTTCTATGGCTACTGTTATTGTTGTTCTAATTTTGGTCACAAAGCAGCAAATTGTGCAATTAATTTTAGAAGTATGCAACTGATATTGCCAAGTAATCAACTGCTGCAAAATAGAATTGGACAGTCAGTGAGGAAACAAGAATATCATACAACTCAATTCACAACTAAAAGAATAAATCATGATAAACATATCAATCCTTTTGATCTATTAAACAATGAGCCAGAATGTTATGTTTGTCATAATTTTGGACACAAGGCTTCAGATTGTCATCTAAAGAATTACAAAACAAATACGAGAATGAATTGTACAGTTGAAAATGCCAAGGTTTGGAAGAAGAAAGAAAGTAACAAGTGTGGATTCGTACTTTATGCTCAAAGGAAAAATGACCCCTGGTATATTGACAATGGTTGTTCTAAACATATGACTGGTGATAAAAATAAATTTCTCTCTAAATGAAAGTAAATAAGGAAATGTGACTTTTGGAAATGATGCTCCAGGGAAAATCAAAGGAAAAGGGATGGTAAGTTTGAGTAATGGCAAAGGAAAATACCAAGACATGTTGTTTGTAGATGGTTTGAAACATAATCTTCTTAGTGTCAGTCAGGTCTACGACATAGGATGTGAAGTTGTCTTTACTTCTAAAGGTTGCAAGATAAAATATGTACCCTCGAGACAATTGATTGCAAAAGGCACAAGGACAGATAATAAGGTCTATGTTTTGAATGGAGAAAATGAAGAATGTCATCTAAGAAAGTATGATGAGAGTTGGCTGTGGCATAGGAGACTTAGACATTTGAATTTTGATTACATAATCAAACTTATCAACAATAGGACAGTAAAATATCTTCCAAAGATATCAAATCCATATGATTCTGTTTGTAAACAATGTCAATTGGGAAAGCTGACCCGCACTCAGTTTAAATCAAAAAGTTTTACATCAACATATAAACCTTTTCAATTAGTGCATATAGATTTGTGTGGCCCATCAAGAAAGGAAGGAACATGAAGATAAAAATATTTTATGCTAGTCATTGATGATTACTCTAGACTCACATGGGTGGATTTTTTGAAGGAAAAATATGAAGCATTTGAAAATTTGAAAGTTTTCAAGGCTCTGACTGAGAATCAGGCAGGAAAAAGACTTAAGGAAACAAGGTCTGATAGAGGAGGAGAGTTTAGATCAGGAGACTTTAAATAATTTTGTGAACATCAAGGAATAAAAAGGGAATATACCATTCCAGGTACTCCACAACAAAATGGAGTAGTGGAAAGACAAAATAGATCAGTGCAGCAAATGGCAAGATCAATGATGAATGAAAGAAATATTTCTCATACATATTGGGTAGAAGCAATTCACACAACTGTCCATATTCTTAACAAAGTTCACCTAATACCAAACAATGATAATACCCCTTATGAACTGTGTTTTGGAAGACCTGCTTCTATTAAGCATTTCAAAATATTTGGAAGTAAATGCTATATTCAAAACAATGATGAACATCTTGGAAAATATGATGACTGAGCTGATGAAGGTACCTTTTTGGGATATGCAACAAACAACAAAGGATATAGATGCTATAATAAGAGACTGCATAAATTAGTTGATTGTATTGTCATTAAAATTAATGAAGGAATCTCTATTAAAAATGATCAGATAAGCAGTGTTGAACTAGATACAAAGAATACAGTTGAAATTGAAGAAGAACAGGTCCACGAATCAGAAAAATAAAATTCAGATTCAGATGATGAGCATGCAAACATTCAGGAAGATTCAAAACAACAAACAAAAACAAAAACACCTTCCAGAATGATTCAAAAGAACCATCCTGAAAATCATATAATTGGTGACAAGAATAAAGGAGTTCAGACAAGAAGGAATTTAATTAAAACTTCAGAGCAATATCAGATTGCTTTTCTATCTATGATTGAACCCAAGAACTTTGATGAAGCCAGTAAAGATGAAGATTGGATTAGAGCCATGAATGAAGAGCTTGAACAAATTGAGAAGAATAATACTTGGGAACTTGTTCCTAGAACTGCTGATAAGAATGTAATAGGTTCTAAATGGGTTTTTAGAAATAAAATGAATGAACAAGGACAGGTTGTGAGGATCAAAGCCATATTGGTCTGTAAAGGGTATGCACAAGTTGAGGGTCATGATTTTGATGAAACCTTTGCACCAGTGGCAAGATTGGAAGCCATCAGAATGTTTCTTGCCTATGCCAGCCACAAGAACTTCAAATTTTATTAGATGGATATTAAGTCAGCATTTCTTAATGGAGATATAGAAGAAGAAGTCTATATGGAGCAACCTGAAGGATTCCAACTTACAGACAATCCTGACTATGTTTGCAAGATGAAGAAGGCATTATACGGACTGAAACAAGCACCACGAGCCTAGTATTATAGATTGGATAAGTATATACAAGACAAAGGGTTCAATAAAGGTACTGTTTACAGTAACTTGTACATCAAATCTGAAGGTGATGATTTATTAGTTGTTTTGGTTTATGTGGATGACATTATTTTTGGAAGTATTAATGATTCCTCTGTTCAATGGTTTGCTAATGCCATGAAATCTGAATTTGAGATGTCAATGATAGGATAACTATCATTCTTCCTTGGTCTTCAAATTACTCAGAGTTTTGCGGGTCTATTTCTCTCTCAAGAGAAGTATTTGAAGGAAATGTTGAAGAGATTTCATATGGAATATTCTTCACCTGTCAGCACACCCATGGTTGTTGGATGCAAGCTCAACAAGGATGATGGCTCACTAGATGTTGATCAAAGAACATATCATTCAATGATAGGAATCCTATTGTACATCACAACATCTCGTCCTGATATAATGCAAGCTGTTGGTATGGTAGGTAGATTTTCAGTCTTCTCCTAAGCAAAGTCATTTGGTAGATGTCAAGAGGATATTCAAATATTTGAAGGGCACAATGACTTATGGTCTCTGGTATCCTAGAAATCAGAATTTTCAGTTAACTGCATATTCATATGTTGTCTAGGAAAATTGTTTGGATGGGATAAAGAGCACAAGTGGAGTTGAATTCTTCTTAGGTGATTCACTAGTAGCATGGCTAAGTAAGAAGCAAGGCTCTATATCTTTGTCTACCACAGAAAATGAATACATTGCTGCTGCTACATGTTGTACACAGGTACTATGGATGATTCAAACTCTTGTAGATATAAAGGTAACATATGCTGAATCTATTCCTCTTCATTGTGATAACACAAGTGACATTAGTGCCTCCAAGAACCCTGTCCTTCATTCCAAGACTAAACACATTCCAATCAAGTATCATTTCTTAAGGGAGCAGGTTACAAACATAGTTGTCCAATTGCCTTTCATTCCTTCTAAAGAACAAATTGATGATATTTTACTAAACCCTTATCCCAAATCCAGTTTGAGTATCTACGCCAGAAGTTGGGTGTCATATCTTCTTCCAACTAACATGTTCACTTTGGCAGGGGGAGTTTATGTCTCTTGCATATCTGATGTAATTTTGAGAGCATTGTCATTTAATTTCCCTAGTTTTTTTTTGAGTTTAACTTGATAGGGGGAGCTGTATTGTCGTGTTTTCTTTGACACTGATGTCAAAGGGGGATAAGTTCAGGTAGTTGCAGATGACAAGCAACAACATCAAATCCAAACAAAAACATTTAAGTTCACATGCTTGATGCTCCAGAGTCTCCAAGCTCAACATCAAGTGTATCAAATGTATTTGATGCTCCAGAGCCTTCTACCTCAACATCAATCTTAAGAAAACATAAACACTTAAGTCTTTACATACTTTCAAGGGGTGTCAAAACCTGGTATATGACATCCCACCCCCCTTAAAATAACACTGTCTCGGTGTTAACATTTTCTAATGTGAGTTCTGAAATAAAAGGGGGTATGTCTCTTTCATGACTTCTTCCCTTTCCCATGTTGCCTCCTCATGGCTGTAATGTTGCCATTGTATTTTAAGCTGGGTTATAGTCTTCTTCCGGAGCTGAATTTTCCTCTGGTCCAATTGTGAAGGGGTTCTACCATGAATTCCCCTTTTGTTCCACCTACAACAGATTCCAATCCATAACATGTTTAGGATAGTAAACATACTTTTTAAGTAAATACACATGAAAAACATTATGTATTTTAAGATGAGATGGTAGAGCAAGTTCGTATGACACAAGGCCTTTTCTTACCAAAATTTTGAAGGGACCACAATATCTGGGAGCCAACTTCTTTCATGTTACAAAAATTAGAGAAATTTTATTTGCTTTCACTTTTAAATAAACCTACTCCCCAACCTTATACTCTTTATCCCATTTGTTTCTATCCACATAACTCTTTTTCCTATCTCGTGCCTCTTTCAAATGCTGTTGTACTTTATTAACAATCTACTCAAGATATTTTAACAGCTCTGGTCCCAACATCAGTCTATCCAATTGACTATCCAAGTCAGAGGTGTTCTGCTTTTCCTGCCATATGATACTTCAAAAGGTACCATTTTAGTTGATGTTTGGTGTTAACACCTAAAAAGTGCTCACTAGCTCATTCCCTTACTCACATGATCCATTTGTCCACTTTTCCACCATCTGAGCCTCTGAAACCAACAAAAGGTCACCAAAAGACCTTAGTACACCCCTTTTTCCATTTAAAAAGATTATTTTTCCAAGAAAATCATAAAAAACCCTCAAAAAGGGTCCAAATTCCCAAAAATATTAAAAAGGGAATTAAATTATTATTTTTATTCAAAAAAGGAAAAAGGAGGGAAAAGAACCTAAACCATGTTGGTCAATACCATTGGTTTCCACAAAACCACAAATGGTATTCCTCACCACCAAAACCTATAAAAAGGTGGTAGGGGCTCCTCATTTCATCATCCTTCCATTATCTCATCCTTATGCTGCTGAAATCTCCCCTGAGCACTTTTAGCCATTGAAGCAACCTTGGAGAACGAGACCTATTGGAGTTTGGAGCTACTCATCTTGGGAGTTGCTCAACATCAACCTTCACCATTGAAGGTAATATCGCAAGCACTTGCTTGCCCCCCACTTTTCAATACAAAAAATTATTTGTTATGTTTCTTGTTCTTGATTTTGAAATGTTTACATTATTTGCTTAGATTCTTGTTTAGATCCATGAAAAGTATTGTTTATTTAGTTTATTGTTTTTATTTCTATTGAAACTGCTACTACTAGTTAGTAGGTGCCCATAGCACTAAGCTTGGTTGCAAAACCGAGCCAACAGTTTTTGGCGACTCCGCTTTGGTTTGAACTTTAGATCTCTAATTTTGCCTTTAAATCTTAGTTTATTTTGAGTTTTTAACCTTTAGATCCATAGATCTGCCCTTTCAGACAGCAGATCCATTGCTGTTCTGAGATTTGGCCCCATAAACAGCCCGAAATTTTCAATTTTCGGGTTCGTTTCTCGGTTTCCGTGCACGGCTTCCGCCTCGCGGATTTTTTACAGACAGTCGCGCGGTCCATCGTGACTTTTCTGCCTTTTTCCGCGCGGTCCATCGTTGATTTTTTACAGACAGTCGCGCGGTCCATCGCGACTTTTCTGCATTTTTCCGCGCTGCTCATCGCGGCTGTGCGGCCAAAACCTGCGCGGCTCATCGCGACTGTGCGGCAAAAACCCGCGCGGTCCATCGCGACTGTGCGACCAAAACCCGCGCGGTCCATCGCGACTGTGCGGCCAAAACCCGCGCGGCCCATCGCGGCTGTTCGTCCAAAACCCGCGCGGCTGAATTTTTCCATTCGGCCATCCCGATTTTGAAAAATATTTTTTACTGTACTTTCTGCCCATAGCACATTTTTTACAGTACTAAATTCTGCATAGTTTACAGATTTGAAATTTTTTTTTACTATTTAAAAGTGCATACCTAGAAATCTTTTTAAAAATTTTCAAGAAAGTGAAAGAAAGACTCATTTTGCATTTTTTATCTAGATTCAATTTTTTTCTTGTTTACTTCTTTAGAATCTTGCCCTTAGCAATTTTTATTGAAACGAAGAAATCCATTTATTTCTTTTAAAAAAGGAGTTTATTATTTGCTTTCATAAATCCAAGAAATCCTTTATTTTTTGAGTTATTTTTTGAAAAGTATATTAATTCCTTTTAGTGAAAAAAGTCTTAAATATTTGCTTTTTATTTTTCGAAAAATCCTTTATTTTTTGAAAAATTTCCCTTAAAGCATTCAATTTTTTCAAGTTCAGTTTACAACACCTCACGTGCACTCACACGATCACTTAATTGAACTAAGACTTAAAACGTACCCTAATTTGAACACACTCTTAACCCCACTTGGGGAACACTAAAAGAATTCTTGTAGCTAGGTAGTATTGGGGGGATAGGTGTTCCAATAAAACCCCTCAGTTCATACATCTGAGACATAGAAGTTGTCCAATTAGGGAGCTAAAATCTCTTAGTACTTTTTGGCGCGGTCACAACCGGTTTGTGGGAAGGCCTCTCCCCTAGGAGGGTTGAAGTCGCGAGGATGGTTCCGGAAGCCTGAGTGGGATACCGAAACCCATTCAGTAACCGAAGGGCTACCATTCGCAGTTCTCGGGATATCCCTGTATTGGGATATTGCGATCAAAGGACCAAACGACAGATTTACCTTTTCTCGACGCGTCATGAACGGAGTATCCTAGTAGCCTGTCTTTTTAGGATTGATTACCCGGTGTCCCTCCCGGTAGGGGGATATCTAGCCGTTGTCTCTACATTCATATTGTCTGACTTGGATTTCATCACCTTGCAGGGGATATCGTCTGTTTGAGTCACAATACTTTTAGATTAGGTGTTTGCATGATCTTTACCACCTTTTGAGTCTAGTCACACCTATTTTTTCTAGGAGCCGCTTGCATGTTGGTATTCTGACCGGTTGTTGCATTCCTCCACTTATTGTAGCACAGCTGCTAGAATAAGTGCATTTTTTGAGGATTGATTTTTTGGCCTGTGAGCCTTCTTTTTTCACTCCCCTACTTGCACCCTTGGTTGCATTAGGGTTTTGAGTCTTTTACATATATATCACCACCTGATACTTACAACAATTTTTTACATAAAAAACATATTCTCACCATTGAGAATTCTAGACGTTCTCGTCGTCTACGGGGCGAACTCCCAGAGTTTAGTCCACTTGGCTCTCCACGTCACAGACGCAGAGCATTATCCCTTGATTCGACACATCGTCGATCAATTAGACGGTCATCCGATTCTGACATACCCCACTTCACCTTTGATTTGGAGGTAGAATCCGAAAACCCCACAGAGTTACCACCAACCACAAGTATGTCAAAAACACCAATTGATCCACAATTTACATTAACCATAGGTCAGACATCCGCAGACCCTTCTGCGGTAGTACCATCCACGGTAACAACCACCCCCTTGGGTATGCCCAATATGGGTAACACTCCACATTCAGGAATGCCTAGCACAGGACCACCACCTGTCATGGGCATGCCCAACATGGGGGTCATACCCCCTTCGGTTTCCACAAACCCTATCCCAGGAATCCCTAGTGTGATTCCTAACCCAAATGTAACTCCTGTTGCACTTGGGAGTGCTATCCCAGGAATCCCTAGTGCGATTCCTAACCCAAATGTAACCCATGTTGCACTTGGCAGTGCTATACCAGGAATCCCTAGTGCGATTCCTAACCCAAGTGTAACCCCAGTTGCACTTGGGAGCGCTAACCCATATCAGGCCACACCTTTTGGAGGGCACATACCCTCCATACCTAGCATACCTATAGGCGCTACTGGACCCCCATACCATACCACAATGGCTAGGCAGGTCCCGGTTCCGGTCACCATATCCGCTAGTCTACCATACATGGCAAGTCTCAACCTGCCAGATTTAGCTAGGCTCACAAATGACCCCATCAGACATGATCCTGCGTGGCCCCATATGCCCACTAAGCTTCCTTCTGATATCCCCAAGTTTGAGGGAAAGGCTGGAGAAGACCCCCAAAATCACATCATGTCCTTCCATTTATGGTGTTCCTCCAACTCCATAGTGGATGACTCAATCCGCCTACGGCTTTTACAACGCACCTTCACTGGCTCCGCAGCCAAATGGTACATCGAGCAACCCCATGGGACGCATTCCACATTTACCTCCCTTGCCTCGACCTTTCTACAATTCTTCCAGCTACCTGTCCGCTACGATGCGGGCGTCGAGATCCTACTGTCTTGCAGACAGAACACGGCCACGCATATCACTGACCATATTCATGATTGGCGTCGGCGCCGGAGCCTATGCAAGATCAAATTAGACGACCGAATCTTTTTAGACTGGTTCCTTAAATCCCTCCTTCCTCTCATTGCGAAGGATGTAGCGTCTGAAAGACCCCAGTCTGAAGAGGAGGCCATCCTTAAGGCCCAACAGTTTGATCTTATCTATGCCCAGTCAGGTTACCTATACACCATCATACCTGACGCCCCACGAGGTGACTCTGCACGCGGTGACACACCGGGGGCATCACATGCCGCTGATGGCATTATTGGCCAAATTACACCGCAAGCAAAACCTTTCAGTATGGTGAGCACCATGCCCGCCCCAGACCTTTCTAGGGCTACATCCAGTTCCGGAGCGACAACTTCTTATGCTCCAACAAACCAGACCCATCATGTTCATGGACCCTCTTGTCCACAACATTGTTATGGCCAAGCGCCATCAGCATATGTACCTCCTACATACTATGCTCAACCTACGGTACAAAACCCCATGCAGTTTCCACAACAGCCCATGCATTACCCACAACCGGTTGCACCGGCTAACCTCACACCTCCACCAGCTCAGGGGTACCAACAACCCCAACAGGCAACTGGACCACCTCCAGCTCCACCTGCATACTATCCACCGCAACCTGCTCCCGCACCTGCGGCTCCTCAGAATCCCCCCAATGCTCATGGGCATGTGTACGCACAACAACAGAAGCCCCAATACCAAAATAACCAATGCAACCAGGGTGGGCAACCAAACCGAGGTAGAGGACGAAACCGTGGAAACAATCAAAACCGTAACCAAGCTCCACAGCCTACCCATCCTCCGCAAAACAATAACGCGGCGCCCGCTCATCAAAATCCTGATCGGCCACCTAAGCAACCTAAAAATGCTAATTTACGAACAAACCATCCTTGTTCCATTTGCGGTGTCTATGGCCACTATACCCACGCTTGCCCACATCTCGAGCGAGCTCGACAACTATGGACAAATGACGCCCATCGTCAAGGGCAGGCGGCTCCTCAGCCACCACCCAACCCCCCACCACCTCCACAACAACCTTTGGTCCTCCAAAACCCTTTTCCAACACAAGGAGTGGTGAACACTCCGCCGTTAGCTCCCCAACAGGGCAACGTGCAACCACAACAAATTACTTACGCAGCTCCTGACCAACCCATGTTTGATTCAGGCACCCACCACTTATTGATGATGTCCACCGCTGACGTCAATATCCAAACCCGTCGGAATCAATACGGACCGACTTCTGAGGCCCCCCCCCGCTGAAAAGGATACTAATGCTAATCCCACTGATCAGACATTGCGTATACCTCAGCTTCCACTCGATGGCGCTTCTAAAGCACCTCGCTTCCCCCTTCGCCGAATCAACAACAACCCCAATGCACGGGCTGCGCCCAATTACAACATCGTAGATGACCTAGCTCAATCTCCCGCAGCCATGTCTGCGTTAGAAGTCTTAAAAACCTGTCCTACTCAGCGCAAGACTTTACTTTCCGCCATTGGGGCGATTGACCCAAATGATTCGAAATTGATGACCTTTGATTTAGACCAATCTGAACCACGGCTGCCTTCTACCATAGCGGTCCAAGTTTCCGTTTCTATTCGGAATCTTGTCATCCATCGATGTATCATCGACGAGGGTGCCTCCACATGCGTCATGTCCACTTTTGTTTGGCAGAAGTTGGGATCCCCTGCTCTCCAGCAATCCACCACTGCATTGCGGGCCTACGACGGCCGGTCAGCTTCACCTCAGGGTTTATTACCCAAGGTACCCGTCCAATTAGGTGGGAAAACTGTACTCATCGACATAGAGGTCATTAACGCCCAGCTCGACTATAACCTTTTACTTGGCCGCAGTTACATGTACGCCATGAAAGCGGTCGCCTCCTCCGTCTTCCGCACCATGATGTTCCCCCACGAGGGACGCGTGGTCAAAATTGACCAACTCACCTACTATGATCCCAACGCCCCTGCAGCACCGGAGAATGTTCTTCCCATGATTGAACAACCCGCTTCTAGTGCAGTTACCTCCTTTGTGTCTTCTGTGGCACCCGGACTTTATTCGGATACACCAATGACCTCTACATTCCAGGCCATTCCACCACCGTCACCGGAGACCCAAGTCGCGAACCTCTGTACTCTTTCGCAGAATACGCAAACACCCGGCGGTCAACCACCATTGATCCCCAGTCACATTGGCGTTACACCCATCCACACCATCCCCTTCCTATTTCCTCCTTCGGGTGTAGTAAGCGCCCCGGTTATGGCTACCCTTAGCCTACCTGGGCTAACATTGGGATTACCCGTGTGGTATATTCCGCCTCCCGTTCGACCACCGACACCAGACGTCATCCTCCAACCGGTACAACCTATTGTTACCACAAATCAGCCTCCTCCTGGTGTCACAATCCCTTCGTCGTCAACGACACCTCCTCCTAACCTCAATATCCCTTCGTCGTCAATGAAACCTCCTCCTGGTCTCACGATTGCTTCGACGTCAAAGGATCCCCCTCTTCTTGCTAAGCCCACTGGGGGCAGAGGTCCACAACCATACACTGCTATACCACCTCCTAAGGCAGTCAAACCCCCACCGGTGTTTCGCGCTCCCCCCAAATGTTCATTATGCGATGAAATTGGCCATCCAACTCATCAATGCCCACATTTACCGGCACTCCAAGAACATATGAATATGTTGGACGATGACATCGGCATCCCAGTAGTCAGATTAGAGCCACCTCTACAGCCTCGCGACAAATCACTGCGCACTAACCATCCTTGTGCTATATGCAGTGTTTACGGCCACTACTCTCACCATTGCCCTGATCTACCCGACTATAGAGCAGCGTTGTACGAGTTAAACAATGCCGACTTAGAGATATTTCCTCCCCTCATCGAGGAAATCCACCCCCCACCATCATCCTCGTCGGAAGAAGTCAATACGATATATATGATTTCAACAACCTTCAAACCAGAACCCCTTGATTTATGGTCTGACTACTTCAATACTGATGAGCAGATTTTGGAGACACTCACTGCACCCGACTACCCTTGGGATGATATGCATCATCGCTCGTACTTCCTCCCGGAAGCATCTACCTCCACCGCATCCAACCAGCTATCATTCGAGTCGAAAGACTTCATACCCGCTAAGGTCGATTGGTTAAAGGACCCCATCCCAGCACCGGATGCCTTTGAAGAAGGGAACATGTCCAACATTTCCCCCACTATACAGATAGACATTTCCACAACACCAGGGAAACCTGAGCTCATCTCGCTGGGCGCATCTTGCACTCAAGCAGAAACTCAGGCATACAAAAAACTCTTTCAAGAGTTTCGAGACGTCTTTGCCTGGTCCTATACCGAGATGCCTGGTCTCGACCCCGCCATTATTGAACACCACATCGATACATGGCCGGAAGTACCCCCTGTTCGTCAGAAACAGCGACCTATTCACCCTGCCAAGCTCCCCGCTGTTAAGGCTGAGGTCGAGAAACTTCGAAAAGCAGGGTTCATCTACCCTATTCCGTACACCACCTGGGTGTCGAACCCCGTTCCTGTCAACAAAAAGCAAGGCACCCTTAGAGTATGCACTGACTTCCGCGATCTAAACCACGCTTGTCCAAAAGACAATTTCCCCACGCCATTCATTGACCAACTCATTGATGAGTGTGCGGGCCATGAGGTCCTATCCTTCATGGACGGGTTTTCCGGATATAACCAGATTCACATCCGCAAGGAGGATCAGTACAAGACTGCCTTTACCACCCCATGGGGCACCTTTGCCTATCGGGTCATGCCATTTGGCCTTAAAAATGCTGGTGCCACTTTCCAGTGAGCCATGACCTATTGCTTTCACGACTTGGTCCATATCTTGCGAGTCTATCTCGACGATCTCACAGCTCGTTCCCGAAAACGATCAGACCACCTTAACGACCTCCGGCAAGTTTTCCTGCGTTGTCGCAAATATAAAATCCGCTTGAACCCACACAAGTGTGTCTTTTGCGTCCCGGCGGGCCGGTTGTTCGGTTTCATTGTTTCCCAAGACGGAATCACTGTCGATCCCCTGAAAGTCAAAGCCATCTTAGAACTTCCCCCTCCTCGCACGCTTCGGCAGCTTCAGAGCTTGCAAGGGCGGTCCAATTTTCTTAGGCGCTTTGTTCCTGATTAGGCCACCAAAGTCCATGGATTCTTACGCTTACTTCGTACCCACATACCCTTTGTTTGGGATGAGCAAGCAGACACGGCATTCGAAGCCCTCAAGAAAGCTCTCACACAAGCCCCCTCATCGCCTCGGTTTGCGTGCCACATCGGCCGTTCTCCGTTTTCGATGTGTCTTATATCGCCGGATTCAGTTTTCCGCGCTCGTGATAATGCTTGAGACCATTTCTCGCTCTCACCTTTAGATTTTCCGGGCATTTTTTCCACGCCCCCTCGTCGCCTCGGTTTGCGTGCCACATCGGCCGTTCTCCGTTTTCGATGTGTCTTATATCGCCGGATTCAGTTTTCCGCGCTCGCGATGATGCTTGAGACCATTTCTCGCTCTCACCTTTAGATTTTCCGGGCATTTTTTCCACGCCCCCTCATCGCCTCGGTTTGCGTGCCACATCGGTCGTTCTCCGTTTTCGATGTGTCTTATATCGCCGGATTCAGTTTTCCGCGCTCGTGATGATGCTTGAGACCATTTCTCGCTCTCACCTTTAGATTTTCCGGGCATTTTTTCCATGCCCCCTCGTCGCCTCGGTTTGCGTGCCACATCGGCCGTTCTCCGTTTTCGATGTGTCTTATGTTACCGGATCCAGTTTTCCGCACAGATGACGATGCTTGAGACCTCTTCTCGCCCTCATCAATCCATTTTTGTTCGGTATAATTTATCCCTTTTTCGGGCCGAGCAACCCCTTTTTTACGAAAAAGGCACTTAGGGAGTTTCTGTTAAGCTCTTTTCTGACTCCTAAAATAATGAAAAGATCGCCGAGCAATCTTGCTTCCTTTCATGCTCGCTAAACGTATCTGAAAGGGCGTCTACCTGGTATAAGTTTACCCCTTTTCCGGACCTCGTAGATTAATTACGAAAAAGGTATACTCTAGTCACATCGGTTAGAAGAGTTCTCCATCCGCATCATTTTATGCTTTTTCGGGCCTTGGAGACTAAACTCACGAAAAAGAAACACCAATAGAGTCCACTTACCGTTTTCAGACTCTCTAAACATGAAAGCAACCATGAGCATGCGCCGTCCTGGGCTCACAAAATCAACAGGACCGTACCATTTTAGAGCACACTTTTATCCCTTCTTGGAGCTCATTACAACTATGAAGAAGGAATCAATGGTGCCTCTTGGCGCTACAACACATCATGTATACTCACATAGCAGCTTCCCCATTTTGGTCGCCTTTGTTCAGAGTACTCTGCAGTATGTCACCCTGAAACTCCCTCGACAGCTACCATCAGCTTCACCCCCCCGGAGTCAGTACATACCCTTTAGTCCCTAAAAGATGATCCCCACACCTACAAGTCAGTTCCCTATGCTGCCAGGTCAACCATGTCATCATGCTCTGAACAAAGGAAGTTTAAGTCTACCCAATTTTTGACCCAATTATTTCCCATCCCCACAAGTATGTCAGTCCTACCAGCAGTACTACATCACTTCAGGTCTACACCTCGTGCTCCTATCAAGGAAACATCATTGCCTTGTTAGTCGCCAGTCTCCCTCTGTCGACGACAACCACATTGATTCCAGAGGATAGACCTAGAGGTCCCTGTGTCTTGGACTCATTACCATCTATGATGAGTGCCTACGAATCATTTCGAGAGGAATCCTTACTGCCTCTCCAAATGGTTGTTTTCTCACATGCTCGACTTCACCACCTTGATCGCATCGTTGAGACTCGCACAGGGTAATGGTCCGTTCGGTTATTAGTCGAAGACCCCGGATACCTCCTGACTCCTCCACATTTGAGAGTCTTCCTATGGATAACACCAGTTACACTTTTTCTATAGATATCCGGGCTGCGCATGGCGACAGTATTCAGATTTACCCAGGTTTCATACTCCCTTGAGTATACAGTTACATTATTTCTCAGATATGACTCATAGTCTTTGAGTCCCTACAGATGTTGGACACCTTCAGTCTCAGCAGTTCCACAGTTATTCCAGTGTATCAGTTATTGAGATCAGTCATGATCATGAGTATATCCCACAATAATGTCCCCTCTGGACCATTATGATGTACCAATATATTTCTTTATGTATTAGATCCCCCTTCTTGGGACTAATTGTTTTGTATAAGTCTTGATACGAGCATGGGAATGCCCGCCTCGTCCTTTATCAGAGATTATACCTCATTCATATTGAGGCCATGTAATATTTTTGTTTTTGCAGCTTCCAAGGGCCGTAGCTCCAGTCTCCAACCGGTCTCTTCTCTCCCCTAAACCCCAGAAAAAAGGACAAAAGAACTATGATGTCTATCGGCCATACGATGAGCTCCTGCCCTCACACATCAGGGGGCAATCTGTTAACACCTAAAAAGTGCTCACTAGCTCATTCCCTTACTCACATGATCCATTTGTCCACTTTTCCACCATCTGAGCCTCTGAAACCAACAAAAGGTCACCAAAAGACCTTAGTACACCCCTTTTTCCATTTAAAAAGATTATTTTTCCAAGAAAATCATAAAAAACCCTCAAAAAGGGTCCAAATTCCCAAAAATATTAAAAAGGGAACTAAATTATTATTTTTATTCAAAAAAGGAAAAAGGAGGGAAAAGAACCTAAACCATGTTGGTCAATACCATTGGTTTCCACAAAACCACAAATGGTATTCCTCACCACCAAAACCTATAAAAAGGTGGTAGGGGCTCCTCATTTCATCATCCTTCCATTATCTCATCCTTATGCTGCTGAAATCTCCCCTGAGCACTTTTAGCCATTGAAGCAACCTTGGAGAACGAGACCTATTGGAGTTTGGAGCTACTCATCTTGGGAGTTGCTCAACATCAACCTTCACCATTGAAGGTAATATCGCAAGCACTTGCTTGCCCCCCACTTTTCAATACAAAAAATTATTTGTTATGTTTCTTGTTCTTGATTTTGAAATGTTTACATTATTTGCTTAGATTCTTGTTTAGATCCATGAAAAGTATTGTTTATTTAGTTTATTGTTTTTATTTCTATTGAAACTGCTACTACTAGTTAGTAGGTGCCCATAGCACTAAGCTTGGTTGCAAAACCGAGCCAACATTTGGTAACCATTGTTATAAGCAAATTCAGCTAAGTGTATCCAATCTTCTTAGTGTGTCGGGTTATGCATGACATACATCCAAAGCATGTGTTCCAAAATCTGATTTGTGCGCTTAGTTTTCCCATCTGTTTGTGGGTGATATGTCCTATTGAAATTTAACTGTGTGTTCATCCTTGTAAATAGAGATTTCCAAAAGTTCCCTATGAACTTTGTGTCCCTACCAGATATAATAACTTTCGATATACCATGAATCCTAATAAGAATATGTTTTCTATATGTATTGCCTTGTAAGTTGAATTTATAGGAATAAAATGTGATGCTTTAGAGAGTTTATCTACAACCACTAGTATACCATCATTCTGCTTCTTACTATTAGGAAAACCGGTGATACAGTCCATGCTTATCACCTCTCATTTCCATTCCAAAATGGGTAGGGTTGCAATAGATTAGCTGGATGCTGGTGTTCAGTCTTGATCAATTGACATTCCTGAGATTTTGCAATAAAAAAGGGCTATATTTGCTTTTAACTTAGGAAAAAAATAATATTTGTTTACCACAAATATCATCTTTTGATAGCCCGAGTGTCCTGAATATGGGGGTTTGTGAAATTCTTCTAATATTTCAGTTCATAGTTTTGTTGTTTCAGGTACATACATTTTATTTTTGTACCACATTAAATCTGTTTTATCAAGCTTATAATTTTCCCATTGTTGTCCCAATTTATTTTCTTGGATCTTCTTGCTGATTTTAGTATAAAATCCATCATTTTTCATTGTTGTCCTAATTCTGTCATGCAAATCAGATTGTACCTGACTGGCTATTACTTTATAAAGTACATATATTTTTCGACTTAAGCCATCAACAACCTTGTTTTCCTTTCCTTTAATATGTCTGGTTTCAAATCTATATTCGCTCAAAAAGGCCAACCATCTAGCTTGTCTAACATTCATATTTGATTGCTCAAAGATATATTTCAATCACAAGTTATCAATTTTAAGTGTAAACTTTCTTCCCATTGAGTAATGTCACCACATTTTCAGTGCATGGATTACGGCAGCTAATTCTAGATCATGTTCAACATAGTTTCTTTCGTGATCTTTAAGTTTTCGAGATTCATAGGAAATAACATGTCCTTCCTGCATGATAACCCAATCAAGTCCTTCCTTACATGCATCAATACAAACTGTAAATTCCCTATCTGGATCTGCTATTCTTAAAATAGGAGATGTTGTCAATAACTATTTTAATCGATGAAAACTATTTTCACATTTTTCTGTCTAGACAAATTTTGAATTCTTTTTCTGCAAGGAAGTTATAGGATAGGCAATTTTAGAAAAAAATTCAATAAATTTATGGTAGTACCCTGCTAATCCCATGAAGGATCAAATTTATGATACATTTGTTGGAGTGTGCCATTCTACAACTGCCTTAATATTTTCCGGATATACCGCAATTCCCTTCTCTGAGATTACGTGGCCCAAGTATTGTATTTGGTATTTGTAAATTCACATTTACTGAACATAGCATAAAGCTGCTATTCACGTAATACTTGTAAAACAATTTTTTGGTGTTCATCTTGCTCTTCTTTACTTTTTGAATATATAAGTATGTCATCGATAAAAACTATCACGAATTTGTCCAAGTATTTACTAAAAATGTTTTTCATCATGCACATGAATGTTGGGGTTGCATTAGTTAAACCAAATGGCATCACTACATACTCTTAGTGGCCATATCTGGTTTTAAAATCCATTTTACTTATATCTTCCTCACAGATTCTTACTTGATTGTACCCGTACCTCAAGTCAATCTTAGAAACAAATCTTGGATCCCTTTACTTGATCAAATAGATGATCTATCCTGGGGAGGGGATACTTGTTTTTGATCGTCAACTTGTTTAACTATCGGTAATCGATACACATGCACATCGTACCATCTTTCTCTTTTACAAACAAAATCGGTGCTCCCCAAGGGAACACACTGGGTCTTATGTACCCTTTTTCGATCAATTTTTTAAGCTGTAGTTTTAATTCAACTAATTTAGGTGGACTCGTGCGTTAAGGGGCTTTAGATACTAGCACTACCCCCGTTACAAGTTCTATGGAAAAATCTAGTTCCCTCTTGGGTGGCAGTCTTGGCAATTCTTTAGGAAAAATATCTCTAAATTGATTTAAAAGAGAAAAATATTATATTTCTTGTTTAGTTTCTGCATATTAGACCTGAATGTTAGCTACATTAATTTTACATCTTTTTCTAACACTCTTCTTAGCCTGCAAGGTGTAGATCTGTCTTATTGATATTTTCATAGGAATTCCTTGTACAATCTTCTGGTTTCCTTGATCACCTTTACACGTAAATTTTTTATTTAAATAGTCAAGCATTACATGATGCTTTTCTAGCCAATCCATACCAATCAGAATGTCATAGGTTCCTAAAGGAAATATATTCAAATATGCACTTGCCTTTAATCCATTTAAATCCACTTGACAATGTTCAACAATTTCTAAAATCTTTCATTTTGCACCAGTTTCCAACTGTACCAGCCATGGTGTTTTATGTTTGGTTCTTTTTAATTTACATACATCCATAATTATTGGAGAAACATAGCTATGAAATGCCCCTAGATATATTAAAGTAGATACTGGTTGTGTAAGGATATTACCTTTTATTTCAACCATTGTAGATTGATGATCTGCTTCTCACCCTTCCAAGGATGTGCAAATTCTTGGTGTTCTTGTCATTTCTTCAATCATTACATCCTCCTATAGATTGTTACAATTCTTTGTCCCTTTTGTGGAAAATCTCTAAAAAGATGCAGGCCTTAACATCCCCAACACTTTAGAGTGGTAGGTGCAGATTTATTATCAAAGTAGCTAGTTGTTCCAATTTTTCTTTGATAAGGTAGGGGCCTAAACCCTTTCCTTCTACTTTCTTATTTCCTTTTTCGATATTCTTTACTATTTTTCAAGTTTTTTGTTCTATGTTGTCTATGTTCATAGAAAATTCTATCTTTAAACAAAGCTTCATCAAAAGTTTTTGGTGCATCGAACTCAATTTTATCTCGAAAATAGGGTGGAAGGCAATTTAGAAATTGATGTATTTTAACTTTTTCATCTCTAATGTATGGGACATAATGCAGTAATTCCAAATATCTGTTAATTAAACCATCCATTGTCATATACCCCATTTTAATCTCATGAAATTCCTTTATCTTTTTATCAAAAAATCATTTAGACATATACTTATCCCAAAAAATATTTTTGAAATGTTTCCATGAAACCTTTCATTCTTTTAGATTCTTAGTAAGCTTTAAGTACCGCCACCATCTTGCAGCCTTTCTGTTTAAATGGTAAATGTCCAATCGTGCTTTTATTTTACTAGGATAACCATGCACTTTAAAATACTTAATCATCCCCAATAGCCATTCCTCGGCGTTCTCACCAGAGTCTAGTTCTCCTTCAAAAATAGGGGCTCTATTTTTCTTGAATTCTCCCTGTAAATCATTCTTCTTATGTCTTTTCCTACTAGGGGAAGATGATGATGAATCAGATGTATCATCATTGGTTTAATTCATCTTTTCTATAGATGAGCTAGAATATGATGTAGAGTTTGGCTCCTCTTTAAATTTTTGGTTTCTAGCTTCTTCATAATTATGCCCTTTTCCCAATTTACTTGAACTATGAGCAATTTGTTGATTGTGTTTTATCTCAGATAATGTTTGTAATATTATACCATTCATCTCTTGTTGTTCTTTTCTATATTTGTAGTTATCATCCTTGCAACTTTGTAATTCAACTCTTAATCTTTCTACAATTTTCATTAATTCAGAAAGTGTTGGGTTTCTTTGATCACTGTTGTATTCAACACGTATTTCCTCTTCTTGTGGTTGATGAGAATCAATATGTCCGTGTTTACTGGAAACCTGATTATTACTCATGTTGATGGATCTTCTAATTCTGCTGTTGCCTCAGGTTTCTTATTTGATCAGTAATTCCTCTTGTCGAGTTAATGCCTCTCAAGACCTTTCAAATTCTACTCTATTCCCAGCTGTGTTGTTACTTAATTTAAATAACTGAGATGACACAAAATTATGGGTTTCAAGATTATTTGGAAAATTTGGTTGCGTTCGTTGAGGAAGTGTCATATGTCTTCTGTTTTTCTTTATATGATGTGCAAAAACAATTACTTTTGTTAGTTTAACTTTCTCATCTTTTTTTTCTTTTCTTGTAGTAATCCCATAGGTCTCTGAGTGTTGAAACTCAACTCTGATACCGATTGAAATGTCCCCAAATACCAAACAATTTTTTTTAAGTACAAAAATTGTTTAAAACTAATAGTAAGTTAGTTACTAGATCGTTGTTTTTCATTCCAAACTGCTTATCATTAATGCAGCACTAGTCATGTATTATGACTAAAATCTCCACGACCATTTGTTGTTGTACACATAAATTTTTTGGTAGAGCTTTGGTTTAGCTAGCCTTCAATTTGTTAAACTAAGTGAGGATTCAAACATGGCATAAAGAGCATTGTTTACTTAGCTCGTTGGCTAACACTTCTTCCCACATTACTCATGTAGGTTATATTTATTGAAATGAATTGCACCTAATGAAAATATCAATCATTCATATTAGAGGTGAGTTACTGATTATTTGTCTAATTCTCATATCGTTGATTAAGGTCCATTTATTATTTAACTCTCTTTAAGTATAGATGTGTAATCTACTCTAATATTCATTTCCTCAATGTTTCATTTAAAGGCATAGGGGGATACATTACTTACTCCAACTAGAGTACCATTTGTAAAGAAAGGGGGGGAAAAAACATTTCATGCCACAAGCACCTTCATACTTGTATATTTTATATGTTTTGTGGTTAACAAATTTAACCTTCATTAGGTTGAAAGGGACAAGTCTCAACACCATTGTGAACTGATATAGTATAATGTTTAAGCCATATGATATTCAGACTCTGAACATTGTAATGTCCTTTTTCTATTTTGATGTGAAGTCTTGGTTAATATATCATGGCATTGTACTATGCATTGAGGAAAGTTTTTATCCACACCCTACCGCAATGAGTTTTTACTGTCAAGGCATTTATGCCCAGCTTGGAAAGGCTCTCGTGTTATGTCAATAGAGCTATTAGGGTTTCCTCATTCATTGTTACTCTTCTTTCGAGCTAGAGATGGCTCTACTCGTCTCAGCTCCCTTTTGAACAAACCCTAGCTATGGCCAATCTATTCGGGTATACTTTTCCTCTAATATGGTATAGATATACAATTCTTATGCTTTTATTTTGTTTCTACTCATTGAAGAGCTCGGTCATTGTTTGAATTGGTACAAGATTTTCTTTGACAAAAACAGAGGTAAGCTATGTTAGTTTATGAGCTTCCTTTACTGTTTTCACCTCATTCTTTCCTTTACTTGTTAGAATTTTCTCGTTTATTAACTTGTGGTCATGTTTTTCTATAGGTATTGAATCAAATTCAAACCCTTGGCTTGTGCATTCGTGCTTCCAATAGGGCTCCTCCCGATAAGCGATGTTCCTTTTCCTAGTTTGGGCTCTCTTTGAGTTTAATAGGTTGATTCTCGACATTTCGTGGGGAGGTCCTATGTCATGTCTTATGCTACTGTTCCTTGATTTTTCATGGTGAGAGTTCTTTCTCTTAATTGTCCTCCTTTTTTATGAGGGTTCTATAGTAAGTATCTTTCAACAGGCTTCAGGCCATTGTTTTAAAGTATTGGAGGATGTAGCAGCCCTTAGAGTTGTTTCCAGATTGCACAATTTCTAATTATGTATTGTATAATATTGATTTCTTGGATATATCTCCATGGTTCTAGTGATCATCACCAATTATGCAATAACTAAATTTTTGTACTAAGTGTCTTCTATTTTCTTACTGATATTTTATATATAATTTCTTTTTCCCTATTTGATATTCTTAAACATTTAAAATTATATACCTGTTAATGTTTATCATTCGATCCCTTGAGGGAATCACTTCATTACATTCTCTATGTATTTAATCTTGCTATGGATAATTAAAGATGGAATTTCAGTAGGGAAAAGGGTTGGTGTGACCTCTCATTGGAGAGTTTTTTTTTCGACTGTCATTTTTTGTACTTAAATTTACATGCAATGAGGGTTTGTTTGTTCCAAGCCCTATCTACTTTCATCTTGACCCTAGCACATATGTTATTTCACTTTTGTGATGATTTCCTTTGTTCACGATACCATAGTTGTTGGTTGTTCATTTGCAATTGATAGACTGGATACATTTCTTTTGAGGCCTCGTTACCTATGACTTGAGTAATAATTGAATTTTTATATACAGATTGAATTCACATTTTAAACAATAAATAATACAAGTACCCGATACATTAGAAGAAATTTCGAGTCTAAAATGGGCCTTATAAGAAAACAAGCCAACCATAATTTTTTATGAGTTGGACTTCAAGAACCAATAGAATTTCAATAAAACGAGTCAACCGTAATGGTTGACTTGAGATATTTGTCATAAAAAACTATTTTTTTGTTCGTATTTTCAACATATCTCCCTGTGTTTTTACTCAAATTTCGAGCGGGAGCACTCGTTGGATGCATAACTAAATTCTGCATCCAACGAGTACCCACACTGCATACTTTTGGTGGACCCTGCTGCCCCAAAAACATGAAATACTTGAAAAAAAGATGTGATGATGACATCATCATCACGTCTTTTTTCCAGGTATTTCATGTTTTTGGGGCGACGGGGTCCGCCAAAAGTATGCAGTGTATCATCACATCTCTTTTTTCCAAGTATTTCATGTTTTTGGGGGCAGCGGTGTCCGCCAAAAGTATGCAGTGTGGGTACTCGTTGGATGCGGAACGAGTACCCACACTGCATACTTTTGGCGGACCCCGCCGCCCCAAAAACATGAAATACCTGGAAAAAAGACGTGATGGTTCCGCATCCAACCAGTACCCACACTGCATACTTTTGGCGAACCCCGCCGCCCCAAAAACATGAAATAATTGGAAAAAAGACGTCATCATCATCATCACGTCTTTTTTCCAGGTATTTCATGTTTTTGGGGCGGCGGGGTCCGCCAAAAGTATGTAGTGTGGGTACTTGCTGGATGTGGAACCATCACGTCTTTTTTCCAGGTATTTCATGTTTTTGGGGCGCCGGGGGTCCGCCAAAAGTATGCAGTGTGGGTACTCGTTGGATGCGAAATTTAGTTCCGCATCCAACAAGTGCTCCCGCTCGAAATTTGAGTAAAAACACAGGGAGATATGTTGAAAATACGAACAAAAAAAGTAGTTTTTTTTATTTTTTCCTGCAAAATTAATAAATATTATTTCATTATTTTAATTATTATTTTATTATTTTCCTTAGGAGGCCCATTTTAGACCTCAAATTTCCTCTAATGTTTCGTTTTCTCTCATTGAGAAGAATAAAATTTTTCCTTACTCCTGCCTTGATTGAGTCCTAAACATCCTTCTTTGTTTACGAGTCTGCTTTTTCTATTCATATGGATAGGTTTTTTGTAGTGACCATCCTCCAACTTGCCGTTAAAGAGTCGATTATGTCCTGTATTTTTATTTTTATAACATGAGGTAGTTATGGTTTTAACTGTCGACTGGTTTATAATTTGTGGAAGATGTAGGAATCTATTTACTGTTTCTTGATAAATATTGTTAATTTATGAATTTGTTGAAAGGCCTCGAGACCTAGAGTTTGATATTATACCACTCCTGTTTCTGCATGACTTGTATTTAATAGCATGCTTTTGTTTTTACTTGGTATAATAATTTGAATGGAACATTTTATGTACTTATTATAATAGGATAATAACAATGTTAATTATTATTATTATTTTATCTTTATGTCTTCCATATATTATATATATAAATACCTAGATCTTTTCCTAACTATGGACTAAGAATCCTCACATTCGACGAATTAACCTCTTCCTTCCTCCATAGTTGGTTTAAATGGAAGTTTTCTTCCTAGGGTGTAGTAACCCTTATGGAAGTTTTATTCATCCATAGTTGGTTTAAATGGAGGATGATGATTTATTAATCAACTACAATGTCGTCTCTCTTTACACAAAAATTCCAATTGATGGTGCCATTGAGGTCATAAAGAAGGTATCTAACCCTGAAATCACTAAACTAGTTGAGATCTGCCTTAGGTCAACCTACTTCTGCTTTCAAGGTGAAATATATGAGCAAACAGAAGGGGTGGATATGGGCTCACCACTATCACCAATCGTCGCAAATCTTTTCATGGAATATTTTGAGGAAAAGGCAATCAATTCATTTCCACACAAACCAAGGTGGTGGCTTAGATTTGTTGATGATGTATTTAGCAACTCGCCACATGGTGAAAATAAACTAGCAGAATTCTTAAACCACCTAAACAACCAATGTGATAGTATAAAATTTACCTTGGAAAAGGAAGAGAAAAACTCCCTTCTTGTCATGTCCCAAATTTGGCATTGGGTCACAATGGCCTAATCACATTAGCCCTATTCATTAGATTTTGTCAAATTGATGCTAAAGGTCAAATAATTGCCAAGGAGGAAAATTACTAGTTTCCTAGGTTTGGGGTGGAAGCTTTGGGATTTGGAATAATGGGGATAATAAATGATGTTTGAACATTAGAATGACATAAATATTTAATAAATGAGCTAAATAAATATATGCAAGTGAAGATCAAAGTGGCATTTGACCATGAAGACACATGGAGGAAGTGGGACCCACATATGGCTAGATTTCCCCACTACACTTGGCATCATTCTCTCACCAATTCGAATTCAAGGTGAATGGTAACATAATTGGGGGAGTCCAAAAGGTATTATTCATGGCACGACTCATGTAAAATTAGTCACAGAAGATCTAATGAACAAGTAAATCAATCACAACAGATGAACATAGAAAATATGGTGTAAAACTGTGCAAAACATGTAGCAGTGCTCAATATCCCAATAAGGGTGAAATAATTACAATACAATCTGACAATGTGAGTGAGAAATTCGAATTGCCTAAGAAGGTCATTCGAATCACTGAATGGAGTAGCTTGACTCCAACTAGGAGTCCTCATCATCAATCGGTGGTGCTCATCAATGCACAAGAACCAGTCATCCAGGTGTCAATCTGAGTCTAACTGAGTGTAACAAGTGTAACTGAAGTGTGTAGCACTGATTAAGGGAAGGAGGCTCAGTGGGGGGCGCATGGGAGGCTAACTGAAGTCAGAACAAGTCATCTAGTCAATCTGGAGGTCCAACGGAAGTGAAACAGTCAGTCGGGAGTGAAACTAGCCTCAAATCAGGGAGAATCGGAGCTAACTGAATGTAACTAAAGTGGAACTGCAATGGTAGGTGAAGAAGTGCGCCCTTCTCTGGCAGTAGGTGAGAAGTGGGCGCCTTCCAGACTAGGAGGGATAAAACTCTGAAGTAAGTGGCTCCCGGGTGCTAGAATAAGGTGGCTAAGGTGCTGGAGGCATCAACCTGGTGACTGGGATGCATGTAAAATGCATGCAAACCCTAGAATTTGCATGCAAACCCTAATTGCATGCAAGATCCTGAAAAAGATGATGTGGATATCCGAACACCCCCCCTCAAGCTAGACTATGCTGTGCAAAAAATAATGTGGGGCCCTGGTAACGAAGACCAAAGGTCACCCCAATACAATAATCCAAAAAATGCTGAAAATAAACTAAGTGAGGAAAGAGGGAAAACCCAGTGGGAAGAAAGCCCCCCCTCAAGATAAAGCATAATAATGGATCAATCTGTCTCCACCATGATGGAACTCACCCCCAACAGTGAACGGAGGTAAGAGAACTTCTTCTCAGTGAAGCTCTTGGTGAAGATGTCTGCAATTTGCTCATCAGTAGGGCAATATTGCAGAATGATGGTGCGGTCATGCACCAACTGTCGAATGTAATGCATATGAATCTCAATGTGTTTGGTCCTCTGCCGATGAACTGGATCTGTGGAGATCTTGATAGCACTTTGATTGTCACAAAATAGGACAGTCGAAGTAGTGCCACCAAAACCAAACTCGGAAAGAATACCCTGCAACCAAACTGCCTGAATGCAGGCATTGACTGCCCCTCGATACTCTGCCTCTGCTGAAGAAAGTGCAATGGCTGCTTGATTTTTGCTGGACCAGAAAATAGAACCATGACCAATCATGAAAACATAACCGGAAGTGGACTTCCGATCAATGCTATCACCTGCCCAATCTGAATCAGTAAAACCAATGAAATCAAGCTCAGAATCTGCAGCATAATGTATGCCAAACTGTCTCGTACCTTGCACATACTGCAAGATCCACTTGGCTGCTCGCCAATGAAGCTCATGTGGCTGCTGCATATATCTTGACACGGCACTCACGGCATATGAAATATCAGGCCTTGAGTGTGTCAAATAAAGTAGTGAACCAATCAACTATCGATACATATTGCAATCTGCAAGCGGTGTAGAATCTCCCTCCTCAAGACCGATTCCTGAGAGGAATGGGAATGGGGCTGCCTTACATTCAGCCATATTAAACTTCAATAACAGGTCGAAAGCATATTTTTGCTGAGATATAGTGATCCCATCAAAATTTTGAGCTATCTCCAAGCCCAAAAAACGACTCAGCAAGCCCAAATCGCTCATGTCAAAAGCTAGATTTAAGGCAGTTTTTAGCTTGTTTATTGACGTAAGAGTGCTACCAGTAATGAGAAGATCATCAACATAAAGTACAATAACCAACAAATTACCTTTAACTCGCTGAAGATACACATTCGGATCAGATTTGCACCTTTGGAAATTCTGAGAAAGAAGGAAGGAGTCCATCTTTGCGTACCAAGCTCTCGGGGCATGTTTTAACCCGTACAAAGATTTCTTCAATCTGTAAACTAATGATGGATCTGATGTGTATCCCTCTGGATGCTGCATATATACCTCTTCAGCAAGGTCTCCATGTATAAATGCACTCTTCACATCCATGTGGTGCACTTCCCAGTGCTTGGATGCGGAAATAGCCAAAACAAGGTGGATGGAATCCATCTTTGCAACCGGTGCAAAGGTCTCAGTGTAGTCCACTCCTTGGACTTGGGAGAAACCTTTTGCCACCAACCTTGCTTTGTATTTGCTGATAGATCCATCAGCAGCAACTTTCGTGCGGTAGACCCATTTACACTTCACTAATTTTCTTCCAGGTGGAAGAGAAACTAGCTCCCATGTGTTGTTCTTTTGAAGAGAACTGTACTCTTCATCCATGGCACTTTTCCATCTCGGATCTCGGTGGGCAGAATAGTATGATGTGGGATCTGAACCAGCCATCAAATAAAAAATCTCAGGAAGTAATGGATCAGCAATAGAAAGTGTCATACCTGCTCTTTGAAAGTCTGCTCTTGTTCGTCTCGGATCAGCAGGATTTCCAAGGTTCGAACCAGCAGATTGGAGAGTGTTTTGGGCCCACTTTGGTAAATGAGGAGGATCATAATGGTCGGATTACGAAACTGATATGTCATGATCATCATATGCTGCTGAAATATCAGAACTATCAGAACTCATACCTTCATTATCGCTGCACGGATCTTCCTCTGGTGAAGGCGATGAATCGGCAGTCTCTTCCTCGACTAGTTGCAATTCTTGAAGCGGTTCTTCAAATTGCACACTGCGCTCTATGAATATATTTTTAGATCTGATATCCATGAGTTTATATGCTTTTGATTCTTCCCCATATCTTATCAGTATGCACTCTATGCTTTGTGGATCCAAAGCTCGTCTCTTCTTGGAAGGAATTCTAGCCCATGCAGTAGAGCCAAAAACTCTCAAATTTGACACATCCGGTTTGTGACCAAAGAATGCTTTGAAAGGAGTCATACCTTTCACGGATGAATGTGGAACATGGTTCTGTATGTATGCAGCAACATTGATTACTTCAGCCCAAAGATTTTCAGCCAAACCTTTTGATTCAATCATGCATGTAGCCATCTCTTTCAGTGACCGGTTTTTCCTTTCCGCTACACCATTCTGCCGGGGTGTGTAGGGAACTGTATGTTGGATCTGAATTTCTCTTTGGGCACAAAGTTGCAGCAACTCAGACTTAATATATTCTCCACCATTATCAGATCTAAGAGCTTTGATCTTGCTCTCAGTGGCGGGTCTCAACAGAAGCCTTAAAATCCTTGAATTTTCCAAGCACTTCTGACTTGTTTTTGAGAAAGAATACCCATGTAAAGCGGGAAAAATCATCAATAAATGTCAAAACATACCTTGAACCATTTAATGACATATGGGGCAGCGGACCACTGATATCAGAATGGATCAACCCCAAAATAGTAGAAGCTCTGCTAGCTTTGCCGCGGTCGAATCTGTGCTCGGGGTGCTTCCCAATGATGCAACCAGTGCATATTCCCTTCGAGGAACGGAGTTGTGGAAGACCATCTACCATGGATTTGTTTGATAGCAGTAGCAAATAATTATAATTAAGATGTCCAAATATTTCATGCCAAAGCCTACTAACCTCATTACCATGTGTGCGAAGAGCAGTGGGCTTTGCAAGCGGAATAAAGTGTGAAAACTCATAGCATTTTGCAGTGTGGTTTGCCTTTCCGACTGCAACAAGTCTTCCACTTTTGATATCAGAAATTTCAACTGTATTAGGGCTGAATGTAACTTTCTTCGGTTCACCAGTGTGTGTCATTTGATACACAGAAAGAAGATTTGAAGCCAAGGAAGGCACATAGAGAACATTCTGAAAGCTTCCATGATCTACATGAATCGTACCTTTTCCCTTTGAAGAAATTTTTGAGTCATCTCCCAAATGGATGGGGATGGAGATGTTTGGATCGAATGAGGAAAAAGAATCAATATTTGCAGCCATATGATTCGATGCACCCGAATCTATCAAGAGAGTAGTGGGCTTCGAAACAGTTGCCATGAGTGCTTGTCCTCTTTCATGATCATCATTTCTATCCTTCTTCCTTGCACCGTCAGGAAGGGTTATGTTGTTCTTTTCCAAAAGGAGGGCCATTTGATCTATAGTCTTCTTCATACATGAAATTTCGGGATGAAAGCCACGGTTACAATAAGTACATTTAGATTTTTGGTTACCTTCTTTGCCCTTTTGCTTGAACTTCGAACTGGATGGTGCATCCGTTTGTTTGCCTTTCTCTCTTTGCTTGTGAGGCTCGAATTTGGGCTTCTCCTTCTTTTGCTTTCCTTTACCATTCAGGATCTTGGGTCCTTGAACATATAGGGCTGAATCTTTGGAGCTTATGGACCCCATTTGAATCAACTTGTCATGCTCTTTTGTGACGGAATCAATGAAGGCATTCAAGGTAGGCATCTTCCAATTCGGGGTAGTTAGCCGACCGGAATTGAAAGTAGAGACAAATACCGAATAATCTTTACCAAGCTTGCTTAGAATGGAGAGGATCAATTGTTTGTCCTCTTTGATAACTCCATTGTTCTTCAATTGCAAGTTCAAGTTCTTGAATTTTGTGAAGAATTCATTGATGGTCTCGAAATTCTCAGGACTAAGGGCAATCAATTCATTCTCTAATTGAAAAGCCCTAAGCTCATCCTGCTTGCCAAATAGTGTTTCAAGTTGCTCCCATATAGCTTTTGGAGTCTTCAATCTGCTGAGATGGAAGTGAAGATCTTTGGAGATGGAGAGACAAAGAAGACCATAAGCTTCATCAAGCTTGTTGTAGTGTTTGGTTCTATCTGACAGATTGTTTGGCTCCAATTCAAGACCAAGAGTGACTCGGTAGTAACCTTTTGAACGTAATATGATCTCCATATCATCTTTCCAATCAAAATAATTGAATGGGGTGAGGATAGGCTTTGAAGAAGAGTATTCCATTGCTAGGAGCGAGTGCACACTGATGTAGAGGAGCTTGCATGCACAGTGTAGCGAATGCAATTGATGGAGACAATAAACCTGCAAATCACAATAAACCAAGAACAATGAGGTCGAACAATCCACCCTTTTAGAGTTGCATCACACCTGGGATCGGATATCAAACAATGTTGAATGGGTCCAATGTATCAGATCCAGGAATTATGTGGAAACTCAAGCTTCTGGAGTGGTATTGGAAGTATTTTCAAGCTTTGCATGCACAGGAACGAATGCCCTTGAGATATTTCATGCCAAAACTTTTTGCAATTTTTGAGCAATTCACTCAAATCTTCTTGTAGAACCACCTGTAGAAAAGAGATCTTGTCCCTGCAATGGCTCTGATACCATGTAAAATTAGTCACAACAGATCTAATGAACAAGTAAATCAATCACAACAGATGAACATAGAAAATATGGTGTAAAACTGTGCAAAACATGCAGCAGTGCTCAATATCCCAATAAGGGTGAAATAATTACAATACAATCTGACAATGTGAGTGAGCAATTTGAATTGCCTAAGAAGGTCATTCGAATCACTGAATGGAGTAGCTTGACTCCAACTAGGAGTCCTCATCATCAATCGGTGGTGCTCATCAATGCACAAGAACTAGTCATCCAGGTGTCAATCTAAGTCTAACTGAGTGTAACAAGTGTAACTGAAGTGTGTAGCACTGATTACGGGAAGGAGGCTCAGTGGGGGGCGCATGGGAGGCTAACTGAAGTCAGAACAATTCATCTAGTCAATCTGGATGTCCAACGAAAGTGAAACAGTCAGTCGGGAGTGAAACTAGCCTCAAATCAGGGAGAATCGGAGCTAACTGAATGTAACTGAAGTGGAACTGCAGTGGTAGGTGAAGAAGTGCGCCCTTCTCTGGCAGTAGGTGAGAAGTGGGCGCCTTCCAGACTAGGAGGGATAAAACTCTGAAGTAAGTGGCTCCCGGGTGCTAGAATAAGGTGGCTAAGGTGCTGGAGGCATCAACCTGGTGACTGGGATGCATGTAAAATGCATGCAAACCCTAGAATTTGCATGCAAACCCTAATTGCATGCAAGATCCTGAAAAAGATGATGTGGATATCCGAACAACTCATCTAGGTCGAAATATAGAGGAAGAGTAACTCCCATGGAAGAGGAAGAGGCAATTTGGAGCTAGTGAGACACTTGGGCTAGATTCCCTAGCTCTATGACAACAATGATGAAGATGCTATGACACCTATGACACAAATAAGACTTGAAGGATGACATATGACATATATGACATGTCAAGGCTAAAAATAGACTCCAAGAAGGTGCTCAAGGGTGTTAGGGAAGCTAAGATGCTTCCACATGTGATTTGGTGGAAGTGGGAGACTAGGAATTGTTGTACAAGTGGCGTTCTTTGGAATCTCTTCCCAACTTGAGTTGGAATGAGTCTCTTGGAAGGAATTCGACCAATGGAGGACATTAGAACTTTATAAATGTAAATAACAAATAATGAAACCAGATTTTGATCATTTGTAGAATTTGCAATTGCATTTGTGAAGAGGGAGAGCTAGTGGATGACTAGTTTCTTGCCTTAGCCAATTTCGAGGGTGAAAGATTCCCATCCAAGTTGGTAATTGGAAAGTACATTCAGACCTTTCATTTGGAGCTTTAATGGAGTCTTTATTTGCAGGTTTAAGCTGCAAGGAAGCTCATGTTTTCTTCTATTGCAGCTCACTCCTTCAACCATTTCCAGTTTTGATGGCATATTCTTGATCCTTGAGGGAGGGCGTTTTTGGTGAGCTATTGTACTCTTTTGGGGAGATTCTAATGCCCCATTTATTTTTTAATATGAATTAAATACTATGTTCTTCATATCCAAAAATTTTTATGTCGAAATTCCAAGTAGAAATGTATAAATCTCATTTTTAATGAAAGAACAGTGCCATTTCCCCACTACATTGATGTATATCAAGATAATGTTGATGATTTCGAATGAATGGATGGTTCTCTGATAAATTTATGATTAATAGACTGAAATGAATGTATTTTACAAGTTTCATGTACTTTACTTGAGCATTTGAAGTATTTTTAATCAGTTTAATTGCATTGGGAGAAGAAATACTGCCATTTCCCCAAGGGTCGAATTGGTGATTTTTGCAGCTGAATGGGAGAGGATTGGAACAGATGTAATAATAAATTAATGGTGCAAATGGGACCTTAATAACATAATTAATACATTCCCTACCTATTTTCATAAATTTGAGTGGCTTTGGAGGCATTTGGGAAGCCATTTTCAGTACTTACCCCAGGGGGATTTGAACCCCAAATTACTAGTAAAATTGCATACTTGGTCCAGAATCTTAAGAGAGTTTGCAGAGGTCTTTTGGTGGACATATATCATACCTTAACATCATATTCAAGTCCTAATATCATTCATACACTTTCCTTGAATATTTTAAGTCATTTGGAGTCAATTTGAGACCTAGAGACCAATACTAGTCAAAGGGAAATTACTAGTAAAGTTCCCTACATTGGCCAGAATTGAAAGAGTATTTGAAGAAGTATTTTAAAGGTCCAAAAGCATTCCTGAAACACATATTTATGTTATAAAATCATCCATATACCTTCTCAGAATATTTGGGAGCAATTGGAGCAATTTGGGGACCTAGAGCTCAAAACTAGTCAAAGGTCTAACTAGGGAAAAAAGTGAAAAATTGCCATTTTAATAAAATTCCTAACAAGGGACATTACACTTCCTTTCTTGGATGTTCTTATCACAAATAATCCTGACGGTTCTCTTGCTCACCAGGTATACAGAAAGAAAACCCATACGGACAGATACCTTCATTCTGACTCACACCATCATCCATCCCAAAAAACTGGAATTATAAACACCCTAGCTACCCGTGCATGGAGAGTCTCAGACATTGATCACTTGGAAGATGAGATAAAACACCTTAAGACATCCCTAAAAAACAATGGATATAGTGGAAGAGAGATTGACAATTTTTTCTGCAACATAAAGAAGAACAAAAATAAAACCAAGGAAAGAGAAAATGATGTAACTCTCCCTAAGGTCACTCTTCCATACATACATGGCACTACTAACAATATTGCCAATGTTCTAAGGAAGAAAAACATAAGGGTGTCGGTTGCCCCTCCTAACTCCTTAAGAACCATGCTTGACAAAGCCAAGGACCCCATTGATCCCAAGAACCAAAAAGGTGTATACAAAACACCTTGCTCATGTGGTGAAGCCTACATAGGGGAAAGTGGAAGATCAATCGCAATTAGGCTAAAATAGCATAGTGCAGATTTGCGACATGATAGAATAAAAAATTCAACCATAGCCAAACATGCTCACACCACTAAACATCATATTTTCCTTGAAGACTCAAAAATTTTAGCCATTGTCCCTCAATATTACAAAAGGAAAACCCATGAAGCCATAGAAATCGAAAAATGTGTAAAGAACTTCAACCGCGATGAAGGTTTCAGACTAACTAAAGCCTAGAAACCTGTCATTCATAAACTTAAAACATTAAATTAATAGTTAATTAATAAGCATTAAAACATAAATAATTAATAACTAATAAAACATTAATAATTAATAAAAAAATTAATTAATAGTGATAATTAATTAAAACTTATAAAATTAATAGTTAAGTGAAATTAAATAATAACCTTAACACTATTTAGAACTAAACCATTAATTAAAATCACAATAGTAAATGATTTAATAATAAAAATAAAAATAATAAAAAAAATTTACATTACAATAATAAAAGTTACACTATAATAAAAAGATTATAAATTATAATACAAAATAATATTATGTATCTTAATAACATATTAATAAAACTAAAAACTACATTAAAATATATAAAATTACAGAATAGAAAACTTTAAAATAAAAACTAAGAATTACTTTTAAACATTTGATAAAAAACTATTACATTGAAACATTAAAATAAAACCATAAATTACATTAAAACAATTAATATAAAATATTTATTTAAAATTCCATTCATATTAAAATAAATTTATAATTAATAATTTAAAATTAACAAATCAAAATAAAATTAAATTATTAAAAAAACCCCAAACCCTAAAATTAAAAAACCGACATTACACCTTAACCCAAAACAAGATGAATACATTTATACTTGTACTTCACATCCAAGTGCAAAGAAAGAGTGAAATTTGCTTTCTCCTGAAGATGAACCTGCTTAAAAGGTTCGAAACTGTCGAAGTAAAAAATTCTACCATAGATCTCCTCTCATTCTAAATTGCTGAACTGTGGGTTAACGATGAACAACCTATTAATTATGTTAAAATATTTTATTTGGGATTAAATAATAAACAACTTCTAGTTCAATAATATATAATTTTACAAAAGTAACCAGACTTGAAAAGAAGATAATAAAATAAATAAAACTTCAACTGTTATTTGTCTCTTCCTATAATAATGTCAATTTATAAATTCAAACAAAGATCTCTTACATAGAAGAATCTAGGTAATTATAATAGAATATTTACAAGACTGTTTTTTTTCTTGCTTCTCAGAAAAATAAAAGGAAAGAATCTGATTTGATTCCATAACTTTTCTCTAAAATCTATGTTAACAGTCCTGTTACACATAAAATTTAAATAGAAGAGCCTTCAAATAAATCTTATAAAAATTCAGGAAAAATTTCCCAAGATAATAGAAATGAAATTAACATAAAATAAAGGTAAGAACAACTTATTAGACTTAGCAGGCCAATTGAATTAGGAACTTCCACGTTCCTCCCAACCTTAGATTCCTGAGCAGTTTAACCACTTTAACTCATCTAATCACCCTCGAGCCATACAAAGCACCCTATTAGGGAATAACCAGGGAATTTGTTTACTATCTCTTGAGTAATCTACTGGAGAGTACCCATAAGGTTTTTTACTAGCTCCACGTAAAACCTTTTATCATTCCCTCCCTTAAAAATCTATTCCTTACAGGACTACCATGTTCCTTTCATGGTTTATGAGCGCTCTAGGATTTAAAACTTGAGCTTCTAGTGGTGTACAGACTAATACCCCCATGCATTTTCTATCTCTGCAATTTATTTTATGGAGATGGATTTGTTCGTATTTAAGGTTGCAAACTCTTTTCAAGAAAAAAGTACCTCTTTTTAATTTCATTATCTCCTTTTATATATTTTCCTTATTCAAGAAGTAGTTAGGTTTTTTTTTTCCAATTTATTTTAATTAATTAAACTTTCCTTTAAATTTACTTTATTCTTTTTCATTATTCTTTTCACTTATTAATATTTGAGTGGATCATTCCCAACTTAGTGTGCTTGGTCCCTCTTTAAGTGGTTGTTCCTAATTCAGTCGGTATTACTAAGTAGATAAGATAGGATAACATTTATTAATCCTTGATGCTGCAGAAACTTTTCAACTCAACATCAAATCCAAACAACATTTAAGTTCACATGCTTGATGCTCCAGAGCCTCCAAGCTTAAAATCAACTGTATCAAATGTATTTGATGCTCTAGAGACTTCTAGCTCAACATCAAGTGTATCAAATGTATTTGATGTTCCAGAGCCTTCTATATCAACATCGAGCTTAATAAAACATAAACACTTAAGTTTTTACAAAATTTCAATGGGTGTCAAAACTTGGGATATTAAATCCCACCCCCTTAAAATAAAACCGTCTCGGTGTTAGCATTTGCTAATGTGAATTCTGAAATAAAAAAAGGGTATGGATATTTCATGACTTATTCCCTTTCCCATGTAGCCTCCTTAGGGTTGTAATGATACCATTGTATTTTAAACTGGGTTACAGTCTTCTTCCAGAGTTGTATTTACCTTCGGTCTAAAATACGAATGGGTTTTGCCATGAATTCCCTGTCTGGTTCCACCTGCAACAGATTCCAATCCACGACATGTTTAGGATCATAACATAATTTTTAGGTAAAGACACATGAAGAACATTATGTATTTTAACATGAGCTAGAAGAGCAAGTTCGTAGGCCATAGGGCCTCTTCTTTCCAAAATTTCAAAGGGACCACAATATCTGGGAGCCAATTTATTGCATGTTCCCAAAATTAGATAAATTTTCTTTGCTTTCACTTTTAAATAAACATGCTCCCAAACCTTATACTCTTTATCCCGTCTGTTTCTATCTGCAAAACTCTTTTGCATGTCCCATGCCTCTTTCAAATGATGCTGTACTTTGTTAACAATCTGCTGAATATATTTTAATAGCTCCGGTCCCAACACCAGTCTATCCACTTGACTATCCCAAGTCGGATGTGTTCTGCATTTTCTTCCGTATAATATTTCAAAAGGTGACATTTTAGCCGATGTTCAGTATCCATTGTTATAAGAAAATTCAACTAAGTGTATGATCTTCCCAGTGTGTCAGGTTATGCATGACATACATCCTAAGCATGTCTTCCAAAATCTTATTTGTGCGCTTAGTTTTCCCATATGTTTGTGGGTGATATGTCGTACTGAAATTTAACTGTGTGTTCAACCCTGTAAATAGTGATTTCCAAAAGTTCCTTGTGAAATTTGTGTCCCTGTCAGATATAATAACTTTTGGTCTTCCATGCAGTGCAAATATTTCCTTTAAGAATATATTTTCTAAATGTATTTCCTTGTAAGTTGACTTTACATGAATAAAATGTGCTGCTTTAGAGAGTTTATCTACAATCACTAGTATAACATCATATCTCTTGATTAATCTACTGCTTGTACAGACCAACACCCCCCTTGTATTGTCTATGTCATGTTCCTTTTGTTGAAACAACTCTTCCCAATAGGGGTTCACTCTGTCGTCAACAGACACCAACATCCCTTACACACTGGCCCGGAAAGGAGTTACCCTTCCAGCAACGCCTGCGAAGCAGGAGAGGTCTCACCCGAAGTGAATAAGGGTGCTGCAGGAACCAAGCTTCCGCAGTTGCGAAGAAGATATGTGTACGTTAACAAGAGATTACAATATTTATCACAGTCTATTTAACCAATCATTCGCATATTTATTTCAAAGCATATTCAACAGCACATTCGCGTTAACCAACAACATGTATTAACACAAATCAACAGAAAGCATTTAAATAACCCATCATCGCATAACAACAGAATTCATAACCGAACATCTTCATTCATTAACATCTACAGAACAAACCTCGCAGAGAATAGTCAACAGAATCCGAAATATCGCATTAATCTCCAAAACTTAGATGCCCTTAGGCTTACAATCTTGCTCTATTTATATGTTTTTCTCTTATTACAATTTGGTCCACATGAACGACTCAACTAATCTAACAACTCTAATATTTCCACAAAACATGGCGAAAGGTCCTTCTTCCGCGGAATGACCCTTTCGCACCTGTCGGCTTCCGCACTTCCTGCGGATCTATCTTGTGCCAACACCTTCCTTAGTGGCCACTTGGTCAAGTCTCGGACCCTCCAATCCCTAAGGGTCTAGGAATAAGAATTAAGTTGGAGAATAATTAATTAATTGGGATAAATTTTGGTACAAGGCCTATAGTGATTAAAAATTTAATAATTTTGTATTTGAATTATTTTGTAATTATTTTCATTATCATTATTAATTAAATTTTGGAAAGTGGCAATGTTCACATGGCTAGGAGGGCGCATGAGGACAAGGTGGGCCTCACCTACTCAATTAAAAAAAATAGAATCAACAAGGAGTCAACTAAAATCAAGGTGGCAGCAGAAAAAGATGGAAACTGACAAAAGCAATAAAAAACATGCAAAAGCACAAAGTAGGAAAGTGAGAAAGAAGGAAAGTGCAGAAAAGCATCCAGTTTGAAAATAAGGCAACATCTAGAAAATATAAGGAGGGCGTAGTTGCTAAAAGTAGAAGAAAACACAAAGAAAGCAAGTTGCAAAAGGCAAGAAAAGTTGCTAATTCTCTTAAGGAAGGTGCCCTCACCTCTCACATGTGCCAGTTTATTGCCTAGGAAGTTATCCAAGTTTATAAAATAATTCTAGTGCACACCATTCACATTTTTTGGTAGTTTGTTTTTGTCTTGAGAGCAATTGCTTCTCAATGTTGAGAGATGTGCCTCAACCAGGCTTGGGAGATGAGCCCCAATGCAGTGTATGTTTCAGTTTTTCCATGATCATATCCATAGCTATTGAATCATGATCTACAAGCTAGTATCATCCCACCATTGAATATTCTAAGTAATCCAGAGAGATCATTAGGGATAGTGCAATTGGGGAGAGTTCTTGAGAAATATACATTCAGAGAAGGGGATGCAGTTCAATGAATGAACCCAGGATCATCCTATGAAGTTTATTGTTCCCCCATGAGAAGCCATAAGCTCTGATTTTATCATATGTGCATATCCGTAGCAGAATCTATCTTCATTCCTCTTCATCTCAGTCCTATATTATAAGCTTTGTATGATTTCCTATGTATTAGAGATTTCCTGTTCAGTGGAGATTTAAATATTTAAATTTGCTGCTTTGAGTTTTTAAATTTAGTTTTATGATACACTTAAACTCAGGTTTGAGCCAATTTATAATTCAGAAGAGAAATTTGGAGGCCTTACAGGCTGATAGGTTTCAGTTCTAGCAAGACTAGCTCTTTGATCACTCTTTTTTGACTAGTTTTACAGTTTTTGACACTAAAGGTATACCGTGAGTCCAAATTATGTTATAATGGCCAAATGTTGTTCTTAAGACTCTATTTAAGACTCTCCAACCCCTTCCCCTAGAATTCGTATGCCTCTCATCCCATTTGGGAGAGCCTAAAAATCATTTAGTGGGGTTGTCCATCCTAGCACCCTTTTCCTTTTTGCTCCCAAATTATGCTACATATTCCCTAAATCCAAGAAACAATTTTATATTATCATTATTGGGGGTTAATTACTGATATATAACCTCTGTTTGATGTCAAGAGTAAGTGGATGGTCTAGTATGAATATGCTGGGTGCCCAAGAATCCTTGGAGTAGACTTCAGCGACAGCTGTTGTTGAAACATAAATGGCCCCAGTACCTTGTGCATAGGACTATGAAGCTGGAATTGAATTTGATTACCTTTATGCTGCATATTTACCTTCATATTTACATACCATAAATACCCCAATTCCTTAACCTTGGGGGGATTGGCATGAGTCAAAGACTAGTTTTCTTGAAACTAGTTTATTGACTAGTTTTTGTATGAATTGAATTATTGTTTGATTATATTAAGTTGTTATAATATCCTTGTTGAAAATCCATAGGATATTACAGTGGTATCATAGCATGGTCCTATGAACCTTCTCTTGATTAATTGTGATTAGTCCCAAGAGATTTCCACTTCCCAAAGGAATTAATCCTGAAGAACCCCATGGTGAAGAAGAGGTGGAATTTACTAGAGGAAAAATGCAAGGAGGAAAGGATGTGTTTGACTTGGATGAAAAGAAATAGTTTAGAATCTTTGTCCAAAGTATGTTAAAAGGGTTGCATGACATATCTCAGAACATCATCCAGTCAAGGAAAGACACCAGATAATTCTTGGCTAAGCAACTAGGAAATGAAGATGGAGAGGGGAGCAACAGTGGCTCTCAAAATGAAGAAAGGAAGGTCCCTGGTGGATCTATATTTTCAAATACTAGACCTCATAATAGGCCTAATGAGTTCAAAGAGGAAATAAAGAATCAGCCTCGACCTACCATTCCTAAGTTCATTGAGGAACACAAGGAAGATCATGAAGTGCAAACTGAATCTGTTGCTTCATGTGAAGATCGGTATGTAGAATACCAAACCTTGAGTGAAGAATGCATAAGGGCATTTCCTTTTAAGGATTTTTGTGAAGCAAAGTATAAAAATAAACCAATAGGAGGTCATATGATGGCAACACAGAATTATGAGCTGAGAAATTCCCTCAGTAAGATTTGATTACCCTTTTTTGATGGATCCTCAAAGTGTACTGCTAGCTCTTGAGTGTAGAAGCTAGACACTTACTTTCAATTGAATCCCATGGCTGAAAGGTATGCCATCAGAATGGAAACCTTTCATTTGGAAGGAGAAGCCAATGATTGGTGGTTCCATGGCATGAGGACCTTGGGCCATGATCAAGTAACTTCCTATGAATATTTCACCAGGAGGTTGGGCGTAGAAAGGTTTGATACGAGAGACCCAGAGATCTCGTTCAGGGAGCTGGCGCATGTGAAACAAATCAAAACTCCTGAAGCATACATATCTGAGTTCCAGAAGCTTGCAGTGATGATCATTGGAATCTATGAATCTCTCTTGATCCTTTTATTCAGAGAAGGATTAGCGGAGCCTTTGAAATGATTAGTAAATTCCTACAGACCATCCACTTTGCAAGAGGCAGTGAGCAGAACAAGGGATTTGAAAGATTCCATCACAAGAACAAGGTATCCTCCCAAGATTAATGTTCCTGAAAAATTTCAGAATCAAATACCACCTTTTAAAAATGTGGCTTTCCAAAACAAGGAAGAATACTCATACAAAGACTGGGATGAATTAAGAAGAAAGAAGCTATGCTTCTCTTGTCAGGAACCTTGGGTTCCGAGCAACAAATGTGCTAAGGGGAAAGCACATTACATTGAGGTGTTTTCGGAAAGAAAGGAGGAAGAGGTTGAGGAAGTAACACAAATATATAATGGATATGAAATAGCGGGGGAAGATCCACCTCCACAGTTAGACAACAACATTGCACTATTGAGTGGAGTTCCCCGCTTCCATACCTTGAGATTGAAGGGGGTAGTGCAAGGGAAAAGAGTATCAATTTTGGTTGATGGGGGTGCCACCCATAATTTCGTTGATGTATCCATGGTGGAGAGGAGAAATATACCAACAAAAACCTTTGAAGGTTTCACTGTCATCATCCCTGGCAACAACACTATGGAGTGTAATCGATGGATTCCAATGTTGCAAATGACTGTTGGAGATTATATTGTGACTGACAACTTTTATATTGTCAATGTGGCTAATACCAACATGGTGTTGGGAGTGCAATGGTTGTAATCCATTGGGGAACATTTAGTGAATTACCAAATACCCCAAATGATCTTCAAAGATGCAGATGGGAAGCAAGTGGTTTTGAAAGGTGTCAACACCTACTGAAAACAAGTGGTTTCTGCTCATAGTATGAGATCAATATTGAGACATGGTGATATTGAGTGGGTTGATGAATGTTTCATCACCACTCAAGGAATTTCATAGATGTCTCAAATCATCTAGAGGACATCAAAAGGCTGCTACACAAGCACAAGAAAGTATTTGAAGATATCCCACATGGCAGGCCTCATGAGAGAGGCATTGAACATAGGATTGAGTTGGAAGTTGGCACACTTCCTATCAAGATCCATACTTACAAGCACCCCAAAAGATTCAAGGATGATATTGACAATACCATCAAGGAGATTCTTAAGTTTGGATTCATAAGACCAAGCTCAAGTTCCTTTGCATCATCAGTGGTCCTAGTTAAAAAGAAAGACAAAACAATGCGCATGTGCATTGATTATAGGGCCCTGAACAAGAAGACCATAAAAAATAGTTATCCTATCCCAAGGATTGATGAATTGAGGGATGATATGCATGGAGAAATTTATTTTTCCAAGATAGACCTTCGCTTAGGATACCATCAAATCAGGATGAGGGAAGAAGATGTCCGAAAAACCGCTTTCCGGTGCCATTATGGGCATTTTGAGTTTCTTGTCATGCCTTTTGGATTAACCAATGCACCGACCACCTTCCAATCCTGCATGAACAGATTTTTAAGTAAGCAGTTGCGTAAGTATGTCCTTGTATTGTTTGATGATATTATGATTTACAGTAGGACATGGGAGGAGCATTTGCACCACTTGGACAATGTTCTGACAATTTTGGCGGAACAGTCTTTTTATGCCAAACTGTCCAAGTGTGAGTTTGGGTTTACTGAGATCCTCTATATTGGTCATATAATTGGGAAAGAAGGAGTCAAGGTGCATATGGATAAGATCAAGGCCATACTTGAATGGCCAAGCCCAAAGAACATCACTGAATTGAGGGGATTCATTGGTTTGTGCACCTACTACCGGAAATTTGTGAAAGGGTTTTCTAAACTATCATCCCCTTTGAAAAATATCACCAAGAAGGGAAATTTTTGTTGGTCATAGGAGGATGAACACGCCTTCAATAGAATGAAGGAAGTAATGAGTAGCTTCACATTACTTGCACTTCCCGATTTCACTCAGCCCTTCATACTAGAATGTGATGCTTCGGGGGAAGGCATTGGAGCGGTTTTGATGCAGAATAAGCATCCCATTACCTATGAGAGCAGAAATTTGCAGCCACATGAGAGGCATTATCCCATTTATGATAAATATATGTTGTCAATTATGCATTCCATGGTCAAATTCCGATAATACCTAGTAGGAGGCAAGTTCATAGTGAGGACTGATCACAACAGTTTGAGCCACTTTCTGGCTCAAAAGGAGTTGAATGATAGACACGAAAAATGGGTAAGTAAGATTCAGTCCTATGACTTTGACATAGAGTATAAAAAGGGTAAGATGAATGTGGTAGCTGATGCTCTCTCTAGGAAGCCTACTTTTTCTCTGCTGCAAGTTCCAATTGATTGGAAGGTACAACTAGTTATTGAATATTCTAAGAACCATTTTGATTGTGAAGTGTTGGATGGGATGGTTCATGGTAATGATTACAAAGTCCTTAATTATGTCATATATTACAAGGACATAATTTTTGTAGTGCCCAGATCGAACTTAATTTATTTTATTTTATTTTATTTTGGAGGTTGCTCACAATGCACCAGTGGCGGGCCACCCTAGATTCTTGAAAACTTACCGAAAGGTGAGATAGAGGTTCAATTGGAAGGGCCTAAAAAATGATGTGTTAAGGAATGTAAGGGAGTGTACTGCATGCCAACATAATAAAGTTGAGCACACTCATCCTGCAGGCCTCTTTCAACCCATCCCAATTCTAGAACAAAAGTGGGAAAGTGTGTCCATGGATTTCATCACCGGGTTGCCCAAAGCCCAGGGTAAGGATAGTATTTTTGTAGTGGTTGATATATTGACTAAATTTGCTCACTTTTTTGTTGTCACATCAAATATTATAGCTAGTCAAGTTACTGCATTGTTCTTTACAGAAGTGTTCAGATTGCATGGTCTGCCCAAGACTATAATAAGTGACCGAGATAGAAAATTCAATAGTGCTTTCGGGAAAACTTTGTTTGAACTACTTGGAACTAGTTTGAACCTTATCACGAGCTATAACCCTCAAACGGTTGGTGAAACTGATAGGGTAAACCAATGGATCGAAGGTTATCTAAGAAATTATGTTATCGGGAAGCAGAAAGCATGGGTCACTTGGATACACTTGGGGGAATTATGCTATAACATTACATTCCATCTCTACATTGGGATAACACCATTTAAAGCTTTGTATGGGTATGAAGCCCCCACATTTTCATATCTGATTCTTGGGGATTACAGATACCAAAAAGAAAAGGATTGGCTCCAAGAAATCCAAGACATACTCAGGGAACTCAAGGAAAACTTGCAGGTTGCACATAACCAACACAAGGGAAATGCAGATAAACACAGGACATATCGAACCTTCCAAGAGGGTGATTTAGTATATTTGAGGTTGCATCCATATAAGCAATATTCTCTGAAATCAAAAGGGGCTGAAAAATTGCAGCCATTATTCTATGGAACATACAATACCATAAGGAAAAATGGTGAAGTTCCCTATGAACTAGATTTTCCTCCAGGAAGCAAGATAGTACACAATGTTTTCCATGTGTAATGCTTGAAGAAAGCAGTAGGATAGCAAGTAACCATTTTAGAAGAATTAACCCCTCTCGATGATGAAGGACACTTGGTCCTAGATCCAAAAAAGATTTTGTAGGTTAGAGAAAGGAATATGAGGAACACAACTATTAAAGAATATCTAGTGTAGTGGAAGGGGTTGCCTAGCGAAGATGCAACCTGGGAAAATGAACAGATTTTGCAACATCCAGGATTGTACCTGCTTGAGGACAAGAAGTATTGGGGAGGGAGGACTTTCATGTTCCTTCCTTAGTGGCCACTTGGTCAAGTCTTGGACTCTCCCATCCATAAGGGTCTAGGAAGAAGAATTAAGTTGGAGAATACTGAATTAATTAGGATAAATTTTCGTACAAGGCCTATAGTGATTACAAATTTAATAATTTTATATTTGAAGTATTTTGTAATTATTTTCATTATCATTATTAATTAAAATTTGGAAAGTGGCAATGTTCACATGGTTAGGAGGGCGCATGAGGACAAGGTGGACCTCACCTACTCAATTGAAAAATATAGAAACAACAAGAAGTCAACTAAAAGTAAGGTGGCTGCAGAAAAATATGGAAACTGACAAAAGCAATTAAAAATAGGAAAAAGAAAAAAAGTAGGAAAGTGAGAAAGAAGGAAAGTGCAGAAAAGCATCCAGTTTGAAAAGAAGGCAACATCCAGAAAAGCTAAGGAGGGCGTAGTTGCTAAAAGCAGAATAAAACACAAAGCAAGCAAGTTGCACAAGGCAAGAAAAGTTTCTAATTATTCTAAGGGAGGCGCCCTCACCTCTCAAACGTGCCAATTGTTTTCCTATGGAGTTATCCTATCCTATAAAAGAATGCTAGTGCGCACCATTTACATTTTTTGGTACTTTGTTTTTGTCTTGAGAGCAATTGCTTCTCAAGGTTGAGAGATGTGCCTCAACCAAGCTTGGGAGATGATCCCCAATGCAATGTATGTTTCAGTTTTTCCATGATTAGATCCATAGCTATTGAATCTTGATATACAAGCTAGTATCATCCCACCATTCAAGAATCTAATTCATCCAGAGAGATCATCAGTGATAGTGAAATTTGGGAGAGTTCTTGAGAAAGATACATTCAAAGAAGGAGATACAGTTCAACGAATGCGCCCAAGATCGTATTATGAAGTTTGTTTTTCCCCAATGAGCATCCATAAGCTTTGATTTTATCATATGTGTATATACATAGCATAAATTCTTTTCATTCCTCTTCATCTCAGTCCTATATTCTAATATTTGTAAGATTTCCTATGTATTGGAGATTTCCTGTTCAATGGAGATTCATATATTTAAATTTGCTGCTCTAAGTGTTTAAATTTAGTTTGATGATACAATTAAAATAATTTATGATACAATTTATAATTCATAAGAGAATTTTGGAGGCCTTAGAGGCTGTTAGGATTCAGTTCTAGCAAGACTAGCTCTTTGATCACTCTTTTTTGACTAGTTTTATAGTTTTTGACATTAAAGGTATCCCGTGAGTCCAAATTATGTTATAATAGTCACATGTTATTCTTAAGACTCTATTTAATACTCTCCAACCCATTCCTCTAATCCTATTTGGGAGAGTCTGAAAATCATCTAGTGGGGTTGTCCATCCTAGCACCCTTTTCATTTTTGCTCCCAAATTATGCTACATCTTCCCTAAATCCCAGAGACACTTGTATATCATCAGTATTGGGGGTTAATTACTAATATTTAGCCTTTGGTTTATTTCAGAATTAAGTGGATGGTCTAGTATGCATATGCTGGGTGCCTAGGAAGCCTTGGAGTAGACTTCAACGACAGTTGTTTGTGAAACATAAATGGCCCCAATACCTTGTGCATAGGACTATGGATATGGCCTTGAATCTGATTACCTTGGTGATGCATATTTACCTTCAGATTTTTCAGACCATAAATACCTCAAGTCCTTAACCCTGGGGGGATTGGCATGAGTCAAAGACTAGTTTTCCTGAAACTAGTTTATTGACTAGTTTTTGTATGAATTGAATTATTGTTTGATTATATTAAGTTTTTATAATATCCTTGATGCAAATCCATAGGATATTACAGTCTATCTCTGCAATTTTCTTTTATGTATATGACTCTATTCATATTTCAGGTCACATCCTCTTTTCAAGAAAAATTACCTCTTTTTAATTTCATTATCTCCTTTTATATCTTTTCCTTATTCAAGAAGTAGTTAGCGTTCTTTTTCTAATTTCTTTTAATTAATTAATCTTTCGTTTAAATTTTCTTTATTATTTTCTCTTATTAATATTTGATTGGATCATTCCCAACCTAGTTTGCTTGGTCCCTCTTTAAGTGTCTGTTCCTATTTCAGTCAGTATTACTAAGTAGATAAGATAATATAACATTTATTAATACTTGATGATCCAAATGATTTCTGACTCAACATCAAATCCAAACAAAAAATATTTAAGTTCACATGCTTGATGCTCTAGAGCCTCCAAGCTCAACTTCAAGTGTATCAAATGTATTTGATGCTCCAGAGCCTTCTAGCTCAACATCAAGCTTAAGAAAACATAAACACTTAAGTATTTACATACTTTCAAGGGGTTTCAAAACCAGAGATATTACAAGAACATCCTTCATTTGCATTTTGTTGGAGGAACATTTATAATAAATATAAGTATTTTGATTATTGTTGACTCAACACCCTTCGACAGGGGTTCACTCTGTCGTCAACAACACCACAATCCCTTATACAACGGCCCGGAAAGGAGTTATCCTTCCCAGCAGCACCTGCGAAGCAGGTGAGGTCTCACCCGAGGTGGATAAGGGTGCTGCAGGAACCAAGTTTCCGCAGTGATGAGGAGGATATGAAAACACACACAATTTACTATCGCATGAACCAGAGATCATCTAAAATCAACTACGCACAACTCATTCACAGATTTAGCAACACACACATATTATTGATTTATCTCATTCAACAACATTAAGTCTACTTCATCATAATCGTAACATAACAACTCATAATCATGAGAGACAAAAGACAACCATTATATCGTAACCGAACATCTCCATGCATTCATTAAGTTCCGTGGAAAATCCGTTGTAGAAACTATCAATACATCATACCGCGAATACCAAAAATACATAAAAAATCAGGATCAACATCGAAAACTTATCTGCCCTTAGGCTTACAATTGACTTCTACTTATATGCTTCTATCCTATTACAACTTTGGTCCACATGACCGATTTAATCCTTAATTATTCAACACTATTCTTGTGCTTCCTTGGACGTCGCACTTCTTCATTCTTTCACAGAATTATCCTTTCGCATCTGTCGGCTTCCGCACTTCCTGCGAAACTATCCTGTGCCAAAAGGCCCCCAACCCAAACTTATGGCTCGTCCTCGAGCCACCTCAGTTGGACACTATGGGTTTGTTGTACTGTTGCTGGAAGTTGTCATAGGTGGTCTGGATCTGGTCGACTATGTCTTTTACTGATGCACGGATATGTACGCTTTTGGTCACCTGCTGTTCTGTTGGGTGGTTGCATACTTTTTGCTGTACCTCCTGCAACTGGTCCTGTACTTGTTTCAACAATGGTACTACTTCTTCTTGGAGTGCCTCGGCCTTGGTCTGAAGCTCATCCAAATGTGTTGCTGGTCGTGTCTTTCGTCCGTGGGATTTTTCAACCTGTTGCTTCATATATTAAAGTTCCGTGGTTTTTGTCATCTGCAACATTGTGGGTATCGTTTTGAGCGATCCTTTAAAGGTTTCCTACTGTTCTTTGGCTTCGCGGAGCTACTTATGTATTGCTGCTAACTGGTCATCCTCGATCAATCTATCCCAAAATTCTGTAAGTCTGACTGCTACTTGTTGGGCTGCCCTTTCCATTTTCTGAATGTATGTCACAACTTTCTCTATCATTGTCTGGCGATTCTGAACCAGTGCCGGGGGTGTACTGGGTGTTATTCTGATATGGAGCTCGACATTTTCTTTCCGGAGCTCAGTAATAGCAACACCTAACATGACAGCTCGAGCCTCCGGGTCAACATCTGAATCTAGCGATGCTGTTGCGTAGGCTTGGCCAGTGCTTTCTCCACCCTTCTCCATTCTTCTACGACCCTTTCCTTTGTCGTAATTTCGGTAGTCTGCTCAGTGAGTACCATGGCTTGCTCTTGGATAACCTTCTCCTTATCTGCCAGGGTTGCTATCAACCGATCTTTTTCTGCAACTGCTTGTGCTCTTGCTGCGGTATACTTGGCCTGAAGGTGTTCTACTTTGTTCTCACTGTGTTGCAGTTGCTTCATGTATTCAACCATTTTATTGTGTATTGTTGCCTCGTGGTCACGGATCTCTACACTTGCTGCCGCTTGGACACGATGTAGGGTTAAAATTGGGAGCAGGTTGAAATCAACCATTGCTTGGTTGGCCTTTTGAACCTCGAGGTCCAATGCTTCGTCGCCTATTATCAGTGCTTGTGTTTCGACTTGCACTATCTGTTGCTAGGTGCCCACGACAACTTCAACTCTGGGGTTTGGGAGGTTTTTCTCTATATCTCCATGTGGTACAACCCTATTGATGAATGTATCCGATATGGTGTTTAACAGTTCCCCTATGTACTGAAAATTGTCTGTTGTGTGTCGTGTCACCTTCTGCCGGTTACTTTCCACAACCTGCGTGATGCTCTCAATAAAGCTGTCGGCTTGTTGCGTAGTCAGTCCTCTTTGGGCACTGCTGCCAGTCCCGTCCATCTTGTACTTTGTTCACTGGTCCTCCTATTGGCGTTCTACTTCAGAGTCTGTGGGGGTTTGCGCAGAAAAATCTCCCTCATGGATAGACGTCATGGATTGATTAGGCGTGGAGTCTTCCTTTTCTGTTTTGGCCTTCCCGCTGCTGGATGCTTTTTCTGTTTCTTCCTTCCGACTGCTGGACACTTTTACCTCTTCCACTGGGATGACATGGGGGGTAGGTATCTCATTCGCGAGAATCTGCTCATCCACTGGGACTTTCCATTCCTCTGTCCATTTCTTGATGATGGCGTCCACTTCTGCCTCTGTAAGCTTGTACTGCATTGGAGATCAAGTATGTGATTGATCAGCCCTGGCTTGGATATAAATTGTGTGGGCTTCGACCGACAATTTTTCAATTGGCCGGTACTTGAGCGTTGCTTGTTCAGAGATGCACGGTATCATGGCTACATCCATCCATAGTCTTTCTAACCAATAGTAGAACTGGAGTACATTGTCTTTCCATCGTTCCTTGTCAGGAGTGGCCCATAAATTCTGGTAGCGCGCTCCTACCCGTACCTGCGCTTCTGGGGTGTCCATTCCTTGGTATTCTGGGGGTTCTCTCCATCCTGCCAATGCAATTAGTATAAGGAGCCATGGAAACGTGAATGCCTTTCCCGTCTATTGCACATAGACAACGTCCTCCATGAGTTTGTGTAACAAAAATTTGCACCAATTTAGCCGGGTTTCGTTGGCGCAAAGGTCTACGGTTGCCAGGGTGCCCGAACTGCATTCCTTCGGTTGGTTTTTTCGTACTAACTTTACGGCGATGATTTTGGCTGTGACTCTGACCGCATGGTTGTTAATTGATTCAAGGACATAGCCCCTTCCATTCTTGATGACGTTATACTTGAGTCTCAAGCTTTCAGCGAGCTTTTTATCATTGTCCTTGCCCTGGAAGTAGTGGCCAGGGTCAGGTCCGTCGCTGTGCAATCTAGTAATTCTCGCGATTAAATCCTCTATAACTGGGATTTTTTCATGCAACCAAAGGATGCCGCCATGAAAACAGGCCAACAGTTGTTTGACACATGCATTTACCTTTGCAATCCGCCCAAAGTGTGACATGTAGGTAATGCCTAGTAACCCTGATTGCTCAAGTCCTTGCTCCCATCCCGTAGGGATGTATAGTATGGGACCCCCCTCCTGGGGTACTTCGTCAAATACTTCACGGATCTCGGCAAAATCCACAAGGTCATGGTCATCGTATGTAATCTTCTGTAACTTTGAGACCACATCCCCTACTCTGGGGACACTCGGGCGGATGGGGGGCATTGCAATTGTGTATTTTGCATTCTTCTCATGTGCGGCAGTGGGGCATTCTTCTTCCGTGGGGCGATGTAGCCGGGTTTGTCGGGTAGGGCCGGTACCACATGGACTTCTGGGATGATTTCAGGAGCAGAGGTACCGGCGTCGTCTCTAGCAATCCGGGCTGAATTGTGTGTCCCTTTCTTCTACGCAGGGCCGAAGCCCGGAGGTCAGGTGACGCTCCTCTTCTTCTTCTGTGGAACGAGCGACATTAATTCTGGTTTCTCATCTGTTATCGGGGTGGGTCCTGGTCTCGTGCTGCTCCCACTTGAAATGTAGATGGCCATTCACAATCGTGGCTTCGTTGGAACACAGTGGTCTGAGCGACTCTGCTGCCTCCTTTTATAGGGGGGTTGCTCCATCTATTCGCTCATGGGAATTAAATGCCAAATCCGACGGTAAAGACGCATATCCTTCGCATGCGTTGGTATTAACCAGGATGGTTTTTCGTTTTTGCCATTGATTAATGTGCATTTATTGCCGTCTTAAACTGCTGCCGTCGTTTTTTTTTTTTTTTTTACTGCGATGTGGAGTGGGGCTGTGCTGGCGACACCTCTTCACCAGGTCTGGTCTTTGTAGTGTGCGATGTATTCTGTATTTGCTGATTTCTTCTGGTGGCATAACCATCTTTTCCAAACTCGTCCTTCAACATCTCGGTTGTCGTTGAAGATCCTGTTGGGAACAAATCCTGGAACTTGCGTAGAAGGTCTGTTATATCTATGGTAGGTGATTCGTCCCAATAATATCCAATGCTTGCAGTCTTCTGGTTTTCTTCCGACCCAATGTTTACCTTTGTGATCTTTAATGATTGATCGTATTCAGCAGGTGGTCGGGTTTTTTTTTTTTTTTTTCTTTTTCTTCTGACTACCGTCTAATTCCGTTGTAGACGTGGCACTTAGATCTTTATCCTTATGTGGCTTTCTTGCGGCATGGAGGCAAGGTGTTATCGGTGTCTCAATCCTCCTCGGCTCTGGTAGCTGTACTATCATTTTGTTCTCACCAACCGTCTTTAGGATTGTTTGGGGTTCATTGTGGATGGAGGGATTTTCATCTGAGAAGGAAAATGTTTGGATGAAGCTAAGCGTTAACTGATCCCAAGAAGGTGTATCGAGTCGCAGTTCTGTTGCGACATACCAATTTTGTGGTACCCCATCCAGTGTATGCATGAAGGCATGCACCCACTCTTACTCTGGTTGCCTGGCCCATTGATTTTGACAATCCTTCACATTTTCGTTCGGGTTACTTCGATCGTCATACTTCTGTCCATTCCATTCCACATTGTCGCCGAAATGTACCTCTAGGAGGCGTCGGCATAATGGCCAGTTTGGTATCCTTGACTTGTGCACTGCCCACCAGCGCGCAGGGGTAGCTTTCAAAGCTTCCTCCAAGGCCAAGAGTCACTGTGGTTCTGCTACATGTTCTTCAAATTCATCAAGAAAGGCACTCAAGTTTGGTAGTCCTTCATATGTTGGTATTTTATGTTCCTCAGTGGCTACCCAACGTACCGACTGTGTGATTTTCGCACATCTGCAGAATGATACTTCCTGAAGTCGGTTCTGCCAATTTTCCAAGGCTTCATCTGAGTCTGAGGATGCTGAACTGGAGCTGCACCATCCTAGCTCCCCCTCATTAGTTGGGTTTACATAATCTTTAGAAATATTGTACAGGTTATCCCATCCTTCTGTATATTCATCTCTGGTGGGTTCTACATATCGTTGTCCTTCCGCAGGATCCAGAGGTGCCACAACTCGTATCTCCTGATCTTCAAACGACATAATCCATTTTTTGAAGTTAATGATTGCCTGATTTTCCAAGGCCCAGTCGATTCCTAGTAGCGCTGGATACGGACATGTGTTGTCGACTATTTCAATGACATCAAAATCCGTGTATGTTCGAAGTCCTTCAATTTCGACGAGAAGTTGACATACTCGACCAAGAGGGGTAACTTTGCTCTGATTTGCCAATCGCAGCTGTACTGGTGACCAGGTCATTTTAGGTTTTCCCATTGTTTCCCACGTTTGTTTGGTCAGAATGTTCACGTCTGACCCCAAATACAAAATGATGGAGTCGACATCAAATGCCCCAATTTGTGCCGACATCCGCATTTCTCTACCTGTCCTTTTCTTGTGTATGCGATTGACCCTGGGTTCTTGGCGTCCCTCCTCTTGTCGATGCAGTAAATTGGAGATTTCTTCCAATGCTTCCGCGTCTTTTGCTAGTGCTAAGCAACTCTCCAAGAAGTCCCTTAGTGCGGTAGTCTTCCTTCGGGATTTTGTCTGGTCGAACATTAGTGGCATATCGTGGAATTCTTCTAGGAGTGGTCTATTCCTCATCTGTCGTAGCACTTCTTGTTGTGCTTTTACGAACGTGTCCTTTTCTACTTGTGCGCCGAATGTAATATTCTTCTGTCCTGCTAGTCGGACAGTGGGTTGTAGTCTATCAGCTCTTGTTACCGCTCCCCCCCGCGTTACTATTCCTACCTTCGCAGACTGTTTCCTTACTTCTGCTGATATCTTTTGCAATGCTGGTTGGTTTTGGTTTGGATTTGGTGGGGGTGCGGAATTTTTTGTTTTCCGTTTGGCGATGAGTTGAGGGCAGTCCTCCACCGCATGGTCCATTCCATTGCAGTAGGTACACTGTGGGGTCGGATTGGGGCAGTCCCTCACAAAGTGGCCTTGCTGCACACAATTATAACATGTAGGAGGTCCTCGACCACGTCCAACAATCCCTCCTCATCCTGTACCATGTCCTCCCCAGAATCCTCCACCGAAAACTCCTTGTGGCGGTCCATACTGCGCTTCCTGGTACCGCAGTTGCTAATACTATGGGTACGGCTGTTGCTGGTACTGCGGCTGTGGATACTGATACTGCGGCGCACCGTACTGCGGTTTTCTGTATGGTCTTTGATCAAACTTTGCTGGATGTTTTTCTTGTCCTTTTACCAAATACGCATCCATATTTCTTTCTTGTAGTGGCTCCTGGGTCCTACAGTCTTTCTCATCGTGTCCTACTGATCGACATAATTTACAATACAAACTTGTTGGTTTTGATACTATCTTTTGTAAGTATATGCAGTCCTCTGGTCGGTGCTCTCTGGCTTGGAAAATGGGACACCATGGAAAAACTTCCTAGCGAAGGGGGTTTGACGCCCCCGCCTCCAAGTATCGCTGAAATGCTGAACAATTGTCCTTGTGGTGACCCTCCGTCCTACACCTGGTGCACCATATGTTTGTGCTGGCATCCTTGCCTTGCTTCAAGTCCTGCAGTTGGAGTGCTAATGTAGCCAACTGCGCTTGTATTTTATCCATTCCAACTCCCATTTCTCCAACTGGTGAAGCCTCCAGTTTCATTGCGATCTCTAATGCTTCGGCTTGGTCCACAACCTTCTACTGCATTAATGGTCCCCGAATGTGTGGTACCAACCCCGCGATGAACCACTCCTTATGTTGCATTCCATTTATTGGAAAGCTCACTTTCACCAACTTTCGCAATGAGTGTTTTGTACCTCTGATCAAATTCCCACACTGGCTCATTCAGGTACTGCTTAATCTCCTTGAGCTCATAATATATTGTGCCTATGATTTAGGTTTTTTGAATTCCTGTACCATTGTTGTCTTAATTTCTGCCAACGTCTTCTCTGGCGTTCCCGTCGAAACTTTCGTAAATTTTATAAACCAATCTAGCGCCCGACCTCGAAAGGTCGTCGCCAATTTTCCCTTCTTAATATTCTCATCCTAGACCCGCTTCATGGTCCACACTGCTTCGCATAAAAACCAAAACTGTTTGGGATCCTCTATCTCGTCTCCTACAAAGCTGGGCATCTTCGTGTCGTCCGTCATTGTAATGTTCCTACCGTTGTTATTGACTGAGGTGCTGCTTTTACCACTGCACGTGGGGCATCTCTGTGAACTGTTAGTGGTTTTTCCTTTATGGTGATAAGTGGTGTGCAGGATCGAAGGTATGTGGTAGCTTACAATCTGTCCCTCCTCTGGGGTATCCTGGTCGCCGCCTTCCTCGTAATAAGGGAGCTCTTCCCTCTGTGGCCCTGTTTCGCAGTCTGCCCTTCCGGTCCTCTCAGGAGACTCTTCCTCAATCCCGCTTCTCTTCTCAAGACGCTGGAATACCGTTCCACTCCTCAAGGTGCCACAGTTTTCTTCAACTTCCCTTAAAAATTCGTCGTTCAACATCGCTGTATGAGCTGTTGGTATCTACCGCGAACTCGGTAATATAGCCTTCTACAATATTGTCGACCCAAAAGTCAACAGCCCTGGACACCGCATTGTTAAGTTATTTCAGGTGTCGAACCAATTCTTAGGTCCACTGATCTGGTCCAATGCTTTGATTGGTGTGTTCCCTGACCGCTAACTGTGCGAGCCACTCCTGCAGTATCACTGGGAAATCAACAAAGAATATTTCGTGGATATCAGAGTATATGTGCTTCTGTAACCAAATTTCTATTGTTTGTGCTGAGTTTCGGTCTTCTTCTTTCGTAAATTCCTCTACTTTCTGGTCGAACCACTCTTGGATCTTTGGTTTCATCGGATGCCACAACATATCCTCTTTTTTTTTTTCAAGGTCACGGCAATGGAACCATTTGTTGACTCAACACCCTTCGACAGGGGTTCACTCTGTCATCAACAACACCACAATCCCTTATACACCGTCTCGGAAAGAAGTTATCCTTCCCAGCAACACTTGCGAAGCAGGTGAGGTCTCACCCGAGGTGGATAAGGGTTCTACAGGAACCAAGTTTCCACAGTGATGATGAGGATATGAAAACACACACAATTTACTATCGCATGAACCAGAGATCATCTAAAATCAACTATGCATGACTCATTCACAGATTTATCAACACACACATATTACTGATTTATCTCATTCAACAACATTAAGTCTACTTCATCATAATCGTAACATAAAAAATCATAATCACGAGAGACAGAAGACAACCATTATATCGTAACCGAACATCTCCATGCATTCATTAAGTTCCACGGAAAATCCGTCCCAGAAACTGTCAATACATCATACCGCGAATACCAAAAATACATAAAAAATCAGGATCAACATCGAAAACTTATCTGCCCTTAGGCTTACAATTGACTTCTACTTATATGCTTCTATCCTATTACAACTTTGGTCCACATGACCGATTTAATCATTAATTATTCAACACTATTCTTGCGCTTCCTTGGACATCGCGCTTCTTCCTTCTTTCGCAGAATTATCCTTTTGCACCTGTCGGCTTCCGCACTTCCTGCGAAACTATCCTGTGCCAACAATTATTTTACGAGTGTTCTATTTATATTACATTATTTATTTTATAGTTTGGAATTATTTTGTATAGAAGTTTAATTAACATAATAATGTTTGTATTCCTGTAGAATTGCATTTGTGCTAGCTTAGTGTTAACAATCAAATTAACACCCTTAAACATTTATGGACAGAAACATAGTTTACTATTCTCCCGCAACATGAAGACATAAATCAAGTACAATATGAGACATGATCTCTTAATCTTACCACTGCGTCCACAAATAGAAGATATGAGTGAAGACACATGTATCCTAAAGAGGCAAGATTTAGGGATTGAATCACCCACTTAAAGTCCAAGATCCAGTCTCCACCAGCTAAGAGTAGAAAGAAATGCATGGAATGTGCATTAATTCTACTCGAAATCCTGAATTAATCATGCAAGTGCCTAAAAAACTATGGAAAAATGGGTTTTTGAGAAAATAAATCAAAATTAAGGTTCTATCCCACATTCAATTTTTGACCCTGAATACCCAAATCCTACAGCTATAAAAGGAGGCCTTTGGGGTGAAGTAAGATACACAAGATAAAAAACAAAGGCATGCTGAAGAATTGAAGTCAAGGAAGTACTTTACTTCAAAAGGTTATTGGTGATCAAGGGAATGAAGGTAGAGGAGTGGATCTCAACAAAGGAGAGGAAATAATCTTCAAGGAAAGGATCATAAGTATGAGTCTCTCTTTGAATTAATACGATTCAATTCAACCCCCCCCAAAAAATTTATTTTGAAATTTAAATGGTAAGCAATTAGATTTAAGTTTCTCTTTCTTAATGTTTGTAAATTAGAGAGTAGGAGGATGCCTAGTAGTTGAATTTATAGGTTTAATGTAGATCTAAGGATCCTCAAGGATTATCTAGCAAGGAGCTTCGTCAACTGACATGCTACAAGAGGTAACCTACATCCTCCCTACCCTCTCAAACTCCATGGAAATTATGCTTGAACCTTAGGAAAATTGTAATAATTGTTTCATTTCTGTTGTCTATGGACCTCACCTACCCATAAGAACAAAAACATAATCCTTAGCTATTGATGTACAGCACCCATCTAATAAATTGGAGACCATACTAGGGAAGGGTTTGAATTTAATTTTTGCTTATTTAGGTGTTCTACCCATTAATTCTTCAATTTCTTTATTTAGATCTATAGAGAACTCATGTAGGGGGTAGATTAGGGACAAATTTGGTTGAATTTGGAGCTGTTTGGTTAATTTATTGGATGAATTTCCCTCTTCTTGGAGCAGATTCGCTCTTATCAACTTGACAAAAATTACCTTGACACAGTTTCTAATTTTAGGCCTATGTGTGGGACCGAGATCCTCTCATTGGTCCCATAAGTGCAACTGCCCCCTAGAATTCAATTTTTTTGCTCAAATTTCTTAAAATTTTTCATTTGTATGACTAGATACAGAGGTTATAAGCTCATATTTTACATCTGGATCCCTAATTAAACCATTTAGGAATGGTATTTTTTTGATTACACAATATTTACAAATATTTGTTTACTAAATAGCACAAAAAATGAATTTTTTTTTGACAAGCATACATCATTGTTTTTCATGAATATTAGGACTATAAATTGTTCAAATTCATGGAGTTGCAGACCTAAAACAAACTTTAAATCATAGTCAAGATCATATTAGAAACATCTTTTGAAAATTTTGATAAGAAACTTTCAAAAATTTGAACATTACACTTAGAAAAATTTCAAAATTTCCCCTCAACAAAATAAAATGACTTAGTTCGTGAATCTTATTTATTTTGGATATTCTAAATTTGATATTTCTCAAGCACAATTAGAGATATTTGTCACGTTTTTCAAGTATCTTGTTGCACCGATAGGCGCTTTCTACAATCCAAAGTAGGTGAGATGTGTCACGTCTGTCACGCTGGCATGGCATATGTCGGCTCCAACAACAATTGGGTCAGATGTGTCAAGTCTGTCACATGTCAGCTCCAAAAATATATATATTTGTAAAACACATTTAAGATATATATATAATTTCATACTTCAAACATCTAAGACAACAATTTCAGATTCTAAGTATCATCTAAGCATATTGTAAGAATATCGAGACGAATTCTAAAACTGGACTGATTTCTAAGGTTAGTTTTTTTTTATCTATCAAACAATATTTACAATAATATTTCTGTTTGAACTATTGGAAATACTTCTCCGTTTTCTCATCCTTTGTTGGTCCAGATTCAATTAACAATACTCTGTTTTCTCTTTCAGAGAGGCTGAGTTATATTCTGACATCATGTCATATTATTACAACTCTTTTTATGAAAGATAGGTGGTAAACAAATCGAGAGTTAGGGGCACTTCCTCTAAAATTCCATGATCCAAAAAATCTGAGAGAGGAAAATGAGATGGAAATGAAGAACAAAAAATGATAGATGGTTTCAATACCTTGATTACATAAACATAAACAATAGACGGTTTCAATACCTTGATTACATAAACATAAAAAAACGATGGCTTCAATACCTCAATTACATAAACATGACCATGTGCCAGACTTGTAGAACTTGAATTGTAAATAGCTGACCAGACCAATAGCTACCGAGAAATCAAACTGGGGAAAACCCTGGAAACATTCTTCACAAGTTTCGTGAGACCTCCAATTCATCACATACTCAGTCTAATTCCTTAAATTGGGTCCTTGACTTTTTGTTTGATTGTTTAATCTTGAGGAGAATTGCAAGGGTTGACATTGATTACACTCAATCAAATTTGTATTGATTGTCAACTTTGTGATACCTCATGCGAAGAACATGGAATGCTTTGAATAATTTAAATTATGTTTTGATATTGATACATGACAATTTCTTTACAAATTCATGTTCATATCGATTTTTCATTTTCTAAATGTGCTTGTGACATGATGTTCAGATTTGCATGACTATCTAGTGGATGTCAGGAAGAAAGTAAGAAAAAAGGTGACTGTGAGAGGACTAGTGGATCCCAAGAAGAAGATGCACATAAATGCCAACAAGAAGAAGATAAATCCCGTAAAGTTGGGTTGGTAGGAGAAGGATACTCTTCTCATTTACAGAAGCATTATAGCAGCAACAGGTGGAAGAAAATAATTGTTAATCTTGTCGAATGGGCCTGTTGTTTTCGTTGTTTGTCGTCTTAGCGGCCTATGCCTTTATTGCATATATGCATGGTAGGAATTTGGGAAAAATCCCACCCGTAAAAAATGACGGTTTCGACACTAAATACAAACGTTTTACTATTTTCTTTGTTTTTACTAATGATTAGTATGAAATATAGACCGTATTTGACGGGCAAAATGGCCCATGACAGGCATTTTTCCCGTCAAATTCCAACCTTGCATATATGTAGATATATTTCTCCATATACAAACTCATTTATTGTGTTGAGGAATTTAAAGCTGTTTTTGTATTGAAACACTAGCAATTTTGTGGTCTGCACTTCTAGCCATTATTTCTATGGAAAGACGTTAATGTTGAAAGAGATTTTTAAAAACATTCGTTGAACGTTGAGCTCATGGATATATTATATTGGAATGGGAAGTTTGAATTTTCTAACTTCTAAATGGGTTGCCTTTCTTTGACGTCTCTTTTGGAAGCTCCTTCAAAGGTATTTATTTTATTTTATTTTAAACTGATTAGTATTTTGTGCATAATCTGCATTAACTTTATGGTTATAACTTTAAATTATAATATTTAGAGTTAATGTATGAGATTTAAGGTAAGGTATTTTAATTGTTTTTCTTTAGTTTCAATTATGAATAGATGAGATATTATAGCATTGATTCATCTTAAGTTTGGCTCTATTATTAATTCATGAGGTGCAAATATTAAAAGATCAACTGTAAAATGAATTAACTCTTAAAGTGGTTTGCACCTCAAGGGATTTGATCCCTCTCGACCCTTGATAGAGCCAAAGTTAAGATGGATCTATGTTGGTAATACGTTGTGCGCAAGCCACGCGTATCCTCTTTGCTTGCGCTTTCAAGCGATATTGCAAATGAGAAAGTGGATCTCAAGTGTAATAATTTATTTTTGAATTTTGAAGCATATTTTAAAGACACGAGAGTCCTCTTTGCTTGCGCTTATGAATGGTCTTGAAAACGAGAAAGCGGATCTCAAGTGTAAATGTTTTAAGTCTTAGAATTTTTAATGAGCTCTGCATATCCTCTATGCCTTTCACTTCGTGCGATATTTCATATGAGAAACAAATATCTTGCTTTTAAATATTTGAATTCATTTTATTTGAGAAAACTACCAGTTTAAGGAATTCTAAAAAAATTGAAGAAATTCACTTAAAGCTGGATGATTTCCTAATAAGGCATTCTTGAAAATTGGCAATTAAAAGGAACTAATTGCTTCAAACTTCAAAATAATTTAAAGTTTTGTATTACTTTTTCAAACCATTGACTAGTTCACTAGATTTGGAAAACCAATTTCGACATTTGAAGAGAGCATTGTGTACATTGTAAAACCAAAATAGAATCACATTTCCAAAATTCACACTTGTTCAAGAAATTCTTGGAACACAATACCATTGAAACATTCTTCATTGAGACAATTTAATTTCCAATTAGTAAAAGTTGAAACAATATGAACACATTACATGTTTGAAAACCAACTCCTTGAACCCTTGCTATATATTTGCAAACTTGTTGGAAAGTGAAAGATAGAAAAGTTTCTTTTCTTCAAAAAGATTCCTTTTCATTTTGTAACAATGATTTAGTTTTGAAAGAATTGCAAATTGCATGTTTGAAAGAAATTTGAAAGAACCTCTTACTTTATTGTTAATTTAGTATTTCATTGAAATAGAAGATAGATTAGTGAGCATTTTTTCATTGATTGGTTTGTCATATTGAGTCACAAACACCACTAGTTTCACCATTGTACCTTTGAAACTAAGAAAATTACCCTAGAATCAATGCTTTAATAAAAAAAAATCAATATTTTATTTTTATATCACCAACAAGATTAGGATAGGGCCTTGGATTAGGACTGGATAGTTAACACTCTAGGGCCACAAAATTCCGAAACTAGCAATGATTAATGAGCGATTAAATCCACTAGTAGAAAATAACACTTTCCAGGAAAGAACTTCTAAAACATGTTTCAAGCATGAGGTCAAGATGAATAAGTAAGGGTGGTACCCCCCTATTGATTGTTTGGTGGGATATAAGCACACTACAATATTCTAGCAAGGTGACAAGTCCTCAATGTGACATCACTTTGTTGGAGTACCTCAATGGTCCATGTGATTTATATTGACTTACAACTGTTCCTTTTGCTCACTGACTACGAAGTGGTAACCATAGTTTTTGTTCCTAGGACATCACATGGGCTATCGTGAGTGGGGGACACTTGCGGTACCTAAGACATGCATAGTATCTTCAACTTAGCTCTTTGGGAGGGTGCTGGTAGAAGGATGGTACTTACACCCTTGGTGATTGTTGCAGAAATTTGTGTAATTGTTTCTCATACCTTCGTGATAGTAATTGTTGAGTCTTGAGACCCCTCAAGATCTACTATTTTCAGAAGGCTCTTTAATTCGGCTTTTCATTAAACCTCAATTTTTTGGAAAAGTAGTTTGCTTTCTAATTTTATTAGGACATTTTTAGTTGTGTGGACACTTTTATTTTTGTTGAGTCTAGTTTCCTTTAGGATTGTTTGATTGTATTTTAAATATACCATAATAAAGAATTCCTAACACTTGTTCGGGTACACAGGGTACTACCAAAGGACCGAACACCAAGAGCAACCACTTCACACAAACATATCATAGATCAACACACCGATGTTTTGACGTGGTTTAAACCCTCTTGAGGGAAACACTCCACGACCCCGACCAAATAGCTTCTACAGGACAATTTATTATGCTAAGAAAGAAAGTTACAAATGAGCTTCTCATCATTGATCAACTAAACAATGACCCTCCATGCTCTTAAATAGAGATCATGGACCAATCGGGTGTTAAGCCACGGATCAAGGTTAGGTTTGATCTAAGAGAAGTTGAGCCATCGGATCACTCTATGCCGGGAACATATCGTGACCATCGGATTAAGTATTTACAAATGCATACTAAAGAAACATACTATCCCTTACGGATATATTACACAAGTTGATCTTAACTAACTCCTAAGTGTCTAAATATACTAACAACACTAAACTTCAAAATGGCTAATCTCTTGATCTACTAGTCAAGGCAACAATGAGGCAAGTCACTAGAGTTTGAAGGACCTACTACATCACAGAGGAAAACACAAGAATCACATCATAGTGACCTTGAAGCATAACTAATTTTAAACTCAATTAATATTACTAGAGAAGAACAACATCAAATGAACCTAAGAATTTATCGTTACATCATGAACCGAATACAAACATAGTTGATGATCTTGCTCCAGTTGAAATTGAAACATCAAAATATCACACAAATGCTCACATAAATTCATCTTTAACAAGTATTTCAGACCTAATTGTGCTTTCTATTAGTGAGTCACTAAATAATATAACCCCTCTTTTTGAAAGTTGGAATGACATGCAAAAAAAACCAATTGATCCTTTGCTTCATCAGGAGCTCAGGGGAATGCACCAACTTAACCTTAAATGGATGCTGGAGGAAGTAATTATTTGACTTCGACCACAATACCAATTCCAATAGTTAACATGCCTGTCACTAATCTGAAATCAACTTGCAATTCAATGCCAGTTGGTATAGTTCCGGGTGCGAATCCCAAAAGTACATCCACTTCATTTGCATGTATCCCTATTGGTGGGTGTTCCTTACCAAACATGGGTTTCCCATATGGTTGGGTTGGTCAAGGTAAAAAAAAACAAGGAGGTTATCAAAATCCTCTTTGTATACCCATTAGCTGTCCATTTGCTACTTCTAGGGGAAACCCTTTACCATGGAGTGTTAATATTTTTGGTGGAAAGAATGGATCTTGGAACATTAATGCCAATTAGAGCTATTTTCCACTGATGGGAAGAAGTGTCTTTGGGGGTCATCCTCCAACTTATCCTAACACAATTCTTAGGGGAAATCCCTTACCCCCAACAAGTACCGTTCTAGGGAACAATCCATCTATCAACCCCATTCCACAATGGAGTGGATAGTTCCCAATATGGGGCCAATATGTAACCAATATTCTTGGGGCCCACCTATGCAAGGGGGAAGTCCACCCATTGGTCAGGTTTCTGGAAGTACCCAATATTCTTGGGGGCAAAATCGACAAGGGGGAAACCCACCTTGGAATGCTAATCAAGCCCAAGGACTACATCAACGGACTGGTCATCTTCTAGAAAGTAACCAATATTCTTGTGGCCCACCTCTACAAGGGGGAAACCCACCTATCAACCCCATTCCACAATGGAGTGTTAAGGTTCCAAAAAGTAACTAATGTTCTTGGGGACCACCTTCACAAGGTGGAAATACACCCATCAACTCCATTCCATGATGGAGTGGTCAGGTTCCAAGAAGTAACCAATATTCTTGGGGCCCACCTTCATAAGGGGGCAATCCACCTTGGAATACCTATCAATCCCAAAGACAGTAGAGTCACTAGGCTTCACCCGTGCATCAATAGGCTACGTCAAAACCAATTAGATCACCATTTCTAGCCACATCGAATATATAGGATTTATCTCGGCTGACTAATGACCGTGTTCTACATTTGAAAGGGTGACTAGCCATACAAACCAAACTTCTTTCGGACATGCCAAAATTCAACATACGACTAGGGGACATTCCATCAAATCATGTGATGATATTTCATTTATGGTGTTCATCCAATTCCTTAATCGATGATACTATTATGTTGCAGTTTTTCAGTGGACCCTCACGAGAACTGCTACAAAATGGTACATTGAGTTGCCTCACAATACATTCATGGAATTGTCTTCTTTATCCATGGTCTTTCTGGCACATTTTCAATTTCCTATCCACTATGAGACATGTACAAAACTATTGACTTCACTTAGGCAGTCCATTTATACTCATATATATGACCATATTCATGAGTGGAGGAGGTGCCGAAGGCTTATCAAATCATAAATACTGGATCAATTCCTAACAAGTTGGTTCGCAAAATAACTATTTCCTACTCTTGCTAAAGATGTATCCATTTTAGGAGCCATGACCAAATATTAACTCATTCATAGTGCCCAATAGATGGATTTGATTTATTCAAAATTGGACACCTTTCATGACTTAATACCACATGTTGCACGACCTGTTCCTGATCCAGCTATGCCGCCCCAGGAACCTCATGCCATTGGTGTGATTGGTTCCATTGATCAACTTGATCAGGTTACCCAACAACTGGGAAACATCTATGTTCAAACATTGCAACCTATAGTTGGCCAGGAAAAGCAACAATCTGAAACTCCAACCCAAACTTTAGAAGTGCTTATAGTAGAAACTAAATACCCAAAAGTAAAAATGAAGATACAAAATAAGAAGAAAAATTCTAATTCTAGGATGTGAGATGCACCCAACGTGAACAACTCACCCGGGGGCAATAAGGAGAAATGGAAAAACAAGTTCCCTTACAAAATTTTCCAAGGATATGATCCAACTGACCAATGCCCTCATATGGAATACATTCATCGCATGTTGGCTCAACAAGGTGGGAAACAACAACCTTCCATATTGAATCAACCCTTCCCACAATTGTAACAAATGGTTGCTGCAGCATCGGTACCTCTTCCAGAGGGAAACCATGCAAACCCCCCCGCAAAGGGGAAACCCTCCCAAAGCTAACATATTCATGTGTGATCATGAGGTGAGCATTCAAACAAGGGATTTTTCTTACAATGCTCTACCTAATGTTTTAGACCCATATAGATCAAAACCAAGTGGGTTCCCTCACCATTGAGAAACCAACTGTTGACATAGTACCTTGCCCCCCAAAGGGGTATTTATATGCAGAACAAATCACAATCCTAATGCGTGAGCTGCTAAAAACTATGATGTTGTTAAATCTTTAGCTCAAGCACGTTGTAACACATATTTCATTAAATTTGGAATTAAATAGTGGATATGGAATTCCAAAATAAATAAATAAATCAATTTTGTGTTGTGCTTGGAATAAAATGTTTCCAATTTTAATGAAGTATGTGTTTTGTGCCATGCTGGCCTTGGAATTATTTCAAAGTTGTCCTACCCAAAGGAAGGAACTATTGTCTGCTATCGACACTATCGATCCATATGACACTAAAATAATCACATTCAACTTGGAACAGTTAACTTGTAGGCTCCCATCATAGATTGGATTTCAGATTAAAGTGGCCTCACACGGTAAGAATATTTTTTGAACCATTGTAGAAGAAGAAGCGACCTCTTCTTGTGTCATATCATTAGCATGATGGAAAGCATCGTGATCACCCACCTTAGTACCGTCCCACACAATACTCAAAGAATTTGATTGTCATTCTTTTCCTCGCAACGAACTTATCATGGCTTTCCCAATTGAATTGGGTGGTAAAAAAATCCAAGCTGATGTTGAGTTAGTGGATACACCCATAGATTACAATTTTCTATTGGGACGTAGTTGGATACACATAATGACGAAAATAGTTTCTTCAATATTTCGAGTGATTCGGTTCCCCCACCAAGGGAAGATTGTTACAGTTGATATATTAGATTATTGCACAACAAAATTTGGTATCCACTCAAATGTACCTTTTGTTGGGGATGAGAAAATGATGGTTCAGGATGTCAGGGTAGGAATGTTCAAAGATGCTTCCCTCATGAAAACCTTTACAATCCTGCCACAAATATCTACCCCACAAACTACTCTAGTTTTCACTATAACATTGGAGGTTTACTTTTCATTAACATTTTTCTCTAAGTTCACTCTAACAAATGGCTTCACTTCATCAAAGGGATCCTTGATGGAGGACACATTAGTCCAAACTAATGACCGAAAGATGATAAATTATGTAGAAGATGGTGAAACTAATAGTAGTACATGCTTGTTTGTTGTAGAAGTTTCATACCAAGCTATCCAAATGGATTCGACATAATCTTATCAAAATCCTTCTCCACGGGAGGAATATGATCCATACAAAGCACCCACACGGGACATCAATACTCCCAACACTCGTGACCTCTTGGACCAAACTTTTTCATTAGATGAAGCTATCCTTGAAGTCGTGAACATTTTTGAATGACCCTGGGATGACATGCATCATCAGTCATAATTTATTCTTAAGTAAGATTCATTAGAGGTTAATCCTGAAAAATTTACCTTTAATGAAAATAGGAAAAGTACCAATGTCTTGTCCAAACACACAATGTGCTTTCGGGAGGAAATCCAGAAAAATATTTCGAAAAATGTTCCTATAGATATATTTATCAAGCCTAGCATCATCGAAAATAGCAATATAGGTGTTGATTGCTCTGCGAAGGAAATCATGCAATATACTACTCTATTCAAAGAATTTCATGATGTGTTTGCTTGGTCATATGAAGAAATTCCAGGCATTGATCCTGACATAGTTTAACATGATATAAAAACCTATTACAATGTTAAACCTGTGTGACAAAAGTTCCATCTGGTAAATCCTAGAAAATCAGCTGGCATAAAAGTAGAAGTTGATAAAAAGAAAGGAACAATTTGAGTCTGTACTCATTTAAGGGATCTCAATTTGGATTGTGCCAAAGAAAACTATCCCACACCCGTTATGATCAAATTATAGACGAATGTGTCGGTAACAAAATATTTTCCTTCATGGATAGATTTGTTTGGTCACAATCAAATTCATATTAAAAATGAAGATCAACATAAAGCAACTTTCATTTTCCCATATGACACTTTTGCATATCAAAAAATTCCATTTGTCCTTAAACATGTCGGGGCCACTTTTCAATGAGCCATGTCATATGAATTCCACGACATTAATAAATCATCGAGGTTTATCTTGATGACTTGGTAGCTAAATCTAAGAAAAGGGCCGAACACTGTGCACATCTACATGTTGTATTCATTTGATGTCGTAAGTACAACATTAGGTTGAACCCAAATAAATGCATATTTGGTGTGGATATTCAAAGATTACTTGGTTTCATTGTATCCAAGTATAGGATTATGGTTTATTCCCTTAAGGTTGTTGCTATAGTTTCCCCCCCTCCTCCCTGAAAACAATCCGACAACTTCAAATGCTACAAGGGAAATCAAACTTACTTAGAAGATTTATCACAAATTATGCCAAAATAGATAAATGTTTCATGTGCATCCTCAAAAAAGATGCACCATTCATATGGGATGACCAAACTCAACACTCACTCGATGCATTGAAGAAAATCTTGATGTCAACCCCGATACTTAGTCCTCTGAACTATAGTATATATTTCTGCTATATTTGGAAGCTACCGAATCTAGTTTAGGGATGGTATTAGTACAAGAAGATGATTCATAGAGGGAACATGTCATATACTATCTTGGTAAGGGCCTTGTTGTCCTTGAATTTAGGTATTCCTAGGTAGAGGATTTTGCCTTAGCAGCGGTTCATGCTAATCAAATACTTGGGCATTATATATTTCCATGAAAAACAACCATAGTGTCTAAAATGAACCCCATGCAACACATTTCGTCCCTCCGTATAATCGGGGGAAACTATACGAAATGGGTAGTAATTTTGCAAGAATTTTATCTCGAATTCGTTAATGCTCGCATGGTAAGAATTTTTTGATGAATGTCTCCATCATGACTAGGCCAATGGAGATATTGGGTAAATAGACCCATTTGGATGATTTCCTTGTATGTAGGGGAACATGTATTGAATAATTGAAATATACTATTCCTAAAACCCTCTTAACTATGTTGGAGGATGGGTCCTCATAATAATAAACTCTGGTTTTAAGTACTATCTATCTCTAAAACCCTAACCCTATCTCTCCCTCACACTATTTCCTAATATATCCATTCTACATCTCTCCTTATATGTCTCTCACACCCTACCCCTCTCTCTCCCTCCCACCATTTCCAAATATACCCCTCCAACAATCCCCTCCTCCATACTTCCCACCATACTCATTAGATCTATCCCTCTCCTAATCTATACCTCCCATGCTACCTCCCTCCCTCTCATCCCCCTTTCTATCCCCATTTCCATAACAAACCACCTCTCTACCCCACCCCCCCACTCTCTCTCTAACCCCATCTCTCTCTCCCATTATCTTTAACCCCCCTCCTTTCTAACTCCCACACTCTCTCCCTCTCTCTCTTTAACCCCTCTCCTCCTCCCTGTTATTATACAAACTATCATCCCTAGAACACCTAGGTTGTGTGGACCAAGGGGCTAGTTACAGTAAGTGGGGAGGACATAGGTCCAATGTCACCATAACCTAACTCCTCATCTTCTTTGGTTAAGTCCTAAACCCATGGGAGAGTCCCTAATGGAGGAATAACACCTGTAAGCACCAACACACCTGGAAATACCATTCTACAATCATTATGGATAATATTAGTGCCTTGCATGGAGTCAACAATGCAAAATAAAGACAAATAAGTAATATAAAAGGCGTAATTCAATATACCAATCAATGTCAATGAATATCACAAGTTCAACATACTTCACAATTCCTAAGGTAGGGTCATACTTTCCAAGGCACTACCTCAAAAAAGTACACTCTAAATGGGACATGATCAAGTGGCCTAGGGAACACTTAATGGCCCAGTAAGAACTGTAAAAAACCCTGCAGAAACCTAATTTGGGAAATTTTATGTTTACTAATGCACGAAGGAAAAAGGGCATGCCCTTAGAGATATGTGGATAAATCCACTAGGGAAAACCTGATGGGTGGACCATAATGATCAAATTGCAAATATTTTTTGGGTTTATGAAATTATTTTTATTTTTAGGGTTTTTCCATCAATATTATATTTTTTAGGGCTTTTGAATATATAAAGATGCATGTGAAATAAAAGGCATGTGAATTGATAAAGAGAGATATAATTTTGGAAACAATATGGCATATGATTCTTGTATCAATCCCTAGGGAATTGAGAGATTAATACCAATGTCCCTATCTTAGAATGACTTTCAGTACTTGCAATTAGGGCATCAAGTAGCAACAAAAAGAGTTAGGTACAATATCTTAATTAGGGAAAGAGAATAAGTCCAAGGCCCAATAAAAATTGAGAGCTCCTTTGATAGGATGGTGTCCTCATACAAAGTTTACAAAATTCTATCAAGAAACCCTAACTTATCCCGAAGCACTTTAAGAATGATGTTAAATTGGGGTTAGGAGATAAACTTACCAACTTTAACCAAGGAATGAGCAAGGAGATGCACCTTAGGACACCTTTGAGCACGAGTTATCACAACTATTCTTAACATCAACCAATAGCATGTGTAAAAGAAACCCTAGAAATCCATCAAATCAACCTTCAAGAAAGAAATATCATCCAAAGAGAGGTGCACATAACATCAAGAGCTCCAATAAAAAAAGAAAAATATAAGAAAATATCTCGTAATGAACCCATATCTTGTTGTCTCTTTAGAATGATAGGGAGGTGCTATTTATATAAGATCTCACCTAATTTTAAATTATGAGCCTACAAGATAATGTGAAAATATAAAATTTGGATTGCTCACCCATAACTTGGGGTCTACACCACTCATAATAACAATAAAATATCTCTAAATGACATAAAAATAATAATAAAAATACAATTAGGCTACACCAAGTGCTAGGTGTGCCAAAAGGAGGACATCATACCCCAACTAACCACAATAGATGTGTGCCCTCAATGTACTCCTTTACTATCCTTGTAGGCTTCTTAAATAAGGAAGTACAATTTGTGGGAAACACAACCCATAGGAAGGGTTTAATATCACGAAATAGGTCCAAGTGAGCAAATAAGGTGTGCTAGATAGCATACACATACCTTTACAAAGTGCTATCACCTTTTACATGGAAAATAAATGAGTGTGGTCATGCATACAAGTGATTGGCCCCCTAAGGGCACCAAACCCTATAGGATGAGAACCTCCTAGAGGTGGAAATATAGAGGACATCCATGCCATGATTATGGGTATTTAGGCCCAAATCAACACTACATAAAAAAACGCTCAAAGACTAGGCCTTTACATAGCAAAACATGACGGATGGTATTTGTGTCCTCCCAGGTAGCAAAACCTGGGCAATACTTGTCCCACTGGACCTTAACCTGGTCCACCAAACAGTGTCTGAGATGTCTAACCATGTGGTCCAATATATGTAATGGTTCGAACCTGATGGTGCCCTCCTCCAAAACCTCCAATTCCTTCCAATTTATTTTATCAGACTCATCAGCTATAAAATGTCATAAAACATATACATGAAAAGAATTATGATTTTTATGCAAATGGGGTGGCAGAACAAGACGATACAAGATGGGTCCAACTTTCTCAAAAATTTCAAAAGGTCCTATGAATCGTGGTGACAACTTTGTCCCTTTCCCAAACTGAATGGTACTTTATTAGGCCTGATTTGTATGAAAAACACATCCCCCACCTTATATTTTTGGTCAACCCTATGCGCATTGGCATACATATTTTGTCTATCATGAGCTTCCTTTAACAATTGTCTAATCTGAATCACCTACTCTTCCATCTCTTGAATCAAATTAGGTCCTACAATCACTCAATCCTCTAACTTTTCTCAACTCAATGGTGTTCTACATGGCCTCCCATATAAGGCTTGATAAGGTGGCATCCCAATTGAGATGTGGCAATTATTATTGCAAGCAAATTCTAATAAGGGTATCTGATTTTCCCAATGGGTCTGTTGATCCATAAAATACATCATAAGCATGTCCTCCAGCAACTGATTCACTCTTTCTGTCTGCCCATCTATCTCTGGATGGTAATTTGTGCTTAAGTTCAACTAAGTTCCTAAGGACGACTTCAAACTTGTCCAAAACCTGGACGTGAACCAGGAATCCCTATCCGAGATAATCTTCTTGGGAAACCCATGATGATGAACAATTTCATATTTATGAATATGTGGGTTATATCCATGATGGCACAAGTCTCTTGAACTGGAATAAAATGAGAATTTTTGGTCAATTTATCAACGACGAACATAATTGCATCATGCCTATGAGAGGTAAGAGGACATAGGAATGTTATGCGGTTGCAGTAGTCCTGTCAGGTGGTGATGATCATCTTTTACCTCTTGACACTCAAGGCACCTAGCAACGAATTTGACCATGTCACACTTCATTCCCTCCCAAAATAAAAGTTTCTTTATATCCACATACATCTTCTTTATACCTGGATGCACACAATAGATTGCTTTGTGGGATTCATTAGGTATAGTTCCTCTAATATCTCCCCTAGGAATATACATCCTCCCTTGATATTGCAATATACCATCTTCTTCCAATTCATATCCTTCAAACTTAGGTTCCACATGCCTCCAATTTTGGAGTGCCAATGAGACCTGTAGGTACCAACTATCTCTGACTAGCTATACTGATACTCTCTCCCTCAAATAAACCTTTAAAGGTATCATGGAGAAAATCCTTGGTTTTTTGCTTAAGGCATCGAGTACCACATTCTTTTTCCCTTTGATGTATGAGATCCCAAAATCATCCTTGCTCATAAATTCACTCCATCGCCTCTACCTGACATTTAGGTCTCTATGAGTGAAGAGGTACCTTAAGCTTTGGTGATCATATTTGTTAGTGCGACTCCAGTCGACAGGGGTCCCACTCACTGTCGACACATACCGCAGTCTTCCTGAGCACCGGCCCAGACAGGGTTTATCCCGCCCAGCAACACTTGCAGAGAAGATGAGGTCTCACCCAAGGCGTCCAGGAAGAGCAGACGGAACCATGTTTCTTCCGAATGGAGGAGGATGGTTGCGGCTTATGATACTTAAACTTATTGTAACATAGCGAGAGAGATCTTTAAGCATTCAACATAGTATTAAATCGACATTCAATTGATACATTCATCATTGCAACAACAATAATTGTAAAGCAAGTATCGCATCAAAGAAGCATGACATTATTCGTATAGTGCAATATCATATTATCATAACCGAACAAATTGAACATAGGTATTTCCCCAAAATAGCTTCATCATATTATCATTGTCAACCCAGATACAACACCTCTGCAACAACTAGATCTCCGCAATGACTCTTGACATCAAAACATACCAGAAAATCATACAACAACAAAGATCCACATTCTTCTCCCGTGAATTCTATTATCTGCGAATTTCTTATTCTCTGTAATTGTGTGTTCAACACTTACAATTCTTATCTATATATAGGCTTCCGCCTTACAACTCTTGTCCACTTACTACCAACTTCCTAACTGACACTATGGACAAATGACCCAATATCTAACAAACTTATCCAAAAACGACCAAAAACCTGCATTCTGTGGTATAGCTGACTCAACATTACATAATATGCGGTCCAATCGCCCAAAACCTGCATTCCGCGGTACAATTGACCCAAAACCCGCCTATTGCGGTACAGATGACTCGAAAAAATACATAAAATACTCAAGCCTTCTTCCTTCCGCGACTTCGTCTGACGTGTCGCAGCATCGACGATGCTACGATTCTTCCTTATCAAACCGCCTGCCAATAGGCCCCCAACACAATCTTGTGGCTCGCCCTCGAGCCACGTTAGCAGGCCATGGTGTACTCGAACTCTTCAATGGCTGATTGATGTTTTGGCACTTGTTCTTGCTGTCTGCAGCACGCGGTGTTTTCCTGCTCCTTCTGCTTCTCATTGCTATGTAATTCTCACCCGAAAGTGGGCATCCCCCGACTTGCTGTCATGTACCTCTCAAATTCATCCTCCAGTCTCGAGGAATCTGGTGCAGATTGAGGAGAAGTTTACTAGCAGCGTTGAGGTGCGAACCAGGCCAACGGCTCTGGCACATCTGTTTTGCACCAGCAAGCACAAGTTACAGGGACCCGGGGGCGATGACCCCCCCCTTTTGTGCGGTTGCAGGGACCAAAAAACTTCAAACCATCACCAACTACCTAGACATCTCGGATGAAACTTCATGCTTGTGACCTTGGAGTGTCCGAGGCGCAGCTTGCTCCAACCGCTCATGTACACTCATGGTTCGGGCCCTCAGCGCACCTGGTGTGCTACCACAGGAAATAAAATGGAGCATTTCCACAACCTCCGTGGAATTCCTAACTTAGCTAGATGCCCGAACGTCTCGTAACATAACCATTATGAACTGAAAAATAACCTCGGTGCTCCTGTTATCCTGGGGCCCTATATTTATACAACGCATTCGACCGTTCGGCTGCCTTGGCAATCACTGGAAAAACCCGTTCACATAAGGTGCCCATCATATCATTTCGTTGTGCCGTGTGTGTATGAACCATACTTCTGACGTGTGGAGTGGCAACCATATTTCCACCGGCTGCCATTTGTGCCAAAGTGTGCAAACCATCACCCTGGGTGCCACCGGCCATGCTGCCACGGTGTGTTCTTCGTGCCAAACGTGCGTACGGCTTTCGGCAATCCGAGCCAACTAACAATCATACCTGTCAAAAAGAAAAAGTTCCATTTGCTAATGATTCTTAATGATTCCTGATTTGACTCAATCGCAGCGCTACCCTGTGTCTGCAACCCGTTCCAAACTTACGGCAGAAGCCTCCTTGCTTCCGTATTTCATCCATGGTGGTGCAACATCCTGCCACCCATCAATCTACCTTTTTTTTTCCCGATGCGACTCAGGCATCGTGGTGTTCCAAGCCTGACTGATAGGGCTTCAACCTATGACCATTCACTAGTTTTGGGAGCATCTCCCCATCCAGCTGTTGCAGCTGAAATGCGCCCCTTGAAGTAATACTACTGATGCGATATGGACCAAGCCAATGCATCTGCAACTTTCTTGGATGTTTCATAAACTTTCTGTCATACAACAGCACCAATTCACCCTGCTGAAACTATTTTTTTTTGATGTGTCGATCATGCCATGCTTTCTGGCGATCCTTCTCAACCCCCTGATGGAACCCAACGATGAAACGATCTTCCTCCAACTGCACCAACTACTCTAGATGTTCACCTAGTGCTGCTGCATCATCCAGTCCTGTTGCGGCCGCGATGCGCAGAATCGGGACAATATACTCCATGGGCATAATTGCTTCTTGTCCATACACCAGCTTAAATGGTGTCTTCCCAATCAGCCGTTTACATGTGGTGCGATAAGCCCATAATACTGCTGGAATTTTGAGATCCAAGTCATCGCGGTTCACGTTACACACCTTTGTCAGCGTATGCTCCAATATCTTATTGAAAGCCTCCACCGTGCCATTCGCCTGCGGATGATAGGGTGTACTCTTCTTATGCTGTATCTACAACTCCTCCGTCAATGCGCTGATGGTGCGATTAAGAAAGTGGCTGCCTTGATCGCTCAATAATATATTAGGGCAGCCGAAGCGAGTGACAATGTGGTCAAAGAGAAACCGCACGGCCGTGGCCGCATAGAAATCAATGACTGGTGCAGCTTCGGCCCATCGAGTCAAATACTTTGACGCGGTGATAATATAGCGTGCACCCGTGCACTGGCCTGGTGGATTGATCGGTCATACAAAATCCACCGCCCATTTGTTGAACGGCTGTAATGGCAACTGTGGCATCAACGACATCTCATTGTGTCGGGATGGTTTTCCAATTCACTGATGGACATCACAGGACTATGCATAGTCTATCGCATCATTATGTAGTGTGGGCCACCATAGCCCAGCACGCAGCACTTTCCTAGCAGTCACCCTACCGCCATAGTGTCCTCCGGCTACTCCTCCATGCGCTTCTGTTAATATCTGCAACTGCTCATGCGGAAAGACACATCTACGCTATACCTCATCGGCACCCATTTTGTATAACTCTCCTGCAATTAGCTGAAAATATGCATCCTTGACTACCAACTGCTTCTTTTGACTGGTGGTGAACTCGTCTGGTGTAGTACCCGTGGTAAAAAACTGGATGATTTTCGCAAAGTAGCCATCTGCAACCTCAACCCGAAACAGTTGAGCATCTGGTAAACCATCTTCAATGTTGGTCGGCTCCTCTCCTGTATCGATCCATGAGAGATGATCAGGACCGGCATTCAACCGGCCTGGCTTTACAATGACTTCAAAATCGAATTCCTGAAAAAGAAGTAGCCATCGGCATATCTTCCCCCCCAACACAAGCTTATTAACTAAGTATTTCAACATGGAATGGTCAGTGAACATTTTAAAGTGCCCACCCAACAAATAGTACTTGAACTTCTGCAGTGCGTAGAACATTGCCAGACCTTCCCGCTCAGTGGTAGTGTAATTTCTTTCTATAGAGGAAAACTTCCGACTGGAAAAAGCAATAGGATGATCAAGGTCACCTTCTCCTGGTTGAGCCAATACGACACCTAACGTAATCGACGAGGAATCAACATGCACATGGAATTCCTTACTCCAATCCGGAAATACTAATATCGGTGCCGATGCCATCTTCGCCTTCAGTGTTTCAAAGCTAGCCTGACATTTCGGGCTCCACTGGAATGCCGCATCCTTCTTCAACAAATTTTCCATAGGGGCAGTAATCGCAGCATAACCCCTGATGAACTTGTGATAATACCCCGTGTGTCCCAGAGTCACCCGCAACTGCTTAATAGTGGTCGGTGGTTGCAAACTTAAAATGAGCGCAATCTTAGCTGGATCGACCAACAACCCTTGCTTACACACAATATGGCCGAGCAATATCCCAAATGGTGCACAAAAGGTGCATTTCTTCAGATTCAGCGATATTTGGTGCTGTCGGCATCGCTCGAGCATCAACCGCAGATTCTCCAAATGATCACGGACCAAACCATAGACCGTCCAATCATCCATGTATACCTGTAAAAATTTCTGAATGAAATCTTTGAATGCAGCAACGACAACCCGTGAAAAAATCGCAGATGCATTCTTCAAGCTAAACGGCATCATAGTGTATTGAAAGCAACCCCATTCGATAATGAAAGTTGTCTTGTGGCGATCTTCTTTGGCAATGCGAATCTGATGATAGCCAGAGAACCCATCTGTGAATGAGTACATCTCCTGGCCACCCACACCTTCAAGCACTTCATCGGTAAATGGAGTGGGGAACGGATCGTGCAAACATGCATCATTTAGCTTCCTGAGGTCAACGCAAATGCGCACTTCACCAGTCTTCTTATCATGAACCACGATAGGATTGATCCATTCCAACTCCTCGACTAGTTCAATAATACCAGCGTCCAGCATGCGATCAAGTTCTGCCTTGACCCTTTCCTTGTGTCACGGATTTAGCCGATAGGGTCGCTGCCGGACCGGCTTAGCATTTGGTTTTAATGGAATCTTCATCTCCCCTAAATCGCCCAAAATCCCCTTCATGTCAGAAAATTTTGTCGAGAATACATCTTGAAACTCGTGGGGCATATCAGTGACCTTGCTTATCAGCTCATCATCCCAGTAATCCCCAATGTTAATCTTGCGGATCCTCAGTGGCTGACTGATCGGGTCGCTTGGTGCATCAGGTGGGACCACAACACGAATTCCTTTTGACTCCGGGATATTCACATTCCGCAGACATCACCATCTTCTGGCCCACCACTGATATTGAAACACTCCATGAGAGACTGCATCTGGCAGTGCGTGTGCGGGTCCGTAGGATATGCTACCGGGACAACCTGCAGAATTACATCACAGATGATCTGTAATGCATTATGAACCTCTGGATCGGCATCCGCAAAACTGAATGTATGGGTAAAACACACTGTGAGCTCCAACCAAGTAGAAATTTCCCCTCACAAATCTGCTACAGTATACCATGAGCGTGGCATCTCATCCAAAGTATGGATAAAAGCATGGACCCACTCATCTTTTGGTCGCGATACCCATAGTCATTGACATTCCATCAAGTGACCACCAGGATCGGTTCGCCCATCATACTTCCCAGTGTGGTAAACCTCAGAATCACCAAAACATACCATCATCAACCTTCGACATTTCGACCAGCCATCAATCGATGCCTTGTGTGTCACCCACCAACGTGCTGGAGCAGCCTTCAATGCTTCATTCAATGCTAGCAAGCGCTGTGGTTCGGAAACTCTTTCTTCGAACTCCATTAGAAAGTCGGATAAGCCAGGTAGTCCTTCATATATTGGTAGTGTAACTGTTTCAGTTGCGACACAACATAATGACTGCGTGACCAATCCACACTTACGGAGTGACACTTCGTGCAAGAAGTTTTGCCAAAATTCCAGCGCATCATCAGAGTCGGAAGACGCAGAGCTGTCACTGCGCCAGCCCAGCTCACCGTTGGCAGTCAGGTGTATATAATCTTTAGAAATATTGAATGCATGGTCCCATCTACTGGGATCGTTGTCCTTCATTGGCTCTATGTAGCGGCATCCTTCAGCTGGATCCAACGGGGCGATAACTCTGAGATCACGATTTTCAAAAGTCATCATCCGTCGCTTGAAGTTGATTACAGCTCCACTATCATTAGCCCATCCAATCCCCAATAGCGCGGGATAGGAGATGCCGCCTTCGACAACTTCTACGACATCAAAGTCGACATAGGTTTTCATACCCTCGATATCTACCACTAGCTGCGGAACTCGCCCAATGGGTGTTACTTTCTCATGGTTAGCCAATCGGAGCTGTACAGGAGACCAGCTCAATGGGGGGCTCCCCATCTTCTGCCGAGCCTGCTTGGTCAAGATGTTGACATCCGAACCAAGATCCAGAATAACTGAGTCAACCTCATAGTCACCAATTTGAATATTCATTCGCATCTCCTTACCCGTCTTCCGTCGTTGCAAGGAATTAACCGTGAGCTCTTGTCGATCCTGGGCCGGTCGTCGCAACAAGGCTTCAATCGCAGCAAGAACGTCGGGATCTTTTCCCAGGGAAAAACAATGTTCCAAAAATGCTCGAAGTGTGCTGACCGTCGCGTCGGGATAACCTCTGAAGTATCATAAAAAGTAGAGGGCATGTCATACATGACGGCTTTACCTCGGTCGTTCCCTAAGGCCCATCGTGCCTGAAGAAACGTCTCCCGTTCTGCATCAATATCAAATGATACCTTCTTTTGTCCAGCTAACCGAATCGTTGAGCTGTCTTCTCCAGTTGTCTTTCCTCCTCGAGTGACCACAGCAACATAAGCATCTTGCGGTCTTGGTTCTGCAGAAATTGTCGCGATGTTTGCACCCTGTTTCTAATTAAGTGGTACGTTCCCTGGTTGATTGATATTTTGATTTATGTTCTGATTCGGCCACGGATTCTGGTTCTGCACTGGTTGCTGTACTTGGTTCTGAGCGGACTGCTATGCCTGGGGCTAGGTCTGCAACTGTGGAGTGTTCCTTGCCTGCCACCGTGCAATCAACTGTATGATCGTTAACAAAATAGAATGTACACTGGTTTTGCAGCAATGGGCAGTCTCGCTGATAGTGTCCCCATACCGCACAGTGATAACATTGAACAGGTCCGCGACCACCTCGTCCTCCTCCGTGACCAAATCCTCTGCCACGTCCTCCCCGGTATCCTCCCCAGAATCCTCCCTCCTGCTGGTACTGTGGTTGGTTAAACTGTTGCTGCATTGGTGCCGGTTGCATCCCTTGCCCTTGTGGTGCATACTGCGGTTGCTATACATATTGTGGCTGTTGTGGAGCCATTTTCATCAGAGCATATTGCGGCATGAACTGCAGCGGTTGCTGTTGCTGCGGTAAAAACTACATCTGCGGTTGAGGTAGCGGCTGGGCTACCTGCGGTTGTGATTGTTGTATGGCACGCTGATCGTCCTTGACGTAGAATGCATCACACATTCTTTCTTGTAGCAACCCATATGCATGACAATATTTGTCATCGTGACCCATCGACTTGCAAAATGTGCAATAAAGGTTTCTTGGGGTTGTGACCATTTTCTACATATAAGGGCAATTGTCATGACTGTGCCCATACACTTGCCAGACGCGACACCATGGCATGCTGCCGCCATTCAACGGGTTTGGCGCACCTGACACCAAATAATTGCAGAAATCCGGGCAATTGTCCTTCATATGCCCTTCATGTCGGCATCGCATACACCATACTTCATCGCGGTGTTCCTTGCCTTTCTTCAAATCTTGCAGCTATATAGTCAGGTTAGCGAGTTGTGTCTATATTTGTGACATCCCGACTGCATTATCTCCAATTGGCGATGCCTCCAATCGCATTGCAATCTCTAGAGCTTCACTGGGCGTCGAGATGTTTTGTTGCATCAACGGAAGCCGAATGTGTGGTAGCAGTGGCGCAATGAACCACTCTTTATGTTGGATGGCGCTCATATCGAAACTAACCTTTGCCATCAGCGTCTTGAATCGCTGGTCGAAATCCAATACCGTCTCATTGGGATACTGCTTAATTTCCTTCAATTCCGTAATATATTGAGCCTCAGACTTGGGCCTTCTAAATTCGGCAATCAGCCCATCCCGAATCTCATCCAGTGACTTCTCTGGGGCTCTTGTAGGGACTAGAATGAACTTCATAAACCAATCTAATGCATGACCTTGCAGAGTCGTTGCTAACTGTCCTTTCTTAGTAGCATCATTGGTGATTTGTTTTATGGTCCAAACTGCTTCACACAAAAACCAATACTGTTCTGGGTTATCTGTCGCACTTCCGTGGAACAACGGTAACTTAGCCTCATCACCCGCCATTCTGGGCTTCCTTCCTCCTTTCGTTGTACTACTACCAATTAACTTCTGTGGAATTAACGAACTTGGCGGTGTCGAAGTGGTATTTCTTGCTATCTGAGAGATAGTGAGCGGAGGTGTGGGTACGTTGGTGTCGGGGTTTGGTCCTGCCTCTATCTTGGGCGTAGCCTGGTTGTCCTTGTTAGGACTATGAGGTCGCTTCGTCCCGTGTGGCCTTCCTTCATGGTCTTGCGGTTCGACCGCAGCAGGACCTTCTCTTGTCCTCTGCCTCTTTTCCTGTTGGAACCTCGCTCCTCCCCTCGTAAGACCACTTTCTTCCTTGGCTTCACTCACAGTCTCATCATGACCTGCACCCATCTATCCCTTACCATTCCATATACCGCCCCCCAACAGTCGCGGTACCCACGACGTCCGCCCACCAGACTGTCTACTGATCAAGATACATCTTCAATATACCCTTCTCGCAAATAAGCATCTTGATCGACAGTTGAAGCGACAGTAAAAACCTGCCCCGAGGTTCTCGAAAAAAATATCTTTCGGCTTCGCTATAGGACTTCTGAGTATCAACCGCGAACTCCGTGATATAACCTTCTAGGATTCTATCGAACCACACTTTGACAACCCGCGATGCTTTATTATCAACTTCTTGCAGTTCTTAAATCAATTCGGGGGTCCAGGTCGTCGATTCACCACCTTGGAAGTTCCTCTTTTGGAAGGTCAACTTTTCCAACCATTCAAACAATAGGACCGGAAATTCACAGAAGAACCATTCATGTGGACCGTCATGAATGTATCTACCCACCCACTGATCTGCTGTCAATCGAGTGTTCCTGCTTTCCTCTTCGGCGAATTCCTACAACTTCTGATCAAACCATTCTTGGATCTCCGGTTTTGTCGGGTGCCACAACATGTCCTCCTTTCACTCCGTACACAGTCCCGACAACGAAACCATTTGTTAGTCTGACGCCAGTCGACAGGGATCCCACTCACTGTCGACACATACCGCAGTCTTCCTGAGCACTGGCCCGGACAAGGTTTATTCCGCCCATCAACACGTTCAAAGCAGATGAGGTCTCACCAGAGGCGTCTAGGAAGAGCAGAAGGAACCATGTTTCCGCTGAATGGAGGAGGATGGTTGTGGCTTACGATACTTAAAATTATTGTAACATAGCGACATAGATCTTTAAGCATTCAACATAGTATTAAAGCGACATTCAATCGATACATTCATCATTGCAACAACAATAATTGTAAAGCAAGTATCGCATCAAAGAAGCATGACATTATTCGTATAGTGCAATATCATATTATCATAACCAAACAAATTGAACACAGGGATTTCCCCAAAATAGCTTCATCATATTATCACTGTCAACCCAAATACAACATCTCTGCAACAACTAGATCTCTGCAATGACTCTTGACATCAAAACATACCAGAAAATCATACAACAACAAAGCTCCACATTCTTCTCCCGTGAATTCTATTCTCGGCGAATTTCTTATTCTCTGTAATTGTGTGTTCAACACTTACAATTCTTATCTATATATAGTCTTTTGCCTTACAACTCTTTTCCACTTCCTACCGGCTTCCTAACTGACACTATGGACAAATGACCCAATATCTAACTAACTTATCCAAAAACGACCAAAAACCTGCATTCTGCGGTATAGCTGACTCAACATTACATAATATGTGGTCCAATGACCCAAAACCCGCATTCTGTGGTACAATTGACCCAAAACCCACCTATTGCGGTACAGATGACTCAAAAAATACATAAAATACTTGAGCCTTCTTCCTTCCGCGACTTTGTTTGACGTGTCGCAGCATCGACGATGCTGCGATTCTTCCTTATCGAACCGCCTGCCAACAATATTTGAGCTCAAAGCTTCTTCCAACAAGGTAATGTCTCCAAAGCTTTAGATCTAACATCACTGCTACCAGTTCTAAATCATGTGTGGCATAATTCTCTTCATGTGGTTTTAACTTTCTTCACACATAATCTATTACTCCACCTTCTTGCATTAACACAACACCCAAACCTTGCCTCGAGGAATCATGAAAACTGTAAATTCCTTATCCATATCAGGCACTCATAGAATCGACTCACTCGTTAGTAATCTTTTAATCTTAGTGAATGTGATATGACATTCCTCATTCCATTCATATTTGATGCCCTTATGCTGTAAGGTAGTTATGGGTTTCGTAATTTTTGAGAAACCTTCCACAAACCTTCTACAATACCCTGCTAAACCCATGAAGCTCCTCAATTCATGCACATTATTTGGCATGGGACAATCAATTATGGCATTCACCTTTGTAGGGTCCACTGAATTTCCCTCTCCGAAAATTATATGTCCTAGATAATGGATCTCCTTTTGATAAAAATAACAATTGGACAACTTACCATACAACTTGTGTTCTCTTAAGCATGACAACAACATTCGCAGGTGTTCCTCGTGCTCTCTTTCATTATTGGAATAGATAAGGAAATCATCCAAGAAGACTTACACAAACCGATCTAAGTACATTTGAAATATGTTATTCATGAGGCTCATGAATACTGCTGGCGCATTGGTCAAAGCAAAGGGTACCACTAAAAACTCACAGTGCCCAAACCAAGTTCAAAAGGAAGCCTTAGGTATATCACTTTCCTTAATATGAAGTTGGTGGTAACCCAATTGCAGATCAATATTCAAGAAGATTGTTTCCCTTTTCATTTGATCAAAGAGGTCATCGATTCGAGGTATTGGGTACCTATTTTTCACTTTGGATCTGTTCAAATATTTGTAATCTATGCAAAGGCGCAAGGAACCATCCTTCTTCTTTACAAAAATTATTGGTGCACCCCACAGTGAAATACTTGGTCTAATGAATCCTAGGTCTAACAATTCCTTCAGCTGCATTTTCAACTCGCAAATATCCAGAGCCGTCATTCTTTAAGGTGTTTTTGATGTTGGCTCTGAACTGGGTTTAATGTCAATGGTAAAATTAGGTTCTCTCTTAGGAGGTAACCTAGGAAATTCCTTGGGAAAGACGTCACTGAATTTTTCTAATACTAGGTACTAATTTAAGGAGGGTCCCTTTTCATTACTTACTACTTCAATGATATACAACTGACATCCTTTCCTCATAGATTGTTTTACGTTCATCGTTGAGATGAAACGTAGGGACACCTTCTGCTTGATACCCTGGATCTTAATGGCCTTCCCTTTGTCATTAAAACAAAGAACTCTCTTCCCGTAACAATATATGAAAGATTGATTTTCCTCAAGCCAGTTCATACCTATGATAAGGTCATAAGTCCCAAGGGAGGTGACATACACTTTGACTTGTGTAACACACACCCCGAGATCTTGTATACATTTGTCAACACTAGGTCCTACTGTTTGTTTTACTCCTGAATCCATTTCAACTAAGTTGAAATTGTTATGCTTACATGCTGCCAACCCACATTTATCTAATGCATATGGAGAAATAAAACTATATGTATCACTAGAATCAAACAAGATTTTGAGTTTAACATTATTTATTTTACTTGATGATTCCACCACAGTGGACTGGTGTTCAACCTGATGGTTATTCACTACTACCGAGGTTTGATTCTTACTGCCTCTAATCCCCATTGGTACCTTTTCCTCTCAATGCATGGTACCAGATCATAACTCGGGACAATCATGATGATAGTGTTGACCTCCACAACCCAAACAAGCAACCTGTGACGGAGGATGTAAGCTAAACTGTTGAGACCTATAAGAGGGGTTCCTTCCCCTAGAGCCCTTTCCCCCACCAATTGATCCCTGGTAATTCCTTGCACACTGGTGAGTCCCTATTGTAGATTGGGATACTATACTAGTTTCCATTGATCTATCTACTACTGCAACTCTAGGTGTAGACCTGTTCCTGAAGGGAGGTGGAATCACATACCCTCCCCTAGGGTAGCTTTGAGGGGCCTTCCCTACGAACCCTGACTACTAAGTATTGTATGATATATAGGGTTTCACACCCAACATCTCTTCAAAATAATGAGCCTATTCGAATTCCTAGGAAACTAAAGTCAGTTTCCACATCCATACTTTGTCCCTAATCTTAGGATTAAGCCAGTAGACAAAGCACTTGGCCTGGCATTGGTCATTTTCCAAGTAGGGGACATACATAACTAGCTCCATGAATATTTACTCATATTCATCCACTGATTGACCCCCTTGAACCAAATCATGAAGGGCTCCTACCTTCTCTTCGTGGTAGAAGGTGGGAAATTACATCCTTCTAAACTTATCCATAAACAATTCCCATGGAACAATGTATGGGGTAAGGTCTAATTGCCTCTCTTGGTTTCCCCACCAATTCAAGGCACTTTTCTTACGTTGAAATATAGCTATTTTGGACTTGGAGGTGGACGTGTGCTCCTGCAATTCTAAAAACCTAGTCATCCCCTCCAACCATGCCTCTGCTCGTACCCTTGTACGACTCCCCGAAAGATCCAAAAGCCTGATTGTCTGGATCTCCCTCATGATATCCTAATGAGGAGGTATTTGCACTATGTTCAATGCTACTTCATTATTTCCCTCCCTTAGTGGCCACACCTCAAGTTCTACCTTCGGTGTAATCCTTACCCTTGGGAGTCCCTTGAGCATCTCATTTATTGCCTCAAGGGAGCACAAAAGAAGAAATGTCTTTGACGATTGTGCTGATTCTTTCTACTCAAGCATCGTACCCTGACCTTACCCTCAAATTGCTCGTGTCCTTACCACATTGATCATGTGTCATTGCATAAATCGTCATTAGTACATGTTTTAGGTTTTAACTAGGTCACAATTAAACACATACCCAAACCTATAAGAGTGAGTGAAAGTTTCTTTCTTTCATTTCCTGTAAACAGGCTTCACCTGATACTGAGGAAAATGCGTGAAAGGGAAAGGGTACAAAGGCACTACTACATCCCTACATCAACATCACTGTCGTGAGCCATGAGTAAGGCACTATGTCTTAGGTTAGGTATGGTGTCGCATCGTCCTTGTGGCTTAGGCAGTCACTGATGACCACACCAATTTCTAGGGTCACAGTTGTTGTGATCCCCCGCATGAAACCTCATGTGTTACTTACTTGACCAAATTTCGATTTAACTCGATTTGTCTCCTACCCTTGTAACCAATTCAAATTACTTTATAATTTACCTATGAAATATAAATCTTATAAAGTTTAAATTACACAATTAATTAACTAATTTAATAATCTTAAATTAATTTTAATAAATTAATCTTAACAAGAATAATGTTAAATTATATTAATTTTAACAAATTTAAAATAATTAATATAAATCAATTTAAAACATTGAAATTTAAATAATTAACAAAACTTGATTTAACAAAAAAATGATTTTAAATAACAAAATATATTTTTTAACAAAATTCAAATAATTAAAAAAAAAATTAAATTAATAACCAAATTAAATATTTAACAAAATTTCAACATAACCACAACTTATTTTGACTATAGCCCTTAATGAACCATAACCCTAATATTTACTTGGTCACTTTGCCACCTTGCGTGAGGGCCACACGTCCACATCCATGAAGCCCACCGCCCAAAGATTAATTAAAATAATAAAATATGGTAAGGGGGTAAACACCCCTCCCCTCTCCACTCAATTTTTTTTCTTAGGCTTAGCTCTACAACACAATGCAACAACTCTACAACTTGCAACCTATCTTGTTCAAAGGGCATAACCCGAATGACCATTTCCATAAGGGAGGAACCACCTCTACGCCTCCTCCTTCCTCCATCCGGAGTGGCATCCCCACTGCCCTCCTTCTCAGTCTCTTCGTGCGAGATGGACATAGAGCTCAATCCCTCCGGTGGAAGAGCTGCTAATTATGGAAACATTGGTATCTTGCTTAACATTGACCGAGGGTTTGGTGCACTACTTGGATTCTTGCTCGAGACAACCTCCTCAAAGGGTTTTCTTCCCTCTGTGCATGCCTTATATATATACATACATACATACATACATACATACATATATATATATATATATATATATATATATATACGTATATATGTATGCATTTTTTTGTATTTTTCCACAATGTGGTCATGGTCATGCCTACTCAGGGTCGACAACTATCATGGGTCATGTCCTCCGACCGGGCCTTGGTTTCCTAACTCTCCACCCTCCTTCATGAGAAATGCATTCTCGGGAGTGGCGAGTCAGTACCTAAGAGAAATAACGCAAGGAAGGCTAAGCAAGCCATAAGGCTAACATACAATTTAAGAGTCCGTTGTCCATTAAAGCATGCAGTCTCTTCGTAGAGCATGGCCCTTGGTCCCTCGAATTGATGTATAGGAGTGGTAATAGGAGGGTTAGCACACCTGAGTAACTACTCTGTCGGTAATGCGTGGGATCATATCATGGTATTGGCCATGGCCAGCTCAACATGCAGTTCGAATTGTTGTTTTGACACTCAACGTTTGTGTAATCTCCCATGAGCTCAATCTTAGGCTTGTATAGTGTGTGTGCATGGCTTATGGCTTGTTTAAGTTATGGAACCAGTGCATACATTCCACCATGCTCATGAGATGGGTTTATTCATCTTGAATCAAGTATCTTGGATTGTGGTTTGGCATTAGCTTTCGACCCCCCCCTTTTTTTCTTCATTTCATTTCATTTCATATATATATATATATATAGGAGTTGTCTAAAAATTCGATGATTTGGACCAGACGAGTGTAACAATCCTCATTTAAAATAATGAAATGAAAGGGGTAAAATAATAAAAAGGGAATATATAATAAAATGTAAAATAATAAATAAAAGGGGGTAAATAATATAATGGGGAATATGAAAGAAAAATAAGGGAAAACAAATTGCATTAAAATAAATTAAGAAAAATGGGAAGAGGGGGAGATAAAAGGAGGAGAAGAAGAAGAGAGGAGGGTCTTTTTTTGTCTTTTGTCATTTTGGAAGGGGAGCTCTGGAGGAGAGGAGAGAAAGATAACACTGGCATAGGGTTAATTGTTGGGGGCTCGGGGACCTCAACCATTGTTTGGGGGTTGGTTGGGTGGAGAGTCATCCCCTCAACTTCAGTTGCACACATGGGAGCTGTCAAGGTAATGATAGCTGCTAGGTCATCTAAAATCAGGTATGGATCCTTAATTTTCATAGTATAATTTCTGTTATTATTGATTAGATCCACCTTCTTTTGTCACATCTTCTATGCATGTTGTTCTATGTTGTTACTGGGATTTATATGAGTTTACAGATTATCAGAGCCACTGTTTGTATATGATTTCATTTGCATGTCGGTTATTTGTCTTATTATGGATTTATATGAATTTTTTCTGAGTCTTACGACAAGGAGTTTTCACCAGAAACCAGTGTTTTTTATTTTGCAAAATTTGAATTTAATTGTGTTTTAATGGTGATTATGATGGTAGAAATGGATTCAACAACATCAAAAACCTCCCAGGCACCCAAAATTTCAGAGTTCGAGAGTTGTAACCATGATTTTAAAAAAATTATGTCTGATTTTTTCAGAATCGTGCTAGAAAAATCAAATTTTTTTGTTTGAAATCGAAGAACGTTTAGACTACGCTTATAATATATATATTATATTCTGGAGTTTTTCCTTTCAATTCTCCATATATATTCAAAATTCTATAATGAGAGAAAAAAGAAAAACAATAACTAATTTCTCTTGTTATAACCCTCAAATATTCTATGTTTTGAAGAATTTGTTTCAAAGGGGAGAAATTCATAAAGGACAATTTTGTTTTTGTTTACTAACTTTGTTTGTTTTCTGAATTTAACTCTTCTTTTGCAGGAAGCTGCAAGGGATGAAACAATAAACAGAATGGATGGATACCTTAATCCCCTATTTAGGCAACCACCCAGTGTGTGTCTTACTGTTATAATCTAGCATTCTACTTTTGTTATGATATAATATTCTAGTTTGCTTCAGATTTTTTTTCTAAGGGTCTTGGGCAATTTGTAGTAAGTCCTCTAGTTCCGTATTTGAAACCATGGCTCTGATACCACGTGTAGGGACCTGTCTTGGTTCCTAAAAGCTTAATACTAATATATAGTTAGTTCTATAATTTCCTATTCCATTTCCGTCCATTTCATTTCATCTGTTATGTTTTGTTATGTTCTGGTTAAACGTCATGTTCACCATGCAGGTATATAAATTTAGGAAAATAGGCATAAAACAAATAAATCAATTAAGTGGCTCACATGTATAAACCAAATAATCTTCGCTCATTCTTCATTCCTCCACAACTGATAATACTATATTAGAGATATACAATTCAGTGTATTTTCCATGGAATTTTTACAATATGTACATATAGTTAAAACTCTTTTGAAATGAATAAAAAATTGAAGTATTAATCTAAGAAAATACCTATAGATTATTAGTTTGTCTCGACAAGCTAGATCTGTCCAAACTTCCCCAAACTTTCCGCAACTCAAACTTAACTGCCCAAGTAGATTTACCATCCGTCTAGCTAGGATCAACCTCATCGACTCCCTAACTCCAAAAAACTATATTTCTTGGAACCCATACCCAAATCTTGAGTACAACAATCCAACCAATCCCCAAATCTTTGTTTTCCAAAATGTTTTTTTCTCTAAATCAAAATTCAGACTTGCTCTGTTGAATTTCTCTATAAAATATCTTCCCCATATCATTTTAATTCCCCTCCCTATATTCTCCCCTCATCACCACCCTTCTCCTTTCATTTATTACCCTATCCCTAAATAATTAATTGTGGCAACTGCCTTCTCATCTATTATGTCGGCCACATTGATTTTCCATCCCATCCAACTCGATACAAGGGCTACATCTATTCAAACGAACCATACAAATCATCTTTATTTAATATTTATTTACTAAATAATCATCTTTTCAAGCTCACCAACATTTCTTTCGGCATCAAATAGGTAATTGTAAGTAATGATACAATTCCACATAAAATTTGAAACACCATAGTTTATATTAATTAATGTAATCAACATTAAATTGATATAACATAATGTTAATTAATAATGTATTTTAACATTAAATTGACATCAAAATTATTTAAGAATATAATTGCTTAAATATATAGCTTCATATTAAATTCTTTTCAAATAATTAAATAACTATCATTTATTTAACTATTTTTTAATTATTTCCATATTAAGGAGTCAACCCATAATTAGAATTAAAATATAATTAATATTTATTTATTAATTAAATGATATTCTTTTAAAATCCCATTAGCATTTATTTCACTATTAACACATCTTACACTCAAACCAAGCAATTACAATTAAACTTTAATTAATATTTTATTTATTAATTAGATAATGTTCTTTTATAGTTCAATTATCCTTTAATTTATTTAGTATCACATTCTAATTAATTATAATTAATCCTAATGATTATTCAAACTATTACCACATTCAATAGTCAGTGTATTCTTTGTAAGAGTTGCTCTAAATCTACATCATATCTTTTCTTGGAATGTACCTTCACGTTGAATCTGTGGGAGAAATTTTATCAGGTATTGGGTATTACTATGAAGTGGGGTGGCAACAATGTGGAAAATTGTCTTAATTTGTGGATTAAAGTGTGTAAAACACACACTACTTTTCCGGTCTTCATTTGCTGGTCTATTTGGAGGGAAAGGAATAAGGCGACCTTTGAGGATCACTGTCCAAGCTTGGATAATATATACAATTCTACTTTATGTCTCTACTTAAAATTTTTGAATGATAAAGCAGAACCTATTGGGCGTAATATTGGGAACTTTCTCCTTACTATTAATGATCCCGTTTTATTATTTGATGGGGCAGCTAATTTGGGGAATTGTGGTTTAGGTGGGGTTATCTACCTTAATTGGGATCATTATTATACTCTTTGCCTGAAATGTGGCAAAGGAACAAATATGAAGGTAGAACTATTGGAACTTTGGTGCGTTACTCGTGTAGCAAATCTCTTTGGTCTGGTAAAGGTTAAAATATTTGGGGATTCTAGAGTCACAACTAAATGGGCGCGGGGAGAATATGATCTAAAAGTACTAAATTTGGTCAATTGGTGCAATAGAATCAAGTATGAATTTACATCTTTCAGCTCATTGACCCTGGAACACATTTTCAGAGAATATAATTCTCAGGTTGACCAACTGTCAAAGTTGGAATTGGAGGGGGAGGAGGGCTATTTACAGTGGGGAGAATTTTGTGAGAACCATTTGATAGACTTGGGATCGATGTATTTTCTGGACTAGTGACTTTCGTCCTTTTTGTCACATGGTTATTGTAATTACTCTGCTTTTGTTTTTGGGGGGATCATATGCAATCCACACTCTTGGGATTTTGGGTTTAAATCATGTACTATTTGATTCAGTTATGAATAACAATAGTATTTTTTTTTCGCGGGAAAAAACCTTAGTTCCAATTAAACTTAATTGATATCATTAATACTTATTAAACACTTCTCAACAAACTAATAATAGTCTTGTTAACACTAAGTAACACCATTAATGTTTATTTAGGTCAATTTCCATCAAACCCCCTAGCATAATTACTTAGCCAGTCATTAAATAACCTTACACAAATGCATCAATTCATAAGCAAATAAGTAATGATTAAACCCCAACTAATTATAATGTAATTGTTCACAATCACAATTCATCAATGCCCAGATTAAATAATTTAATAGTTAATTTATACACGCATATATACATGAGTTCTGTAAGCGTAGCTACTACTTACATACTTCGTGTAGGTACACTAGCAGTATTCAAACTTACATAAGGCATAATCACACAAGTTGTTATCCACTAACAAATACTTAAATACAAATTTGCAATGTCCAACAATTACTAACTTAGATCATAATAACCTACGAAAACCACACACTGTACTTGGTTACCATACAAGAATCAATTGAAGGTTTTCAACACACACATAATTAATTAAGTTAATCACTACAAATTCAAGGGAATTCCTGTCTACCTACTCCATGCTATCTAATTGAACAACTAACTTCCTCACCCTATCCTTTTGTCCGTTGGAATATCCTAGAGTGTTAACTATATTGACCTGACTCCAGATAAAACTCGTAGGCAAAAGTATCAACTACATAGACCAAGCTTCCCCAATAGGCACCCACTAGTCATCATCACACAACTTGGGGAGCATACAATAGCAGAAACCTCCAATGACTCTGAGTTTCGGAGGAAATATGGTGGGAAAGGACTCCACCCCTCCCAATGAAACAAGGGACTATGTCTACATTGACATAGTGGCTGTGTTACGATTGTTGTACTAAGTTTTTGTCGTCAAATATCCAATTTGGGAAGCTGAGTTACCTGGAACCCTACACTGCCCACACATCATGATAATAAACCAGTACTCATACATAACAATAATGCTTCACTTGCATACCATTTCTCTTTTGGAATTCATGTCATTGATGTACTTCCACTTTGTAGGATCCAGGTACCATTAACTTTTTTAAACCTGTAGGTTAGTCTCCAAACACGAGATCATGTAATTGTATTGTGCAATCATTGACATTTATACAAATTTCATTATTGATGAACAATAATGCAAATAATTATTCTATGTACCATGCATCTCGTATCATATTCATTAATTCAACATATAACTTTAACTTGGTATCCAGGTACCCATTATCTATTAAATTTCATGCTAGAGACAGAATCAAAACATGACCATCATTCATAATATTAACATCACACACAAACACACACATAGAGACGAAGGCCCTAAGCCTTAGATACATAGTACAATGGATACCCCTGGGAAGTCATGGATGGTTCTTTGAGGCATTATAATTCATGGATTTGTATGACTTAATTATTTCTTTAGGGATAAAGACATGGTCTTATTTTCGAGAACATCACTCCCAAGGCCCTGAGACATGTACATACTGCTCAAAGCCACGTAATGACACCAACATCCTCAATCGTAGGATAATGATACTCTAAAAAGGCCATGTGTTGTTGGTGGAGGCAACCTTATTATCCCTGAATGGATAGAATATTCCTTTAGGGGTCAATATTTATGTCTCCTCCATTGATCATGTCCAAGTCCATAAGGCCATAAGACCTAGGTACATAGTGCCTCAATGGATCTGGATTCCTTAATGGTTACTTTAGGGATACAATCATGGTCGTATTCCATGTATTGCCACTACAAAGAAATTTGGAAACCTACATAAGGCTCTTTATTTCCTCTTATGACTCCAGTCAAGGACATAAGATTCATCCCACTGTGTAAAAAATCTTGATTGTGCCCATATATGACTATTATGCCAAATATCAACTTTACAAGGTGTATGTTATGGTTAATGGCCTTGATCAATGCCCATTACCTCAATAATATTCTGTTATGGTATACTTCTTTCAATTTCTTCCCCAACCATTTTCTAAGATGCATTCCTAGAGCACACAACCACATATTTCCACCCATATCCCACTTTAAGAATAACGATATCCTATACTAGCATAATCTCCTATTTGATAGTTTGAGTCATCGCTCTTAGCTTGATATGCCTAAAACCTTCCTTTAGGGCCTAATTGCAATGATTCCTCCCACAACTATTTCAAAGGTTCTCATATCTAGTGTCACTTATATGAACACTTAAATGTCAAGGATAGTGTTGGGAGTTCATGGGTTTGTTTTAAATATTACCTTAGGTTTTAAGCCCCAAGTTTCCTCCTATTAGATTATACAAAAAGATAATACCCATGTATGCTAGAAAAAACCTCATGATGGTGTTGATTTCCTCACTTAGAGTTAAATAATACGCCCAATATGTCATTTGTAGTGGTTCAAGCTATTATTTTTGGCCTTGGATGCACAAAATATTTTATTACGGACTAAGGCTTGGGTTTCCTCCCTTAGACATGTTAAGGGCCTAAATGCCCATATATAGTGCTTAAAACCTCTTGCTTACATTAATACCCCAAATATTTTGCCAAGGATACCCTTAGGAGGTTTTATGTTCAAGGTATACTTGTTAATCTTATATGCCTAGATGTTTCCTTTAAGGTTCAAGTCCTGGGGTTCCTCCCTTAATCATGTCTATGCCTTAAATAATTATACCTAGTTTTATTTCCTCCCATTCCCCCCATTATCCCTATTATAAGGCCATAGATCTTCTCAAAAATTCATTTGTGTTTCCTCAACAAATAATTATTATCCCTATATGCCTAGAAGCTTCATTTAGGCTAAGGACTTGTTTATTCTCTTAACTAGGTTGAGGGCCAGTAGACATATCACTAGAGATCAAAACCCCATAATAGCATCAATTCCTACACATAGATGTTAAGAATACTCTTAAGAAGACATGTGTGTTAACCATATTTCTTTCACGGCCCAAGGAAGATTTTTCATCTCTTAGACATGTCCAAGGATTTGAGACCCATGCCTTGTGCTCAAAACCTAATAATGATACTAATCTTAATCAAGTAATTTAATAAGATCAATACAAATATATCTTGTCGAATAATTAAATTTCAATTCAAATCACTTTTATTAATATTTTTTAATAGTAATAAATTAAAATGGCTATTTACAAAATAATCCTTTGTGAATTTGTTGTGCTTCTGGTGCAAAACCTTATAAATGAATCATGTGAGTTTATTTGTTTAAATAATATAAAAACAAATAATTGAATTTATTGTGATTGTCGTGTAAAACAACATAAATTAGTCATGAGCATTTATTTGAATGAAAAAAATTGACTTAAATTATTTACAAAATAATTATTTCTAAAGTCATTGTGTTTATGGTGCAAATCATCATAATTAAATCATATTTGTACATGTCCATGTGACAAATATGCGCTTAGCAATACTATATGGTACTTTCCAACATGACATTTCTCTATGCTTATGATTCCTTTAGCCTAAGGCCTAGGATTCTTATATCAACCATCTTAGGGCCACTTGACCTATCCATAGTGATTAAAACCTTATATTAGTGTGAATGCACATACATAGAGGCTTTAAAGAATACTATTATAAAGATGTGTCGTGACCTTTATGGTGTCTTCTTGGATCTAGGTTCCTAAAAGCTTCTTTTAGGGCCCTAGGTAGAGGATTTTTCCATTGACCATGTCCATGCATTGAGACCCATGGCTTGTGCTAAAAACCTAATAATGATATAAATTTCCTTCAGGAAATTTAATAATATAAAAATATTCTCAATTAAATAATAAAATTTCAATTCAAATAATTTTTATTACTATTTTATAATAATAATAAATTAAAAAATATTGTTTTAATTTATTTTTCAGTTGTAATTTGTTTAAATACTATATTGATATTAATAATGGATAATTGAATTGAGCTATTTACAAATAATTAGTAGTGGATGTGTTGTGCTTGTAGTGCAAAGCCTCATAAATGAATCATGTGAATTTATTTGCTTAAATATTCTAAAAATAATGAATTGAACTTGTTGTGATTGTGGTGCAAAAAATCATAATTTAATCTTTGGTCATTTATTTGAATTAATAAAACAAAAAATAAATATTGAATAAAGTTATTTACATAATATTTATTTGTGAATATGTTATGTCACCACCTTAACACTACAAAAAAGTAAGTGGTGCCAATACCACCACATTAGCACCACAAAATATAAGTGGTGCTAAAAGATGGATTTGATTTTTGTGCACACTAATGAATATGTCAATATTAAGAATATACTATACAGGAAAACTCGTAAAACATGTAGGAAATAGAATGTACTATACAGGAAAACTCGTAAAACATGTAGGAAAACAAAATGTACCTCCGACGGAAGGGCACTTTTCCTTCACCCTAATGGATGGATTTGTACGTAGTATTACCTACCACCATTGCACCGTTAGGTCATTGGACCACTAAGTATGAAAGAGAAAAAATGGTAGGGAAATTAGTAGTACCTGCTCCTTACCTTCGGTGTAATTCATCATTGAACACCCACCTTCATCTTGCATTTAAATTTGTCCTTGAGGTAGACGAAGTATTTGTTTTGCTTTGCAAGGAACTCAAACTTTGCTGAAACGCTTGGCGCTTGGTAGGAGAATGGGTGTAGAAGGAAGCATATGACCTCCCTAGCGTCGTGGGGTGACATGAGGAAGTATTTTTACGTCATGTCATCCAAAGTTTTTTTATTGCTTTCCCTTGTTCTTGTTTCTACCATTCTGGATGACGAGGTCTCATTACACTTAAACATATCCATTGGAGTAGATATCAAGGTTTTCTTGCGAGCCATGATAATATGGTAATAATGGGGTTAAAGGAGGGGAACACTAGGGTACACTAGGGTAATAATAAATTCACAAGGGGAGGTTTGGATTTTATTTTTTTAATCTTGTAAATGGGGCTAAATTTTAGTTTTGGTTAAGATGATAATACATAGGAAGTGAAGCTTTATGGAAAATGGGGATTATTTTTTCATAGTAATCAATGGAGAGGGGAATGGACTTATTTATTAATGGAATTTTTTTCTTTTAAAATTATGGATAAATGATAGGACATCACCAAAAGGGGAAATATGATATTTTTATGGTGTAGTCTAAATATTCTACATTTTCAATCTTTTCCGAGCATATTTTCCATCTTATTTTGTTCGAAGTCCACTTAGAAATATTTAAAATTTTTTAGAATCACATATATTAGCTACTAAAATTGCATAATTTGGGTGCCATGGGGATATTCGAGGGTGCTAAATCTATTTATAGATTTAAAAAAACAATTTAAACACTTTTAGATTTGGATTTTATCAATTTTTTTTATACCGAATTCTAACCAAACCCCACCGTAAAGTCCAAAAAGTAGAATAGATAGACTACTCCTTTTTTTTTATAGGGGATATTATGAAGAATGAGGTTACGTTTTTTTTTTTAAATTTATGGGAGTAAATGTGACAATACTCCTAACGGATGTAAAGACTCCATTAATATAACTCAAAAGAATTATGATTGATATTCAAATTCAAACTTTGTCAACATGATGTACATGATTTGGATTGATGAAATTTTCCAGGATTGACGCAATGGTTAAATAATGATGGATTTTACAAAACAAAATATGGGCGTGAAGAGTGTTTTTCCCTGCTTGCATAATGACAAAACAAATGATGACATGATGATACATATAGGGAGAATGAGTGAATATTAAAACTTGACTTAACTTTGTCGGTAGAACGCACATGATGCAACTTCCCATAAGAGGTGTGAATGCCAAATGATGATTGTATATGACAAAAGAGAGTATAGACCAGAAGAGGACATTGTTTTGGACTCCGTGGTAGAGACACAAAGATCTTATGACATTGGTAAAGAATTTTGTCTCTATCATAATGTTCTGAACTTCAAAATCATGTCGTTGTTGAGGCATCAACTAGGAATGAAAATGTTAGAATCATGAATTGAAAATAGGTGTTACAATTACACCATTCTTGTGCGCTTGAATTTACAACATTTTTGAAACCATGACCTAAAAATTTTATGTTGTTGCAAACAAAATTCTAAACCAGCATAGATCCATCTTAAACCCGTATCTATCAAGCACCGAGAGGGATCCAATTTCTTGAGGTGTATTTCTTCTTTTAAATTTAAATTCAAGAAATTTGATCTCTACATCTATTTTTTAATTACTTTTCATAATATTTTATTTTATGAACCAACATGGTTTTTTTTTAAATACTTTCCATAATTTTTTATTTTATGAGCCAACATGAATTTTTTTAATTAAAAAAATTACTTTTTACGTTTTATTAGATGTAAGTTTTATTAGATGTAACGCTACATACGTTACAACATCTCCCCATACTGGGGAGTAGAGCACCTCGTTTCACTCGATGCAATAAATAAAAATTAAAGAAAATGAAAAAAAAAAGAATTTTTTTTTGTAAAATTCGTATCCACGAAGTGACTTTACAAAAGGAGTGACATAACTATACACCCATTCACCATCCATTCTGCACCCCATGGGAAATGAAAAAGAATAAATTAAAATGAAAGGAAAATAACATATTTTTCGAATTTAAATTAAGAATAATACATTAAAAAAATCTTAATCACCTTGCCCTCCTCCTAAAGATATTAAAAAAAAAACATTTAGAAGAAATTTAAAATCAAAGGAAAGAAGAAAACAATTCTTATTTAAATTAAAGGTTCCACGAGGTTGGGCACACACTCTCCTTGTTTCCCATGCCCCCGGGGCTTTGGGACTCCTTGGGAAACATTTCCCCATGTCCCATTTTCTCGGAAACTCGAGGAAACACACAAGGATGTCTCGAGTGGTGGGGGCTGTCTAGACATCCCCTCACGAAAAGGGGGGAGAGAGGGATGTTCAGATGCCCCACATGATTTTCAATTTTTCTTTCATAACTTAAAAAGCAAAAAAAACATGGTTTAGTTGGTGTGTCATTGATCACTAAGACTGACTGTTGGGATGCTTCTTGCCCGACCCAGACTCTTCGTTACCGTCCCGCACCCCATAACTCCGCTCGTTCGCTTCTTAAAGTAACGACTCGCAGGTTGGGTTCTGATTTTGTGCCACCCCAAATTTCTGGAGAAATTCTCGATTAAATGCGGGGTGGTTCAATGGACAGAGGAATAGAAAATGATGGAAGAGTTGATGAGATCATCGGAAAAATACAGCTCGCTCGGAGAAAGTTGGAGAATTCTTCGTTTTATGCCAAATTTATGGATCAAATGCAGGACCCAGAAATGGTTGAACGAATAGAAAGGGTGATAGCTACAGACCCACATCATTCACAATTAAAAATGGTTGTCTATGGCATTGGAAAACTGGATTCTCATGGAGAGTTTCCGTCTTTGGATCGAAATCACATGCAGTTAGCTTTCGCAATTTTATTGAGAGAGAGATTTGAATGGGTGAATGATATTGTGGTGTACGACCCAGTCCTGTCTCAAATCGAGCAGATGGCTATAAATGCCCTGGACTGTACTTTTCTCAGACGGAGACGGAGAGTGGATAGACCCACGCTTTTTTTCATGCCTTTCTGTCCGTTTCCTCTGTTTCCGCGTGTATTGGAGGCAAACTGGACGCCTGCCAATTTGAGTAAGATTATTATATTAGGGAACAGTTTTAAACGCCACAAGGAAGAGATTGCTTACGATGTTTACAGGAGCATGCGGGTCATTCTCAACAGAGAACGTGTATTGCATGAAATCCCTCTGCCACAAACAGCTGTTGATCCTGATCCTGATCCTGTGTATAAGAAGGCATTTAATTCTTTGAGTTGGCATTTCTTTTCCGTTTCATCAGACGATCTCCAATCTTGATTGTTCTCCCCATCATCATTATGCTATAATTCACAAGTGTCTGCTAAGTGAAAGAATTTTCTTTTTTGGCATTCCAACTGTGTATTCTCTTCTATTTGAAGTATTATGAACTGCGATTTTCTCATAATAACTCAATGTATGATCTTTCATTGATTTTTGCTTGGTAGAAGTAATAGTATTATAAACTAGATTTTTTTAATAAATTGTAATGGCCAATAAATCAATCAATGTTTGGAAAAACAATCAAGATCTCTTTTCTTTTTGAAAAAATGAGTTTATATTTCTTAGTAAGTTCCTAAGAATCTAAATCTCTTGTTTAAAGAAAAAATGAGTTTATATTTCTTAGATAGTTATTGATTGTAAAATCATGTAAATATTAACCTTGAGAAGTGTGACAATTTGATCTCCATTTCAAATTACCACAGTTTCCCCTTAATTTGATAGCAACATACTCAGTTGAGAGCTGTTAGAATAAGGGACTGTCTGTCTTATATTGCTCTTATATTTATCTTTCCATAGGTTTTTATGCGGCTGGATACTTATATGTTTTGTAGTTTACTTGTGCAGATACTTGATACGCCCAATATCTTGTTGGGCAAATCTATATTATCTCTCATATATTTTTGCGGCCTTATCTCATCCTCATCCAGATGCTGACTCAGATAGGGTGTAATATTAGTATTACACTCCATTCCCTGCAGGGGTGATTTCGATAGTTATGTTTTTATGGACAGCTATATTTTGGACTTTTTATGGGATGCCTATACTTATGATGTTGTGGCATTTGCTTATCTGATATTATTGGACATATTGATGACTGTTATGGCATCTTTTGATGACTGTTTTAGACAGACCACTTGATTTTCATATTGATGATATAACCGGTTTGTTCCGGGGACTCCATATTGGCAGATTTGTATGTAATTGAACAGTGACTTGACAGTTGGACATATTTTACTATTTCGCATATTAATAGTAAGTTATATTTTTCTATGAAAAAAAAAGGGACGGTGTGTTCTACTATTCGGTGAGAAGAGTGAATGCATTATGCTGCCACTTTACTTTCATGCTGTGGTTACTGAATTTAGTATGAAAAAAAGCCATTTGAGGTCATTGGATTGCTACTGTGTGAGAATTTTATCAATCCAGTGCCTACTCGATCAGAATTACAAGACCCGTTTCTTCTTTTATCACCAAAAGCGTTCCATCTATATGAAAATATGTAATATTGTTCAGTTTTAGGGTTGTCCAACTCTCGAACTGAAGTGAATTGTGGAATATAGGAGTGAAGAAAATTGAGGATTAATGAATTCCAATCTTTGCGAGTACCTATCATTTGTCCAGACTAAAAACCATTGTTTCTCATCTTGCG